>OY755043.1:15566166-16286235 GCA_963576565.1 Aspidapion aeneum
GGCCCCTTTTTATGATTTTGTCCTTTTTCATTTTGTCCGGTTTTGACGCAGCCCACGAGAAAGACCGGCCCGGGCGCGGAAATATCACGTGACCGTAGGAGGGTCACAAACGCCTCCCGGCCAGCTGTCATTATAAAACATGTGTTTTCAGTTTTGGTATGTCCATTTACGTCGATTTTTTTTTAATTCGGGCACGAATTTGATGTGAATTTAATCAGTTATTAAAATAATGCAGCCCACGAAATAGACTGTCGTGGGCTGCGTTAAAATAATTAATGGCTAATGAGTAAATTATAAAGAAAATACCTATAAGATAAACAATGCCGCGAACGTGTAGTGTTGTTCGTTCTCGGTCCAACTATAAAACTAAAACCGAATATGTGTCAACTTTTAATTTGCCAAATGCATGAAATTTGGTTGTGAAAAATTCCTAATGATTGAAGTAATTTCAAACTTCCACAAGTTGACATCAAACATTTTCCTAGCGAGCAGGTTATAAGTGTGTTGTAAGAGAGCTAAAGAAATTTAAAAATTAACAGAAAATGCTGTACCTACGATTTTTGAAAATTTCCCAAAATACCTAAGTAGACAAACCTGTATCTACTGTTCGATTAGTTGATGTCGAGAGGCAACAAATGGAAACTGCAATACAGGAAAGCCTTGAAACACTTCAAGCTCATAAGAAATCAAAAGTTATAAATATTGACGACTTGACGACATTTTAAAATTTTATTGTTCTAATACTAAAATAAACAAAAATTGGATATTAACACAAGAATGTGACATAGTCTGCCCGTGCCTGATGTCATTTTTGAACAACAATTCATCACTGTTAGCATCTCTAGTTGTTGAGGGAGATCTGTCATTTTTTGTGAATGTTAACAAAGTGTCCATACCAAAAAACAAACTGCCAAAAAAGTAGGAGTTTTATTTTTGGACAGCACCGATACACTTGAAGAGCTAATGCAGTTTATTGAAATAAAAGTTGCAAATGGGAAAGAAGTGGTAAAAATAAGATCTTGGATAAGATTGATCAAGTAATAGACATCCTTAGTGACATTTTCGATAGTGAGAGTGAAAAATGTGTTCAATTGTCATTTCTTATTGAACAATTAGGTCTCTTGAATAGGTCACCTGAGAATCGAAGATATTGTGGAGACACTTTAATGTTGGCTTCATCTTTTTTTATACAATCATCCAGTGCATACATGTCAGTTTACAAAACTAAGGTAATATGTCTTCTGCACCCTCGCAATATTAAAAAACTTATTCACAAAATCACTTGTTTCTTTTTAATAAATTATTGTGAAATGTTTTATATTGAAAATTTTTCTTTAGATAACTCTAGCGAGTGTTTTTGTGGAGAAAAACTATTTTCAAAGCTTGAAAAAATTAGTTTAAGGGCATGTAAAGTTTTTTTAAATAATTTTATTAAAAAGCACAATGGTTTAGTGTCTGCTAATAAATCTTTGAATAGGAACTCAGACAAAGATTATGACACTCAAAGAAAAATTAAAAAACTAAAAGATAGATTTGAAGTAACTAATGATATTATGTACCTAGTATATGTACCTAAAGATATTAGAGTGCAAATTTTGTTTAATTTTTTATTTCATAGATTCAGTTCTTTTATCTATAATAAACACATACATCAGCAAAATATTTTTTTCAATTTTTGCCTATATGAGAACAAAAAAAATTTGTCAATTAATTTTTTTGTGTAAAAACAGATAATATATTAAGGAATACAATAAGAATCCTGGAACTCCTAAGATCACGTGACCGCCGACTTGCTTATAACGCGCCATGGCCGGTCTTTATCGTTGGCTGCGGGTTTTGATCAAACACTTTATACTAAACTTCGATTTTGCTCTTATCTTGTTTTGATGAATGCCGTTTTTGTATATTCTCCAGTTATTAAGAATTCATTTTTTTTATATTGGACTCTTATACCATTTTCGTTAATGATCTTGGACGATTTTGTTTTTGTCCTTTACGACGCACAGTGGGGCAGAAGCACAAAAAGGTGCGATAAAGTCCCACAGTGCAATGGATGTATTCCTTTGTAGTCAGGAATGTTTAAAATTAATTACTTAGTGATCCAAAATAAAAAAAAATTGACCCCGAGCTGTTAGTCGAGAGTGGTCGAATAAGCTTCAAAATATTTCCTAAAATACTATGTACGACGGCAATGTTTACAAAATGTTATATTATGTTGTCGACCCTACAGAAACGGAAAGGCCAAGTTTGCCCCCTCCCCAATAACTAATCGTCCCCCTGAAAAATGAAAACACTCCCAAAAAAATCATTACAGAACCGACATTAAATTTTTACACACTTTTCTTCTGTCTGACTTTCGCCATTTTTAACACGACTTGACAGAAGCTTTCAGTGGCATATATAAGGGGGGGGCTGGTGGGCCGGGGCACCCCCCCGAAGCTAAGATTTTTCTAGATATTTTCCACATATTTCATGAATACAAACATAAAACAGCATAAAATACAGCCTCATGGGGTCGCGACCCCCCCCCCCCCCCCAAACTGTCTCGGGCCCACCCACGCCACTGGAAGCTCTCTTTGGTTATAAATAATCGTGTTTATATATTATACTAAACAGAACAAAAAATAATTAAACTATATTAATCATTAACGTATTAACCGGAGGAGACCAGGAACCGCGGCAAAAATTCATTCATCAAAACAATTCGATTTGACCCCTAGATGCTTCAATAAGTTGGAAAAGAATAGAAATATTTTTTGGAAAGACGATGGCAACGCTGTGCGACACACAGCAGACGTATGTTTATTCTTTATGGTCGATTGATTTACCAGTGACGGCGGCAAAATATTTATTTATTAAAAGTAAATACCTAACTTATTAAAACAAGCAATTTAATTTAGTTTACAGCTGAATAGATACCCATTGACAATAAAAATTTACATTAATATCATTGTTGAGATTATGTTCTCAAATACAGAAGTCGAACATTAAAAATAGAAGTCAGGCTGTAATAAAAACTTGAGAGCCCACTTGATTTTCGAACCGGGGCACTCACCGAGAATTGTGAAGTCGTCTCCAACAGCCGAAAACGGTATTAAAGGTTCCCTTTTTCCTAGCGACAATTAGATCACCCCCATTATTACAATTTTAAAGCTAGATACTATGTGTAGTGCCTACTTTTCTTTTGTATATAAAAAAGTAAATATAATTTTAGTTCCCTTTTTTATGAAAAATTGGTAGTAATATTGTAAAAAAGTAACAGAGCTCTATTTGGATAAGGATATTTTGGACTTTTTTTGAAAAAGCCCTCGATTTATTGCTTTGATGGGGAGACAATTTGCTTACTTTGGGGATTTATTAAGATGCATCCCATTAGTGGGGTTACTTTTACCCATTTGTTTTAATTAGGATAGTAACCATGGCCAAAACTAAAATAGTTTTTTTGGTTATGCTACTCTAAATGTTTCAATTTTCCCTAAATTTAAAATTTCTTGCAAATATATTTGTATTTACTGCCTCCTACGACGGTGGTTTTGTCCCTTTTAGTAAGATTAAAGGTGTGTCTACAAAAACCTACAAAAAATATGTACCTAAAAAACAGCTCTTTTTTAAAGCGAGTTATTTTGAGAAAAGTTAATGCGACACTTATTCCGTCGTACTACCATCTCGGTTTTCATTAGCAGTTTCATTAGAAAAGAAACTGGAAAAAAGTGCAACATATCAATTTCTGTTCTGTGGTAATTGCTTTATTATAGTTTTTTCAAAAACATCTTTTTCGAATGATGTTTTGTTCAATTGACATTTTTTTAAACAATTTGTTCAAAAACAGCTTTTTTGAATGACATTTTGTTTGAATAACGTTTGGTTCATAAAATAAAAACATTTTCTTCAAACAGAAAACTCTTCGAAAAACTAGCTCCTGTGTGTCTCTTTTTGGGAGGTCGCAATCGGTGGTAGCTTTATCAATTGATCCTAACCTGTTAATCTAACCACACTGAACTCTAATCAATTGATCGCAAACGTATCCATTTCAAGAAATTAAAAATGTTTTCAAAAAAGAGATCATTTGAACATAATATCGATAACAATGTTTCCGAAAAAAATGCCAATCAATCACACTGCTTTCAAACAAAATTCAAAAAAGATATTTTTGAACAAAACAATTTGACAAAATGTCATATGAATTTAATTTTTGAACAAACAGTTCTCAAACAAAATGTTTTCGAAAAAAATGCAACTCGAACAAAATGTCACTTAAAAAAGATGTTGTCAGATTAATATAAAAAAGATATTTTCATAAAAAGTGTACCATCAGATCGTCACTGGAACAAAATATTTTTGAAACTAAAAAATTAAATTTGAACATTATATTATTTAAACTCAATGCTTTCTGTCATTTGAACAAAATGTCATACAAACCCACTGCTTTCGAACAAAATGTCATGTAGAAAAGATATTTTTTAACAAAATGTTTTCTCAATCAGATTGACATTCTAACAAAATGTTTGAAAAAAAAGTCATTCGAAAATAATATGTTTTTAAAAAAATGTTTTCGAAAGAAAACCCCATTCGACAAAATGTCATTCGAAAAACTAATTTTTCAACAAACCAAAAGTTTTTTTATCAGGTGGATGTTTGAACAAAATGTTTTTGAAAAAGATATTTTCAACCAAAACGTCATTTGAGCAAAATGTCAAATCAAATTGTCTTTTAAACCGAATATTTTTGCAATGCAATTTGAACAAAATATCATTTTCGTTTAAAAAATTAATTTTATTTGCCAATTTTATTTTTTGATCACTTAATGCTGATAGTATTTTAAAAAAAAACTTTTTTTATTTAACATTTAAAATGAGTTAAATAAAAAAACATATATTTATATCGTCTCGCTTATAGTTAAAAATAAGGAACAAAAAATATTTTATAAATGATCTAAAAAATAGGGTTATTTAGATACCAGGGCCGAAATTTACTTTTCGTTTTTAAATAAATTGCAATCAATTTTTGGGTTATAACAATCATCCTTAGAAATTGATATTATTTAACAATGAAAAAAATAATAAGTGGGTATAGATTTTGCAAAGTCAGTTGCACAAAGGTTAAAGCCGACCATCGGCATATCCTTTAAAGAAAGTGACATGGGCGGCGGTAGATATACTCATGAAAATTATTTCATTTAATTATGGCATAAACTAACGAAATAAAAATAGATAATAAAACTTTCTAATCCTATACCTACAGAAACGACACTGATTTATTTTCTAACTCTGCATACTGCCGACTAAAGAGGTCCCGCAAAGAACACCTGAAAGCAATTAAAAGCGCATCTCAAAAAAATCTGCCAATCAGGTACCGTCTACCCACCTGTGCTGGGTCGGTCAGATAACAAATACTTTGTGCTCGGCCAGCAAAGAGCGCGCCTTTTCTCTGTCGGTAGGGTTGAAATTATACCAGAAAGATTTTATATGAATTTGGATAACTTTTGAAATGCAGATTAAAGCAAAATTTCATGAAATCGATAGAACCCCACTGATTAGGAGCATTTCAGGTGACTTCGCAAAAACTATAACTATAGTTTATTGTTTTTAAATTTTTTGAATATAAAATTTTGCTGACATTTTATAGGGTTAAAAAGAAATCTGCATGTAGAGACCTCGTCTTTACACTTTTTAGATGTTTGATTAGGATGCTTTTAGCTTGGTGTATTTTATTTTAGGTTAGGCAACCCTCAAAATTCAGAGTAGGTAAAAAGGACTAACCCAACCTAAAAATTTGCCTCGATCCAAATCTAAAAAAACTGTTTACACAAAAAAAAACGGTTAAATAAAAAAGGTATACGTAAAAAAATTACTTTCCATATTAATAAGATACCTTTTTACCTTATCTGTTGAAAATCAAGGTTCGTAGTTCAGTTAAAAGTATCAAAACCCCAAAACTTGGGACACCCTGTACATTTTTAACTAAACTTATGTTTAAACACTTTTAATAAATAAATAATTATTTATATATTAGCCTAATATTTTTTTTCTGATTTTATATTGATTTCTGCGGCACTGGTCTTTGTTTTGTTTTGAAGGTCAAACAAGTTATTTAACTTACTTGTAAAACGAAACTTCTTGATTAAGATGGTCGAGATTTTAGCACAAAATACACTCCCACACCATTTTAAAGTCTTTTAAGATTAATCTTGAGTCCAGATCGAAAATATATTTTAAGAAAAAACACGAAAACAATTCCGAACCGTAAAGAGACAGGACAGAAACACCGCATTTGACCTGTTACAAAATACTAATGGGTCTAAAGGGACTACCTTCTAATCAAGAATAGTTTTGTCTCTTTTTCTCGCATCGGTTTAACAAAAGAGGAACAAAATAAGATACTTTACGCGGGCCAAGACGATTGCGGCATGTTTCTAATTCCTTTGTTTTAGTGAGGGACTGTAACGGAGAATAGTTTTATTTTTTTCTCTCGCACTGGTTTAATAAAGGAAAACGAAGGAGTAGCAAAATAAATGCTGGAAGCACAAGTTAAAGTGATCACCGCTTGTTATATATCCATATTTGGTGGTGTATAATTATTCTGGTAAGGGTTTGTAAGAAGAACAGTTTTGTCTTTTTCCGTTGCATTGGTTTAAAAAAGAAATAAAAGTAAAGGAAAGATCGGATAATTTTGGTAATTCTTAAAGAGAAAGGAAATAGAGTTTTCTATGGACCAAACAAAAATAGTCGATGAGTTCTTTTCTGCAGAAGTACGTTTTTTAAAACAAATTGTTTATCTAGACGGCCGATTTTTTTGTTTATTTCCTAGTCTCCTCCGGTTAATACGTTAATGATATTAATAAATCAAATAATAAGTTTAAAAAAAGATCGGTCTGAAAGCGTAAAATTAACGTATAAACCTCGTTATAAAAGATTATTTTTATCCTTTAATGAATTGTAGCTTTCGCTACGCTCGCGCTAAAATCTTTTTACCTTGAATTAAAAAGTGTCACTTTTATCCCTTGGTATATATTATAAGAACAGGGCCCTCTTTAATCCTTATTTTAGTGATAAAACTGTCACTTTTTATCCTTAAAATTCAAAATAAAAGGCTCTATCAGAGATTATGTTTTTAGTAAAGTAGCTGAAAACCACATAATTATAATGATAATTTCATTTTAAGGCAGAAAAATCCAAAAGTTAAAAAAAATATCTCCTAAAATTCGTAATTAGTGTCTTGTTAGCTATTGGCCACTTATATTCCTCGCTACGCTCAGGCTACAAACTTTTTGCCTCGGGATAAGGTGTGACTTTTATTCCTTAATATATAATGAGTATAATAATAGTATGTGTAGATGTATATGTATTTAGTACGTTATATTTTAAATATCTATACTACAATTTAAACACATATTTCGCTAAGTTTGGAGAAAAATGTTAATATTTAAAAATTAATTCCGGCCTTATTAGCAAAAACTAGCAGCTAAATGTGTCATCATTTTAAAAAGGAAGGTTCAATAAAAAATTACATGTGAAAACTCGCCCGCGATAGCGGGCGACAAGTTACTTTGTGTCCACGTATATTTTTAAAATTAAAGAAAATAATAAATTTTTGAAAGATTTTACAAAAATGGCAGTTTGAAGAAAAACAACAAAAAATTTTGCCATTTTTTTTATACGAGAATAATGTACTCATAATAGTGATTATCTGACAATTAAAATTATTTTAACCAAACTTGATCAACATTAAAATTTGTGGCAAAGTTGATTCATTTGTTTTCTTAAAACAACTACGCAACGTCAGTTTTCAAAACACGCTAACTTTGAAAAGGTGTTTTATTCATTTGTTTGACGTTTGACTATCCGAAGCTAACTTGCTATGGTAAAGCGATTATTAATAAATAGTTTTAAATAAAAATATCTCCCATATTAGATAAATGAGTTCTGCACTAAATCGCATGTTTTCTTGATTTTGCCCCATTGTGCGACGATTGATAGGGATTCCATTTTTTAATTAAGTTGGTACCTATAATTAGCTATTATTACCGTAAAAATTAATTAATTCATTAAATACAAATTGGTGTAAGCAATTTAACTGTTAAAAAAAATACATTTTACATAAAAACTTTTAAACTATAAAAAATATCTAAAATCAGGTTTTTTGCGCTTGATAAAATAACTTTTTTAACAAATTTTAATAAATAAATATGTTGCTTTGATTGCGAGATGTATTAGAAAAATATTAAATTACTCTAAACTGTAAAATATATCTAAAAATCGTTTGAGACTTGTGAAAACATTGTTGTAATCAAAAATGTCAGCGAAAATTCTCTGAAACTACTGAACCGATTTTGATGACATATGCAAACAAAACTTTTATAGGTTCAAAGATTCGAGATTGATAAAAACAAGCTCACTCATTAATCATAACAACTTTTACCCCTGATTCATAAGTCATACCATGGAATAAATTATTGTTTTATTTTCTTTAAGTTTTTTTTACTTTATGAAAAAAGCTAAGTCAGAAAAGGTTAGAGGCTCCATTTTAAACAAAAAAACTATTTAAAAAACAACAATTTTTTTAGGTTATTATTTGCGAACGGAAGACGGCAACCTATAAATGCTAAAATCCGTCTACGAACTGTGAACCGTGAACGTCAACCGGGAACGGCAACGTATAAATCAGGGGTTAAACCACAATAATATCAAATACACATAACATATTCGATGGGTAGAACTGAAGAGATAAAAGATTTTCTAAAATTTTTGCATGTTGGTAATAGGGAGTTATTGCAATAAACCCAGGCAGTAATAGTGCCGGGCACTATTCCGACAGTTTGCCATTGAAAACTGACAGTTGATCTTTCAAAATTGACATAGCGAAGTCATATTTATAAATCCAGTCCACCACAAAGGCCTAATTTTGAAAGAAGACAGCTGTTCCTATAATGAGAGGTTGTTAGAATAGTGCCCGGCACTATTACTGCCTGGATTTATTGCAATAAGTCCCTATTGTCGCATTTATAGTTGAGGTTATTTTCTTACCAGATCGTTAAACAATTCCTCCAGTCTCTGTTCTACACTTTTTCCTTTTTTCTCTCTTATAAGGATGAAAATAGTCTTTACTTTCGTAACGCGTAACAGTTTTTCAATAAGTATTTTGCCTAAAAATCCGGAACCACCCGTAACAAAAACGTTTTGGTCTTTATAAAATTCTAAAATTGGCGATGACTCCATTTGTTTTCATATATATTTGGCTAAATATTTGGAGAAAACCTAAAATATAAAAAAAGTTGATTTAGACGATAAACTTTAAATATAAACTTTTTTAAATTAAAATTTTATCTGAAATATACGTAAAAATGTTTTTTATCGACCCATTTTTTCAAGATTGTAAACTAATTTAATAGACCTTCAAAACATGGTATCAGTTGACTCACTTTACCTATTTAAAATATAGGGGTAAGGGGGTAAGATTTACTGTTCAAAGGGGGTGGACGCTAAAAAATATTTTTATACAATTAAGCACTCTTCGAGAAAAGAAAGTAAATATAAAAAAAGTTCAACTGGGTAGAAACTGCTTTAAAATAGGCGGAAATGTGCACACTTTTATTATATTTGAAATTCTAGCCATACTGTATTTATGCATTTTTTATAAAATATTTAGCAAAAAAAGTGTTTTACTAAATTTTAATAGGACAAAGGGGTTTAAACAAAATAAATGTAACCTAAGGGTAGTTTTTGAAGGGTTTGAAATTATAAACAAAGGTACAGTTTACCGAATAGTCGTGGTATCATGATTTTTCTCCAAATATATATGTATAATAAAAGCTTTAGTTTCTTAGATATCTACCAAAAATAATTTTAATTTTTCCCATGCACATATAGCCTGGTTTTAAACGGCCTTGGCAAAAAATCATGGTTTAAAAATTGCATATTAATACTAGTATTTGTTTTTATTATTTCCAATCAATAATAAACTATCCTTATGTTCCATTTATTTTTTCTAAATCCCATTACCACATTTAAGTTTAGTCCAACACTATTTTTTTTTAAATTTAATGAAAATTGCTTTTATAATTAATTATGCGCATTTTCACGTATTTTACCACTGTTTCTAACACGAAGTTAATTATTTAGTATTACGCTTTTTTTTAGTATGGTTCCTAATTGTATAAAAATAAATTTTTAAAATCCCAGGGCTCTCAGCACCTTCACATTTTATGAAAATGTTCATATTTTTTTTCAGACTTCATAAAACTTCATATTTTTAGAAAAACCTTCATATTTTTCTTATTTTCCCCGATAAAGAAACTTCAGTCATAGAATAAGTGTGGAAATTTTCGATATTTTTCCTAGGCTTGAATTTTGAGTTCCTTTTAGTTTATTATTACTTGGTTGCCTCTGAGAAAGTCTGAATAAAGTAGGGCTTTTTTGCCTTTTATTTTATTATTCTTATGTTTGTTGCATTTCTTATGTTAATTAGTTGTTTTCATGAATTTTATTCTTTCTCTGTAATGTTGACTTTTTATTTAATGTTTGAGCTCGGAATAGGTATTTAAAGCATACCAATTATATCAATGAGTATACTTAAGTTTTCTGTGTTACTAGATGTACAGAGGTCTACTGTACTTATTTTAAGCGCTAGAAAATAGGGTACCTATTTTCAAGAAATGTACAGTAGGTCCCAGACCGGCAGAAATGGTAGATACTAATATTTTAACAGTGGCTTTAATCAAATAGCAGTTTATCATATATTTTTGAGTTTAGAAATAAAATATCTATTTTTTTAAGTTAAATCATTAACATATTAATTTGTAGGATGTTCCGTAAGAGATTTACAATGTTTGTGTTTTTTTATAACTTTTTTTGATGGTATAGGATAAAGCCTACAACTTTTGCATTTATAATTTTTTTTCTATTTCTTTGAATAATTGCAGTTGTAAAATATGCTTTAAAAAATGTGCCTTGTTTTTGTTTGGCCATAGTTGTTTGGATGGGATCCAGGCCTAATTCAACTTCAAAATGTTTGCTAATACTTTTCTTAATAAATAAAATCAAGATATATATATTTTTGCTGAGTAAATGAGTTTTCCTAAATAACAGTTGGGTTTGACATAACAAGCCATTTGGTAGAGGATCCAAAAAAAAACGGAAGTTTTTATTCATATTTCCTTCATATTTTGTTTTCTTAATTTCATATTTTTCATATATGAGCAATTCCACGCCAAGTCATCCAATTTACAAAAAAAGTTTTGCCGTGACATTTAATTTTTTTCTTTAATCATGCTTACTAACTGAAACAGCTTATGCTTAACCACTGTTGTACACGCATTTGAAGAGTCTAAAAACGGGCAAAATGGGACTTTAAAGAAAAAAATTATGCTCATAGTAAACAGCACCTAAAAAAAATTAACCTATAATTTTGAAAACATGCATAAAAGTAGTTTTCAATAAAATGTGATGTTTAACAAAATCTTTTATACTGGCTTAATTAGAGCAATTTAGAGAATATCCAAAAAACGCAGAAATTTTCGAAGTTTTCATATTTTTTTGGGGTATAAATGTAATGTTTTCTTAAATTTTTGATACAGTGTTGGAAAGCTATACTCAAGGACTATATCTTCCTTGTATAAAACATATTTAAAAAGTAGACGTTACCTTGGAGTTCCACGACGAAGTTAAGAATGTCTGGGAAATCCCTGAACTTCAGTATCAAAAATGACCTTGTCTATCGTGGTGCTTGTGGTAATCAAGTAGGGTAAATTTTTCACATACTTTTAAAAACAAGAATAAAAAATCTGGGTCTGTAATCCTTAAGGTCACTACACATTTTTTTGTTATTTTAATATTTTTAGTGATGTTAAATTGCATCACAAATTACAGGCGTGGATCTACGGAGGGGGGGATGCCCCCCCAAATCTGAGACTTTACTCAGTTTTGACACATAAAGCCCACCTCCTGGTCACTATGCAAAATAGTTTTGTGAAATATTTATTATGATATTTTCCCCCAAAATAAAGTTTTTAGATCCGCCCCTGCAAATTAAGGTTTATCAGAAGGTAGTTTATTTATATTAGCACTGTTCAATAAATTATGATCTAAACTATCTTCATAAGGTCACTACACAATTTTTTTAAAAGTTTATTTACTTTTTTAGTAGTTACCTACTGTCATATTTAAAAAAACGGAAAAGTAGTTGAGTTCTATAATTTCAGACACCGAACAATTTTTTTTCTGTGCTTGAAGTAAATTTAGCATCTATAATTAAATCATCCAGAGGAGTGAAAGAATGGTGTCCAGTTGTTGTTTGTTTGAGATTTTAATGTAAAACAAATCGTTTCACAGTACCTCCAAACGCATCACATGGGCTTTTACCATGCGTTAGTTTTGTACTTAGTTTTTTTAATGCCTAGTGGCGTATGCAGAAATTTTCTAAGGGGGTTGGGAGAGGGGGCTTAAGTAAAAGCAAAGTCCTGGAAAACCATTTATTTCTTCTTTCAAAAAAATTCAATCTTTAGGAGAAGTTATTTAATGGTTTTGGAAAGAATAGGCCTCCAACCCCCCTCCCTCCTGCGTACGCCACTGTTAAACCTGAACCATTTCATTTACCAAAGAAACAAACTAATTAATGTCCGTGTCTCACCAAAAATGTATTCTTAAAACTAAAACAAATTTCCGACAGTGTACGAAAATGGGACTTGAACCCACAAACGAGGATCTCACGCAAAACAGTATATGTGGCTATAAATAAGATCCCCTAACGATGATTTTTATACATATTTTTTTCCTTTGCGACTTAATAAAAAAATTTGATTTTTTACATGCTTTAACCAAATAGCTTAAAAGTTGATGTTAAAATGACAGACCCAGATTTTTTATTTTACTTTTATTTAGACGATACATTATCAAGTAAAACAACGTACAAGCGAAGTTTTAATAGACAGATAGACATGACAATTTTTTTAGTCAAAAGTTGCCAATTCCGAGGTTTTTGCGGTTTTCCAATTTTAAAAAATTTAGTTTTCTGAAAGCAATAGACCTAGAAATTTTTCTTTTGCCTTTCATGATAGTCAAGCCACTGAGCTTTAATGTGCGTATAGACTTTTTTTTGATGGACCATATTCCGCACCGGTGTAAATAATTAAAAATCGAAAAAATCATAAAATTTACTATTTTTTTAAAACTATTTTTGCCTTGTCAAAAAAGTGAGGTTAATTTTTTTTTCTGTATAGGATTATCCAACCAATATTAAAGATTTCTTCAGTCAAATTTGTTTTTACATAAGATTTAATACAATAGAAATAAAGAAAAATAAGGCCACAACTGATTTTCTTCTTTTTTTTACTTTTAAAGTGGCCTGTAAAATAAGGGAGGCGACATTAAAAATTAAAATTTGTTAATTTGGTATTCCTAAGGACACTAATACATTTTTGTTTGAAACTCGTAGACAATGATTGTGTAGAAATAAAATTTCGGACTTCCATTGTCTTTATTTATTTTAAAACACGACGTTTCGGTTAGTAAGTATCTCTAACCGTTATCAAGTGTAAACTTGATAACGGTTAGAGAGATAGCTGCCATGTCACGAAAAAAATCCAAATTTTGATAACATGAATTAGTGTAGAAATAAAATTTCGGACTTCCATTGTCTTTATTTATTTTAAAACACGACGTTTCGGTTAGTAAGTATCTCTAACCGTTATCAAGTTTACACTTGATACATGTTATCAAAATTTGGATTTTTTCGTGACATGGCAGCTACCCCGATTGGATGATTTGGCATGGAATTACTCATATATATTTTCATTGGTGGTCCGGTTGGTATTGACCATTTTCCTAACCTTTACTTAAAGTTGTTTACCTTTAAAAAAACATAAACTAAATTTTAGTAAATGGTGTTATTAGTTGGTATTTACCATTTTCCTAACCTTTACTTAGTTGTTTACCTTTAAAAAAACATAAACTAAATTTTGGTAAATGGTGTTTTGCAGTGGGAATCAAGCTTAATATTATAAACTATCAACATTTTAAACAAGTTACCTACAGAGTGGGAAAAATATAAAATAAAAAAATAACTTTTTTTTATATATTTTTTTAAATGTTAAGTAAATGTCATTTTTTTAAATGTTGGGTTGGGTTTTTTCTTTATTTTTTATTGCAGACCAAATCAATTATAATTATATTTTTTGTCTCTTCGCTTTTTAAAAAAAATGTTACTAGTTTCCCAGAAACTCATCAAACACCGATTTTTAGGACCTTTGAGGCCTTTTATCTAGCGAAGCTCTAGGGGATGTGTTCCAGATGCGAAGGAATAATTATACAAAAAATTTTCGGGTAGACAGGATTTTGGTTTCTGCGCATGCGTTAGTTTTGATGGTTTTGGAACATACTCCATTACGTCACTAGATTATTTGACAATTGTCAAAAGTTTAGGGTTATGTATATTATTTTTTTCTAAAAACTAGTTAAATGGGTGAAAATTTATCAAATTGTGGATTAAAATTGTAGTTTTTCAAAAAACAATTGTGCAGATTTATTGTGGACATCATGAAGAGTCTTTAATGTCATTTATAAACCACACTTAACTTTATTAACAAATTATGAAGAAAAATAGAAGTAGTTACCTATGGAATGGCACTCTCTTACTTCTCTCGGACATTTTTCCACAAACCGCACATGTTTTTCGTGAATTATTGCCCATTTTTCACAGAAAAAAACAATACACGACAAACGCAAAACACCGCAAAATGTAAATAAGCAACAAAGAACCCACACGGTACCTGTGTGTCTACATGACAAGAGACACACCTGCGCACTTGAAAATTCGCGTCGGCGTGCTATTGTTTCCAAAGCCAGCTATGAGGGCTTCACTTTTCGATTCTTTGAACATGTATTTATGCTATAACGTATTTGTTATTGATAAAAAATAGAAAAAAAATAATTTATTGTTAATAAGTATACTTCTTATGTAAGCCAGAACAGTGTTTATAGTTTGCCAGATAAGTTTGTTTAACACCCTGTATATAATACTTACGCGTACATCTTCTACTTTTTGGCGAACTTTAATAGATTTCCACCATGGATCACCACGTGTTTCCACCACCTTCAGTTGGCACTGGTGCATAGATACTACTAACCCGTGAAATGTTATAGGTGTATGTTGATCTAGGCATGGGTAACACACGCAGCCAACGATAAAGACCGGCCATGGCGCGTTATAAGCAAGTCGGCGGTCACGTGATCTTATTGTATTGCTTAATATATTATCTGTTTTTACACAATTTAAATAAATTGACAATAATTTTTTGTTCTCATATAGGCAAAAATTGAAAAAAATATTTTTCTGATGTATGTGTTTATTATAGATAAAAGAACTGAATCTATAAAATAAAAAATTATATAAAATTTGCACTCTAATATCTTCAGGTATATTAGGTACATACATAATATCGTTAGTTACTTCAAATCTATACAAGTCTTTTAAAATTGGATATAACAAACCTAAGCTTTAAGTTTTTTAATTTTTCTTTGAGTGTCATCATCTTTGTCTGTGTTTTTATTCAAAGATTTATTAGCAGACACTAAATCATTATGCTTTTTAATAAAATTATTTAAAAAAACTTTACATGCCCTTAAACTAACTTTTTCAAGATTTGACAATAGTTTTTCTCCACAAAAACACTCGCTAGAGTTATCTAAAGAAAATTTTTTAATATAAAACATTTCACAATAATTTATTAAAAAGTGATTTTGTGAATAAGTGAGATGGTTTTCACGTTCAATAAACTGAATGTATTGGTCGTCAATAATTTTTTGAAAAATTACCCAGCACAAAGTTTAATATATATTTCATCAATGTGTAAGTTAACTACCAACTCATGTTCTTTTTAAAGCTGTATCTTACTTTTTAAATATTTCACACTACCATACCGGAGAGATTACTATATCTGTTAGTGATATTTTACAAATCAATTTTTTAATATTGTGAGGGTGCAGAAGACATATTACTTTAGTTTTGTAAATTGACATGTATGCACTGGATGACTGGATAAACAAAGATGAAGCCAACATTAAAGTGTATCCACAATATCTTCGATTCTCAGGTGACCTTTTCAAGAGACCTAATTGTTCAATAAGAAATGACAATTGAACACATTTTTCACTCTCACTATCGAAAATGTCACTAAGGATGTCTATTACTTGATCAATCTTATCTTCTTTCTCGTTTGCAACTTTCATTTCAATAAACTGCATTAGCTCTTCAAGTGTATCGGTGCTTTCCAAAAATAAAACTCCAACTTTTTTTGGCAGTTTATTTTTTGGTATGGACACATTGTTAACATTTACAAAAAATGACAGATTTCCCTCAACAACTAGAGATGCTAACAATGATGGATTGTTGTTCAAAAATGTCATCAGGCACAGGCAGACTGTGTCACATTCTTGGGTAAAAATCCAATTTTTGTTTATTTTAGTAATAGAACAATAAAATTTTGAAATGTCCTCAATATTTAATAAAACTTTTGATTTCTTATGAGCTCAAAGTGTTTCAAGACTTTCTTGTATTGCAGTTTCCAGTTGTTGCCTCTCGACATCAGCTAATCGAACAGTAGATACAGGTTGTCTACTTAGGTATTTCGGAATATTTTCAACACTCTCCATTTACAACACACTTATCAAACCAAATAACCTGCTCGTTAGGAAAATGTTTAATGCACACTTGTGGACGTTTTAAGATACTTAAATCATTAGGAATTTTTCGCAATCAAATTTTATTCATTTGTTTATCCACTGGCAAATTAAAAGTTGACATATATTCGGTTTCAGTAGTTGGACCGACAACCAACAACACTACACGTTCGCGGCATTGTTGTCAAAAAAAACGACGTAAACAAACATACCAAAACTCAAAACACACATGTTTTATAATGACAGCTGGCCGGGAGGCGTTCTTTTGTGACCCTCCTACGCTCACGTGATATTTCCGCGCCCGGGCCGGTCTTTCTCGTGGGCTGCGGTAACAGCAAATTTTCGCGTGTCGATACAATAACGCTGACACTGCTTGCTGTATCGAGGCAATGTATCAGCACAATTGTGTCATGACACAATGAGAGCGGTGAGTTGTAAGCGACTCAAAATTGTGCCAGCTTTGACAACACTGATTTATTTTGCGGCGCATCAACATTGCTTTGTTTTATCGTTGTTTAGGCGCGTTTAGCAGTTTTTGTGGGTAGCGAATTGAACTAAGCCGTCAGGCTCGGCCATGTAACGCTCATTCGGTTGCAGTATGGTGGGGTCATACCGATGCGCAAAAACCACACCTTAAGTTAAGATTCGGAAAAACGTCATTTAGCGAATGTTAGGGTAGGAATCCCATAAGACCAAAATTGTCAAACTTTGAAAATTTATATTTTAAAAACTATATAGTTTATCAACAAAAGCACCTAGTTGCGGTATGGTAGAGCCATAGAGATGCAAAAAAACCATAACCTCAGTTAAGATTCGGAGAAACGTCATTTAGCGAATTTTAGGGTAGGGAATCCCATAAGACCAAAATTGTCAAATTTTGAAAATTTATATGTCAAAAACTATATAGTTTATCAACGAAAGCACCGAGTTGCGGTATGGTAGAGCCATAAAGATGCAAAAAACCATAACCTTAGTTAAGATTCGGAAAAACGTCATTTAGCGAATTTTATGGTAGGGAATCCCATAACCAAAATGGCCAAATTTTGAAAATTCATATTTTAAAAACTATATAGTTTATTAACAAAAGCACCGAGTTGCAGTATGGTGGGGCCATAGAGATGCGAAACAATAACACCCAGAGTTAAGATTCGGAAAAACGTCATTTAGCGAATTTTAGGATAGGGAATTCCATAGACCAAAATGACCAAACTTTGAAAATTTATATTTTAAAAACTATATAGTGTATCAACAAAAGCACCAAGTTGCAGTATGGTGGGGTGATAGAGATGCGAGAGAATCACATCCTGAGCTAAAATTCGGAAAAACGTCATTTAGCGGATTTTAGGGTAGGGAATCCTATAAGATCAAAATGGTTAAACTTTGAAAATTCATATTTTATAAACTGTACAGTTTATCGACAAAAGCACCGAGTTGCCATATAGTGGGGCCATAGAGATGCGAAAAAACCACAACCTGAATTAAAATTCGGAAAAACGTCATTTAGCGAATTTTAGGGTAGAGGGAAGACCAAAATGGCCAAACTATAAAAATTTATATTTTAAAAACTGTACAGTTTATCAATAAAAGCACCGAGTTGCAATATAGTGGGGCCATAGAGGTGCGAAAAAACCATACCCTGAGTTAGAGTAGCCTATAAGTATAGTGTCGCTGAAAAGTGTGAAAAACCGTTACCCCTCCATTTTACCCAACTTAGATCGAGACTAATTCTTTTTTCTGTTGGCTGAAATTTGTTTTCTTTTATTTTCAATACTTTTTATACTGTTACTAATTTTTGTCTTTTTAAAATGTTTCTAATTTTAACAAAAGTAAATAATTATGTTTGCAGGGAAGCGGAAGGCCAAGACCCAGGCGCTTGGGAGGAGAACTTTAAATCACATCATGACAGTAAACCAAGAGGACCAAGCGGTATTGGACTTGATTTTACTTTTCCAGGTAAGCTTGGATACCTGCAAACGATTACTTATTACGTGTCCATTAGATTTTGGACCCCGTGTGTGTACAGCTTTCGAGCTGCACACGGAAAAATACAAGAGAAACAAAATCTTTCTATGCCCGTTTAGTTACGAAAAATTGTTGTTTTTTTTATTCAACTATACTAAACTTTACGTTTGTAGTATTTTTGGCTTACACTCCGCTGACTCGACATAAAACGTTGCGAAGGCGGAAAAAATGCAATATGCATTGACTCGACCTGAGGCGCAAAATTACTGTTTTTCGTTTCATCTGCCTACCTTTTATTTTTACTCTGGTAGTTTCTTTTGTATTTGAAGATGTGCCACTTATGTGAAAGCATACGGTATCGCAGGCATTATTTATTCATTTCTCTTACCATTATCGTAAGATGAGATTCATATACCATCTCTATAGCTTTTCAAAAGTGTCACATTGACCATGCAGTGTTCTGAAGAGTCCCATAAGGACGAAACAATAGGGAACTTGCCCATTTTTTTTTTACTAAAATGTGTGTTTCCCCTTAAATCGCAATACTTATTTTACAATAAATAATTAAAGTTGGAATCGCTGACTGGTATATTCAAACACAGCAAAATGCGCAGCAGCCGCTGTGACGTCACTCCTTAGAAAAATCCCGGGCCCCTTATGAGTATAACGACCATTTGGTTCATAACTTTTTTATTTATGAATATTTTTTATTTCTGTAAAAACATTAGTTTTTGAGATATTACATAAAGTTTATATTTTACTTATGGATTGATCCTTATTTTATTCGATTTTTAAAATTAGCGTAAAATTTCCTTTAAAATGATGTTTCACACTTAATATTTCATTTTTGTATTTTTTTATATTTTTTTATATTTTAATTTTTTTATTACTTCTTATTTTTTTAATTTTTTTTTAATGATTTAAAAATAATTTAAACCAATTCTTATTCAGCACACTAAAAAAAAAGTTAAGAGGTAACTAAAAACTAAAAATATAAAAAACAATTAAAAAAATAAAAGTGTGACATGTCATTTTAAAAAAAAAATTACGCTGATTTCAATAATCGAATAAAAAAAAGGTAATTCCGTAAGAAAAATACAAACCTTATGCAATATCTCAAAAACTAAAAGTGACAGATAAAATTTAATTTGACAGTTAAATTGCTCTTAAATAAGTGCCTCAGGAATCTTTTTACAGTAATAAAAAATATTCATAAATAAAAAAGTTACGGGGGTGGGTTGAAAATGCACCAAATTGAAAATATATATCTTGAAAGTAGTTTAAAATATCGATGTGCGGTTTTCGGCATTAATGTTTTAACAAAAATCGAGCTCGTAACATGTAGGTTAGTTTTTTCTATCTGCTCTAGAAATGGGCGTTTCCTATCAAAAGTGTTTGTCAATTTGGACCACTCTGTACCTATGTCGGTAGGTATAAATGAAAATAAATCACCACTAGTGTTTATAGAGCTCATTCTAAACAGTGTTTTAAATAGGTGGGTACCTACTTAATTAATATACTTATTTTTAATAAGACTTATTAGTATAGTTATATATATAAATATATATAAATATTATATTATAGTACTTACAGTACTTAGGTATTTATACTTACTTGCGAGCTTTTACACCACGAACTTCAGCCTGAGCAAAATCCTCCGAATTTTTAATGTATAATGCAGTCATCAACTCTAGGTAAATTGTTTGATTGTCTTTTTATAAACCCCGCATCAACCATTTTCAGTCTGTAACAGAATCACAAAACACTAAATTAAGAAAATTTAGACAAAACTACGTCCGGAAGTAACTGAACACCACTTTCAAAGCTCCAATAAGTACAATATTAATTATTTACGTGTTGTTTTAATGTCCGTTAACCGTCGCATGGATCGAGATCCAAAGACGTGACGCCACAACCAATGGCAGCGCGTTTTAAGAACAGGTCAAGTTATTCAAATTTCAAACCTTTATTTCTCAGGTAATTTAATTGTTATTGGAATTTTTCTTTTTCTATGAAGTTTCTTCTGATAATACCTTACGATTTTAATTGTTTTTAAAGGATTCGATTTTTTGGGCAAGGTCCCTATTAACTGTCAACACTTATTAGGTGTTCATTAGATATTGGACCCCCGGTGAGGCAAAGAAAAACAAACCATCCGTGACCTACGACAGCTCTTCTGTCTTTCAGGCCCGAGCAACGCTGATTAGCGTTTTTACTCGCCATCAGACGAGAGCGTCAATCAGCGGAATTTTGTTTCTAGATTTCATGCTGTTCATTTTTCATTTCGCAAAATGATTTTCACCGGTCTATTAAGACATTTATTTTTTGCAGGGGCCCTGAGGGCCTACGGCTTGCCAGAACATGGCGACAGGTTGGCTCTAAAAACTACCGGTCCTGGCGGCTCAGATCCGTACCGACTCTTTAACTTGGATGTCTTCGAGTATGAATTAGATTCGACCATGGCCCTCTATGGGTCTATTCCAGTACTCTATGCTCATGGGTAAGCATTTATAAAACAAGAAATTGTACAGGGCGTGTCATTTTCGACACGTATAGAGGGTTTTGAATACTTCAAGAAATGATAGATTATAAACAACAAGTGAAATTAAAGAAAGAAAAATAACAAAAAAGTTTTCTGCTTCGGCCGGGGATCGAACCCGGGATCTCTTGTTATCTAGGCAAACATTCTATCTCTGAACCACCGAAGCCATACATAAATTTTTCGGAAAACTTCTATCTATGCAGGCCGCGGTGACTCAATACCAGAACGAGAGACTCTCAGGGTATTAAACTCGACCAAGCCATCCAACTGATCTCTAAATTCTTCTTTCCCACTGTCAAAGGTATGATAACTCAAATTAGACGTAAAGATCAACGTCTGAAAGTATGAGATCACCTTTTCGTGTGTTAAAATATCTGATCGCAGATGGGCGATTTTGCCAATATAATTATCATGATATGATATGATTATCAAAATCTATCGACTGTCAAACCATTTTTAACAAATTTCACAAGTTTTGTCTAACTATAGCTTAGAAAAAACTAACATGTTGCCTTAACTGTCACTTGTTTATGTCAAATATGTTTTCTACATTTTTTGGCAAACTTCAGTTTGAAGTGTTTTAAGATGCTAAGTTGAAATTATTTTTTATGGGGCACAGGTCTGTCAGTAAACGTACTGTTAAAAAGGCGTTTAGTTTTCCTATAACATCTTGTTCGCACATAAAAAAAAATAATTTTAACTTTATCTTCATTTGAGCGTGTCATTTTAAACACTTTAAACCGGAGTTTATCAAAAGATGTAAAAAACATGTTTGACGTAAACAAGTGACAGTTACGTCAACTTGTTAGTTTTTGGAAGACCTTTCAAACAACCTATGGTTAGACAAAACTTGCAAAATTTGTCAAAAATGGTAAAAAAATAGGTTTGACAGTCAATAGATTTTGACACGTTTGACATAGGCAATGGGCAATTAGGCCAAAATGTTGACTTTTCAAAGACCTTTTAAATAAGAAATCACTCAATAGACTTTTTGTTTGAAACAACAAACTTGTGAATTTTTACAAATACTGAAAAAAAAATAGGTTTGATAGTCTATAACTTTTGACATATTTAACGCAGACATCTGATGGTTATGTCAAAATGTTAGTTTTTCAAATACCTTTAAAACGAGGTATCACTCGATAGGGGTTTCAATTTTAAAATTTAAAGTTGACCGCCCTTATGTCGCCCCCTAATGTAGGGGCATCACACTTACCTCTTCATAAAATAGATCTTTTGATGCTATAAATCACTGCTAAATATGGTTCAGTTATCTTCATTGGTTCAGAAGATATTTGGGTGGACTCGGACTTTTGTGACACCCTATATATATATATATATATATATATATATATATATATATATATTTTACTTTTCAGTACGAAGAAAACTGCGGGGATATTCTGGCACAATGCAGCCGAAACTTGGGTAGACATCAGGAACAGCAAAGATGAAAACGTCGTTTCGTCATTAGTTAACTTAGTATCCGGTTCAAAATCAGGTATGTATTTCAACACAATTTAAATTTTAACAAAAAGTTTCACGGGCAAGACCTCAGAGGTAAAGGTAGCTACGGGGACGCGTTTCTGAATGAAGCCTAATGAGGCAGAAACGCGTCCCCGTAGCTAGCTGAATGAAGCCTAATGAGGCAGAAACGCGTCCCCGTAGCTACCTTTACCTCTGAGGTCTTGCCCGTGAAACTTTTTGTTAAGACTTTATACCTCGTGAACTTCCTTCAAATTTAAAAAAAAATCCAGGGCTCAGGCTGTTTTCTGGGAGCAGATTATATCTGTCTCCGTCGCGACGTCAAAATTAGCCTCAAAACCGAGGCTACCCTGACCGAAGCTGCAAATTGACAGTTGGTCTCTCCTCAGTAAACACCATATTTCATATTTCTTTTTTAGTTACCCACATCATCATTTCATCTCCTTCCATTTTATGGTTATGCTCGGGTTGAATGAACCCTAATGAGGCAGAAACGCGTCCCCGTAGCTACCTTTACCTCTGAGGTCTTGCCCGTGAAACTTTTTGTTAAGACTTTATACCTCGTGAACTTCCTTCAAATTGAAATTTTCGAAATCAAAAAAAGGTCTTTTAATACCTTTTGACTGAGGTATTTTTATTGATTTCTTTTTTATAAAACACAAAACCCAAATTTAAAAAAAATATATTTTTTCAAATTTCTTAAAAAAGTATAATGATTAAAATAGTTTAGTTTTTCTTTGAATTGTTTACCGTACTTTATTGTCATCATTTCTCCACCTTAAAATTTGGTAAGGAAAAAAAATTAAAATACATTTTAACAAATTCAAATTTAAAAAAAAATAGTTTTTTATAAAATTGTCTCTTGTCTTATAAGACCTTTCAAATTAGCTCTATATCATATATCTTGGCATATCTTGGTGTCGAGAGATTTTTATAGTAAATCTTTGATCCAAATTGACAGTTTTTTTTTCAAAATTTAAAAAACTACTTATCAGAAGAATTTGAAATTTAGGATTTGTTATCTTCTTTATGGGTAGAATAAATTTACCAATCCTATACCAGTGCAAAAGTATTTAATGTTTTTTTTACAGAAGCAAGTGTCGACGCCCACTTTATGAGTGAGAGTGGCAAGCTAGATTTCTTCGTTTTGATGGGGCCCACTCCGTCAAAATGTGTCCAGCAATACGCTTCTTTGACTGGCGTTAGCCCCTTACCTCAGGTACGTTTTATATATGAGGGGCACAGAACCAGAACGCCCTAAGCAACAAACTGTCAAACTTTTTCCAGTTCTTTACAGTCTGTCTTATTAAATGTGACACCCAAGTATACATACTTATTGCATGGAGATGCTGTTTGTCCATTGTCTCGTTCTCACTTGATTCGTTTCCAATACATAATACTGTGTTTTGTCCACGTTCACTGTTAATCTCCACTTTTGGTATTTTTCCTTTCTCATCATATACTCCATATCTTTTTTATCATTAGCTACAATTACTTGGTCGTCAGCAAACTGTAGTGTGTATATGGTAAATCGGTCGTTAAGTTGTATTCCCATGCCGCGTACTTTAGGTTTCCAGTTTTTCAGAGCTACTGCCATATATATTTTAAAAAGAGTTGGAGAGATACAACATCCCTGTTTTAAGCCTTTCGTTATCAGGAATTCTTCGTTAGATTTTGACACCTTGTATAGTTCTTTTATCTCTTGTATGTATGTATGATTGAGATTAGTTTGCTCTATCACTGTCCATAATTTTTCTTCTGAAATGGTATCATATGCTTTTTATCGGTCCACAAAGGTAACATAAGTCTCTATATTTCTGGCAGTTCTTTTCTCAGTTATTTGTTTAGGATAAAAAACATCATCACTACAAGATCTGTCTGCACGAAATTTACTTTGCGCTTCTTCTTCTTCTTGTTAATAAAAATCATTCTCTATTAGATTCCTAAGAACCCTACCGTACAATCTACTAGAGTACTGGTTACTGAAATTCCTCAGTAATTGTTGCAATCCAGCTTGTTTCCTTTTTTATGTATTAAGGATATGAATGCAATTTTCCATTCATCAGGTACTGGATGTCCGTTAATGCATTGATTGATAATATATGTGAGATTTCCTAATAGTTTCTCTGATCCATATTTGAGCATTTCAGCGTATATTCCCCCAGGTCCGCTAGCTTTTCCGGATTTAAGCTTTTTAATACTATTCTTTATCTTTTCTTTTTTTCGTCATTTAAAGTTTTTGTGTCTTTGATTAATATCGCTTTTTGAGTTATCGTGCCCCAGTATCGTATCGTATCGTGGTAGTAGGTCTTTTTGGATCAAAATAACTTATTTCGAGTGAAAATAAAAAAGTTTTGTTTTTGACGATCCCAATCGTCTTCCATACTTACAGTTTGGATGGCTAAGAATTTGTAATTTCGCATCTATTTTTACAATTTTTAGCTCACACATATACTATACTATAGTAGTGTGAGCTATGGTGATCCTAATTTTTTCGAGGAAAAAAAAGTTGCTCCGATTTCAAAAATTTTTATATATCTTTGCGTTTCAGATGATTTTGAAACTTTTTTGTTGCGCCGTCTGTCTGTCTGTCTGTGTGTCTGTCTGTCTGTCTGTCTGTCTGTATGTCTGTAAGTCTGTATGTCTGTCTGTGATGACAAACGCGCGTAACTCAAAAACCGCTTGGCCGATTTCAATGAAATTTGGTACCTAGGCTGGGTCTTGGGTCGAGATGGTCCCATTTAAAAATGAACAAAATCGACCGAACACAAACCAAATAAAAGGGTGGGGATAGATTTCAAAAATTAGAAACGAAAGGTAATTAAGTCTGGAGTTAAACAAAATACATTTTAATTTATTAGGGTGGGGGTATAATTCAAAAATTAGAGTTTAAGTGAAAATATGGCGTGTGTGATATCAAACGAAAGGTAATTAAGTCCGGACTTCAACTAAATACATTTTAGTTTTTGTTTTTTTTAAGGGTGGGGGTGGATTTCAAAAATTTGAGTTCAAGTCAAAACATGGCTTGTGTGGTATCAAACAAAAGGTAGTTTAGTGTGGAGTTGAATAAAATATATTTTAGTTTTTAGTTATATTAGCTCACACGTACACTATAACTATAGTACCTAGTGTGAGCTTAGGGGCCCATATATTGGCAGAGTATTTTTTTTCGGTAGCTATTCTCGCTGGCTTACCACCAAAGCAGATGGAACTACAACGACCAGGATGACGTCAAAAACACCGTTGCCAATTTCGACATCCACAATTTGCCCCTTGACGTCATGTGGTTGGACATCGAGTACACCGACGGCAAAAAGTACTTCACCTGGGACCCCATCAAGTTTTCTGAACCCGAGGAAATGGTAAAAAATCTGACGTCAACGGGTAGAAAACTGGTGGTTATCATTGATCCTCATATCAAAAGGGAGTCGGGATATTTTCTGCACGAAGAAGCCTTGGAGAATAACTTTTATGTGAAGAACAAAGATGGAAATGTGTATGAAGGTATGTTCTTTATGGTGGTCCCCACAAAAAACAACAGAGCCCTTTGATTAGCAGTTACGTATAGTATATGAAGTTATTTTGTACCGAAGAGTAAAGGAGAAATGTTTAAAGGCTTGGCAACTGGCGCCATCTCTTAGAAACCCTTGCAATCCGTGCTGACGCCTGATGCCGACCCTCTTCAGAGACGAACCCGCCCATGGAACGTATCCTCAGGCTTTGATTGGCTGAAATTTTTGAAATCAACCAATCAGAGCCCAAGAAAAGATAAATACGCTCCATGGACACAATAATAATGTTGCCATATCTACATTGTTTTAATCAAAATAAATTTGGATTATTTGCCACATTATTATTATTCTCAGGATCGTGGAGAACGGTGTTCTGAGGTATAAAAAGTGGTTAAAACTGTTTATAATAAATAATTATTGTTTAGGTTGGTGTTGGCCCGGCTCAAGCAGCTATCTTGATTTCTTCGACCCTCGAGTTGCAGACTATGTTAAGAACCTCTACAAATTGGAAAATTTTAAGGGTAAGTCAATCAACCTTTCTCCAAATTAAAAGCAGAAAACGCCAACCGCCTTCTGGTTTTATCAAAAATATAATAAAGAAGTTATGCATCTATCATTATTTGTAAGTTAGAGCAGTGTAATAGGCCTGAGCATCACGTTTACAAAACCTCATCAGTGTCATCAGATTTTTGTATTTTGCAGCAGGAATTGGTAATAGATCTAAAAATTTAAAATCAAAATGATAATATTTTTTAACAGACTCACATTAAACTAACTTGTCAAAAATGTGTCTTATTTTAATGTGTTATAGGCTCTACTTGTTTTGCAGACACAAAGAATCAGGCTGCCAGTATGACAAACAGTTTCCAACTGCAAACATTTTTAATATTCGGAAAATACTTTAATCTGAAATGTTGTACCGTAAAAAACACACACATTATAATTTACCGGTATATGCAGCTGATGGAAGTTCAAACTTCCCTTCTGACTTGTATAAACAAATAAACTAAACGATTATTTTTTTTTATTTTATTTAGTCGGTTTAGAACGTTTTTCTACGTTGTCCGACGCCTATTCTCCACCTCCTTCGATCCTGACAATCATCTTCTGTCAGATTTTTTTGACTCATTGGTCTTTGGATTGACTGTTGCCATTCTAGTTTAGGACGCCCTCTTTTTCTGCGCCCTATTGGTTGCCATTCTAGGACCTGCTTTGGTAATCTTTCGTCGTTCATCCGTTGTACATGGCCGTACCATATCAGTTGTCTTTTAGTGATGTCATCCGTTATGCTCCCTTCGATTCCCATTCTTTCTTTTATGATCTCATTTCTTATGTGATCTGTTCTAGATATTCTCATTGATCTTCTTATTGCATCCATTTCGACACTTTCCATCTTTGTTTTGTATTTTTCTGTTACGCGACAAGTCTCTATTCCATACAACAGCGTGCTTTTCACCATTGTTTCATATATGTTAAATTTTACATTCTTTTTTATCTCTCTGCTCCATAAAATACTGTTAAGACATCCAATAACCTTTTTTGCTTTTACTATTCTTTTTTCCAGTTCGTTACAGTCTGTTCCTGTCTTATCAAATGTGACACCCAAGTATACATACTCATTGCATGGAGATATTACTTGTCCATTGTCTAGTTCTAACTCACTGGATTCGTTTCCAATACATAAGTACTGTGTCTTGTCCACGTTCACTGTAATTTTGAGTAATACAATACGATTAACAATCGTTTATTTCTTTTTATGTTGTGATTGATGTTCTAGTGGACCCTCCTTGTTCATACCTTTTATGCATGGACATTCCTTGTTTTTAACCTTTGCACTGATATTTTAAATACGTATATTTATGAGACGGGCCTAGTTTTTAGCCACCAGTGTATGTACTGCAAATGGTAGATATGCATTATACCTTTTAGATGGCGTTATTATTTCACAAGACGCTAGCCCTACCAAGTCCACTTCCAATCCCTAACGTCGCATGCGTAGATCTACCAATATTATTTACCTCATGTATTAGAATAGATGTACAGGGTGATTTTCACTTGAATGATTCTAACCACATGAAAATAGAAAGTTTCAAAAACCTAACCTAACGAAACCTAATCAGATCTAACCGAACCGAACCAAAGCAAACTAAACCAATATTTTTTTTTCAAAAAAAAAACTTTCCTGACTTCCTACCCGGGATCCTAGAGGATGTGAATCCGAACCGGACCGTACCGAACCGAACCTATCCAAACCTAACCCTACCCAACTAAACCTAATTAGCAGTACGTGTTGTAGTTTAGTTTGGTTAGGTTAGGTTTGGTTCAGTTTAGTTAGGTTCGGTTTGGTTCGGTTCGGATTCACATCCTCTAGGATCCCGGGCAGGAAGTCAGGAAAGTTTTTTTTTGAAAAAAATTATTGGTTCAGTTTCCTTTGGATCGGTTCGGTTAGATTTGATTAGGTTTTGTTAGGTTAGGTTTTTGAAACTTTCTATTTTCATGTGGTTAGAATCATTCAAGTGAAAATCACCCTGTATTCATCTATTCTAATACATGAGGTAAATAATATTGGTAGATCTGCGCATGCGAAGTCAGGGATTGAAAGTGGACTTGGTAGCGCTAGCGTCTTGTTATTATTTCCATTTCTTAAAAATTGTGACATTCCCTGTTTTTTCCCTTCACCCTTCACTTGTATAACAAAAATGATGTATTATAGGTGAACGTTTTTAATATAAACTTGGTTGTATCAGAATTATTGCAAGTATATCAATTTTTCATTAAAAAAATAAGTAAATTTTGATTCATTAAAAATACGAAAACTCCGAAAAAATTTTCGTTTATTATTTGATAAGTCGAAGTCTCAATAAGTCGAAATTTTTATGTGACACATCGTTGTTCGAGTTATCGAAGTTCGACTGCATAATAATAAACAATAATTCACAAACATTTTTTTAGGTTTTGACATTTTGATATCTTTGATAATCTTAGAAACAGAGCGAGAACTATAATTTGTCTTTTTCTTACAACCGTTAAGGGATCAATTATTAATCCATACTATTTATCTCTAAACGGACAGTTTTCGGAAATTTTAGCTCACACATATACTATACTATAGTAGTGTGAGCTATGGTGATCCAAATTTTTTCGAGAAAAAAAAAGTTGCTCCGATTTCAAAATTTTTTATATATCTTTGCGTTTCAGATGATTTTGAAACTTTTTTGTTGCGCCGTCTGTCTGTCTGTATGTATGTATGTCTGTCTGTCTGTCTGTCTGTCTGTATGTCTGTAACGACCAACGCGCATAACTCAAAAACCGCTTGGCCGATTTTAATGCAATTTGGTACCTAGGCTGGGTTTTGGGCCGAGATGGTCCCATTTAAAAATGAACAAAATCCACCGAACACAAACCAAATAAAAGGGTGGGGGTATATTTCAAAAATTAGAGTTTAAGTGAAAATATGGCGTGTGTGATATCAAACGAAAGGTAATTGAGTCCGGAGTTTAACAAAATACATTTTAGTTTTTGTTTTTTCTAATGGTGGGGGTAGATTTCAAAAATTTGAGTTTAAGTCAAAACATGGCTTGTGTGGTATCAAACAAAAGGTAATTTAGTCTGGAGTTGAATAAAATTTATTTTAGTTTTTAGTTATATTAGCTCACACGTACACTATAACTACAGTACCTAGTGTGAGCTTAGGGGCCCATATATTGGCAGAGTATTTAAAATGTGATACACCTTGGTAACCGGACACCTTCCATGTTGACAAATCGTCAAAAAAGTCTGGCAACACTGAGTCATATAGCAAGCATTGCAGCTACATGCACGAACCAACGCCTCTAACTGTGTCGGAAATAGCAGAATCTGTAACTTTCCATCTATTAGAACATGTATTATCTTGGCAGGTACCACCCACGACGTTCACCTTTGGAACGACATGAACGAGCCCTCAGTGTTTAACGGGCCCGAGGTAACAGCACCCAAGGACGTCGTGCATCACGGCAACTGGGAACACAGAGACGTCCACAATGAGTACGCTATGTCCCAGGTAAATTTCAATCTAAACTTCCCAATATTAGGAAATTTAATATGTCTCACTGCAATCTTGAATCTCATTATTAGACTACAAGTGCATCAATTTTTACATTTTTATATAACGGAAAGAACTTAGCGATAAGAGCAAAATCTGCCTATTCTGAAACCTTTTTGTTATCTCTAATTTTTCTTTGTTAGTATAGGTGTGTACTCTTAAGTATTGTTCGTACTCGTCTTAGTCTTTTGTTTTTGATTAGTCTTTGTCCTTTGATTAGTCTTAGCTGTCTTAAACAAAATCGGCTGTTCATACTCGTCTTTTGTTTTTGATTAGTCTTAGTCATAACCCACTGAAAAAAAATTCAATTTCAATAAAAAGGCCCCTTTCAAAAGTCATTTTCTACACAAAACAATCTTATTTAACCTAGTCTGTGCATGAAACACCGACACGAAAGAACAAAAGCGAAAAAGAAAATAAAAACAAATAAAATTTTGAGGTTAGGTGGAGATTTTCTGTTAAAAACATGATTAATGGCGGTAAATTCAAAATTTCGACCGCGCGCTTGCGCTCTTCGGACGCCCTGTAAAAAAAACAACAAATATCAGCTGATGTCTGTCACTCGTCTTAGTCGTTGTCCTAAGGATTGAAAGTTGGCAACTCTTAAGACAAAGACTAATCAAAAACAAAAGCAAAAACATTGTATGAACACTCCCATAAGAAACAGTGGTTTTAACTTTCTTATGACAAGACATATGACTAAACCAAGACAAAAGACTAGACAAAAGACGAGTATGAACGATCCATTAAGCTTTCAGTAGCTATGAGAACAAGGTAGGTATTATATGGGGATGGGAAATAAACACACATTCACGTTAGTTGTATGAAACCCTATATTTTCATCTACCTGTGGTACACGATATTTAGAGCGCTGTATTGTTCCTGTAGCTACCGGAAGCTTGAGAGCACACAAGTATGCTAACAAAGAAATATTAGAGATGACAAAACAGTTTCAGAATAGGCGGATTTTGAACCAGGATCTCGCCCAAGTAACATTATTACCACTCATGGTTTTATTAATTTGGTTTCTAGGTTATTTAGAGGGTGCTGTTATGGGTTTTAGGATCAGTTTGGCTACATAAAGGTAATTTATATTGCCAATTACCTAAAGGGGTGTTATACAACCAAAAAGTGATTTATAAAGGGAGTATAATAAAACGGATATTCCTTCTGTTCCTTTTAGATACTTTTGGTTTTATTGATTTCTGAGTTATAAAGATGGTCTTATAAAACCATTTTACCTAAAGTTTTTAAAAAGTAATACTTTAGGTCATTACAAAATTGTTTTATAATAGAGTTAAAAGGTTATCTTATATCATTTTGTTTTTATAGTTACCAGTAGTTTAAAAGTAAATATGATTAGATAGGCGGCCATATAGAACCTAGTTTCCTTAAGGTTTTTAAGAGTGGTAAATATAAACTTTAGACTTTTGGTTTTTGCCATTACTTTTAGGCATTTTAAAAAGGTTTCATAGGAAGGCTTAAAGGCAAACTTAATTCTTTTGTATTTATAGTTACCCATAGCTGTATATTAAATATTATTTAAATAGGCGGCCATATAAAACCTTGTTTCCTTAAGGGTTCTAACAGAAGTAAGTAAATACTTTCGTGTTTTATTTTTTTTAACATTTCTTGTAAAAATAATAGATATACCTAGGTACAGATTGGTACCTACCAGTTGCAAGATTGATTATTTAAAGCCCAATAATTAATAATTGTTGAGTTTCCGTCCTCCTGGGTACGACACCCAGGCCTAGATAAGGCCTATTTAGCCGGCCAATATAATATCATTGCACTGGCCCTCTCGATTGTGTCGAAATTGCACGATAAAAAACATTTAAAAGTGTTGAATTATACGCTTTTAAACACTTTAAAAACAAATACAAAAAATTTAAGTGAGGTTATGTTGACTATGTTTACTTTGTTCTTTTTTGTTGGTTTCATAAGGGCACTCAAAAATCCTTGTTGCGATACAGTAACAAATAAAACCAAGTGACCACTATAAAACCATAATGGCGTATATAAATTTATTAAAAAAATATTGTAAAGAGAAAATATTTATCTAGTCATTTTAGCAGTGTTTTCTAACAATAATTTTACTTTAATTTTGATTTATGTAAACCAAACAGACTTTTTTAATGGTGAATAGTGTAAATGATGTTTATTTTATTTTAAATATTTGTTATTTTGTTATCAAAAAACTATTAAAAAGCATTCTTGAGCTGGCGCGCTTGTTTTGAGAGCTTTTCAGATACGATTTTATCAGAAAAATAAATCTGGCAGGCAATTTGATCATCAACAAAACGACAAACTCGGTATATTTTTATGTGATAAAATAATTTTGGGACTCTGACATTTTTGGCAATTTTGTGACCTAAATTATTTTATATAGCCATTGTGAATCTAAAATATCGCCATAGCTTTTATAGGAAAACTTCTTTACTCTAAAGGTATTATGGTATTCAACAGAATCGCCAGGATACCAAATTACCAAATCTAGTTTTATAATAGGATAGAGGACGGTTCTGAGTTGCTTTTAGAACCTGGCATAATAGCTTTGAGCTCTAAAAGGTTCTATACTGGTGGAACCGCTAGAGGGCGAAGCTGGAGTTTATTTCTTATGGTTTTATAGTGAGTTTAATACATAGGTTGCCACCACCAATTGGGGAGTCCCATTTAGGAGGTCTAAGGGGTATATAAGGGTAATGGGAACGTGCTAGCGACCAAACATTGAAACTAATGGTTTTAAGGAAAGGCGCTGGCAACCTTTTAGCTTCTGCTATAAATAAAGAAATGTTACTTGGGAGCTCAGTTGGTAAAGTATCAGCATAGTAAGCGGGAGGTCCCTGGTTCAAATCCAGGCTGAACCTTGGGCTACTCAATTCTCTCCCCTATATAATTTATACCTATGGCGCGAAAACTAATCTTTTTTATATTTTTATTTGTCCGAATCATTATTTGTCCGTAGAAAAATCGATACGGGACTTCCGTTAACCTACGTGGAACGTATAGCTGCCATACCCGTACTGTGCCGAAGGCAACCAAACCAATTTCTGTATTCTTTCGTTTTAGAAGGTTCTGTTCTGCCGTTCAAAACGAAATGGTTGGTTGGGTTTAGTTTGGTTTATGCGAAATTTAGATAATGGCCTTTATTATAAAAATTCTGAAGTTGCGGTCATGTTGACAGTTAAAATCAACTTATATGGTTTTTGAGTTTGGAAAAGATAGTTTGCTCATTTAGAAGTCCAAATATGTCAATAACTCAATTTGAAATTGAAGTTACTGCCATTGTGCTTCGGACGGCAAGGTTGGTTGAAATTTCTAATTCATTAAGTTTATACATTTGCTTGCGAATTTTTTTTTTTAAACTAACAACGTATAAGAATTTGTTACGGATACTGATAATGATACGTCGGCAAAAGGGTAGTGCTGCTTTTTACCTTATTATGAATTTACATTATTTTAAAGAAATAAATCCGCGGTTTCAAACATTTTTGTTATTTCCCCAACCTACTTATTTAACTTTCGGAAAAGTTTGAGTGTTTGAGTGCTTTGAATTAAATTTAGATACTTTGACGGGTTTAATATTTGCTATTGGATTATCAAGTCTCACGGGTTTTATCTTTCCCATATTTTTTGTTACTAATTAAGGAAATATATATAGGAAAAGATAAATAAAAATGCGTTTGGTATTTATGTTTCCAATTTATTTTTATGCTCAAAAACGCTTGGGTGGATAATTAATTGCACACTGGAGAATGGAATTCACTGTTGTTTTAAATTCGTTTTTTATGACACATTGAATCCACTCTGAGTAGGCAAGAGTTGAAGTAAAGAAAGCCTGTTTGTCCGGCTTCATGGAAACTTCAGAGGTGACACCCCACTGTGTACCATCTTTTAGGAGGGGCCGATATCAGGGATGTAGTTCTTTGTTCCCCCACAAATTACGAAAGTGCATGGTGGGAGTGGAACATTGCAAAATTTATGTGCAATATTTACTTTTCTTAGCTCATTAGGGTTGTCCTCGGATATTTCATAGTTTAGAACATTTCTGTAAGTTCCCCAGCCTACTGCTATTAAGCTAATTTAGATACTTTGACGGGTTCAATATGTGCTATTGGATTATTAAGTCTCACGGATGAACTTCTTCCGTTTTGTTTAATTTTTTTGAGACATTTTATTTTTAAGGTATTATTTTCTTGTGTGCTGTCAATAGAAGAATAAGTCGCTGTTAGTATAAATTATGGATTAATGAGAGTGCCACCACTTTGTCTAGGGTATATCGTGTTGGGTTATTGTTAAACTAAAAATTAGTCGGGCTCGTTTTTTTATTAGACAACCTAAAGGAAAATAAGTTTATATAAAAGAAAATATATAATTGAGTCTCGTATAAGAAGAACTAAATAAAAATGAGTTAAATATTGTATGTTCAAAAACAAAAACGCTTGGGTGGATAATAAACTGCACACTGGAGAATGGAATTCTTTGTTGCTTTAAATTCGTTTTTTATGACACACTGAATCCACTCTGCGTAGGCAAGAGTTGAAGTAAAGAAAGCCTGTTTGTTGTTGATGGAAACTCCAGAGGTGACACCCCACTGTGTACCATCTTTTAGAAGGGGTCCCCCACTGTCGCCGATATCTGGGATGTAGTTCTTCGTTCCCCCACAAATTGCGAAAGTGCATGGTGGGAGTAAAATATTACAAAATTGAAGTGCAATATTTACTTTTCTTAGCTCATTAGGGTTGTCCTCGGATACTTCATAGTTTAGAACATTTCTATAAATTCCCCAGCCAACTGCAATTAAGCTTTCGAAAAGTTTTGGGTGCTTAGAATTAAGTTTAGGTAATTTGACTGGTTAAATATTTTTTATTGGTTTATCAAGTTTTACTAATGTATGTCATGCCTTTCCCACTTTTGTTCTGACAATCCCGGATGAACAAACATTTTTCCAGTGACTTCCTTTGTTTCATTCAATTTGTTTGAATCGTATTTTATGGGAAAGGTATTATTTATTAGTGTTTTGTCACGGGAGCATTGCGCCGCTGTCAGTGCAAATTGATCAATCAGATTACCTCCACAATGGCCAAAGTATACCGTGAACGGGAATTCGCCTGGTTCAGCTTTAGTCAAACCATCGGGAAGAGCGGATATAATACGAAATCATCACATTCCCACATTTTTTGTTACCAACTTGGATGAACTTCTTCCGTTTTGTTTAATTTTCTCGAGACATTTTACTTTTAAAGTATTATTTTCTTGTGTGCTGTTAATAGAAGAATTAGTCGCTGTTATTATAAGTTATGGATTAATCAGAGTACCACCACTTTGTCTACGGTGCAGCGTGTTGGGTTTTTGTTAAACTAAAAATTAGTCGGGCTCGTTTTTTTATTAGACAACCTAAAGGAAAATAAGCTTATATAAAAGAAAATATATAATTGAGTCTCGTAGAAGAAGAACTAAATAAAAATGAGTTAAATATTGTATGTTCAAAAACAAAAACGCTTGGGTGGATAATAAACTGCACACTGGAGAATGGAATTCTCTGTTGTTTTAAATTCGTTTTTTATGACACACTGAATCCACTCTGAGTAGGCAAGAGTTGAAGTAAAGAAAGCCTGTTTGTCGTTGATGGAAACTCCAGAGGTGACACCCCACTGTGTACCATCTTTTAGAAGGGGTCCCCCACTGTCGCCGATATCCGGGATGTAGTTCTTCGTTCCCCCACAAATTGCGAAAGTGTATGGTGGGAGTAAAATATTACAAAATTGAAGTGCAATATTTACTTTTCTTAGCTCATTAGGGTTGTCCTCGGATACTTCATAGTTTATAACATTTCTGTAAATTCCCCAGCCAACTGCTATTAAGCTTTCGTAAAGCTTTGGGTGCTTAGAATTAAGTTTAGGTAATTTGACTGGTTTAATATTTGTTATTGGTTTATCAAGTTTAACTAGTGCTATGTCATGCCTTTTCCACTTTTGTTCTGACACTCCCGAATGAACAAACATTTTTCCAGTGACTTCCTTTTTTCATTCAATTGGTTTGAGCCGTATTTTATGGTAAAGGTATTATTTACTAGTGTTTTGTCACGGGAGCAATGCGCCGCTGTTAGTACAAATTGATCAATCAGATTACCTCCACAATGGCTAAAGTATACCATGAACGGGAATTCGCCTGGTTCAGCTTTAGTCAAACCATCGGGAAGAGCGGATATAATACGAAATCATCACATTCCCACATTTTTTGTTACCAACTTGGATGAACTTCTTCCGTTTTGTTTAATTTTCTCGAGACATTTTACTTTTAAAGTATTATTTTCTTGTGTGCTGTTAATAGAAGAATTAGTCGCTGTTATTATAAGTTATGGATTAATCAGAGTACCACCACTTTGTCTACGGTGCAGCGTGTTGGGTTTTTGTTAAACTAAAAATTAGTCGGGCTCGTTTTTTTATTAGACAACCTAAAGGAAAATAAGCTTATATAAAAGAAAATATATAATTGAGTCTCGTAGAAGAAGAACTAAATAAAAATGAGTTAAATATTGTATGTTCAAAAACAAAAACGCTTGGGTGGATAATAAACTGCACACTGGAGAATGGAATTCTCTGTTGTTTTAAATTCGTTTTTTATGACACACTGAATCCACTCTGAGTAGGCAAGAGTTGAAGTAAAGAAAGCCTGTTTGTCGTTGATGGAAACTCCAGAGGTGACACCCCACTGTGTACCATCTTTTAGAAGGGGTCCCCCACTGTCGCCGATATCCGGGATGTAGTTCTTCGTTCCCCCACAAATTGCGAAAGTGCATGGTGGGAGTAAAATATTACAAAATTGAAGTGCAATATTTACTTTTCTTAGCTCATTAGGGTTGTCCTCGGATACTTCATAGTTTATAACATTTCTGTAAATTCCCCAGCCAACTGCTATTAAGCTTTCGTAAAGCTTTGGGTGCTTAGAATTAAGTTTAGGTAATTTGACTGGTTTAATATTTGTTATTGGTTTATCAAGTTTAACTAGTGCTATGTCATGCCTTTTCCACTTTTGTTCTGACACTCCCGAATGAACAAACATTTTTCCAGTGACTTCCTTTTTTCATTCAATTTGTTTGAGCCGTATTTTATGGTAAAGGTATTATTTACTAGTGTTTTGTCACGGGAGCAATGCGCCGCTGTTAGTACAAATTGATTAATCAGATTACCTCCACAATGGCCAAAGTATTCCATGAACGGGAATTCGCCTGGTTCAGCTTTAGTCAAACCATCGGGAAGAGCGGATATTATAAGAAATCATCACATTCCCTCATTTTTTGTTACCAACTCGGATGAACTTCTTCCGTTTTGTTTAATTTTCTCGAGACATTTTACTTTTAAGGTATTATTTTCTTGTGTGCTGTCAATAGAAGAATTAGTCGCTGTTATTATAAGTTATGGATTAATCAGAGTACCACCACTTTGTCTACGGTGTAGCGTGTTGGGTTTTTGTTAAACTAAAAATTAGTCGGGCTCGTTTTTTTATTAGACAACCTAAAGGAAAATAAGTTTATATAAAAGAAAATATATAATTGAGTCTCGTAGAAGAAGAACTAAATAAAAATGAGTTAAATATTATATGTTCAAAAACAAATACGCTTGGGTGAATAATAAACTGCACACTGGAGAATGGAATTCTCTGTTGTTTTAAATTCGTTTTTTATGACACACTGAATCCACTCTGAGTAAGCAAGAGTTGAAGTAAAGAAAGCCTGTTTGTCGTTGATGGAAACTCCAGAGGTGACACCCCACTGTGTACCATCTTTTAGAAGGGGTCCCCCACTGTCGCCGATATCAGGGATGTAGTTCTTCGTTCCCCCACAAATTGCGAAAGTGCATGGTGGGAGTAAAATATTACAACATTGAAGTGCAATATTTACTTTTCTTAGCTCATTAGGGTTGTCCTCGGATACTTCATAGTTTAGAACATTTCTGTAAATTCCCCAGCCAACCGCTATTAAGCTTTCGTAAAGCTTTGGGTGCTTAGAATTAAGTTTAGGTAATTTGACTGGTTTAATATTTGTTATTGGTTTATCAAGTTTAACTAGTGCTATGTCATGCCTTTCCCACTTTTGTTCTGACAATCCCGGATGAACAAACATTTTTCCAGTGACTTCCTTTGTTTCATTCAATTTGTTTGAGCCGTATTTTATGGTAAAAGTATTATTTACTAGTGTTTTGTCACGGCGGCAATGCGCCGCTGTTAGTACAAATTGAGGATCGATCAGAGTACCTCCACAATGGCCAAAGTATACCATGAACGGGAATTCGCCAGGTTCAGCTTTAGTCAAACCATCGGGAAGAGCGGATATAATACGAAATCATCACATTCCCACATTTTTTGTTACCAACTCGGATGAACTTCTTCCGTTTTGTTTAATTTTCTCGAGACATTTTACTTTTAAGGTGTGTGCTGTCAATAGAAGAATTAGTCGCTGTTATTATAAGTTATGGATTAATCAGAGTACCACCACTTTGTCTACGGTGTAGCGTGTTGGGTTTTTGTTAAACTAAAAATTAGTCGGGCTCGTTTTTTTATTAGACAACCTAAAGGAAAATAAGTTTATATAAAAGAAAATATATAATTGAGTCCCGTAGAAGAAGAACTAAATAAAAATGAGTTAAATATTGTATGTTCAAAAACAAAAACGCTTGGGTGGATAATAAACTGCACACTCGAGAATGGAATTCTCTGTTGTTTTAAATTCGTTTTTTATGACACACTGAATCCACTCTGAGTAGGCAAGAGTTGAAGTAAAGAAAGCCTGTTTGTCGTTGATGGAAACTCCAGAGGTGACACCCCACTGTGTACCATCTTTTAGAAGGGGTCCCCCACTGTCGCCGATATCTGGGATGTAGTTCTTCGTTCCCCCACAAATTGCGAAAGTGCATGGTGGGAGTAAAATATTACAAAATTGAAGTGCAATATTTACTTTTCTTAGCTCATTAGGGTTGTCCTCGGATACTTCATAGTTTAGAACATTTCTGTAAATTCCCCAGCCAACTGCTATTAAGCTTTCGTAAAGCTTTGGGTGCTTAGAATTAAGTTTAGGTAATTTGACTGGTTTAATATTTGTTATTGGTTTATCAAGTTTAACTAGTGCTATGTCATGCCTTTCCCACTTTTGTTCTGACAATTCCGGATGAACAAACATTTTTCCAGTGACTTCCTTTGTTTCATTTAATTTGTTTGAGCCGTATTTTATGGGAAAGGTATTATTTATTAGTGTTTTGTCACGGCAGCAATGCGCCGCTGTTAGTACAAATTGAGGATCAATCAGAGTACCTCCACAATGGCCAAAGTATACCATGAACGGGAATTCGCCAGGTTCAGCTTTAGTCAAACCATCGGGAAGAGCGGATATAATACGAAAGCTAATAGATGCAGCTTCTGCAAAAAAAATGTTTTTATTAGAATGAGATAATCTCTTTCTAGACTTATCAAAAGCCTATGATACTGGACAGAAACAATATTGTAAAAAAACTTGAAATATATGGAATAATCAAAAACTTTTTGAGTCGTACCTTTCAGACTGGAATTAGATGGTAGTAATTTGCAAAAATGGTCATAAAAAATATCAGATAGTATAGAAAATACAATAATAGGAATACCTCAGGGCAGCATTCTGGGTCTGGGGCCAATTTTTTTTTAACCTTCACAAATGGCGATTAAAATTGGGGCGAGAAATATATTGTCAAAATATATGTGTTATGTAAAATATTTGTATGTGTTTTTGATAAATATCGGGTGATATGAAAGGAATCGTAAGTGTGCAACCACAATTGAAAATGCGACCAGATACCAGTGATCAGCCCTGACAATGAAAGTCCAAAATTTTGTTTCTATTCAACAAGTTTCAAACAAAGAGTACTTACCACTTTTACGACCAAAAACTAAAAGAATCAAATAAATCATGATTGGCTAAATATTTGGTATGTGACCTTAAGTAAAAAAAGACTTATTTATATACCCATTTGTATTTTTATCACTTTTGTGATTAAAGTATCACGAAATTCGTTTAAAATAGACAAAAATCATGAACACACTAAAAAATTTATTTTTTCGTGGACATTTTTAAATTTTATTTTTAATAATATTACAACTATACAGGGTGTCACTAAAAGGTCTGTACGAAATCTTAGCATATATTCCTGAGGTCAAAATAAGTCGATTTAAAGCAACTTACCTTAGTTCGAAATTGCTCCGTTTCAGAGATACAGGGTGGTAAATTTAAAAATTAAAAATCGAATGTCTTAAAATTTTTAAACATTTCTCAACGCATTACTTTAAAAATTGGTACTCGGGGCTTTTTTGGGATGCGAAACCTAAATATGGATACCTTTTCACTTTGGCCGTTAGAGGGCGCTTCACAATGCTCTTTTTTTAGTTTAAAATGACTATAACTTTTTTCACAGTGTAACTTTTAACTTTTTCTGTTAAGAGAATAGTTTCCTGAATCTTTTTAAGCCAAAAAGGTACTCTTGCTAACATGCGCTAAAGTAAGTCGTTTTCGAGATATTTCCGTTTTTAGTGTTTGATGCCGCAACGGAATACTGAAATTATTTTGAATGACTATTTCACTAAAGTGTTTTACACTGGCAAAATGTCATAGCAACGGCCAGTTTTCTACTGACTATTGTTCTCAAAGCTTTATTCAAGTTTGTGCTTTTCAGCAATTTCGCTCATAAAATTTTTTTATTAAAAAATTTCATTTTTAAATTCACTGTTTGAAACGGAGCAATTTTGGACTAAGGTAATTTGCATTAAATCGACTTATTTTGACCTCAGGAATATGTGCTAAGATTTTGTACAGACCTTTTAGAGACACTCTGTATAGATACCCTAAGATAACATCTGTCTATCTGTATACGTTCTGTACTAAAATATAGAGTTGTAATCGGAGAAAAAATCGCTCTTATTGCTTTGAGCTTTTTGTGTGTGTGTGTGTATGTCTGTCCGTAACGCGATAGCTCCTAAACCAAAGAAAATATATCAACAAGAAGCGACAAAACCTGAATGACAGTAATGCAGTACTATTACACTCAAAGAAAAAACTGTGCAATTTTTGTTTTACACGAAAAAAAAAATTCAAACTTTACTAGCAAAAATATTGTCAGGAATCCCTGTAATTTACTTTGTTTGAATGGTAACCTTATTTGTTTATTTGTATAATGGAACCAATGATCTCTATATATTATATAATTCAATGAATGGAACCACGTCCTGTATACAGGGATGCATGTTTCACTTTGGCCTATAAATATATTTGTTATCCCTTTCAACTGGTCTAGCATGTTCTATGAGTTCTAGGAAGTAACGAGTTTTAAAAGAGAATAAGGTTTGTACCGGTATTTATAATGTGCATCTTCACCTCGCCACTGGCACGAGCATTTTATCCGACTAATTCATTTCTCTAGTGTCTAGGGGAAATTTTCTTTAAGTTGACTAAAAGAATTGCATGTAGATGTGTAATATATCAGAATGTGCCTCTTATTTTTGAAGTTCTCTGGAAAAAAAATGGCGATTGCCCCCGCCTGAGACAACCTAATTTATTTCTATATTAGTTAGAATTTGTTTTATAAACACAATTTTTTTGCATATTTTAGCTGTAATTATTATTTTTTTTAAAATCAACTGGAAAACAAGTACTTTGAGTATATATTTTTCTTTTTGGTAAATTTTACGTTTTCAAAAGGCGCGGAAATAAAACAAAGAGATTTTAAAATCTATTTTTACGGTCCCTTTTTCAAAAATTATCTAAAATATAAAGTGACATGTAAAATTAAGCATGAATTAATTGAAATATAGTCAATTATAAATGGGTTATTTGATATTTATAAATATAATAACTTTTGAGTAAGTACTTTAATATCTACATGCAGAGTAGCATGTTTGTGGTGTTTAATCTCTTTTTAAAAAAAATATTATTTACATGTTGGTTTTGTTTGAGCTGTTTTATACCGGCTTCAAAGAAATACGTACGATACACGATCAGAAACTATCTTTACAGGTCTAGTAACGTAAGTAGTATTTTCTCCCAATCGTGGTTGGGTTTGTTCCTGTTTCTAAAACAATAAAAACATATAACGGAGATTCAAAACGTTTTATAAAAATTTCTACTTTAACAACATTTGTTTTAATGTCAATCCCCTTTTTTTCCATTTTCTCATAATTTTTAAATTTAAAATGACCGGAAAGAATCTTTAAACAATATAATATTACTTAGATTTTTATATTACAATAATTATTGTGTATTTTTTAAATATATAACTGTTTTTGCAAACAATCCAACCACAGTAATATATAATTATACAGTGGCGTATATAGACAAATGTTTCGGGGGGGGGGCAAAACCCCATGAGGCCATATTTTATGCTATTTTATTTTTGTATTTATGAAATACGTGGAAAATATTTATAAAAACCTTAGCGTCGGAGGCCCCCCAGCCCCCCCCCCTTATATACGCCACTGTCATTATACATATAGGTGTAATGTTCCTCTTAATTTGATGTTTTTCTTCGTGTAATAAAAATGCACCACAAACCACAGTTAAACAAAATTTTTCTCAGTGTAATATAACTGCATTAGTGTCATTTGGTCCAAGCGTGACGTCACATATTTGTTTCCCATATGAACAATGCTTTGAGTGACAGTATTTCGCTTCTTGTTGATATATCTTCTTTGCCTAAACCGCGGAACCGATTTTTATGAAATTTTCAGGTGATATAGTGTTTGATACAAAATCCAGTAGTTTTGCTATCCTTTTTTATTTTTCTTCTATAAAGAAGACAGAAAATAGCATCGAAAATCGTTGTTGGCCCCAGATTGCAGTTGGCAGTTGCAAGCCTGTCTATCAAAGTTTAAATTGACAATAAAAGTCAACTTTCTAAACAAAAAATTTTTGGCAAGTAGTCAAAATAGTAAAAAAAATTGCGACAAAGATAAAATGTTCATACGAAAATTCCACGCTTTTTTCGATCTTTAGTCCCATCCGTAATAACTACAGAGCAAAATTTTAAGAAACAGAGTATAGGTTATGACAAAAAGTTTGAAGACTTTGTGATGCCATTCAAAACAACTTCTTTAGAAAACTAATTAAAAAAAGTTTGTTAAACTATTGTTTAAAAAGCATTGTTAAAATTACATGATGCATTGCGAAAAACTAATTTTGGAAGACTGAGAAAATGAAACAGCTATTGATGTCGCTCCTCTCGTCATAACTGACAATGACAGTTTATGAGATGAAGTTTTTTGGATGATGAGAATAAATTATTTTTGCATAGTTTGTTTTTTAGTTAGATTTTAGATTTTCAGTTTTTTGGTTGGTTTTTAATCCTATGAGCTATTCTACTGCAACATTTTAAACTTAGTAATTAGTAATAGCCTCAATATAGCTATTTTTAGTTTAAATATTGTGTCTGAAATATATTTTTTAATTCACTCAGAAAGAGTCTGTGCAATACTGTTTTTGTTGAAATTCCCAAAGCATTTCCACGTAAATCAGTTAAGAACTTTATTATAATTTTTAAAAGATCTATGTGTCGACCATAAAAAATGTGTATTTATTAAAAATTATAATAAAATACTGTTTTAATTTACCCTAAACAAAAAATATAAATGCTTATATACTGAGAAATGAGTATGTACTAATTTAACTTTTATTAAGTCTTTATCCTTAGGTAATAATCTTAAAAACTTTTGTTTACAAAAACTATAATATAAATAGGGCCTAATCTTATTTGAATGAATTTTTACCAAAACAAATTGCAAAGCTTAGCTTAACTCCAGCTTGAAATACATTGTAAAAAATAACATTTTTGAAAAAATTAAATAATCATTAATAATTTATCGTTTGTTCATGGTTTGTAGCTCTACGGTCAGTCGCACTGAAAATCTTCCAATGTAGAAACTTTGGCGGAAGGGCACCCCAATTGTTCATAAATTTTTCACTACATAAAATCATTTTCGGACAGAACCTTTTCTCAAAAAACTATTCCAAATCAAAATCAGAATTTAAATAAAAAATTAGCGATAATCTTTCAAAGTCAGAAATTTCAAAACAATGGCAGTTTAAACACCGATCCACCACCCTTATTATAAAGGGTGGTAACCGATTATATTAAGATTAAGGTAACTGATAATTAGTTTCGCAGCATCCATTATCAGTTACCTTAGGAACCTGTGGTTTAAAACTGAATTAAGAATACACGTGCGTTTTGTTACCAGAATTACGGGGTGATTAAACAAAAGGACTAGCCTTGTTGCAAAGACTATAGTAGTCTTTTAAGAGTAATTACAAACGTTGGCTTTATGACTTTAGACTTTATGATTTGACCGTTTTTTTATCTATTCCAGGTCAGATCTACCTACGCAGGTCTTCTAGCCCGTTCGCCCAACCACAGACCTTTCATCCTGACTCGTGGCCATTTTGCCGGATCGCAGCGATTCTCTGCCATGTGGACAGGCGACAATATGGCCAAATGGGACCACTTGGCGGCAAGCATCTACATGTGCCTTTCCGAAGCAGTAGCGGGGTACAGCTTTTGTGGCGCTGATGTCGGTGGATTCTTTAATAATCCCGACGAGGAGCTACTTCAAAGATGGTATCAGGTAAATTATATGTTGGAAAGTTTTGAAACTTGGCACGATTATAGGGTTGGTGGTCCTTAATTAAAAGCGGATTTACACCAAACCGACAAAACAGCAACCCGAGTTGACAAAAAACAAAACCGCAACTTTTTGCAGATTTTTCGAAGATTTTTCGGCCACTCAACAGTTGCTGTTTTGTTTTTCGTTTCCCAACCAATGTCGGAAACATCAAAGAGTTGTAACAAACGTGGAATTTCGTACCCGTGAATTTAAAAATCAAACAAGTTTCGTGGCTAATCTGGCAAAAAGGAGTTTTTTTGTTTCCCTTATATTTTTCCGTGGGTAGCCTGAAAGCTAAACCTCACGGGGGTCCAAGATCTAATGGACACCTAATAAGTGTTGACAGTTAACCGTTTCGTTCTTATGGGACTCCTCAGAACACTGCTGGTCGATGTGACAAATCTTGCGAAGTTAATCAGACGGTTTTGTCTCTAATTAAATGTAATTAGTGAGCGAACTATAGCAAGAGGCGCCATCTACCGAGATACGAGAGAAATAAAAAAACCAAAAGCAGGCGAAAGAAAACACTGCTATACAATATCGATCAATGAAAAGATCGAATGCAAATAAAAGAAACAACTATAGTCCGTGACCTACGACAGCTCTTTGTCTTTTCAGACCGGATCAACGCATTTTGCATTTTTACCCGTCATCAAGACAGTGAGCGTCAATCAACGGAATTTTTAAGCCAAATAATACTAACAAACGTGGAATTTCGTACCCGTGAATTTAAAAATCAAACAAGTTTCGTGGCTAATCGGTGGGTAAAAATGCAAAATGCGTTGATCCGGCCTGAAAAGACAAAGAGCTGTCGTAGGTCACGGACTATAGTTGTTTCTTTTATTTGCATTCGATCTTTTCATTGATCAATATTGTATAGCAGTGTTTTCTTTCGCCTGCTTTTGGTTTTTTGTTTCTCTCGTATCTCGGTAGATGGCGCCTCTTGCTATAGTTCGCTCACTAATTACATTTAATTAGAGACAAAACCGTCTGATTAACTTCGCAAGATTTGTCACATCGACCAGCAGTGTTCTGAGGAGTCCCATAAGGACGAAACGGTTAACTGTCACCACTTATTAGGTGTCCATTAGATCTTGGACCCCCGTGAGGTTTAGCTTTCAGGCTACCCACGGAAAAATATAAGCGAAACAAAAAAACTCCTTTTTGCCCGATTAGCCACGAAACTTGTTTGATTATCAAAGAGTTGCTGCGTTTATTGCAACTTAGTCGGATTCTTTAATAATCCCGACGAAGAGCTACTTCAAAGATGGTATCAGGTAAATTATATGTTGGAAAGTTTTGAAACTTGGCACGATTATAGGGTTGGTGGTCCTTAATTACAAGCGGATTTACACCAAACCGACAAAACAGCAACCCGAGTTGAAAAAAAACAAAACCGCAACTTTTTGCAGATTTTTCGGCAACTCAACAGTTGCTGTTTTGTTTTTCGTTTCCCAACCAATGTCGGAAACATCAAAGAGTTGCTGCGTTTATTGCAACTCAGTCGGCTTAGTGTAAACGGCTGTGTTTATCAACTTGAGTTGCGGCGAGCTCGTGAGAGGTGTACTCTTCAAACTCGTGGCTTGACATTCTCAAAAGTTGTAAATCCATTAACATCTTTGTTGCACCATCATATTTTCTTCTATTTAATAAGGATCTCACCCAATACCTGCGTGTACGACGTTTTCTTTTTTTTTCAAAATCACCTACCAACAGCCAACCGCACACGAGAAAAAGAAACGTTCTTCGTCACTAACCATGTTAATTTCTTTTAATGTACCAGTAAGTTTGCGAACTGGAGCGACCCTCGCCCTCGCTGTAATCTTGAAAAAATGACGCCTTAGATCAGTTTTTTTTAAATTACTTCATTCCTGTGGGTTAGAAAAAAAAAAGTTTTTAACAATAGTTGAAGACAGAATTTTTTACAAAATGATTAGACACATGCTTTTTGTCAGACTAAGAGTTTTTGACTTATGAGGCCCAACATTTTGGCCCCATTTTGAACTTTGTCCATTTTTTTTTCTTTGGTGGCCCATAATAATATCAGCGAACATCTAACTACTATAATATGTTCGATGGTAATAGATAGGTTTGAAATAATGCAATGAAGTCTATCTACCTAGCCTTCTTCGATCCATCTTTGGACGTAGGCCTCCCCCAATATCTTCCATTCTTTTCTGTCTGTCACCATGTTCATCCATCTACCATCTTTACATCCCTACTTCTTTTATTTTCCCAAGGTCTCCAGGTTACAATACACTTGTTTAATCGATCGTCTTTCTGTCTGATATTATGACAATATATATATATATATATATATATATATATATATATATATATATATATATATATATATATTTATCGGTTTCACAACGTTCTACGTCTTCCGATACCCAATCTCCACTCGTTTCTGTTTGCCCATAATTCATCATCTAGGCCTCTTCTTCTTATTTCACTGTCTATTCCTTCTCTCCAGCTTCTCCTCGGCCTTCCTCGTTTTCTTCGGCCAGTTGGTTTCCATTGTAATATTTGTTTAGGTAATCTTCCATCATCCATTCTTTGTACATGTCCGTACCACACCAGTTGTTTTGTTCTTATATCATCCACTAAAGTACGTTCACCCACTGTCATAATTTCTCTTATTCTTTGATTTGTAACTCTTTCTCTTTTTGATTTCCCTGCTGCTCTTCTCCAATGGTCCATCTCCGTAGCGGAAAGCATTTTTTCTGTTCTATCTTTGATTGGCCATACTTCTGAGCCGTATGTAATAATACTTTTTACAATGGTGTTATATATAAGCTTTTTGTTATGTTTTGATATACTTTGGTCCCGAATTATTCCATTTAATAAAGTTATTGCTTTTCGTCCTTGTACGTTTCTATCTTTTATAGCTTTGCCTAGTGTTCCGTCAGCTGTAATTTTTAGACCTAAGTATTTATACTCATCACAGGACTGAATTCACTGCCCAGTATTTAAGATTAGATCCTGTTTCGTTCCACCAATACACATATACCCTGTCTTATTGATATTAACCTCCAGTCCCCACTTATTGTACTCTTCTATTAGTTGTGTCATATATTCGAGGTCGTCATAATCCTGAGCCACCGCTATCTGATCATCGGCGAAACATAAAGTATACAAGGTGGTTTCATCCAACGGAATTCCCATGTTTTGGCATTTTCTATTCCAGACTTTAAGGACTTGTTCCAAATATATCTTGAAGAGCGTAGGCGAGATACAGCAACCTTGTTTAAGACCTTTATTTACTTGAAAGCCTTTGGTTAGTTTTGCTTTTATTTTAACTTTTGCCTTACTATTGCGGTATAACTCTTTGATGGCCTTAATTAGTTGTACGCTTATGTTTGTCTTTTCCAACGCTTTCTAAAGTAGATTTAGTGGTATACTATCATCTGTCTTCTGCAAATCTACGTAAAGCAGATGCAGCTCTTGTCCGTATGCCATTTTCTTTTCAATAACTTGGGTTACACAAAAGAGATGATCTGAAGTCGATCTACCCGCCCTGAAACCGGCTTGTTCTTCTGCCTCCATATCTTTATATTCGCTTTCCACTTTATTTCTTATTATTGTGCCATATATTCTGCTTAGCGTACTAGTTACAGATATACCTCTATAATTGTCACATATATCTTTCCTTCCTTTTTTATTGTGTATTATGACAAAATTATGGCAAATTTCCATTTTAATTTTGCTTCTTCTTTACTTCTTCTATAACTTTCTCAACTTTTATTTCTTGGCTCTTTCTTTTATTTTGTTTTATCATTTTTCTTATAGTTTTATTAACTTCCGTGTATTCTATCGATGTTCTTTTTCCTTCTTTCTGCAGGTTCCGCCTTTTTTCCATCAGTTTCTTTATTTCTTTTGATATAGACAATTTTCTCTATTTTTACCTTTTCGTGCGATATCTTTTCCTACTTTGGTCATAGCTCTCATAGCAGTTTTGGGTTAGCTGTAACTTTAGCATTTCTTTGTATATAGCTTTATTTTGTGTAAGTTTATTCATGTCAAGTTGTTCATTGTTATTATCTATTTTTTCTCTTCATTTCGAAATTGCACTGCACTGCCTGTTGTAAAGCTGTTTAGGACTGTTGTTGTTGTTGTTTTTGTCAGCAGTCAGTATGTAATCAATTTCGTTTTTCGTTTTTCGTTTTTTCATTAGGGCTGAGCTAGAGTCCCTGTATATTGACATATTTGGAGATATATAATATATCCAAATATGTCAACATACAGGGACTCTAGGCTGAGCCATGTCCACTTTCGTTGCGGTTTCTTTCTATAGAACGAGTTCATTCCATAAAGCTGTTTTTCCTCTAGATAATTCATTAAGGTTGTGCCCCTGTCATGCCTTTCTCCATAACCAAAACCCCCTATTTTAATCTCTTCCATGTTCATCCTCTTACCTAATTTGGCATTGAAATCTCCTATTACTAGTGTCAGATGGGTTTTGTGTTCTTCCATGGCTTCTGAGATGTCTTCATAGAATGCTTCGATATGCTCATCATCGTAGGTAGAGGTGGGCGCGTATACTTTAATAACTTTAACTGAAGTTCTTTTATTTTGATTATAAGATAGGCAACGCGATCTGAGATCCCTTTAATAGTATGAAAGTGTTTACTTATGGCTTTATTTATTATGAATCCTACTCCGAAGTTGCTGTTATCTTCGTTACCTTTATAGTACAGAAGATTACCAGAGTTCAGCCTTATTCGATTTCCTGATTTTCGACGGGTTTCTGACAAGCCTTCAAAGTCCCATTTTTTTCTTGTTTGTTCTTCCTCCAGTTCATTCATTTTTTCGTAATTGTTAGTTGTAATAAAGTACGTGCATCTTATAACAAGATAAAATGTCTCAAAATTTTTCTTTGATTAAAAGCAAGCGGAAACAATGCTGATTGCTTTTAATTCCATGTCACAGTGTAGATACACCTACATTCTGTCCGTATATAGTTGTTTACACGTTTTAATAGAAATTGAACTATATACATAAGTTCATTTCCTTAGATTTTTTAGGGCTCTGTGCTTATAAACGCAACTTATGTAGGACATTATTTTCTATCCTGTAATAGTTTCAAATACATTTTTAAGAGTATCTTATTTTTAGGCTGGTATTTGGCTGCCATTCTTCAGAGCTCACGCACACATTGATACGCGCAGAAGAGAACCGTATCTTTTCCCAAATTCAATAAATAGAATCAGAGAAACACTGAGGTAAAGTATTATTAAATATTTTTTAGCAGTAATGCAATTGGTATCTCATACATTGTCAAGTATGACAAATGACATAAAACTGACAATAAATGACCGGGCACACAGCACATACAAAGCAGTATTTGATAAATTGATATTTGTGAAAGTGAAAGTTTTCTTTTTTTTTATATATAATTTAGATATATTTATATATATATATATATATATATATATATATATATATATATATATATATATATATATATATATATATATATATATATATATATTTTTTTTTTAGCCATGTAAGGAATACTTTTATATTTTTGTAATTATATAGTTGGATATCTGTAATTGGCATAAGCTGTCGATATCCTAAATAAATAAATAAATAAAATGTTAGTATTTATTTTAAAAAAAGTTGACTAATTTTTTGAGTACACACAGTGACTTTGTCAAAATAGCGTTTTTCTGAAAAATGGCTAAATATTGTTTATAATCCAGTAAAATTTTTGATAAGAAGGTCAAGATCTATCAATGAATTAATGTGTCCACTATAAATTAGTCACTGTGTTGTTTTTAAAGCTATTATAGTAAAACCTCTCCTTGTGGACACCTCTATTAAGCGGACACTCCCTTTAGGCGGACAAATTTATTGGAACGAAGCTTTTCTCTATTTCTTTACATGTAAAATTCACTCCTATAACCGGACACTCTAATAACAGGACGCGGACAATTTTTTTAAATAAAAATTTTTAAAACATCCCTTCATCGGACGCGAACCTCTGACAACGGGACGGAGTGCTGCACGACATTGGCATAAATATTATGTAGTATGTTGGCAACAACGCACTCTGCAGTCGGGGAATTACCTCTTTCCGTTTTAATGCGGAGACTAAAAACTTTTCTCGTAGTTACAACATAATATTTTATTCGGCGGGACTGCTGTGTTTTATTTTTATTGTTCAGTTGGGTAGTAATAGATCTCTTTGAAATGACGCCTTGTAAAAAACTTCTTAGTTTACGTGAAAAAATGGAAGTTGTTAACGTTTCGGACAAGGACCATCTATCAGCACAAAAGATCGCTGAAAAATTTAATATCGGAAATCTCAAGCAGCGGAAATTGTTAATAAATATATATTAAAATTTCGTAGTTCTCTCTCACAAGCGGACACCTCCAATAAGCGGACGAAATCATAAGTGTCCGCTTATAGGAGTTTTTACTGTATATGGTTTTTATAATTTCTTGAATGTTTTTGGACATAACTAGATGGTTGAGGGTCTGTTAAAAGTAATTTTTATTTCTTTTTTAACAGGTTAAGGTACGCTCACTTGCCTTTGTGGTACACCGTGTTCTGGGAACACCAATTGACAGGTGAACCTGTCATCCGTCCACTATTCTATCATTATCCCGAAGACCCAGAAGTTTTGGATATTGATTACGAGTTACTTCTTGGTAAGTGCTACTAAGAAAAACTCCAGACTCAATTACCTTTCGTTTGATATCACACACGCCATATTTTTACATAAACTTAATTTTTGAAATCTACCCCCACCCTTTTATTTGGCTTGTGTTTGGTGGATTTTGTTTATTTTTAAATGGGACCATCTCGAGCCAAAGCCCAGCTTAGGTACCAAATTTCATTAAAATCGGGCTAGCGGTTTTTGAGTTATGCGCGTTGGTCGTTACAGACATACAGACAGACAGACAACACAACAAAAAAGTTTCAAAATCATCTGAAACGCAAAGATATATAAAAAATTTTGAAATCGGAGCAACTTTTTTTTTCTCGAAAAAATTAGGATCACTATAGCTCACACTACTATAGTATAGTATATGTGTGAGCTAAAAATGGGTCTACAGTTCATATCATTATTTTTGAGACAACTTTTTACAACTTTTTTTCGTTGGTCTATGCTATTTGTTATGGTAAACAGGTGATAACTGTCAAAAAGTTATCTCAAAAATTATGATATGGAGTATATTTCCTTATTTTGTAAGATCGTTACACCGAAATTAAAGGTCGACTTATTCCTTCCTTAGTGTTGTTAAAATCACATTTTTTCGTGACTTTACTGTTCCCTAAGAGTTGCTTAAAGATAAGTTGCTGGTCACATAATGTTACCAGTCTGGCATAACCATAGCAACTGACAATACCAGCAAATGAGCAGAGTGTTGTGATTAAAGTGAAGGTGTCTTTTTGTGCTTTGTGAGTAAATAAAGTAAAAAACATGTTTTTTTTTAAACTTAAAACTAAAAAAAAACTTAAAATAAATAAAAATGATTTTGTTGTGTTAGAAAACCCTTGCATTTAAATTAAACTGCACTGCATGATGTAACAGGACGATTTTCCTTTCTGCCTTTACACTTTACCCTAAATTCATTATAATTTTTAGTACAAAATCGAATTTCAATATCTCTTATTCTTCCAAAAATTCATGAACTTTTTTTTTAAATAAATTTGTAAAGGCGGCTTGACACAGAAAAATTGATGGCTTTGACAAAACTATTTTGGGAAGTACTGGGTGTTGTTGTTTTTCCATAGTTTAAAGATTTGGTTTGTTGTAACAGCGGCGTTGGTTAAAACATTGGGTCACAAGGTGGTCGCATCTTAACAAAGGAGATGAGATTTTAGCTCGGTGCAATAAATTTAAAAATAAGGTATGCTTAAAATTAAAGCAATCCATAGCTAAGAAAGGCAATTTTAAAAATTGGTGCGATGGCCCTTAATACCTTATAAAAGTAAAACGACTTTTATAAAATAAGAAATAGGAAGGGGATTGGTAAGTAAGATTATAATTAATTTTTCAGGAGACTCTGTTCTGGTTAGACCAATTACAGAAGCTGGTGTTACTTCTGTGACCCTCTATCTGCCAGGAGGCGACTCCACATTCTGGTACGATCTGCAGGACTACGGAAAGTATCAAGGAGGCAGCTATAACAAAGAAGTTGATTTGGATTCGGTTAGTATTTATTTGTTTAGAAGACATGTGTGCCATTTTATACAGCCGAAATTAATTATTATAGTTTAAGAGCCCCCGTAGGAATTGGGGCTTGAAATGCCATCTGATTTATATGTATTTTGATTGCTTCGTGATAAGAACATGTTCCAAAAAAATTCGAGGTACCGACAGGAATCCTGCATAAACGACCATCTTTGTTTAAAGGCAGCGAAAAGAGAGCAATTCAAGCCCCAATTCATATTGGGCTCCTAGACTTTAAGCTCAAAGGATGTACGAAGAACCATCATATAGTACTCGATGATAAACATAGCCTGTCAGGAATTTGGACCAAAAGGCGTTTTTGTCCCACAGCACGTCATGTTGATGGGATTAGTTTATTTCTGACTTGACTTTTAAATTAACAGAGTGGCCATATTCTGGATACACCTGTACACCAGTATTTACTAAAGGGTCTACAATCCTAGGTTTAAAAGTCTACATTTTGGTTGAAGGTTTAACTTATTTTTCCCATGAATGCAATAGTTTTTAATATTTATATAAATTGTTCATAAATACCTTGCGATATGGGTAATCTTTTTTCGTTATAACAAAGACATTATTTCCACACAAAGGTTATAAATAAATAAAAATAATAAAATATTATGATTTAAAAATGGTAGCCATATTTAAACCTCCAAACGTCACTAGGAAATGTCGAATAAAAACGGTGTAAGTCAGTGTCAGCTGTCCGCTATATTTTATATGTTAATTTTTTAGACAAGTTAGCGACGATTAAACCGACGGTCGATTGTTTTAGTGAATGTGTAATTGAAAAGGGATTCTAATATATCTTGTGCTTTTTACAGTATTTAAATATTGATACGTATTTAATACGGTAATGCATCCACAGATATAGTTTTAAGTTATTTATGTATTATTTAGCTCTAAATATTTTTGTATGTAAGTTTTTTTGTCAATCATGGATTATTTGGGTGGTACTACAATTTGAGACTATTTTTAATGGGAATCCTACGACTGCACGGACTAAGTTTCCAAAAAATGACATTTGGTTACAAAATGTTTTGTGGTTTTTCTTTATTTTTAGTTAATTTGAATTTATATGAGATGAAACTCACTGAGAAATGCTTACTATCATATTGCACATTAGGGTGAACCAAATCTTTGCAGTTATTTGACCTGTGAGTATTAAAAAAATACACTTAAACCGGTCGGTATCAAGTCTATAGACTTGATACTTAAACCCGGTCTACAATGCTAAGTCTTAAGGTCTTAGTAAATACTGGTGTTAAAGTCTGGAAAAGTCAGAGAAAAAAAAATCGTGAGGAATATTACTCAAAAGTCTGGAAATTCAGGGATATTTCGCCAATGAGAGTATTTGAGGGGATATTTCCATGAAAATATAGATGACATTTATGATACGCTGACAAGAACTATGACCAAAGTAGGAAAAGATAAAAAGAGAGAAAATTGTATATCAGAAGAAATAAAGAAACTGATGGAAAAAAGGCGGAACCTGGAGAAAGAAGAAAAAAGAACATTGATAGAATACACAAAAATAAATAAAACTATAAGAAAAATAAAAAAATAAAATAATAGAAAGCCAAGAAATAAAAGTTGAGAGACTAATAGAAAATAACAGAAATATGAAATGTCTGAGGCCAACTCTAGGTAGAAATAATTAAAATAAAAGATGAACGACATAGAAACTAACGTTCAATAAATATCACAAAACTATTCTATACAAAATTATACCAAACAAAAAGGGAACCATCGCGAGAAACCATGAATAAACTCCAAACAAAAAAAAAAGAACATAAACTCAGAGCTACAACCTGAAATAAGCAAAGCGGAAATAACAAGAGCATTAAAGAAAATCAAAAATAACAATTCAACTGGAAAAGACGGAGTAACTGCATAAATGTTCAAGTATGGTGGTAAAGCTGTAGTTAATACCCTTGATATTCTCCTAAATAAAATACTTAAAGAAAAAATAATCCCAAACAACTGAAGATAATCCATAACCATTATTCTAGATTAGAAAGGCGAGAGAGCAGACCTAAAAAACTATCAACCTATAACACTCCTCAATGTAATTTATAAGCTTTTCCACGAAAATATTAATGGATAGACAAAATTTGACGGATATCAATCAAAAGAACAAGCAGGCTTCAGAAAAGGGTTTCGTATAGTTGATTACCTACCATGAAAATTCTAATCGAACGAGCCAACGAATACTACATTCCACTATATATTGCGTTTTGAGACTTTGAAAAAGCTTTCGATAGCATTGAGCACTGGGCAGTAAAAGCATCCTTAATTAGTAGCCGACATCCAATATATATAAAGCGAAGCAACAACATCAATCAAAACCCACGAAGGAAACAAGCCAATCCACATAAGAAGAGGTGTCAGCACGGTGACACAATATCCCCTAAACTATTTAACCAGGCCCTAGAAGCCATTTCTTGCATAAAATTACACAAGAAAATATTGTTTTAGCTTGTCTTTAAACGTAACAAAAAGGCACTACATGATTGTGTGGGAAAAATCGCCGAAACACGTAAACTGAGAACTGGCTGGAAGTTTTCAAATGCACCACTTGTTCTTTAATAGTTGGTACTTTATCAGATTAATAATTTTTTCAAAAGAATTCCTGGTAACGAAAGGCTGAAGACAGGGATGTTGTATCTCTCCAACTCTTTTTAACATATATATCGCAGTAGCTCTAAAAAACTGGAATCGTAAAGTACACGGCATGGGAATACAACTTAACGACCGATTTACCATATACACACTACAGTTTGCTAATGACCAAGTAATTGTAGCTAATCATAAAGAAGACATGGAGTATATGATGAGAAAGTTAACGGAAGAATACCAAATATGGGGATTAACAGTGAACGTGGACAAGACACAGTACTTATGTATTGGAAACAAATCAAGTGAGTTAGAACTAGACAATGGACAAACAATATCTCCATTTAATGAGTATGTATACTTGGGTGTCACATTTGATAAGACAGGAACAGACTGTAAAGAACTGGAAAAAATAATATTAAAAGCAAAAAAGGTTATTGTCTTAACAGTATTTTATGAAGCAGAGAGATAAAAAATAATGTAAAATTTACCATATACGAAACAATGGTGAAAAGCACGCTGTTGTATGGAATAGAGACTTGTCGCATAACAGAAAATTACAAAACAAAAATGGAAAGTGTCGAAATGGATGCAATGAGAAAGATGATGAGAAGATCACATAACAAATGAGATCATAAAAGAAAGAATGGGAATGGAGGCAAGCATAACGGATGACATTACTAAAAGATAACTAATATGGTACAGCCATGTACAACGGATGAACGACCAAAGATTACCAAAGCAGGTCCTAGAATGGCAACCAATAGGGCGCAGAAAAAGAGGGCGTCCTAAAATAGAATGGCAACAGTCAATCTAAAGATCAATGAGTCAAGAAAACCTGACAGAAGATGATTGTCAGGATCAAAGGGGGTGGAAAATGGGCGTCGTACTACGTAGAAAAACGTAGTTGACATAGTAGTAGTACTTGATCAAATTTATGTGCAATTTTATGGCGTTGCTCTACTTTTGGCGGATACTAAATGTTCTTTTAATTTTTTTTTAGAACGTTGTTTTCTACAAGGGCGGCAAAATAATTCCCAGGAAAGACCGTCCCAGGCGTTCTTCAACTGTGATGAGGAACGATCCTTTCACTCTGTACGTCGCGTTAGACAAAGATGGAAAGTCAGAAGGCACTCTCTACTTGGACGACTACGTGACGTTCGATTACAGAGATAGCCAAAAGTATTTATATCTCAGCTTCAGATATGAAAATAAGAAGCTGACAAGCAGGTAATGCTTCCTTTATAATTTTTTTTTTAACATAATTTACTAGAAGTGTTCAAAAGTTGGGTTTTTTCGCTTTACTGTACAGGGTGTCCCAAATTGGGCACTTTTAGGGGGTTTAAGGTACTTCTAGGGGAGACAGAGAAAAACTGACCACGCATTGCGAGGCTCAAATTTCAAGAGAAGACTTATAGTGAAAACCGCATTTTGAAATATCGTCTCGTCTTTGAGCTACGGGGGCCTTTTGAAAAGTCTGCATTTTGGAAGGGCGTCGATAACTTCGTTATTAATGGAAATTTTGATTTGGAGTAAATTGCAATTTTATAGACTTTGTCACGAGGAATTCACCCGCTAAATTAAATTTTAACTGTCACTTTTAGTTTTTGAGATATGACCAAAAACATTCAACTTTGGATATGACATAAAGTTGCATTTCTTCTTATGGAATGGCCTATATTTTAATTAATTTTCGAATTCCTCATTGCATTCTTTTCAAAATGATGTATCATATGTCATAGTTTGATTGAGCAGTTTAGGAGATATTCAGCTTTTTCACTTATTTCTAGTGCGCTATGATTTCCTGCTGAGGAAGGTCAAGGAACTTTGGAAAAATTATAATTCAGCTGACCGCCCTCAAAGCCCAGTTATAAAAAGTAACAAAAATGATACATATTTTAAAATAAAATAAAACGCTTTTGTGCAAAATAATTTCATTTAAAAGCGTAATGTCAAATTGTTTAAACAATTGAAAACAATGACAAAACGCCAAGACGCAAGGCCAACTTGATTTGCATAGTATAAGACAACAAAACTATAGGAGCATTGAAGTAGGATTTGACCGCAAGGCTTTCACATCAATGGCGCATGACGTCATTCAACGCACACTAGACAAAAATAAAAAACTTTAATTATCTCCGAAACCGCACAATCAAACTATGACATGTGATACATCATTTTGAAAAGAATTCAATGACGAATTCGAAAATTAATTAAAATATAGGCCATTCCATAAGAAAAAATGCAACTTCATGTCATATCTCAAAAACTAAAAGTGACAGTTAAAATTGAATTTAGCGGGTGAATTCCTCGTGACAAAGTCTATAAAATTGCATTTTACTCTAAATCAAAATTTCCATTAATAACGAAGTTATCGACTTCCTTCCAAAATGCAGACTTTTCAAAAAGCCCCCGTAGCTCAAAGACGAGACGATATTTCAAAATGCGGTTTTCACTATAAGTCTTTTCCTGAAATTTGAGCCTCGCAATGCGTGGTCAGTTTTTCTCTGTCTCCCTTAGAAGTACCTTAAACCCCCTAAAAGTGCCCAATTTGGGGCACCCTGTACAGCATGTCCCATTTTCGATGGGATTAAATGGGAAACTCGGTTATTATTAAAGATATCGATTTTCTTATTGCACCTTACCGTGCTCTTTTTTTGAACCCTTAAAAATGGTGTAATCAGATTTTTGCTATACTCCGTGGTTTCGCTAATACAGGGAGTTTGCATTTTTATTAATTTCTTGTATCTCGCTTATTTTGCAAGATATTTGATTCTGTAAAAACCTTTCTATGGCAACTTTTTTAGAGCAAAATAACGACGTTGTTATTTTTTTTTAATATTGTTTAGCTTTTGAGATATGGTAGTTATCATAAAAAAAAGAAATATGGACCTTAATTTTTTTTATTATTTTGATTGGTTCATGCTATTATTATTTTAAAATGATAAAACTTTAATATTTTTTTAATTTAAGGTTAAAAAATATTTAATATTAAAAAAAAAATTAGTCCGAACCTGGAAATTTCCAACGTAAATATAAATTCAAAATTGCAAGACACACTAGTTGAACGATTTTTTTTTAGTTTATAAAGTAAAAAACGTTAAAAAGTTACAAAAACAATATCATAGTAGTTATTATTTGATGGTAGCACAGCATCTCATGAAATTTACTTTAACATGGAAAAACAATAGCGTGGAATCGAAATTGTCATTTTACTTGTCATTTTTGTGAATAGCTCACTCAAAATTATTCTAAAATGGCTAGAAATCGACCATATCCAGAGTTTTTAAAATGTGATATGTTTGACTGCTTTATTCAAGCAACAAAATCCCAATATTTAAACGGCACAAATATTTTTATGCAAAATGCGTTAAGAAAAATTACTCGAAAATGCCAACAATGTCTTAAGCCTAATGGCAATCAGTTTGAACATTTATATCATGAGGAAAAATTAGTTATTATTTTTTGTAATTCATTATTATTTTTTTTATTTGTCGAAGACTTTGTTTCAAATAAATCTTTAAATTAACGTAAAACCATTTTAATTTGCTAAGAATCAAAAGAGTTAAACTAAAAATTGTTCAACTAGCAATTTTTAATTTATATTTAAAACAAAAAAATATTAATTTTTTATTATTTTGTGATAATAATAGCATGAAACCAATCAAAATAGTAATACTAAAATCCAGGTCCGTATTTAATTTTTTTATAATAAATACCATACCTCAAAAACTAAACAATATTTTAAAAAACTGACAACGTCATTATTTTCTTCTAAAAAAGTTGCCATAAAAAGGTTTTTACAGAATAAAAATATCTCGCAAAATAAGCGAGATATAAGGGATTATTAAAAATGCAATTTTTTCAAAAACTCCCTGTATTAGCAAAACTACGGGGTATAGCAAAAATCTGATTACACCATTTTTAAGGGCTCAAAAAAAGAGTACGGTTTGGTGCAATCAGGAAATCAATATCTTTAATACTAACCGAGTTTCCCATTATACGCTGTACACCAGTCAATTTTTTAACTGATGAGTAAGTTTAAAGTGATATAGTCCAAATTATACGCATTTGTAATGACGTCATTTTTGTTTATCTTTGTTAATAAACTTTTTAAAAAAAGTAGGGTCTATGATAAATTCATTTTTTATGTGAAGTATCCGTCACTGTCAATCAAAAACATGAGTTTGTCAACTTGTCGGAAATTATTTTAAAAAGTTGTAAAATGCCGAGGAACAAAATAGGTATAATGAACAATCGCAGCTGATAATTTTAAATATATTGGCTTTTTTTCAACTTTCAACTGGAAAGGGAACAAGTCCGAAATGGAATCGCACTTCAATTTGAGAATGTGATACAGCGAGCCGTAGATGCAACAAAATTGAGCCCAACAACGATATTATATTATTATTGATTGGCAAAAATATCTACGCCATACGTTTTTTCTTACCTGGTGACGTAATTTAGACTATAACCCTTCTCTAATAAGCACACTTAACTCTTGCCTTTTCTTTTAGCTTAATCGACAAGACTGATTATCCTACCCAAGAATGGGTCGAAAAGGTCGTCATTCTGGGTCCACCAGAGGGCATCACGGGTGCCAAACTTACTAGCAAAAGTAAGTTACCATCATTATTAAATTAATGTTAACTTTAAAATCTTAACACATACAATATGATGTACATGACCAAAGCAGTTTTTAGAAGGGTCATATACATATACTACAAAGCAAAAAGTTTTGTCTTTTGATGCGACTAGTTTCCTTAAAAGCATTTGCATGGAGAACTCGACGGCAACACAATATGAAGAAGTTTTTAGGACGATATAGACCAGATATTAATTATTAACAAACCTAAAATTTAGTACCCGTGCATTTAAAAATCAAACAAGTTTCGTGGCTAATCGGGTAAAGAGGAGTTTATGTTTCTCTTATATTTTTCCGTGGGTAGCTTGAAAGCTTAACCTCACGGGGGTCCAAGATCTAATGGACACCTAATAAGTGTTGACAGTTAACTGTTTCGTCCTTATGGGACTCCTTAGAACACATGTGGTCAACACTTATTAGGTGTCCATTAGATCTCGGACCCCCCCGAGGTTAAGCTTTCAAGCTACCCAAGGAAAAATATGAGAGAAACAAAACACTCCTTTTTGCCCGATTAGCCACGAAACTTGTTTGAGTTTTAAATTCACGGGTACTAAATTTCACGTTTGTTAGTATTATTTGGCTTAAAAATTCCGCTGATTGACGCTCACGTGTCTGATGGCGGGTAAAAACGCTAATCAGCGTTGATCTGGCCCTGGCCTGAAAGACAGAAGAGCTGTCGTAGGTCACGGATGGTTTGTTTCTTTTTATTTGCAATCGATCTTTTCATTGATCGATATGTATAGCAGTTTATTTTCGCCTGCTTTTGTTCTAGTTTCATTCGTATCTCGGTAGATGGCGCTTCTTTTTTTGGTAAACGAAGCCAGGGAAAGGTGGTAGTAGTTGGTTTTTTGGTGTTAGAAGATAGGGGGGGTGGTAGTAGTTGGTTTTTTGGTGGTAGAAGCTAAGCGAAGGTGGTTTTTGGGATAGAACTTGTTTGTAGTTGAGTGATAGGTCACTATAGCTGTGTTAACAGCTTAGACTTATAAGTTAGTACCCGCAGCCGACGAGAAAGACCGGCCCGGGCGCGGAAATATCACGTGACCGTAGGAGGCTCACAAAAAAACGCTGTCATTATAAAACATGTGTGTTTTCAGTTTTGGTATGTTTGTTTACGTCGATTTTTTTTTTAATTCGGGCACGAATTTTATCAAAGTTATTAAAATAATGCAGCCCACGAAAAAGACTGTAGTGGGCGGCGTTAAAATAATTAATGGCTAATGAGTAAATTATAAAGAAAATACCTATAAGATAAACAATGCCGCGAACGTGTAATTAGTGTTGTTCCTTGTCGTTCCAACTATAAAACTGAAACCTAATATGTTGCAAACGGGAAAGAAGTGGTAAAAGATAAGATCTTGGATAAGATTGATCAAGTAATAGACATCCTTAGTGACATTTTCGATAGTGAGAGTGAAAAATGTGTTCAGTTGTCATTTCTTATTGAACAATTAGGTCTCTTGAAAAGGTAACCTGAGAATCGAAGATATTGTGGTTACACTTTAATGTTGGCTTCATCTTTGTTTATCCAGTCATCCAGTGCATACACGTCAATTTACAATTCTAAGGTAATATGTCTTCCGCACCCTCGCAATATTAAAAAACTGATTTGTAAAATATTGTTAACAGATAGTAATCTCTCTGGTAGTGTGAAATATTTAAAAAGTAAGATACAGCTTTTAAAAGAACATGAGTTGGTAGTTAACTTACACTTAAATGAAATATATATTAAACTTTGTGCTGGGTAATTTTTCAAAAAATTATTGACGACCACTACATTCAGTTCATTAAATGTGAAAACCATCTCACTTATTCACAAAATCACTTGTTTCTTTTTAATAAATTATTGTGAAATGTTTTATATTGAAAATTTTTCTTCAGATCACTCTAGCGTGTGTTTTTGGGGAGAAAAACTATTGTCAAAGCTTGAAAAAATTAGTTTAAGGGCATGTAAAGTTTTTATAAATAATTTTATTAAAAAGCACAATGATTTAGTGTCTGCTAATAAATCTTTGAATAAGAACTCAGACAAAGATGATGACACTCAAAGAAAAATTAAAAAACTAAAAGCTTAGGTTTGATATGTCCAATTTTGAAAGACTTGTATAGATTTGAAGTTATTAACGATATTATGTACCTAATATATGTACCTGAAGATATTAGAGTGCAAATTTTGTATAATTTTTTATTTTATAGATTCAGTTCTTTTATCCATAATAAACACATATATCAGCAAAATATATTTTTTTTAATTTTTGCCTATAAAAGAACAACATTTTTTTGTTAATTTATTTAAATTGTGTAAAAACATATAATATATTAGCAATACAATAAGAATCCTGGGACTCCTAAGATCACGTGACCGCCGACTTGCTTATAACGCGCCATGGCCGGTCTTTATCGTTGGCTGCGGTTAGTACCTATTTGTTTTTACCACGAACAAAGCGGCCTTATAGCGAGAAATACGAAAATTCGTTGGTCAGTTAAATCCTAGTCAGTAAAATAGGCTTTTGACAGATAAATAAAGGAAAACAAAAGTAACTCAAATAAAAATTGTGTCTGCAAAAGTTGGACCAGGGCTATCAAAACGGACGGGCCACGATCCTCCACTTTGTTGACGTCACATCCGGGGCTGATTTTTTTTTGATGGTCACGTTACGACCCAGCTGATTATCTTTAAAATATTGAAGTTGGAATGACGGTTCATGAATATTTGATTTTTTTTTAATAAAGCCGTTTTTGACATTGTTTTTACTTTATTCTGGCAGAACAATTTTTTTTAAATGTATAGTAATCCTTAATTTTTCATAGCCGCTTCATTAGCTCATACAAAAATTAAGTTTAAAGCAGAAGCGAATGTGACAATCACAGATGACAAAGTCAAATATATGTCAAATATAACAGTTTGGCATGTGGTAATTTGAATTCACAATAAGGAATGCTAAATCTTGAAGATTTTAAGCTTTTAATCATGTTGCTTCTTTACAAACCTTTGGTGGAATATCGGGATGGTGTCTGAGAATATTTCACTGAAATTTTGCGAAAATCTGTAGTGGCATTTTGAAAATATCATAAAAAAACGTCTGACCTCCCATAAGACCCAATGTAAAATTCAGCCCCGGGAGAACAGCTGATTTTTTCAGGGTCGTGGCCTCTATTTTTGTGTTGGCCTTGGTTGGACTTCCAAATATCACGTGACGTCTGTCATTTAATGTCGCATTTATAAAGGATAAAGTTATAATTTTAAAGTTCCCTAATGATTTAAATACAATTTTTGGGGATTAAACAAATTATTTTTTGTATAGGTGTTTAAAGGTTGTTTTTTCTTAGGTTTGGGCACAGTTCAACTAGAGACTTCTTATGGAGACGATGGACGTAGTCTGACCGTTCGCAAACCAGGAGTGAGCATAAGAGAGCCGTTCACAATCGAACTCGTCTAGGTAACAATTTAACACTTATAGAGCATGTTTTATTGGGGAAATAGTGCAGAATCAATGCAAGACTCGCCATGCCAACAACAGGATCAAAAATTCTAAAAAATAAATTAATTTAAAAAAACTGTATTTTTCATGTGACAAAGAGATTTTCTAATTTTGTTTTGTTATACAAACGATATTTTCCAATAGAATGCGCTCTTTAGTTCAACATTTTAAGCAAATAATGGGGAGTAATTGTTTATGGGTTTGCTTCCTTTAAAATGCCCAACTGTGGCTCCATCTAGGATTGAAAAGAAATAGAAGAATTCCGATCTCCCATTTGGTGAGCCATGTTCTTGAGTTTTATGATCATTTGCTGACGCATTTTTTATTATTGTTGAATTGGCTAGTGTTCCTTTTTTCCTCTATTGTTGTTATTTGGTGACATGTACAAGAATTCCCTATTATTTGTGAAAATTTACTTTTTTTATGGGTAAATAAAACAAATATCGATAGGTAGAATTAAATAAACTCACGGTGTAATGATTTCGTTTAATAGTGTTTTGATGGTGATATTTTTAAAATTAAGAAACCTTTGTAGTTCCATTTTTAAATTAGATTTTACTTCGTTGTTTTTATTTTTCTATAGATGATTTTTTATGTTTATTATTGTCCATCAGCCATTTTTTGAGTTAAGTTATTCATTTTACAAAAAAACAACCCTCATCTCTTTTTTTAAATTCTATATGGTTTATTTAAAACGTTTTTAAATGGGACCAACAATTTAGACTCCAAACTTAGCAGAGGTACCGGTTTTTGAGTTACGTAGATTACAGTCATATTTTCTAAATAAAGGTATAAAAATAAAATTTAAGATCTCAAAAACTAATCGATGGATTTTCGAAATTTTTACAGGGTTGTAAAGATATTCAAAAGAGATTTAAAACAGAGTATCACTAGACCCACTTCCCTATTCAAAATATAGGGGTAAAGTATATCCCTCGAACCCCCTGCAGAAATTTCAAAATAGCCAAAAAGTGTCCCCCTCGCAAATAAAATCGACGCATTTCACCGTGTATATTCCTTATTATTTAAGAGATTTTCTGGTTTTATTTTAGTTACAAAACTCCTTAATAATTAATAACTAAAGACAATGGACGTCCGAAATTTTGTTTTTACTCACTAATTATCTACAATTTTTAAACAAATAAATATTAAATTAAATGACCCAAAACACAAATGTTATAATTAATTTTAAAATAAAACAGATAAAGAAAAATCTTATCTGAAAAAAAAAGCAACGATTTAGAATTTAATTTAAAAAAAATCCTTCTAACATATAAGTATCAAATTGAAGATACATACAGTTCATATCATTATTTTTGAGACAACTTTTTACAACTTTTTTTCGTTGGTCTATGCTATTTGTTATGGTATACAGCTGATAACTGTCAAAAAGTTTTCTCAATAATTATGATATGTAGTATATACGTAATGTGAATACTTTTTGGTTCACCTTTATTTAGTTTTCTATTATTGTATTTTTTGTGATCTATTATTTAAATTTAGTAAATTGTTGTTGCCTTCCCATTTGTGGCAAAAAAATAAATTTTATAGTTTGAAAAATAAAATTAACTGACTAAGTGGGGGAAAAAACCTATTTAGAAAAGAATAAAAAATAGTTTTTTTTATATATTATTATAATTTTCCCCCTCTTTGTTGGCTTAATTTTTGTCAAACTATAATTTAAAAAGAAAACAAAGGCAGTTTAATATTTAAAAAAAAAACCTGTATAAAAAAGAATTACTCCACAGTACACAGGTCTAATTTTTAAGTGATTAGTGACACGCTGAATTTTTTTGCAAATAACTTTATTTCGTCAAGACTTCCAACTTTCTCTTCTGCGAAAATTCTTCAAAGGGATTCTTAACAGCGTGCGCAGGCGCCGAGATCTTTCGAGCATCGGACTGACTAAACCAAACATACAACTTGTTCAAACATATTTTTTTTAAGTCACAAAAAGAATTTGTGGGTTACTAGTTCTTTATTGATACTTTTTTCATCCCGTTGTTATGTTTGGGAGGGGTACACGGCCGTTTGATATCGTAAAATCTTTAGAGTTAAGCAAAAAAATCATTGTACAACCCTAGACACACTACAGTTTGCTGACGACCAAGTAATTGTAGCTAATGATCAAGAAGACTGGAGTATATGATGAGAAAGTTAACGGAAGAATACCAAAAGTGGGGTTTAACAGTAAACGTAGACAAGACACAGTACTTATGAATTGGAAACGAATCAAGTGAGTGAGACAATGGACAAACAATATCTCCATGTAATGAGTATGTGGTACTTGGGTGTCACATTTGATAAGACAGGAACAGACTGTAAAGAACTGGAGAAAAGAATACTAAAAGCAAAAAGGGTCATTGAATGTCTTAACAGTATTTTATGGACATTAACATATATGAAGCAATGGTGAAAAGCACGCTGTTGTATGGAATAGAGACTTGTCGCGTAACAGAAAAATACAGAGCAGAAAAACGCATTTTTACAGTCCCATAGCAGAAAAACATACCAAAATTTCCAAAACACTCTCACAAAAACCACTGGCCATGTAAAACATGCAGGTTCCTTTAAAACTGCAAATAATGTTCTTTTTTTGGAATAGTAAAAGTAACCACAATGGGGCGCCAAAAATACATATAATAATTGTTTAAAAATCTAAAAATAATATTCGCATTTGTGTAGCCATGTGGTGCCAATACAAAGGTTTTTCCAGGCGATAATAATTTTATTATTTACACTGCTGTAAAACCAATAGTTTACATAAATACCTAAAATCTATTATTATCTTTTTACATAAAACAATTATTATTTTTTAAACACTCCATACATAGTAACAAAAGAGCACTTTGCAATTAATTAAACAAATAGTTTACCTATACATTTAGAACAAAATTTTTATACAGACATAGATCTACAAACACTTTTTTTTCGATTAACAGAACGTTGAAATTTTAAGATTATTTTTTTTGTGGCTACCACAGTTTTTGAATTATGCAACCCAAGTTTAAAAATAAGACTGTACTGAAAGTGTTAAAACATTGAACATTCCAAATAACTGTTTGAATCTACAGGAAAATTTGAGATATTTTAGATGGAAAAATACTAATTATCATATTTCAGGAAGTCATAGAAAAATGGTGTTGTGTATGTATGGAGATTATCTTACTACCAATTTTTCCTACAGTTAGCGAATTTGAAATGTTTTCGTTTGGTGTGGTATACAGAATTTCTAATATGTTAAAAAATTGAATTTTAATTATCAATTTCGTATCTATCAATTTAGTTTTAATTTGTTTTAATAATAAAGTTGTTTTTACACATTGGTTGTTCGATTTGAGTCGTTTATATGCATGTTCACCGATAGCAAAAGTGAACGATGCGATAAGAGAATCCAGTTGCCACACAGTTTTCTTATTCTTTAAAAATTTTATGTTACCCTAGATAAAATTCAAAAGATGACATATTCAACAAAAATATTTATAATAAGCATTATTTCATTAATAGTAACAAAACAGCACTTTGCAATTAATTAAACAAATAGTATACCTATACATTTAAAACAAATTTTTTATACAAACATAGGTCTACAACCACTTTTTTTTTCGATTTACAGAACGTTGAAATTTTAGGATTATTTTTTTTGTGGCTACCACAGTTTTTAAATTATGCAATCCAAGTTTAAAAATAATACTGTACTGAAAGTGTTAAAACATTGAACATTCCAAATAACTGTTTGAATCTACAGGAAAATTTGAGATATTTTAGATGCAAAAATACTAATTATCATATTTCAGGAAGTCTTTAAAAAAATGGTGTTGTGTATGTATGGAGACCTATCGTCTTACCAATTTTTCCTACAGTCAGCGAATTTGAAATATTTTCGTTTGGTGTGGTATACAGAATTCCTAATATGTTTTGAAAAATTAAATTTTAATTATCAATTTCGTATCTTTATCAATTCAATTTTAATTTGTTTTAATAACAAAGTTGTTTTTACACATTGGTTGTTCGATTTGAGTCGTTTATATGCATGTTCACCGATAGCAAAAGTGAACGAGGCGATGAGAGAATCCAGTTGCCACACAGTTTTCTTATGCTTTAAATATTTTATGTTACCCTAGATAAAATTCAAAAGATGATATATTCAACAAAAATATTTATAATAAGCATTATTTCATTATTATCTTTTTACATAAAACAATTATTTTGTTTTAAACACTCCATACATAGTAACAAAATAGCACTTTGCAATTATTTACACAAATGGTTTACCTATATATTTAAAACAAAATTTTTATACAAATATAGATCTACAAACACTTTTTTTTCGATCTGCAGAACGTTGATCTAATTATCGTATTTCAGAAAGTCATAAAAAAATGTTGTTGTCTATGTATGGAGACCTATCGTATTAACAATTTTCCCTAGTCAGCAAATTTGAAATATTTTCGTTTGTGGTATACAGAATTTCTAATTTAATGAAGAATTGAATTTTAACTATCAATTTCGTATTTTTATCAATTCAGTTTTAATTTGTTCTAATAATAAAGTTGTTTTTACACATTGGTTGTTCGATTTGAGTCGTTTAAATGCATGTTCACCGATAGCAAAAGTGAACGATGCGATAAGAGAATCCAGTTGCCACACATTTTTCTTATTCTTCAAAAATTTTATGTTACCCTAGATAAAATTCAAAAGATGACATATTTAACAAAAATATTTATAATAAGCATTATTTCATTAATATCTATAACTATCTTTTTACATAAAACAATTATTATGTTTTAAACACTCCATACATAGTAGCAAAAGAGCATTTTGCAATTAATTAAACAAATAGTTTACCTATACATTTAAAACAACATTTTTATATAAACATAGGTCTACAGACACTTTTTTATCGATCTAGAGAACGTTGAAATTTTAGGATTATATTCTTTGTGGCTACCACAGTTTTTGAATTATGCAATCCAAGTTTAAAAATAAGACTGTACTGAAAGTGTTAAAACATTGAACATTCCAATAACTGTTTGAATCTACAGGAAAATTTGAGATATTTTAGATGGAAAAATATTAATTATCATATTTCAGGAAGTCATAGAAAAATGGTGTTGTGTATGTATGGAGACTTATCTTATTACCAATTTTTCCTACAGTCAGCGAATTTGATATATTTTCGTTTGGTGTGGTATACAGAATTTCTAATATGTTAAAAATTGAATTTTAATTATCAATTTCGTATCTCTATCAATTTAGTTTTAATTTGTTTTAATAATAAAGTTGTTTTTAGATATTTGTTGTTCGATTTGAGTCGTTTATATGCATGTTCACCGATAGCAAAAGTGAACGATGTGATGTGAGAATCCAGTTGCCACACAGTTTTCTTATGCTTTAAATATTTTATGTTACCCTAGATAAAATTCAAAAGATGACATATTCAACAAAAATATTTATAATAAGCATTATTTCATTAATATCTATTATTATCTTTTTACACAAAACAATTATTATGTTTTAAACACTCCACACATAGTAACAAGAGAGCATTTTGCAATTAATTAAACAGATAGTTTACCTATACATTTAAAACAAAATTTTTATATAAACATAGGTCTACAGACACTTTTTTATCGATCTAGAGAACGTTGAAATTTTAGGATTATATTCTTTGTGGCTACCACAGTTTTTGAATTATGCAATCCAAGTTTAAAAATAAGACTGTACTGAAAGTGTTAAAACATTGAACATTCCAATAACTGTTTGAATCTACAGGAAAATTTGAGATATTTTAGATGGAAAAATATCAATTATCATATTTCAGGAAGTCATAGAAAAATGGTGTTGTGTATGTATGGAGACTTATCTTATTACCAATTTTTCCTACAGTCAGCGAATTTGAAATATTTTCGTTTGGTGTGGTATACAGACTTTCTAATATGTTAAAAATTGAATTTTAATTATCAATTTCGTATCTCTATCAATTTAGTTTTAATTTGTTTTAATAATAAAGTTGTTTTTAGACATTTGTTGTTCGATTTGAGTCGTTTATATGCATGTTCACCGATAGCAAAAGTGAACGATGTGATGTGAGAATCCAGTTGCCACACAGTTTTCTTATGCTTTAAATATTTTATGTTACCCTAGATAAAATTCAAAAGATGACATATTCAACAAAAATATTTATAATAAGCATTATTTCATTAATATCTATTATTATCTTTTTACACAAAACAATTATTATGTTTTAAACACTCCACACATAGTAACAAAAGAGCATTTTGCAATTAATTAAACAGATAGTTTACCTATACATTTAAAACAAAATTTTTATATAAACATAGGTCTACAGACACTTTTTTATCGATGTAGAGAACGTTGAAGATTTAGGATTATATTCTTTGTGGCTACCACAGTTTTTGAATTATGCAATCCAAGTTTAAAAATAGGACTGTACTGAAACTGTTAAAACATTGAACATTCCAAATAACTGTTTGAATCTACAGGAAAATTTGAGATATTTTAGATGGAAAAATATGAATTATCATATTTCAGGAAGTCATAGAAAAATGGTGTTGTGTATGTATGGAGACTTATCTTATTACCAATTTTTCCTACAGTCAGCGAATTTGAAATATTTTCGTTTAGTGTGGTATACAGAATTTCTAATATGTTAAAAATTGAATTTTAATTATCAATTTCGTATCTCTATCAATTTAGTTTTAATTTGTTTTAATAACAAAGTTGTTTTTAGACATTTGTTGTTCGATTTGAGTCGTTTATATGCATGTTCACCGATAGCAAAAGTGAACGATGCAATAAGAGAATCCAGTTGCCACACAGTTTTCTTATTCTTCAAAAATTTTATGTTACCCTAGATAAAATTCAAAAGATGACATATTCAACAAAAATATTTATTATAAGCATTATTTCATTAATATCTATTATTATCTTTTTACACAAAACAATTATTATGTTTTAAACACTCCATACATAGTAACAAAAGAGCACTTTGTAATTAATTAAATAAATAGTTTACCTATACATTTAGAACAAAATTTTTATACAGACATAGATCTACAAACACTTTTTTTTCGATTTCCAGAACGTTGAAATTTTAGGATTTTTTTTTGTGGCTACCACAGTTTTTGAATTATGCAACCCAAGTTTAAAAATAAGACTGTACAAAGTGTTAAAACATTGAACATTCCAAATAACTGTTTGAATCTACAGGAAAATTTGAGATATTTTAGATGGAAAAATACTAATTATCATATTTCAGGAAGTCACTGAAAAATGGTGTTCTGTATGTATGGAGACTTATCTTATTACCAATTTTTCCTACAGTCAGCGAATTTGAAATATTTTCGTTTGGTGTGGTATACAGAATTTCTAATATGTTAAAAATTGAATTTTAATTATCAATTTCGTATCTCTATCAATTTAGTTTTAATTTGTTTTAATAATAAAGTTGTTTTTAGACATTTGTTGTTCGATTTGAGTCGTTTATATGCATGTTCACCGATAGCAAAAGTGAACGATGTGATGTGAGAATCCAGTTGCCACACAGTTTTCTTATGTATGTATGTATGTGTTTATTTATTTACCAAATGCAAGTTACAAAATAATAAGAATAATCACCCTGTGTAAATAAATAAAAAAGAGTGACACTAAGACCCAAAAAGATCATTAAGACCTTGTCTAGGGTCCCACTTTACTCCAATTATCATTCACACCCGAAGATTACCTACAAAACTACCTATTTTACAAATTAAAATAAACAAAAATTGATATGTAGGCAAATTCTTCTTATGTTTCAAATATTTTATGTTACCCTAGAAAAAGGTCAAAAGATGACATATTTAACAAAAGTATTTATAACAAGCATTATTCCATTAATATCTATAATTATCTTTTTACATAAAACAATTAATATGTTTTGAACACTCCATCCATAGTAACAAAACAGCACTTTGCAATTAATTAAACAAATAGTTTACCTATACATTTAAAACAAAATTTTTATACAAACATAAATCTACAAACACTTTTTTATCGATCTACAGAACATTGAAATTTTAGGATTATTTTCTTTGTGACGACCACAGTTTTTGAATTTACTGCCCAGTCCTCAATGTCCTCCTATGTCGGGCATTGAAACAACGATCCATGAGTCGTAACTTGAGCTGTCAACTATCAAAAGAAGTCCCGAAAGAAACTGAATGGACTATAAAAGATCTGGAAGTGTGTGGTGGATGTGTTATAAGTTCAAGTAAACGGGCGAGCCGCATAACAACAAATCCTACACAAATTAATTTATTTACAAGTCGATTTAAAAATGAACATCTTGAAATTTTCTGTTTCTTGGGGTTTTGACAAAATTTCGAGGTCATAGAAAATTAACCTATTATTATATTTTGGATTTCCACTGAAAGGATTTTATTTTTTTTGTGTTTGGTAGGTTGGGAGTTTTTTTTTACCTTCATAAACTAAGGAATATTAAATTTAATTCATATTCTTGCAAAAACACTTTGTTTTCCGCTCTCTAAATTGTCTACAGCGTTGCCAGGCCAACATTACATTTTATTTCTCATTTTAAATATTGTTTTCACCTAACTACAATAAATGATACTGTTTTTTTTTAAATAAATTTGGACAGTGAATTAATTAAAAGTATAGTCTATGGTAGGGAAAATTCTACCTAAAAACTTACACTTACTAGTTTGGTATAATCTCTTTCTTTTCAACAAAAATATTTCATTTTTACTTCCACAGTGAAGAAATGGTTGCAAAAATTTAGGGACCACGTAATAATTTCGACCTTATGTAATTTCAACCTGTTGTAATTTCGACCTTTTTTATTTTCGATCTTTTAATTTTCGACCTTTTGTCGACCGTTCTAAAAATGGACTTATTAATACACACATAACACAGAAAAAAATTTCTTCAGTGGAGTTTCTGAAAGAAATATAAACACCTCTTTTGTGATTTGATGACATGATTTCTTCTTCTTAGATTAGTCAGGTGTCCTTGGCTGACAGATTTATGTCGGGCATTGAAACAACGATCCAATAGACATAACTTGAGCTATCAACTATCAAAAGAGGTCCCGAAAGAAACTGAATGGACCATAAAAGATCTCTAAGTGTATGGTGGATCTGTTGTAAGTTCAAGTAAACGGGCGAGCTGCATAACAACAAATCCTACACAAATTAATTTATTTAAAAGTCGATTTAAAAATGAACATCTTGAAATTTTCTGTTTCTTGGGGTTTTGACAAAAATTCAAGGTCATAAAAAATTAACCTATTATTCTATTTTGGATTTCCACTGAAACCATTTTGTTTTTTTTTGTATTTTGTAGGTTTGAAGTTTTTTCTACCTTGATAAATTAAGGAATGTTAAATTTCATTTAATTCAGATTCTTGCAAAAATACTTTGTTTTCCGCTCTTTAAATTGTCTACAGCGTTGCCAGGCCAACATTACATTATATGTCTCATTTTTTGTTTTAATTTTATGTGTAATTTTAACCCTTTAAACTCAAATAATTCGAGTTTTAAATATTGTTTTCACCTAACTATAATAAATGATACTGTTTTTTTTTAAATAAATTTGGACAGTGAATTAATTAAAAGTATAGTCTATGGTAGGGAAAATTCTACCTAAAAACTTACACTTACTAGTTTGGTATAATCTCTTTCTTTTCAACAAAAATATTTCATTTTTACTTCTACAGTGAAGAAATGGTTGCAAAAATTTAGGGACCACGTAATAATTTCGACCTTATGTAATTTCAACCTGTTGTAATTTCGACCTTTTTTATTTTCGATCTTTTAATTTTCGACCTTTTGTCGACCGTTCTAAAAATGGACTTATTAATACACACATAACACAGAAAAAAATTTCTTCAGTGGAGTTTCTGAAAGAAATATAAACACCTCTTTTGTGATTTGATGACATGATTTCTTCTTCTTAGATTAGTCAGGTGTCCTTGGCTGACAGATTTATGTCGGGCATTGAAACAACGATCCAATAGACATAACTTGAGCTATCAACTATCAAAAGAGGTCCCGAAAGAAACTGAATGGACCATAAAAGATCTGGAAGTGTGTGGTGGATGTGTTATAAGTTCAAGTAAACGGGCGAGCCGCATAACAACAAATCCTACAAAATTAATTTATTTACAAGTCGATTTAAAAATGAACATCTTGAGTTTTCTGTTTCTTGGGGTTTTGACAAAAATTCGAGGTCATAGAAAAATAACCTATTATTCTATTTTGGATTTCCTCTGGAAGCATTTTGTTTTTTTTTTGTATTTTGTAGGATTGAAGTTTTTTCTACCTTCATAAACTAAGGAATGTTAAATTTCATTTAATTCAGATTCTTGCAAAACACTTTGTTTTCCGCTCTCTAAATTGTCTACAGCGTTGCCAGGCCAACATTACATTATATCTCTCATTTTTTGTTTTAATTTTATGTGTAATTTTAACCCTTTAAAATCAAATAATTCGAGTTCCAAATATAGTTTTGACCTAACTACAATATATGTTACTGTTTTTTTTTTAAATAAATTCGGACAGTGAATTAATTAAAAGTATAGTCTATGGTAGGGAAAATTCTACCTAAAAACTTACACTTACTAGTTTTGTATAATCTCTTTCTTTTCAACAAAAATATTTCATTCTTACTTTCACAGTGAAGAAATGGTTACAAAAATTTAAGGGCCACGTAATAATTTCGACCTTATGTAATTTTAACCTTTTGTAATTTCGACCTTTTTTATTTTCGATCTTTTAATTTTCGACCTTTTGTCGGCCGTTCTATAAATGGACTTATTAATACACACCCAACACAGACAAAAATTAATTTAGTGGAATTTGTGAAAGAAGTATAAACACTTCTTTTCCGATTTGATGGCATGATTTCTTCTTCTTAGAATAGTCACGTGTCCTTGACTGACAGATTTATGTCGGGCATTGAAACAACGATCCAACAGACATAACTTGAGCTCTCCACTATCAAAAGAGGTCCCGAAAGAAACTAATTGGACCATAAAAGATCTGGAAGTGTGTGGTGGATGTGTTGTAAGTTCAAGTAACGGGCGAGCCGCATAACAACAAATCCTACACAAATTAATTTATTTAGGTACAAGTCGATTTAAAAATGAACATCTTGAATTTTCTGTTTCTTGGGTTTTTGACAAAAATTCGAGGTCATAGAAAATTAACCTATTATTCTATTTTGGATTTCCTCTGGAAGCATTTTGTTTTTTTTTGTATTTTGTAGGTTTGAAGTTTTTTCTACCTTCATAAACTAAGGAATGTTAAATTTCATTTAATTCAGATTCTTGCAAAACACTTTGTTTTCCGCTCTCTAAATTGTCTACAGCGTTGCCAGGCCAACATTACATTTTATCTCTCATTTTTTGTTTTAATTTTATGTGTAATTTTAACCCTTTAAACTCAAATAATTCGAGTTCTAAATATAGCTTTGACCTAACTACAATATATGTTACTGTTTTTTTTTTAAATAAATTCGGACATTGAATTAATTAAAAGTATAGTCTATGGTAGAGAAAATTCTACCTAAAAAGTTACGCTTACTAGTTTTGTATCTCTTTTTTTCAACCAAAATATTTCATTTTTACTTCCACACTGAAGAAATGGTTACAAAAATTTAAGGGCCACGTAATAATTTCGACCTTATGTAATTTTAACCTTTTGTAATTTCGACCTTTTTTATTTTCGATCTTTTAATTTTCGACCTTTTGTCGGCCGTTCTAAAAATGGACTTATTAATACACACTCAACACAGACAAAAATTAATTTAGTGGAATTTGTGAAAAGTATAAACACCTTTTTTTGTGATTTAATGGCATGATTTATTCTTCTTAATGTAGTCACGTGTCCTTGGCATTGAAACAACGATCCAACAGACATAACTTGAGCTCTCAGTTATCAAAAGAGGTCCCGAAAGAAACTGAATGGACCATAAAAGATCTCTAAGTGTGTGGTGGATGTGTTGTAAGTTCAAGTAAACGGGCGAGCCGCATAACAACAAATCCTACACAAATTAATTTATTTAGGTAAAAGTCGATTTAAAAATCTTAAATTTTCTGTTTCTTGGGGTTTTAACAAAAATTCGAGATTCGAGTTTTTGGATTTCCACTGAAAGGATTTTGTGGGGAGTTTTTTCTACCTTCAAAAACTAAGCAATACTAAATTTGCAAAAACACTGTTTTCGCTCCCTAAATTGTCTACTGCCAGGCCAACATTAGGTACATTTTATCTCTAATTTCTTTATTTTAATTTTATGTATAATTTTAACCCTTTAAACTCAAATAATTCGAGTTCTAAATATAGTTTCGACCTAACTATAATAAATGATACTGTTTTTTTTAAAATTAATTCGGACAGTGAATTAATTAAAAGTATAGTCTAGGATAGGGAAAATTCTACCTAAAAAACATACATTTACTAGTTTTGTATATAATCTATATACTCTAAAACTATTTTTTGTCCCATAAAATATTTTATTTTCACTTTTACAGTGAAGAAATGGTTAAAAAAATGCAGGGGACACGTAATAATTTCGACCTTTTGTAAATTCGACCTTTTTTATTTTCGATTTTTGTATTTCGATGTTTTAATTTTCAATCTTTTATTTTTCGATCTTTTAATTTTCGACCTTTTGCAGTTTCGACCTTTTGGAATTTCGATCTTGTTTTTTCGACCTTTTGTCGGCCGTTTTAAAAATTTGGACTTAATACACAACACAAAAAAAAACAATTCAGTGAAATTCTGAAAGAAGTATAAACACCCATTGGTTCTTTACTGTATAAGAAAATTTTAAAAAATCCAGCTTTTATTTAAATATTTTATTATCTTTTTGGTTGAAAACCAAGGACGTATTTTTATGAAATTCAAAATAATAATTTAAACTTTGCACCAAAGTATTCAATAATATTATTATTAATAAATACAATTTGATGGTTATCTTTGTTGTGATGTCACTTTATAATACCTACTTACTTGGCTAAGTTTATTGAGATGTTTTTATTGTTTTTGAGATAGGGATATTTCCCGAAATGCAAAAATAATGCGGATTTCATTTACTTTAGGTAGGTAGGTATAAAATGTATGGCAGAAAAATATTTTTGATACCAAACAATTATTTCAAGAGCTACCAATGCGGGGTAATCCGCAGATTTTTTAGATTAACCAAAAGTCATCAATTTTCTGTGAAGTGCTAAAAAAAATAAAAAGTACACAGTAAATACAGACCTAATCCTATATTTTCCTGGCAGTTTTTCACTGTTATTGTTTTTTCAGTTATTTCGTAGTTGTTTTCGGACCTTTTTTAATTAATTTTGCCTACAGAACTCAAAACAGGCTTTTGACAGATAAATAAAGGATAAAAAATTGTAGGAGAAAGTTAGCTAAAGGAAGGCGTGCAAAAGGTCCCTAATAAGCCTTCTACTTATAAACCCAAATAGCACAAAAATCACATCAACGTTAAATTAACGTGAACAAAAATAACAAAGTTTTTTTTTACTTGAAAACAACCTCATACCATGTAACATTTATTTTGTTAAATCTACATGCTTAAAGATAACTTGAAAACAAGGAGAAATCAAGCTATGTACTTTTTGCTGAAGTTTCTGGTGCTGTGTATATAACGTGTTTTTTACCCTCGTTATTTTCATGTACCAATTCACACTTGAAAAGTCCTCCACAACATGTTCTAAAACGCCACTAGATTAAGACTTCTAAAACCTACTAACTTTCTGCGTCTTTTTTGGTCACGTTTTTTTAATAACATTTTTTTAACTTAAAAGAGACGCGAAACGAAGTTATAAAAGTTCACTAGTTTAAGACTACAACACTTCAAGACAATTTTAAAGATGGCGCTCAAGGTAAGACAAAATATCCATATATCTATCTATATACATTATGTTTTTTTTTAAAGCTAAACAAGATTTTTTAACAGTAAACACTTTCACATAGTATTAATGTGTCTTTATCAGGTTAAATGACTGATGTGTCCTGATCGTAAAGTATCAGGGATCAGTTTTTTTGGAGTTTAGAGGCCAAAGCAATGACTGATAGATTTCGTCAAAGTGAAAAATGCCGACAATAGGTGGCGCTGCTGCTAGTAAAATCTCAAAATTATTCGGTAGAAAAGCCATGCAAGTCGCGTTTTAAAATTCGTGTAGAAAAGGCATGAAACTAATGTGATTTTGACGTTATAAAAATCACTTGAAACTAACGTAAAAACAGTGTTTTTTTTTTTTTTTTGAAACCAACAGAAACAACTACTCCGAGGGAAAATACCCCTACCGGCATTGAATTATACTGATGGCTTAATGCTTTCGTAACATGTTAAAACTGTTTGGTTTTCACTATCTCCAACGTCGATCACAGGGATACGAGTGATCCCCGTCTGGAACACGTCCTGATAGTCAGGAACAAGTGATCCATGCCAATCCACTTGGCATGGATCACTTGTTCCTGACTATCAGGACGTGTTCCAGACAGACGGGGTTCACTCGTATCCCTGTGATCGACGTTGGAGATAGTGAAAACCAAACAGTTTTAGTGCTGTTTTCATTTGATAATGGCGTTATTACAACGCAGTTTTTTAGCAACGTTATTTTTTATAACGTTAATAAATGTCCTATTAAGCTTGTTTTCATATATGAAATAAACGTTTTTTTCTAGCAGCTTTTGAAATCAATGTTTTTTATCTCACGCCTTTTTTACGTGTTAAACACGTGATTGTGCTATGTAGGAAAGTGCTGCACCGAACCGCAGCGCGACAGCGTTGCCACAACTGGGGTTATTTGAATTTTCAGTTTTTTGCCATGCTAAAATGCACTGTATTAAATGTTAAAAAAATTGTGCCAAAACCCCAACACAAACAAGCATGCTTAACTAATAACATTGTAAACCGTTTGGCTAAATAAACATACAGCCGGCAAAGTCAGTCCGTTTCTCAATGATCCAATATTCGAAAAAATTTTAAACAAATTTTAAATTTTAGTGATTTTTCCCCAAATGATTTCTTAAAAGCAGTAAAATTCTAAAAAAACAGTTTATTCGTTATCAAAACAGTGATAAAAAGGAAACAGGTGGTCCATTTAATTTAAAAACAAACAAAACAAAGTTAAGGTGATCGTCATACAGATTGCAGAAAAAAATAGTTTCTGTTTACAAAGTGTGGGCCGTTTTGCAGTTGTGCAGATCCCTAAAAAATGAAATTAAACCTAAAATTTAATTTTGGAAGTTGACCTATGATGGCCCCCCTAACCTAATAATTTGTTCGCTGTAAATTAAAACCATTTGAGATATTAAAAAGCTTGGGAAAAAAGTTTGTTTATACCCAGTGCAGTGGGGAGGGGGGGGCTCGGGGAGCCTCTCCAAAACTAAGAATTTTTTACATATTTTCCTCGTATTTAATGAAAATAGCACAAAATACGGCATTATGGGGTCTCCCCCCACTCAAGACATATTCCTGGCTACTGCTATTAATCAATATTATAAAATTATGTAACGCCCAAGGGGGAAGGGGGTGTTTAGCCTTCCGTTTCACTCAATGATTCTTTTATGTATTTTTCTTGAAAATGCTTACAAGGGGGTCAAAAATTTAAGAATGTGTCCTTATCATCGGCGCAGTGCAGGCGCAGCTTTAAGAGGTAGGGGCGTCACGGGGTTACTCAAAATGAAGCGCAAATCTGGGTCAAAATCTAGGGGGGGAGGGGTAATAGTCGATGAAAAAATTAACTGGAATATAATTAGCTCACACATATACTATACTATAGTAGTGTGAGCTATGGTGATCCTAATTTTTTCGAGAAAAAAAAAGTTGCTCCGATTTCAAAATTTTTTATATATCTTTGCGTTTCAGATGATTTTGAAACTTTTTTGTTGCGCCGTCTGTCTGTCTGTCTGTCTGTCTGTCTATCTGTCTGTATGTCTGTCTCTCTGTCTGTCTGTATGTCTGTCTGTAACGACCAACGCGTATAACTCAAAAACCGCTTGGCCGATTTTAATGAAATTTGGTACCTAGGCTGAGTCTTGGGTCGAGATGGTCCCATTTAAGAATGAACAAAATCCGACGAACACAAACCAAATAAAAGGGTGGGGGTAGATTTAAAAATTGGAGTTTATGTGAAAATATGGCGTGTGTGATATCAAACGAAAGGTAATTGAGTCTGCAGTTAAACAAAATACATTTTAATTCATTGAAAAAAAAAGGGTGGGGGTGTATTTTAAAAATTAGAATTTAAGTGAGAATATGGCATGTGTGATATCAAACGAAAGGTAATTGAGTCCGGAGTTTAACAAAATACATTTTAGTTTTTGTTTTTTTTAAGGGTGGGGGTAGATTTAAAAAATTTAATACAAAACATGGCTTGTGTGGTATCAAACAAAAGGTAATTTAGTCTGGAGTTGAAGAAAATATATTTCAGTTTTTAGTTATATTAGCTCACACGTACACTATAACTATAGTACCTAGTGTGAGCTTAGGGGCCCATATATAAGCTCACACTACGACTATACTATAGTAGTTTGAGCTATGGTGATCCAAATTTAGGTGTTAATTATTAACAAAAAGTACATTTTTTTCTAAGGGTAATTATCAGGTTACCCCCCCCCTCAAATCCGCGCTTGATCAAAATGTAAACTTTTCACTTGTTGTAGGAACCGTATTTTGAAAGCTTGTGAACACTTTATTAACAACAAAATAATTTTTTTGACAAACGTAGATAAATATTTTAAATAATAATTTTTAACATTTTTTTTTTAAAATCCAAAAGTCAAAAACTAAAAATTATACAAAAAGTATCTCCTTAAAATAATTTTTTTTGGAAAAAGCATTACAACATTTTTTTGATAAGGACCTGTCCTTAAATTACGTAACGCACTAGGGGGGGGGGGGAGGGGAAGTTTGGCCTTGCGTTACACTTAATGTTTTTTTAATATGATTTTTGTTAAAAATGTTACGAGGGGGGAGGGGGAGTCAACAATCCCGCATTTTTGCGTTACCTAATTTAAGGACGTTCCCTAATACTCGTAATAAATTATAATTTGTAATGTTTGGTCAAACTTTTGACATATGTTGTCCACATTGGAGTCCTAAAAAAATGTTCGTTTTCGACATTGGGGGGGGGGCTCCCCCCGCCATCTTGGATTTAGTGTGCACGAAAAGATTTTTTTGTAAATTACTTAGTCCCTGTACATTTTGGAAAAAAAAGTTTCAGACAAAAGCTGAAGACAATAAAATTCTCAACGAAAACGCTTTTGTATGTTTTCTTGTCAGGAGAATGGTTTTCGAGTTATGACGCTAAACATTTCGCCGCCATTTTGGATTTTGACCAATTTTTTTATTTAGTTACTTTTAACTTCGAAACTGCTTATTTATGACATAATCTGTAATAACATAAAATAAAGACCAACTAATAGCCTATAAAATGAGACAGCCTTGCTGAGATAAACCGAAATTATTCAGTTTTATGTCATTTTCTAAAAAGGTAAGCATTTTACAGAGTTGTGATCAACTTTATTATAGAAAATTAAATTGTCTTTTAAACGATGTATCACCGATGTGAGCCAAGTCCACGGTTAGCACTTAATTGGTATCCATGAATTGGGGTTATGTTTTAAGATCACAACAAAAAATTATATTTTTTAAGGTTTTATTCAGTTTTTAAAAAACTAAGCATTTTCGGGAGAAATGTTAAAATACCTTTTTTAGAGAAAATAAAATGGTGCTTAAAACGACGTATCCCAAAGTTGTGTTTAAGCTATTATTGAGACTCCAGGGGCGTCCGCATGAAAAAAATACATAGGAAACCAGTGTACTGCTAACACCTCAGGGTTCGTATCTCAGCAAGGTTACTACCGAGAGAACTCAGTGATATCTCATTTTATAGGCTATGAGTTAGTCTGTATTTTACGTTATTACAGATTTTCTAAAAAATAGACAGTTTCGAAGGTAAAGGCCACTAAAAAACAAAATTCCTCAAAATCCAAAATGGCCGCGAAATGTTTAGCGTCATAACTCGAAAACCATTCACCTGACAAGAAAACATACAAAAACGTTTTTGTGGGGAATTTCATTGTCTTTAAATTTTGTAAAAAAAATTTTTTTCTAAAACGTACAGTAACCAAGTAATTTACAAAAAAACCTTTTTGTACACACTAAATCCAAGATGGCGGGGGAAGCCGCCCCTTCCCCTTAAGGTCGAAAATTCACATTTGTCTTTAGGACTCCAATGTCAACAACATATGTCAAAATCGCGGCGAAACCACCTTTTGCAAGCTAAAATTCTATAATGACTGGACTAATAATTTATTTGTTACATCTGAGCTCTTCTCTACTGACATAACGCCATTTATTATACTTAATATAATTTGGTTCTAAATTATTGCTAAATAAATCAGTGGTTTGACCCACAGATGAAATGTAGGACAGAGTATACACAGTTACTCAGTGGCGTACTGTATTACATATGTACTGAAAAATACCCCTTTAACCTCCCAGCAGTCTTGCCTTGCCTTTTATCCAGTGCCTTGTTCTCTTTTTGTTACACACAGCGACTTTTTTATTTATACATTTTTTCATCTCGGTATAGTTTGGTTTTTATAGAGAAATAAACATTTTTATTTTTTGAAAGATTATGTTTGGTATTTTTATTATAAATGATCTTTTTATTCAAACGTTTAATTTTTTAAAGATTGCAAAAATCTAAGCACACATACAACTCATATTTTTTGTAGATATGGGGGAGTAACATTTATAATGAGACACTCTACCTATACGTCTACGCTTATTTAATAGCCCAGTCATTATAGAATTTGAGCTTACAAAAGGTGGTGTAGTCGCGATTTTGACATATATTGTTGATATTGGAGTCCTAAAAATAGATTTGAGTTTTCGACCTTCTTCGCCATCTTGGATTTGGTGTGCACAAAAAGAGTTTTTTCAAAATTACTTGGTTACTGTACAGTTTAGAAAAAAACGTTTTAAACAAAAGTTGAAGACAATAAAATTTTCTACAAAAACGCTTTTGCACGTTTTTTTGTCAGACGAATGGTTTTTAAGTTATGACGCTAAACATTTCGCCATTGGATTTTTCCTATTTTTTTTAGTGGCCTTTAACTTCGAAACTGTTTATTTTTGGGAAAATCTGTAATAACATAAAATAAAGAACCACTAATAGCCTATAAAATGAGATATTACTGAGTTCTCTGGGTGGTACCCTTGCTGAGATACGAACCCTGAAGTGTGCGTTACACCCGTTTCGTATGTATTTCCATAGTATATACAAAATAAACCGAAATTATTCAGTTTTATGTCATTTTCTTAAAAGGTAAGCAGTCTGTAATCAACTTTATAATAGAACATTAAATTATATTTTAAAAGATGTATTACTTATGTGGGCCAAGTCCACGGTTAGCCATTAATTGGCAGTCATATATTGGGGTTATTATTTAGTATCACAAAAAAAATCATGTTTTTTTAGATTTTATTCAGTTTTCAAAAAAACTAAACATTATAGGGAAAAATGTTCAAATACCTTTTTTAGAGAAAATTAAGTGTTCTTTTAAACAGCGTATCACAAAGTTGTGTTGATTCTAATATTAACCATCCAGGGGCGTCCGCATATTGAGTTTATATTTTTACACTTCAGGGTTCCTATCTCAGCAAGGGTACTATCCAGAGAACTCTGTGATATCTTATTTGATAGGCTATTAGTTAATCTTTCTTTTATGTAATTACAGATTTTCTCAACAATAAGCAGTTTCGAAGCTACAGACCACTAAATAAAAAAATTGGTCAAAATCCAAAATGGCGGCAAAATATTTAGCGGTATAGCTCGAAAAAGATTTGTCTGACAAAAAAACGTACAAGAGCGTTTTTGTAGAAAATTTAATTGTCTTCAACTTTTGTCCAAAACTTTTTTTTCTAAAATGTCCAGGCACCAAGTAATTAAAAAAAAGGACTGTAATGTGTGATCGCGACTACACCACCTTTTTCAAGCTGGGGGACTTTTTTCGCTTTATTGACTGACCTATAAGTGTGGTAACAAAACCTATTGTTCTGCGCCCAGGACGTTTATTCCTGACTGTGTGGTAAGGTGAGCGAAAAGTTTACTTTTACGGGGAATCACTTATTGACGAAGGTACACTCTGCCCCGGTCTCCCCTACATTTTGATGAAATTGCACTTTTTACGAGAGTTTTTATGAGACCATCTGTGCCCACGCCACTGATCTCTGGATATAGGCGTGTGCTGCTGGTTTTCCTGCAACGATTTCGCTTCGAGGAAAATCGTATGAAAATCAATAATAACCAGTGCCACGGTCGACCACGTGAGAATTCCGCGCGCCTTCAACCAGCATTTTCCGGCTTTTCATCTCGTTCTCGTAGTTTCATCTTTCTATCTCGTACAAAACATAAACAAAAAAAAAAATTGCGCCGATACCTTGCCTTGCCATTAAAGCGGGGGTGTTTTTTTTATCTAAAAAAATTAAGTATTAAAACAGTGGAAACAGGTGGTCTATTTTTGTCTGTAAGTTCGATTCTCATATTTTTTTACTATGATTTTATTGTGAAGGTCAAACAATCAAACATGTGAACATATTTAAAAGCAGTGCCGTAGGCAAATTGCCTACGGCAATGTTGCCTTCACTTTGGCGCAATGTCATTGCAGTGTTCTATTTTTTAGCTCACACATATACTATACTATAGTAGTGTGAGCTATGGTGATTCTAATTTTTTCGAGAAAAAAAAAGTTGCTCCGATTTCAAAAATTTTTATATATCTTTGCGTTTCAGACGATTTTAAAACTCTTTTGTCGCGCCGTCTGTCTGTCTGTCTGTCTGTATGTCTCTCTGTCTGTCTGTAACGACCAACGCGCATAACTCAAAAATTGCTTGGCCGATTTTAATGAAATTTGGTACATAGGCTGGGTGTTGGGTCGAGATGGTCCCATTTAAAAATGAACAAAATCCACCGAACACAACCCAAATAAAAGGGTTCAAGGGGGTAGACTTAAAAAATTAGAGTTTACGTAAAAATATGGCGTGTGTGATATCAAACGAAAGGTAATTGAGTCCGGAGTTAAACAAAATACATTTTAGTTTCTGTTTTTTTAATGGTGGGGGTATATTTAAAAAATTTGAGTTTAAGTCAAAACATGGCTTCTGTGGTATTCAACAAAAGGTAATTTAGTCTAGAGTTGAATAAAATATATTTCAGTTTTTAGTTATATTAGCTCACACGTACACTATAACTATAGTACCTTATGTGAGCTTAGGGGCCCATATTTTGGCAGAGTATTTTTAATTTTAACATAGGTATGTCAAAAGAAATTTCAAATATTACAATACAAAATAATATAAATTTAAAAAGAAAAGAGCGCCATTTTGTTAAATTGGTTTTTTATAGATGTAATCTAGTCTAGACATATTTATAATCTATGAGTTTTATAATTTTTGACATATTGTTTATTAAACTACCTTAGAGTAAAAAAAATATATTACTCTGAGTATACTACCTACCGGGTCCGCTAAAAAAGCCGGACGAAATGTGTTTTTGTTTAATCTTTCGAACTATAGCTCCGATTTTGATGAAGGAAATTGATCAGGGCTGTTCTTAAATTACGTAACGCTGTAGGGGTGGAGGGGGGGTTTTGCCTTGCGTTACACTCAATGTTTTTTTAACGTGTTTTTCTTGAAAATGCGTTACGAGGGGGGGGAGAGGGGGTCAAAAATCCTGAATTTGAGCGTTACGTTATTTAAGGACGTTCCTTCATCCTTTTAAAAATACTCTGCCAATATATGGGCCCCTAAGCTCACACTAGGTACTATAGTTATAGTGTACGTGTGAGCTAATAACTAAAAACTGAAATATATGTTATTCAACTCCATACTAAATTACCTTTCGCTTGATACCACACAAGCCATGTTTTAAATGAAACTCAAATTTTTGAAATCTACCCCCACCCTTAAGGAAAACAAGAACTAAAATGTATTTCGTTTAACTCCGGACTCAATTACCTTTCGTTTGATATCACATGCCATATTTTCACGTAAACTCTAAATTTTTAAATCTGCCCCCACCCTTTTATTTGGCTTGTCTTCGGTGGATTTTGTTCACTTTTAAATGGGACCATCGCGACCCCAGACCCAGCCTAGGTACCAAATTTCATTGAAATTGGGCAAGCGGTTTTTGAGTTATGCGCGTTGGTCGCTACAGACAGACAGACAGACGGCGCAACAAAAAAGTTTCAAAATCATCTGAAACGCAAAGATGTATAAAAAATTTTGAAATCGCAGCAACTTTTTTTTTCTTGAAAAAATTAGGATCACCATAGCTCACACTCTATAGCTGTGTGAGCTAATATTTTGCCTAGAAAGGGGTATTAATGCTAAGTTGAGTCTCAACATACCATTCGTTCTATATAGCAAAATAGCTTGGGGTCAAAGGGAGGGATGGGGGTATGGTTGGCGTTAAATGAACAACATAATATTTATTGAGTAGTTTTTCTTTTTTTCGTAATTTTTAAAACAACGCAAAATCCTGGCGTTAGCTTGATCAAATAAAATCTATATGTTTGTGGCAGATTCATTTTACAAACACAACTTTTTCTGGGTATTACGCCACTAGTAAGGAAAAATTATTTTAAAAAATTAAAAAACCACTGCGTTTCTCCTAGAAAAATAAAAATCACTAATTTGTCAGTGGCTTTCTATAAAAATAAATAATTGACAATATGTCAACGATATAATAATAAAAAAATATATTTGAACAAGAAACATTTAAGATTTTGAGAGAAAATATAAATAAAGAGCTTGAAAACGATTGTAGATTGGCAATCGAAACGTAGCGTATTCAAATTCAATTAAAAGATAAGTGGTTTAGGTTTTACTAGGCAATTATTTATTTTTATAGAAAGCCACTGACAAATTAGTGATTTTTATTTTTCTAGGAGAAACGCAGTGGTTTTTTAATTTTTTAAAATAATTTTTCCTTACTAGTGGCGTAATACCCAGAAAAAGTTGTGTTTGTTAGCTTGATCGTTGAAAACCACAAAAGGTTATATTGAAAAGTAAAAACGGGACGTAATATAATCACTGTTTCATGAAAAATGAACAATTGCGCGAAAAGGTTAAACATCATCACCTATATCTTCGCAAGTTTTGTCAAAAGAACTTAAAGATCACTGAGATATGGCTGACGAGTCTCAAAATTGCTCCCCGTTGCCGGGAAAACGGATAACGCGACAAATTTTTTTCTTTCACGACAAATTTACGACAATTAATGCATTTTTTTCTGGGGTGGTAGTGCTAAGTTGAGACTCAACTTAGCATTACACCCTCTTTTCAGGAAAACGGGTGGCGCAAGAAAATTTTTGTTTTCACGATAAATTTACGACAATTATTCCATACATTAGTTTTTAAACATTTGAATTTTTTCTGGGGTGGTAATGCTAAGTTGAGACCACAGTGTTGAGACTCAACTTAGCATTACACCCCCTTTTCTGGAAAACGGGCGGCGCGAGAAAACTTTTGTTTTCACGACAAATTGACGACAAATTTACTTAAGTGGTAATGTTAAGTTAATAGAGGTGATAGATAGACCTTAGAAAGTAACTTTCTCACACTCGCGTGTCATCCTTCTTCTCTTGTTATGTAATGTACTATTGTTTTTAAATATTCTTTTTTTTAATAAATTTTGTTTTTTTTTCTCGAGATGTTTTGTGAGGATAGGATTTTAACAAAAACGAACGTGAAGTACACTAGCAAGGCTTTGTTTCCTTTTTGTTGGACACCCTGTATAACGCGTTTTTAACTCTAGGTCATGGAAAAAAAATTAATCGTGATTCTGTAAAAAATGAATAACACCTAAAAATAGTATTCTGTTATGGAGAAAACAGTGCACAACAAACTTTCTACGATGGAAAAAAGTGACAATGGTGACCACAGTGACCATTTTAGTCTTCCCACCAAACAAGAAATTGACACAATGGAAGAAATAGAAGAAGACATTGAACATTTTTGCAAAACGCCAGTGCCCGTGTCCCGGTCGCCCGGATGCCGGTCACATTCTAACCGCGGCGGCACGCAGACTGTTATCGTGTCTTTGGCTGAGACTGTGACTCATGATATTACCTATGGTAAGTAGACTTTAAACCCTCATGATTTCCTGATTTCCGGAAGCCTATTAAAGTTAATTTATTGTTAGTTTTATTTTTGACATCTTCTATTAAAATACTGACAATAAAAAAGTTGCTGCGGCAAATAAGGTCTGGCTCCCTATAAGGCCCGGCAGTCAATAAGGTCCTACTCCCACTGAGGCTCGGCTCTCATTAATGCACGGCTCTCATTAAGGCCCGTCTCCTATTAAGGCCCGGCCCCCATTAGGGCCCGGCCCCCATTAGGGCCCGGCTCTCATTAAGGCCCGGCTCTCAAGAAAGACCGGATCTCAATAAGGCCCGGTTTCCAATTGGGCCCGGCTCCCAATAGGGCCCGGCTCTCAATAGGGTCCGGCTCCCAATAGGGACCAGCAGCCAATAGAGCCCGGCTCCCAATAAGGCCCTGTAGCTACAATTCAAAACATACAGCGCTTTCTTAAAATCTGTCAATTCTGCTCCATCTGATTTAGCGTTTACAAATAAAAATTTGTTGCAATGATCTGAACGGCATGCTGTTTAGCAGCCCGGCTATTAAAAATTTATATTTTAAGTTTTACGGGCATAATTAGTTATTCGTTTGTTTAAAAATAATAAACTCCAGTCATGCCTTTTGTTCTACTTTTTATAAATTGTATTTTTTTTATAAATAGTAGCGAAAAGGTGAAATGAAATTTGTGTTTTTTAAGAACCAAAACTTATTTTTACCAGATTAGCCACAAAAAGTTATTTTATTTTTAAATTCACGGGTACTAAAATTTACATTTGTTAGTATTATTTGGCTTAAAAATTCCGCTGATTGACGCTCACGTCTGAAGGTGGGTAAAAACGCCAATCAGCGTTGATCTGGCCTGAAAGGCAGAAGTGCTGTCGTATGTCACGGATGGTTCCTTTTTCTTTGCAATCGATCTGCCCACATAGCACAATCACGTGTTTAACACGTAAAAAAGGCGTGAGAAAAACAAACGTTGATTTTAAAAGCTGCTAGAAAAAAACGTTTATTTCATATAGGAAAACAAGAAAAATAACGTTGCTAAAAACTGCGTTTTAAAAACGCCATTATCAAATCAAAACAGCAATGTTTTTACGTCAGTTTCACGTGATTTTTATCAACGTTAAAATCCCATTACGCCTTTTCTACACGAATTTTAAAACGCGACTTGCATTGCTTTTCTACCGAATATTTTTGAGATTTTACTAGCAGCAGCGTCACCTATTGTCGGGATTTTTCAGGCAGTGCTTTGGCCTCTAAACTCCAAAAACCTGTTTAAGGAACTGATCCCTGATCCACGATCACGACGCATCTGTTATTAACCTGATAAATACACATTAATTTTCTGTGAAAGTGTTTAGCTTTAAAAAAAAAACATAATGTATATATGTAGATAGATATATAGATATTTTGTCTTGCCTTGAGCGCCATCTTTAAAATTGTCTTGAAGTGTTGTAGTCTTAAACTAGTGAACTTTTATAACTTCCTTTCGCGTCTCTTTTAAGTTAAAAAAATGTTATTAAAAAAATGTGACCATAAAAGACGCAGAAAGTTAGTAGGTTTTAGAAGTCTTAATCTAGTGGCGTTTTAGAACATGTTGTGGAGGACTTTTCAAGTGTGCAAAACAAGTTATATACACAGCACCAGAAACTTCAGCAAAAAGTACATTTTTATAGCTTGATAAGGCTTGATTTCTCAGTTGTTTTCAAGTAAAACAAAAACGTTGTTATTTTTGTTCACGTTAATTTAACGTTGATGTGATATTTGTACTATGTGGGTGTTCATCGATCGATTTATATAGCAGTTTATACTCTCCTGCTCTTGTTCTAGTTTCTCTTATATCTCGGTATAGATGGCGCTTCTTGCGAGGATTTTCTCACTATAGACGTAGGATGAAAGACAACACGGTCTGATTAACTTCGTAAGGGTGTCACATTTACCAAGCAGTGTTCTGGGGCAGGGGCGGCTCGTCCATAGGAGCGCTGGTGCGCGCGCACCCCCAGCAAAAACAAGAAAAAAATAAATACAAACTATTATTAAATAATTACTGTTGTTTTTTATTTATTTTTTTAATGATCCCGATCCCGCTAGTGGCATCTATCGGCCATTAACGGAAGTAATTAATATCTTTTCGACTTGACGCTTGCTGCCGCATATGGTGGCCTTCGATCGCCTCGCCTCGCTTGAATCTAGAGATATGAGAGGGCGGGCTTGAATCTGGAGGTGCGCGTGGATTCGGCGTTCCTCTTTAATCCAATTTTTGCCACGCAATTGGATCGGAAATGCTCGGGATATCGGCCGAGAAAAGGGCGAGGTGGTGCGCTAAATCAATACACACTTGCATCGTTTTTTTATAGTTCTCAGCTGATTACTGTTTATATTATCGTGGGCGTAATTAAAATTTATTTACGCAGTTTTTAAGTGAATTTTATGCTGTTTTCGGCTTCTTGTTTGTAATTTTTGGGTTAATTATTATCTACAACTGTCGAATATGTCTGAGGCAGTTCGGGTTCGGGTAATCCTGGAAGTAATTCAAGACTTAATTGTGTACAAAACATTATAGCAAGCTTTTCCCCCTTTAATTTAAATAAAAAAATTGAAATTAAAAGATAAGGAAGGGAGACTTCAGAACTAGAATTATCGCAAACTTGCTCTAAAAGAAAAGAAGGTAGGAATTTTAAAAGATACTTTAGAAAAGATCTTTACCAAAAAAACAACTGGATTTGTGGATGTGATGTTACAAACTCGTTATTTTGTTTTCCATGCTTATTATTTTTCAATACAAGCATGGATAAAAGCTGGAACCGCATAGGGGTAACTGACTTAAATCATCTACAGGCAAAAATTAAAAAGCATGAATTTTTGAATCAACGTATACGAACATTACAATATGAAATGGTATTTGAATCAAAAGCTAAGATAAAACGGTTTTGTACATTGAATTAATGTTATCCATCGTTGGCTAAAAACTAATATGTATGTATACTGTAGGTAATTTTTAGCTCACACTACTACTATACTATAGTAGTGTGAGCTATAGTGATCCTAATTTTTTCGAGAAAAAAAAAGTTGCTCCGATTTCAAATTTTTTTATATATCTTTGCGTTTCAGATGATTTTGAAACTTTTTTGTTGCGCCGTCTGTCTGTCTGTCTGTCTGTCTGTCTGTCTGTCTGTCTGTATGTCTGTCTGTCTGTAACGACCAACGCGCATAACTCAAAAACCGCTTGCCCGATTTTAATGAAATTTGGTACCTGGGTTTTGGGTCGAGATGGTCCCATTTAAAAATGAACAAAATCCACCAAACACAAGCCAAATAAAAGGGTGGGGGTATATTTCAAAAATTAGAGTTTATGTAAAAATATGGCGTGTGTGATATCAAACGAAAGGTAATTGCGTCTGGAGTTAAATAAAATACATTTTACTTAAAAAAAAAGGGTGGGGGTAAATTTAAAAAATTAGTCTTTATGTGGAAATATGGCGTGTGTGATATCAAACGAAAGGTAATTGAGTCTGGAGTTAAACAAAATACATTTTAGTTTAAAAAAAAAAGGTAGGGGTAGATTTGAAAAATTAAAGTTTAAGTCAAAACATGGCTTGTGTGGTATCAAACGAAAGGTAATTGAGTCTGGAGTTCAATAAAATATATTTCAGTTTTTAGTTATATTAGCTCACACGTACACTATAACTATAGTACCTAGTGTGAGCTTAGGTGCCCATAGATTGGCAGAGTATTTTTTATGTAGGCATATTTTTATTTATTGCAGACCTGCTTTTTTTTACTTTGACAATCTTATTACCTAGTGGCACCATAAGTTCTTTTATTTGGCTACAAATAAATATGCAATTTTTTTTAACTTTATTTATTTTAACTTTATTTCGACTCACTTATTATAGCGCACACCCATTCTTATACTTCACGAGCCGCCACTGTTCTCAGGAGTCCCATAAGGTCGAAACAGTTAACTGTCAACACATATTAGGTGTCCATTAGATCTTGGACCCCCGTGAGATTAAGCTTTCGAGCTACCCACGGAAAAATATGAGAGAAACAAAAAGTTCTTTTGTTTTATATTTAAAAAAATTAATGTTTTCGCTTTGAACTTTAGACTATTGTTGTGTAATCATTGCCAGAAAACAAATTATTTTCTCTGTCATTGCTTTAAACCATCCATATCCCTCATCGAATAAATAAAAAATCGGTTGCGTAGGTATTTCTCATACAGCTCTACACTATAAACTTTACAACTTTAGTGTTGTGCCGAAGTTCTGGATAGCGCGTGGAGTAGGCACGTGGATCCGCTATGGAGGCCAGGGAATAAGGTCAAACCAAATGAACTTGCAAGCGCGTGTAAGTTTTTTGTTATTTTTCTAATGTCATCTCTATATTCTCTACTTTTACTATAATAGGTAGGTATGTTTGTTTTGAAATCCTTTTCTGGTTCAAAAAACAATGAAAGTGCACTTTTTTTCGCCTATTTTATTGGGATACAAGCACCGGCACAGAGGTCTAAATGTAGAAATATTACAGGGACATTCAACTTTTTTTAAAATAAACGAAATTATTCTTATTCATAAGGATTTGATGAAAAATTACAGTTATCGTAAAGACTATTTATATTTTTACCTTTATACTTAATACATAAGTAGCACAATATAAAAAGGATGGGGCATCATTAACATGAGAAAAAAGGACTCGGTTAAATTTGCAGGAATTTAGGTGCGATCTAGATCTTGATTCTGTTCTAAGCCATTTTCAAGATACAGGCTGTCCAGAAATTGACGATATTTCCATGTATTTAAAGTTTTGTACAGTTAAATGGGTAAATGAGAATTTTTTTTTAGCAAATAAAATACAGCTCACTAAACTATTTTTTTTTTAAATATTTTTGGTCAGCTAGTATCAGCGGCGTAGCGTGCCCGAAAGGGCGGAGGGGGGGGCGACAGCTAAAAAGGGTGCCTCTGAAAACTAATGAAAAATCTTGTGGCAAAAGAAACAAAAAGGTCAAAAAGGCGCCTCTCACGAATCTTGCTGCGACCAAAAAAAAAAAAAAAAGGTCTTCATGTCGTTAGTTTCCTTTGGCACCCACTCAATTGGCCATTACCGGCCCGACTTAATAAAGCTGAGGGCGCTTCGCCCACCTATGGGGCGCCACTACCCTCGGGGCGGGGGGGGGGGGGCGACGAACCCCCCCGCCCCCCCCCCCCCCCACGCTACGCCGCTGGCTTGTATATACAGAATGTCCAAAAAGTGCTTGTTTTTATTTTAGTGCGTTTAATTTAAAATCTTAAAAGAATGCACCTTCCTGCAGCTCACTATATTCTTTTAAGGTAAACAGACTTACTAGCTTAAAAATGGATTAAGTTTAATTTTGGAGAAAAAGGGCGTTTTTTTTACGGGTCCTCGATTCTTGACATTTACATCATTCATCTTTAAAAATGAAATAAATTAAACTTAGTGCAATGAAATAATTAACTATACTCACCTAATTTTTATCTTCACACTACTACCGAACCGAACTTCAAAACCATCGACAACAAATTCGATATAAAAGAACTTTTATGTTCATTTTGTTAACCACAATTTTTGCAATAAAAAAAAACTGATAATGGGCGTAAGGTGATAGTCTATTCTACTTATAAAAACATATATATTTCCAAACATTTCTTAAACTGTCCGCCAAATTTCCCAACAACATTTGGGGGGGGGGGGGGGTGATCACGCACTTCATCGGTCATAAAATTATAGCTTCTTCTCGCCGGGATAAAAAGTGACCTATTACGTTTAAAAAGTGTAAATGTCAGGGTTAAAAATTAAAAATCAGGCATGAGAAATGACAGATCAGTGATAAATAGTAAAAAATCAGGAATTAAGTGACATAAAATAGCGTTAATATATACAAAAATAAAAATAAAATAAACTGGAAAAAGTCCAATAGTGCAAAAAATAGCGTCTAAACCTCGTGATAAAAGTGTCTTTTTATCCCTTTACTATATTTTGTGGCCTACATAAAAAATATATTTATAATTTTTATTTTTCCTTAATTTGTGGACGGCCCCTATTTTCACTAGAAACCTACGGATCACCGATCTGTGAGAAAGCTTCTTCAAAGCCTGTAAAAAAGCTTGTAAAATGTTTACTTCAGTGGTTCAAACGCTTTGAAGTTTCAAGGATTCGAAGCCCTGCACAGCGGTGCCCGGATTTGAAAAATGCGGCCAAAACGTATAGGTAAAGCAAATCACGGTGGATAGAATAAACCGGTGTTCGGATCTTATATATAACATATAATATCCAACTTTTGTTTAGAAAAATCAGCTGGGCCACCAGTGACGTGAAAAGAAATAGATACAGGGTGTTCGTCACATGAACCGTCAAAATTTTTTGGGATATTGTTGGGGTCATTTGCTACCTTTTCAACCTTGGAACTTGAGTCCTAAGAGTCACGGCTAAAAAGATATGAATTTTTAATTTTTTTTTCTCAAATTATCCAAAATCCCAGCTTTAAACCCTCGGAAGCTTTTTATTAATGTCTGGAAGAGCACCTTTTTTTTTTAAATTTTCTGTAATCTTATGGTTCTTCAACTAATTAATAGATTTGTTAAAATTGATGTACCAAAGGGACATACGAGGTTTTTAATTGAAGAACATTAGTGATTTTGTGATAGAAAATCAAATTCAAAATTAAAATTTAAAAAAGTATCGACAATTGAGAACTTCATTTTCTTTTAAAAACTTCTTTAGTTGATTACCTTTCTAACGGTATGCTACACATTGATAAAAAAAACATTTTTGCTTTAAAATACGGATATTCCGTCAGAAGGGCGAGACTCGTTCGGAATTGGTAAGAAAAACAATTTGATGTTTATGATCGTTTACCTACTTAAACAAAAGTTAAACTTTTAACAATAGTGTATTGCATTCTTTATTTATAAATTTTGTTTGAAACGATCATAAACATCAAATTACTTTTCTTATCAAGTCCGAACGATTATTGCCCGTCTCACGGAATATCCGTATTTTAAAGCAGAATTGTTTTTTTTAATCAATGTGTAGCATACCGTTAGAAAGGTAATCAACTAGAGTTTTTAAAAGAAAATGAAGTTCTCAAGTGTCGATACTTTTTTTTAATTTTTAATTTTGAAATTGATTTTCCTTCACAAAATCACTAATGTTCTTCAATAAAAAACCTCGTATGTTAATCGGTTTAGTTGGTGGGTTGTGACTTTGCCAATAGGTGACGCATTATCGCGCTTACCATTTCTACTTTCAAACCATATTAAGGGTGACCCAATTCGATGTTTTTTGGGGATTTCAAATATTTCTAGCCGAGATAAATAAAAACGAGTGAATATGTCTCGAGCTCGACGTCTTCAAATATCAAAACCACTTCTTGATAGGCTTCTTGAATTTTTATCTAAGAGGGGATTTGTAAAAGTCGGCATTAGGCGTCTATAACTTTTTTTAATAAAAATATAGTTTTGCTATAAATTGCTTTTTTTTATAAAGAATCCAACTGTCAGATTGAATTTTACCTGTCACTTTTTGTTTTTGAGATATTATATAAAACTGTTATTTTTTAATGGAATTATCACTTTATTTTTTTGTATATTTTATATTGGTATTTGTTATTTTAATTTTATAATTTTAAATGTTTTAAAAAATAAAATTAAAAGTATTAAATATTGAGTGCGATACGCCATTCTCAAGAAATTTCACGCCAATACCAAAAATTACAGTTAATAGTCAAAAAAGTCCTTATGATATATCTCAAAAACTAAAAAGGTAGATAAAATTTAGTTCGTTAGGTAGTCTTCATAAAAAAACTATAAAAATCATTACTATATAGTTATAGTTATAGTCTCTAAAGGCAGCCTTTTAAAATCCTTCGGAACTGAAAAACTACAAGACCAATTTCTACTGGAAAAATTCAACCGCGCTAGTCAGAAAACCGTATAATGCGAGATGACTGTGTTTCTCTTGTCGCATATAAATTTGAAATTGTACCAAAAACTGTAAAAAAACTTATTGATTGAAGAAGGAAGAAAAGGTCGTACCGTACATAAATCAAGGATAAATAAAAATTAAATGGGTAATAAATAAAATTTACAATAAGCAACGAAAAGCTCAAATCTCACAAAAGCAAAAATATAGTACCTAGTACCTGCCTAAGTATAATTCCTGATTTAATTGTTTTCGGTAAGTACGGTAGAAACCTAGTTCCAAATTAATTTCTTTCTTATTTTCTCATGAAACTATAAGTAATATCCTAATAATAAAAATATAATGGTGTAATTATCAAATATGTTTCTCAAATAGTAAAAGATAGGTATCTAGGTATATTTGACAGAATATTTTTTGTTTGTTTGTTCCTTTGAAATTGATATCTAATAACAGGTTTGTTCCATCAGCATATTGGACAGTCATAAAACCGTACGAAAAATCAAATTTGCGTTCCATGTCGACGGTCTACTGTTATTGACACAAAGTTTTTCGTTCCAACAGACCACTGAAAACCGATTTCGGAATCCTCCAAAATACTAGGATCGAAGCAGGGCTGTAACTAGGTTGATTGGAGCCCTGTGCAATATTAGAGTTTGCGCCCCCCTCTACAAAAATTAACTCGCCTAATGACGCCTTCTGGCGATGATGCCCTGTGCGGCGGCACCGGTTTTATCCCCTTAGTTACGGCACTGCCATGGTCTCACCATACTGCAACACAGTGCATTTGCTCATAAACTGTATCTCTATGGCCCCGCAATACTGCAACTCGGTGTCTTTGTTGATAAACTATATAGTTTTTAAATTTGAATTTTCAAAGTTTGGCCATTTTGGTGTTATGGGATTCCCTACCCTAAAATTCCCTAAATAACGTTTTTCCAAATTTTAACTCAGGGTGTGGTCTTTTTACATCTGTATCACCCCACCATACTGCAACTCGGTGCTTTTGTTGATAAACTATATAGTTTTTAAAATTTGAATTTTCAAAATTTGGTAATTTTGGTCTTATGGGATTCCCTATCCTAAAATTCGCTAAATGACGTTTTTCAGAATCTTAAATCAGGGTGGGGTTTTTCCGCATCTCTATGGCCCCACAATACTGCAACTCGGTGCTTTTGTTGATAAACTATATAGTTTTTAAAATTTGAATTTTCAAAATTTGGTAATTTTGGTCTTATGGGATTCAGGTCTTATGGGATTCCCTATCCTAAAATTCGCTAAATGACGTTTTTCAGAATCTTAAATCAGGGTGTGGTTTTTTCGCATCTCTATGACCCCGCAATAATGCAACTCGGTGCCTTTGTTAATAAACTATATAATTTTTAAAATTTGAATTTTCAAAGTTTAGCCATTTTGGTTTTATGGGATTCCCTACCCTAAAATTCGCTAAATAACGTTTTTCCAAATTTTAACTCAGGGTGTGGTCTTTTCACATCTGTATCACCCCACCATACTGCAACTCGGTGCTTTTGTTGATAAACTATATAGTTTTTAAAATTTGAATTTTCAAAATTTGGTCATTTTGGTCTTATGGGATTCCCTATCCTAAAATTCGCTAAATGACGTTTTTCAGAATCTTAAATCAGGGTGTGGTTTATTCGCATCTCTATGGCCCCACAATACTGCAACTCGATGCTTTTGTTGATAAACTATATAGTTTTTAAAATTTGAATTTTCAAAATTTGGTAATTTTGGTCTTATGTGATTCCCTATCCTAAAATTCGCTAAATGACGTTTTTCAGAATCTTAAATCAGGGTGTGGTTTTTTGGCATCTCCATGGCCCCACATTACTGCAACTTCGTGCCTTTGTTGATAAACTATATAGTTTTTGAAATTTGAATTTTCAAAGTTTGGCCATTTTGGTGTTAAGGGATTCCCTACCCTAAAATTCGCTAAATAACGTTTTTTCCGAATTTTAACTCAGGGTGTGGTCTTTTTACATCTGTATCACCCCACCATACTGCAACTCGGTGCTTTTGTTGATTAACTCAATAGTTTTTAAAATTTGAATTTTCAAAATTTGGTAATTTTGATCTTATGGGATTCCCTGTACTAAAATTCGCTAAATGACGTTTTTCATAATCTTAAATCAGTGTGTGGTTTTTTCGCATCTCAATGGCCCCACAATACTGCAACTCGGTGCTTTTGTTGATAAACTATATAGTTTTTAAAATTTGAATATTTAAAGTTTGGCCATTTTGGTCTTATGGGATTCCCTACCCTAAAATTCCCTAAATGGCGTTTTTTCGTATCTTAACGAAGGGTGTGGTTTTTCCGCATCTCTAAAAAAAATCACAAGTTTCGACAAAAAATAAGTGCTAATGCAAGTTGGTTTCAATATTTGGAAAAGGTATTTAGTTTATTAGGCAGTCTGTAGTGGTTTATAGTTTTTGAATATAGTAAAATACTGTAATTTTTCTCTGCATTTTGAGGAACTAAAATTAAAAAAGTATTCTGCTAATCCTATGTAGTTTTCCAAAAAAATGTGTAAGAAATAAAACTAGTGTGGCCGCCACTACGCCAATAGCATTCGTTTCTAACCAAAACCCTTTTAAAACAGTTTTCGTATTGTGTTGCATGCGCAATTGGATTTTTTGTATGGTTTTATGATTGTCCAATTTGATGATGGAACGAACTCAATAATTCCAAGATATTTGACCTCCTTTACCTTTGAGAGGGCAAGTTTTACTTTGGTTTAACGCAAGCTTATTGGCTTTAAGCCACCTATTGATCTTTATGAAATCCTGTTCAACGGTTTTTTTCAGGTCATTTCATGTTTTGACAGTATAAAATATGACGGTATCATTAAAAAAAACTTATTATTATTCCTGAAGATATTTTATTTACAAAGTTATTAATATAAATTCTAAATATAAGTATAGTTACTTAGTAATAGTAGCTTATACAAAATAATTTTTTCAAAAGATTGGTTGTTGATAAAAAATTGAGGCACTTTCAGTGACTGTTTGACATGTTATATAACAACTGCCTGTTCAATGTCAGACTCGTCAAACTGGCAGTAAATTTTGTCCCAAAAAATGTACCTATACCTTGCGATGCGAGGGTTTACATTCTCATTGCTAAATTTGGCCGCAAATCTTCAAGTCAGTCTCCAGTGTGCACCTGGCGCGAGAAAGACAACAAGCTTGCGTCATAAGCGCGTGAGCGAGACAACGAGAGTTCGGACGATCAGCTGGTGGGGAAGCACGAGGCTCATGGTTGTCAACTTGATTTGTTTTCCTTCAGTCGAAAAGCGCCCGCGTCTCAGTGCGTTGCTGAATTTTGCCCGTCGATTTTCTAAAGAAATAAGTGAAAAGACTTTGATTTTTTTAGTTTAAAGACTATTTTCTACCTTTGGATTATAAACATTAATAAAATAGTGCCAGAAACACAACCTTTAGGACTCTTAGCAGTGAAAAAAGTGACTGAGTGTTGAACATAACCTATCAAAAACTTTAGTGAAGTTGACTTTCGGACTTTTATTTATAAACTGTTGTTTTGAGATAGTTAAAAGGTTCAAATTTAACTAGAAAAGGCAAGAATTCGCGTTTTCGCAATATAAACTTGAAAAACGGATTTTATACTGTTGTTCTTCACGACGACCTACTTTGGAAGGATACAGTTATTTATATTTTAAAATACAAGTTAAGTGACTTTAATAAACAAAAGTGCTTTTATAAACTTTTTTTTGGATATCTGAACTTTCTATGGTCAACTAGGATTACCACTGCGTCTTTATTTATTTTTCATTTTAAATTAACTGGACAACTAAACAATCTGTCCATGAAAAAAATCCTAAGATCAGAAATCTGTGGGGCTGAACAGCACTGACAGCTTTTCTAAAAATGCGTTGTCATAAGAAAACCAAAGAAAGTGGATTTTTTGATGGTGATTCTACAGAACGTGACATGTTGAAAAGGACTAAACGAGGGACTAAAGTTTTTACCACCTCTGGTGACTATGGCAAAAAAACCAAACTTGATGAGGATGTTGATAGGGAGGAAACTATCAAAGAGGAGTTTGACTCAGAGGAGTCTCGGGAGCCATCCAAAGAAAGAGGTTTGTTCTCAATATATATTTAAATATTATTTAGGGTGGGCTAAGGGGTGATCAGCTAAACCAAATAGGTAGACCTGGGTAGACCATCTTACAAGACTTGGAATAAAATTCTTGGTCCTGTTGTGTATTATAGGGTCCTGTATAGTGATATTCCTGTAGAAATGTTTCGTAGACCTACTGTGGGCAGCTGATCATTTCTCGGGGGGACCAATGGGATGGTTTTATTTATATTTTACAGTATATTTTATAAACAAGAATTTGAATTTTTGATTATTATTTATTTATTAGGTCTTATTACCTATGTTGGTTTGATTAAAATAGTAAAATGTATGGTGGGGTACTCAGTGGGGTATTGGGGTAATTATAGTACCTAACTGTACCTCCCCAAAGCTATAAGTGGGGTAAGATTCTTCTGTTCTTAAAGAGTTCTTATTAAATTCAATGGGTGTGCCCCTGGCCCTCTCAAGAGCTGTTGAAAATTACAAATTTTGAAACCGAATTCTAAAAAGCAAGAAACTCAAGGTATTTTATTACCGATAGTTACAAAAAATATCTCATTCCCTGTACAGAATAGCACTTTTTAATTAAAATTGTGGCTTTTATGTATAATTTTCTAGATACCTTCCTATTTAATTTCTGCAAATTAGTGTAAAAAACGGCACTTTCATAAAAAGTTCAATGAACATTCTTCAGAAGATTCTTTACTCTTTGCTGAGCTCTTTGCTTAATCATTTCTTTACCGTTTTTCCGCGGGGTCCTTAAACGTCCTTGAAAGTTCAACAAAAGTATATTCCATAGAGTAAATCAGGGCTTTTTCAGACTTTTTTCGCCTCAGGCAAAGGTGAAAAATTGCCCTCCACGTTTTTACTCAAAACCATACAGAGTTGTCAGTGGCGCACCCAGGAATATGTCTTGGGAAGGTGAAGCTTAATAATGTCGTATTTTCTTCTTCTTTTTATTCATAAAAAATATGTAAAATGCGCGCATTTACCCTTAGTAAAAAGAAACCTCAACCCTCAAAAAACGGCCTGGGTATGTAATAAACTAGAACCATTTCACTTATCGCAATGGGGTTTTATATGTAGATGTAAAATTCAAAAATTTCAAGATAGTCAAAAAATATTTTTCCAAAAATGTTTAATGGTTGAAATAAAACCTGAAAAATCCTCTGTTAAATTAAAAAAGAACACCCATGTAATAATATGTATACTTAAGTAGTTAGGTAATACCCTGTTTCCACCAATGCATGCCCACCCGGATTAAAAAAACGCATCACGTGATAGCCCATGGATTTGCACGGTTTTAAATGCAGTGTCACCTGATGCGTTTTTTGAATCGGGGTGGGCTTGCATTGGTGGAAACAGGGTGTAATACATTTAGAAACCAGTAGTTGCCTATGGTTGCCCTGGTTCTGGTCTAGCCCTGGATAAATTTCAAAACAGATATTTTAGTTTTTGTTTTTTGGGTGAGGCTTCAATACCTATGTAAAATACATTTCAAAATTTTTGATAGTTATCATAAGAAGCACTAAAAAAGTGTATCCAAAATTATGAAATGAACTATACACTATAATCATTGTAAAGTTTAAAAAGGTGTATGAACAGGCAATTCTTATTTTCTACCTAGACGGACCTAGAACCAGATTGTGTCCAAAAATTCTGAGAAAATTGAAATTATACAGTTAAAAATAGTTCAACAAACTAGTGGCCTCTAGTGGCTAGGTAGTTTTAGATAATTTAGTTCATTGCTCCTTCCTTTTTTGTCAATCAACTGTTCCTAAATGTGGGGATGGGGTAACCACTAACAAATTATTTGTGACAGGATTGCTGATTTTCTTTGATTGGGGGATTTTGAGGGATTGATTCTTATTCTTTAGAGTGAGTCGTTTACATGCCTGTCACTTAAGCGTAACAAGCACAAAAACGGCGGACAAAAAAAACCCAGAGGTAAAAAAGTGCGACAACCTTGAGAGAAGTTGAACCTCCCTCCAAAGTTCGACAAACGACGGTCTGTCTGGACTTGTTGTGCGTGGAGAATGTGGATACTAAGGGAAAAGGGAATTGCTTAAAAACAGAAAGGTCAAAATTCGGGTTATAGTCCGCGAATTTGCAGACGATCCAATTTAAATCTCATTTTTAACCCCCGACGTGAATGGTGGAAAATTCCGAGAGAACGTCTGTATCTAAATATGTCAAAGTTGTTTTGGAAAACATCATCCTGTAAGATTCTCAGGTCTGCCTTAAGTTCTTCCATTCAAATTTTTAGTATAAAAAAAGGTTTTGATATTTGAAATGTAAAACCCATTTATAAAGGGTAAAGGCGGCACCTGTCGATAGCCTCTGTTAAACCTTACAAGAAGGGAAGGCACGTGTCGCCAGATTAGGTGCGTTCGATAATTTTACAACAAAAAGCTTACAATATGTTTTTAGGAGTGATACACCTCAAATTTTATATCTTTATGTGTCAAAAAATTAGATTTTAATTATCAAATTTAAAGTTAAATTTTCTTTAACAGGTTTTTATAACAAAGTGTCATCTATCTTAGAAATGGAGGGAATTAGGCTTTTATCACCCAAGTTAAAATTTGAAGCTCATAAAATTTAACATTTTACACTGTCCTTACAATTCACTTGCGATAAGTCGTTTTTGACTTATTGCTACCAAAATTTAAAAGATGCCTGTAACAATAAAATACCCTCGAAAACTTTAAATGAATAACATAAATACATCAATTACACGGTTTAGAAAACTAAAAAAGTTGGAGTCTAGTTGATATAGAACTTTTTTTTTACATTATAAGTAGTAACACCTCGTTTTTTGACACATGTCAAAGTAAGTCTTGTGTCCTAAACTTGGAAAATAGGCCCATTTATTCACCTATTAGTCGCTTTGGGAAAAAAATCAACTTTTTATTGCTTGTGTTATTAAGTTATAATTTTTTTTATGTATGGGTTCTCTTCGGGACAAAAATATAAATTATATTTTATAAATCAGATAAAATGCAAACAAAGTAATCTCTTACTATGGTATCAACCTATAGCAGCAAGTAAAGAATAAATATATTTGAAAGTCCAAAAATTGTAAAGTCTTATTAATTAATTAAACTTATTGTAATTTTGGTTGTGGATGGGACAAAAAACTCTCTAACAAAATTAACTAATTAAAGCTTTACTTACGTTAAATTAAAAAAAATATATATTTACTTCCAAAAACCCAAAGGCGTTGACAAACACGCTAACATGCATAATAACAGTCAAGACGTGCAGCGTGGTTAGACTAATTTTAAAACGAAGACTTGTATGTGCAAGAATACAGTTCTCGATATAGTCTTAAATTGTTCCTAATCCAATAAAAGTTTATTCTTAAAATAAGATTTAATACGATTTAATGCTATTTCTTATTTATGTTATTGTGTCAAGATTAATACTTTTTCTTTTGAGCTCAGTAATTCTCTAGTTAAATAAAAACTCTCATTTTAATTTAAGATCTTAATTTATTATCTATTCGAAACCTAATCAATATCTTATTAAGTGAAAGAATATATTTAATAAGAGATTATCAGGCTGCTTTAGCAAAAAATAGACTCTACTTCGTTTAATAAATAAGCGGTTGAATGAATTAAATTAATATTGGTTTAAGTATATATTTGTTAAGAATATATCTATTCTTATTATCAGTGGAGCCTTTTTTTCTGTGTATGTATATGGATGATTCTACGAAAAGTGGGCTATATGGATATCATTTTTGGTCATTGCCTTTAAATAACAGTACAGCACAGTAAATAATTTTGTTTTGTTAAATCTATGTAACTAATTAGGTGTAAGCTAAGAAACATTTTCCCAAATTTAGGAATTATTGCATAAAAATGCCAGAGGAATGAGTACCAGAGGAATGAGATTTTTAATGGTTTTCCAATTTAAATCAAAATCTATTTAACTACTACTTAAGTTTTATATAAACAAAGTTCCTATACTTATAATTTTAAAACAATCAACAAAAAAATTATACTATTGATATCAGTCGAATATTTACTTACCAGAGGAATGTTAATTGAAGCGTTTCTTTTTGATTTCTCCGAAAAAAACTAATTTTCTGCCGAAAATAAAAAGATCTATAACTTAAACCAAACTAAAGTTGACATTATCTGTCAAAACTTGTCATCCTTACAAGTAAATTAGATATCCAGGGCCGTCTTTTTCTCTAGAAATTAACCGGTGGTATTCACAAATATTGTGTTATTAAAAATGGAGCACATTTAAAATTGTAAAATTTTCCGGGAAGATGTAAATTCGGATTTTCAAAAATATGACTGCAAACTTAAGTTTTATCAATTTTTTGATAAATAGTTAAGACTTAAGTTAAATATTATTTATTAGGGTATTTTTTTCAATCTGAGTTTTTAATATTTGGTTTGGGACTACACCAGAGGAATGAGGTATTTGCTTTGTAATAAAAAAAATTATAAACTTGCAATTTTTTTATACATTAAACTCCATAAAGAAAACATTTCGTTTTAAATCTTATAACTAAAACTATGCTTCATTTGCAGTCTGTGTTTGAAAAATATGCATTCCCACTCCACAGCACCATTTTTGTAGAATCATCCATATCATTCCTGCTAAGACCAACAACTTCTATTTAAGAGAGTTAACTGAAATAAGTCTGAACGGACTAAAGGTGCATCACCAAAGCCACACTGACTATGGGTATCTTACCTAAGCTAAGGGCAATGACCTAAACTACACCACATAATACTTCCGGCTCTAGCTTTGTTTTAGAGATAGATAGATAGAGTTAATTATTGGCTGACTTGTGCCCCAGGTGGCTTAGGCACACATGTGTGTACGTATGTAGGGGGCGTCGAACCATCGTCATCGTCAGGAAAAATGTGGTGTCAACAGGGTTATTTAAGTAACTGTTACAGACAACCCTACTTAATTGTCACTAGCTGAAGCTTTATCTCTTGTTATTCTACTCTGACTAATTACCTTTTTATCTTAGGCTGTGGAGTGAAAGGGAACAGAGCAAATGTTTTGACAAAAGATACTTTTTTATAGCATCCTCCCATTTTAAAAACATAAAATTATTCATATTGTTCAACTGTCAAATCTTGTGTTTTTGAGGGCTTTTTAAAATAACGTTCTATACCTAATAATTATTGCAATAAAGCCAGGCACTATTTGTGCCGGGCACTATTCTGACAGTTTTGCATTATAAGAACAGCTGTCTTCTTTCAAAATTAGGCCTTTGTGTATTATAAGAGCCGAATTAATAGTGCCGCGCCACTATTAATGGAAAATAAACGACTGAATTTATAAATTCGACTTTGGTATGTCAATTTTGAAGGATCAACTGTCAGTTTTCAATGGAAAACCGTCAGAATAGTGGCCGGCACTATTACTGCCTGGCTTTATTGCAATAAGTCCCTATTAGGCACTTATTGCAATAAGGCTAGGCACTAATTGTGCCGGGCACTATTCTGACAGTTTCGTATAGAAAACTGACAGTTGATCTTTCAAAATTGACATACCAAATTCGAATCTATAGATCCAGTCGTTTATTTTCCATTAATAGTGACGGCACTATTAATTCCGCATCTTATAATATACAAAGGCCTAATTTTGAAAGAAGAGAGCTGTTCTTATAATGCGAAACTGTCAGAATAGTGCCCGGCACAATTAGTGCCTGCCTCAGAGTAATAATTATTACTCTAAGGTGCCTGACTTTATTGCAATAAGTCCCTATTCTAAAATTCTTGTTTCAATAATTCTTAAGAATAATTTTTTTTCACTCAACAATTCTATTTATAACGCAAAAAGCCATGAAGATAGACTCCATCGACTAAAAAGAGTGAAGCCGTTTGAGCTAGTAAACTAAGTGAATTACACATAAAACAAAATAATGCTATAAACACAACACAATTGTGAGTTACAGACTAAACAAAGCGGGGAGAACTGTTGAGTGAACCCTAAGTTTAAATCTGACTTTTCTAGTAAATTAAGTTAAAACAAAATTGCTAATTAGTCTTACTGACTAGATTGTAATAAAAAAAACACAGTGTGTTTGACAAAAAAAAAAAAAAAAAAAAAAAACAATTCTATTTTCGCTAAATTTATTTTGGAAAGACGATACAGAGACGTATCTACAGGGAAAGCTGAGGGAGCCCAGGTCCCCCCCCCCCAACTTTTTTGAGTTAAAAAAATTATTTATTCTCGAATTGACCGTTCTGTAGACACAAAATTTTATTTTTGGGCCCCCGAATTTTTAGGGTTTGGATCCGCCACTGAACAAAACTTTTAAGGCTTTTATTAGTTTTTTAATGCTTTTATAAAAGGAACTTTTTCGGATTTTGACGTTTTTGGGTATCCAATTTCCTACAGATACTTATAATAGAAATGTAGTTAAAATGCCATAAAATAAACCTGAAATTATTGCGGGAAGGTATAAAATGATGGGGTCAATATTTTCTTAGAAGTTTTCGTCTAATCCCGTTGGTAAAACAAAGACAGACCTTGAAAGAATATGAACAGAAACAGAAATATTAATGCTCACTTTTTCGGATCAGCATTGTACAGAGTGTCCCAAAAATGTTAAGTTATGTTTGTTCAAAACCGTTGAAAACAGTTCTGGTAAATACGTCATTTAAAAAAATTATCATATTTAAAATTTTTAAACTGTCGAAAAAAAAGCCGGCCAAAAATTTTCATTTTACCCAAAAAGCCGAACTTCTCCGGCCTTTATCCGGATGTATGGTTACCAGATTTTTTTAGTGGCGGTCTTTCAAAATTAACGGTTTTGTCCAATTTTTTAAAATCTCTCCATTGGCTGTGCAAATCAGTTGCATTTTAGAATTGAGACAGTATACTTAACCACTCTCGGATTGCGGACTTTCCTCGAGACTTTCAATCTCAAATGCGCACATTCAGTGTTCACGAAGTCTTTCCTTTATAAACGTGCTCAGAAGGGGGACAACCTGTACAACGATTTCCGAAAACTTGAGGCATGCCCTTCTGTATTATGTGCTGGTGAAATTTGGGGGTTGTTTTTGAAGGGGGTTAAGAAACCAGACGCGAGACAAGGTCCCCATACCCGTCACATAAAAACGTTGACCTTAAAAATATGTGCTTCTTTGCCCAGATTATTCAAATGCTTTGGGAAGACAGTGTCAAATGGGACAGTCTCAAAATTTATTAATAGGTATTTGGTCTCTTAGAGGTAAATCAGTTTTTTTTTTTTTTTTTTTGTCAAACACACTGTGTTTTTTTTTTATTACAATCTAGTCAGTAAGACTAATTAGCAATTTTGTTTTAACTTAATTTACTAGAAAAGTCAGATTTAAACTTAGGGTTCACTCAACAGTTCTCCCCGCTTTGTTTAGTCTGTAACTCACAATTGTGTTGTGTTTATAGCATTATTTTGTTTTATGTGTAATTCACTTAGTTTACTAGCTCAAACGGCTTCACTCTTTTTAGTCGTCGAACTAGCATAGTATTGTCTAGAAGCTGAATTGCTTCCACATTCACATGCCGATGGAGTCTATCTTCATGGCTTTTTGCGTACTTTTTTATAGTCTCTGCTACAGTTTCGATTTTTAGATCTCGATGAAGGTCACTATTTCGAACGTACCAAGGTGCATTCACAATGTTTCTTAATACTTTATTTTGAAATCTCTGTACAACTAGAATGTTACTCTCTTTAGCACAACCCCATAGTTGAATACCATATGTCCATACTGGTTTCAGTATTTGTCTATAAAGCAGTAACTTATTATGAATTGTTAAATTGGACTTCCTTCCAATTAGCCAGTTCATTTTTCTATACCTTATCTCAAGTTCTTCTTTTTTTTTCTTAACATGTGCTTTCCAGCGCAATTTGGTATCAAGTGTCATACCTAGATATTTTGCCTGATTCGAATATGGTACTGGAATGTTGTTAATTGTTATTTGTATGTGATTTATATTTTTGTTTGTAAAATCAACATGAATTGATTTGGTTTCATTTAATTTTATTCGCCACTTTGTGGTCCAACTGTGAATTTGGGTGACTGCATCCTGAAGTTTCTCTATGCATTTTTCAATAGATTTTTCTACCGTCAATAAACCAGTATCATCGGCAAATGTTGCTAAGTGACAATTTTCTGGCTTTGGGATATCACAAGTGAATAATAAGTATAGATAAGGGCCTAGTACGCTACCCTGGGGCACGCCTGCTTGAATTTCTCTTAAATTTGAGTATGAGTCTTCCTGTTTTACTCTAAAATGTCTATCAGATATGTATGATTCCAAAATATCCGAATACTGTTTTGGCAGAAACCTTTTTAGTTTAAAATTAAGGCCTTCATGCCACACTTTGTCAAATGCTTGTGCTACATCTAGAAAAACTGCAGAACAAACTTTTCCCTCTTCTAGTGCTTTTTCTATTATATTAGTAATTCTGTGTACTTGATCTATCGTGGAATGCTTGTCTCGAAAACCAAATTGATGAGATGGAATAATTTCTTGTCTTTCTATGATGGGTTTTATTCTTTTAAGCAATAATTTTTCATAGAGCTTGGATATAATTGGCAGCAAAGATATTGGCCTGTAAGATGACACGTCATGGAGTGGTTTTCCCGGTTTTGGAATCATGATAACTTCTGCAACTTTCCACAGTTTAGGTACGTACCTAAGCCTAAAAGACGCATTAATTAGGTTGCATAGTTTTACGATAGCTTTTCTGGGGAGTTGTTTTATGACTACCCCGTTAATAAGATCATACCCTGGGGCTTTTTTCGAATTAATATTTTTGATTTCTGTTAATATTTCTTTTGGTGATGTAAGCTTAATATGGTCCTCGATTTGATGGGGTTCATTTAAATGAAAGTGTTCATCTGGTGCTTCGTGGGGCTGAAATGTTTTTTCTAAATGACTTGCAAAAATATCTGCTTTTTCTTCGTTACTCCTTGCCCACTGGTTGTTAGATTTTCGTATGGGTGGAATTTGGATAATTGGTCTTTTAAAATCTTTGGTTGCTTTCCAAAGGGAATAGTCGGTATTTTTATCATCTGTAAGCTCATTAAGAAAATGGTTAATAGATTCATTTTTTATTACTAGAATTTCTCGCCTAATGCGCTGCGTCTTGTTGTTGAGATTTGTTTTGTCCCGAGGATCACGGCTTTGTTGCCACTTTCTTCTTAGTTTCCTTTTTTCCAATATAAGGTCTCTAATTTCCTTTGGATAGTTTTTTCCCTTAAAAATTCTCTTTGGTTTTGGACTGTTTTCCCAAGCTGCTTGTTGAATATTTGTAACAAAATAATCAACTTCTTTATCGATTTGTTCTGGCGTTTGCAATGGTACTGATAGGTTTATTTTTTCTGACAGACTTTGTTTAAAACTAATCCAGTCAGTCAGTTTATTAACTAGTGAGATATTTGCTTCTTTCTTTATTATGTTTTTACTAAGAGTTAGAATAATAGGTGAATGATCTGAGTGTAAATCAAAACTTTCTTCTATATCTACAAAACTTAAAGATATATTTTTTACTATAAAAAAATCAATTAGATCTGGAATTTTTCCTGGATCTGTTGGATAGTATGTGGGCTTACCAGTTGATATCGGCTCACATTGATATTCACTAATAGCTTGCAAAAGTTCTTTTCCTTTAGAGTTCGTCAGTCTAGATCCCCAGTAGGTATTTTTTGCATTAAAGTCACCTCCAATTATAAAACGGTTTCCTAATTTTCTGAGAAAATTAAGATATTGATTTTTCTTTAGTAAGTGCCTTGGTGGTATATAGACAGCACTTATGACTAATGTATATGTTTTGGTTTTTACACTTACTAATGTAGCTTGAATCTCTATGGTTTTATATCCCATCTCCTCATAGTGTGATATATTTTCTTTAATTATTACAGCACTTCCCCCATGTGCAGTATTGCTAGGGTGAGTTGTATGATACACTTTATAACCTTTAAATTTAATGTGAGACTGGTTAGTGAAATGCGTTTCTGACACAAGACAGACGTCAATTTTTTCTATGTCTAGAATAACTTGCAAGTCTTGCTGATGTTGCAAGAGACCATTGGCATTCCAAGCTAGGATTCTAAGATTACTGACCATTTTGAGGCATATTGGTAGCTCCGTTATTGCTACTTTCTAGTTTAGTTAATCGCTCATCAAGTTTGTTCAATTTCTCCAAAATTAATTGTAGTGTTTGTTCCATAGTATTTTGACTACTGATATTAATATCAGGTATAGTAGCTGTTGCTGCTACTTGGCTGTATGTCCTTGTCACAGAGTTTTGTGTGACTGTGTTTCTTGTCTGTTGGTTTTGTCTATTTGTACTCACGTTTGGTATGAGATTCGGTTTCTTAGGTTTATTTTTCAATTTTTGTATTTCCTTAGCAACAAGGCATCCTCTGTAGTTAGCAGGATGCTTGCCTCCACAGTGGATGCATTTTGGCTCAGATTCTTTTGGTTTGGGGCATTCTACAGTAAGATGTTTCCCCGTGCATTTTACGCAACGTGGTTCTTTAGCGCAATATTTTTGCGTGTGTCCATAAGATTGGCATCTTTTGCATTGAGGGACTAACTTTGAGGTTTTTAGTGCTTTTATTTCCACTTCAATCCCAAGGATACTGGAAATTTCAAAAATTTTGTTGATATCTTCATCGTGGCTGAATGTGAGCATAAACATGTTAAGAGGTTGTCTTGTTCTCCATTTAAGTTTGTTGCTGGCCTCCAGTGCCTTAAAACCTTTTTTTTGTAGATCAGCTACAATTTTTTGTGGGTCACATGAGAAGTGTAGCCTATTCGCTATTACTCTAATTGGCCTTATTTGTTTGTTTTCGTATGAGTGCCATTGATGCTTTATTTCATTAAGCATTTTAGTAACCAGCCGATAGCTGTCTGCGTCTTGTACATTTATTTTAATATTTTCGTTATTTAAAACTTTTATTTTAACTCCTTGTATGATATTTAACTTTTCATAAATATCATTAAAATTATTTACGCCATTTACCATAATCGGTGGAGGTAATGGAGCTTTTTTAACCTTAGTTGGGGGTTCTTCATTTTGTGTTTTATTGGAGGGCTCTCCAGTGCCCGAGCTTTGTTGTGGTGGTGAGAGTGAAGTATCCATTCGACGTTTTTTCCAACCTTTTCCTTTTTGTCTGATCCACTCAGTTTCTCTTGCCAGATCGTCCTCATCAGTAATGTAGTCCATGTCAGACTCTTCTTTTTTAGTGACTTTTGTCTCTAAATCTGCAAATTTTCTTTGCATACTTTCCAGTTGACTTCGGAGATAATCCACTTGTACACTAAGTGAATTTTTTTCGTTTTGGGATTTTTTCCATTCGCTATATAAAACTTCTTCATTTTGTGTTCTAGCATGGCTATCCTGAAATAATTCGGCATTATCCATTTTTTCTTGATTTTGTTTGGGCTTTTCGCTAATTTTTAAAACAAGTTTCACAGGTGATGGTACCCTTTTTTTGCTTTTAAACATGATATATTATTTATAATACACATTGTATATAGATTCTCAACACAGGTATCTCGCGCGCGATGTTTTTTGTAAACAAAACAAACTCCGACTTTGACCTCGTTAGCACTATCATGCAGGTACGATGCAATATAACCGTACTGAACTGCGATCGATCGAATACTGAGGTAAATCAGTGATATGATATTTTTTAAGCTTAAAGGCGAATGTCGGAGCTAAAAAATTAAAAAAGGAAAATTTTAAGGTGTAGTCAAAGACTTAATTAATTCAACTTTATGCTCGTCCTCAGAATGGGGTGATAGTAGCCGCAAACATGGCAGTTGGTTTTCGAAAGTAGGCATCCACATTTCATTTTTCCTTTTCAGTTTCTGGATTAAAAAGCCGGACAAAACTGGGCATCCTGGTTTTCCTGTTTTTTCAAAATTTCTGGCTTTATCCGGCTTTTTTATCCAAAATCAGGCTTTTTTAGGTCCGAAGTCGTCCCTTACGCGAAACAAATATGGTCACCCTATTATAACTAAACAGGTGGTAGTGGTTTCGCCGTCACAGGTACACTCAAGTGCGTGATCCGATGTTGTTCGCTAGTTTTGGTTTTTTAGTGGTTTTACGGTGTGTTTTTCGATGATATTTTTAAAATTAAAGACAAATTTATATTTTTTTAAAGAAAAACCTAAGTATAAAAGCTAGTTTTGTTTTGGATAAAGAAACGTACCTAGAGAAGCAACGCGATGTTGCCAAAAGAGAAGAAACACAAAGCTTGTTTTGTGTCTCTTTCCAGCTCACTAATTTTATTTTAGATAAGGTTACAAAACAAATCTAGATTTATGATTGAAATATGGGACTATTCCAGGTTTTTCCCTACATGTCAATGGCTAGAGACCTCATCAGACAAATGCAGGCTATTAAAGGCATTAATTACTACTTAAATTAAGTAGCTTTAAAATTAAATTTGCAGTTTAGATGGAACTGCATTTACACATACAGGGTGTTTCACGAACATCAAACAGAGGTCTTTTTGGGTATAGAGTGCGAATTTGGCAGGGTTCCGCGGATATATATCATGATATATATCCTGATATATATCACGATATATATCAGGATATATATCACGATATATACATAGCTTGATATATATCCGATATATTCCATAATTTTACTTATTAAACTAAAAATGTTTTCTACCATTGTAAATATCAGAAAATTTGTCAGTACGCCCCTGTACAAAAGTATAAGCATCTGTAAAGGTGTAGTATCGATCGATTCGGCTGCCGCATAGGCATCGCGGAGCTGACTGGGAATCCCCTGTTTCACATCTGGTAGATCCCCGACGCGACGATTTCTTTTGTTTTCTGTTTTTCCTGGTTAGAGCAGTTACTGTGTTTTCCATCTGTGTGTACTTTTGATTTATTACTAAGTAGTGAATTTTATTTAATATGCCAAAACCAAAGCATTCAGTTTGATAATGATATAATATATCAGATATATATCTGATATATATCCGATATATATCATGTGATATGATATTTATATAAATATCATGATATTTTCGAACCCTGTTATTTACATGTGTTTTTTTGGAGTGTAATTTTGTTTTAAAAAGATTAACGCTGATATTTTCGGATTCTAAATGAACTTTATTGTAAAAAATCATTAAAAAATCAAAAAAGTTTTACAATACAAACAAATACAGTCGAACCTCTCTAACTCGAACCTCTATAACTCGAACCTTTAAAGCGGTCCCTGCACTTTTCACATGTATTTTAACCCATGTAACTCGAGTTTCTATAACTCGAACTCTCCATAACTCGAACTGTTTTGGTTGTCCCTTCAGGTTCGAGTTATAGAGGTTCGACTGTAAACAAATGCCAGTCGAATTTCTCTAACTCGAACCTCCATAACTTGAACCTCTCTATTAGTCGAACCTTTTAAGTGGTCCCTGTACATTTCAATATGTATTTTAACCTCTAATTCGAATTTCTATAACTCGAGCTCTCCATAACTCGAACTGTTTTGGTGGTCCCTTTCAGTTCGAGTTATAGAGGTTCGACTGTATAACAGTTGGCATGCGGTACATGGCGGGTAATTTGAATTCAAAATATGGAATGCTAAATCTTGAAGATTTTAATCTTTTAATCATATTGCATCCTTAAAAAGTTTGATGGAATATTGGGATGGTGTCTGAGAATATTTCACTGAAATTTCGAGGATATTTGTAGTGCCATTTTGAAAATATCATAAAAAAACGTCTGACCTCCCATAAGACCCATTGTAAAAGTTAGCCCCCCGAGAACAGCTGATTTTTTCAGTGTGGTGGCCTTGGACCAGCACCTGAACTAGCGCAGGCCAGCGAAAAAAAAGTTTTCTAAAAAATTATGAACTCTGATCTGACTTATTTGCTGATATTTTTCCTTTGCCACTCTGGCCTTTTTATAGAGAATTATTAACTAGAAACCTTTCCGAAAGACCCCATGATGGCTCCTTTTTAAAAGCAAACTCCCCATGTGAGCTGTGCCCAGCCAAGAGCTGCTGGTATATTGTTTAATGCCTTTGTAATGTTACTTATGCATATGTGTACACAGAAAAAAATATTTCAAATCAAGTCACATGGCATTCTGCCCTCGTTAGTTAAAAGGCTGCAAAAATGTTTCTCTATACAGTGAAACCTCTCCTTGCGGACTCCTCTATTAAGCGGACACTCCCTTTAAGCGGACAAATTTGTTGGAACCAAGCTTTTCCCTATTTCTTTACATGTAAAATTCACTCCTATAACCGGACACTCTAATAACCGGACGCGGACAATTTGTTTTGGTTAAAGAATTCTAATACCTCTCTTAACCGGACGCGAACCTCTGACAACGGGACGGAGCGCTGCTCGACATGGGCATAAATATTCTGTAGTATGTTGGCAACAACGCACTTTACAGCCGAGGAGTTACCTCTTATAACATATTTTATTCGGCGGGACTGTTGTGTTTTATTTTTATTGTTCAGTTGGGTAGTAACAGATTTCTTTGAAATGGCGCCTTGTAAAAAAGTTCTTAGTTTACATGAAAAAATGGAAGTTGTTCACGTTTTGGATAATGAACATCTATCAGCACAAAAGATCGCTGAAAAATTTCATATTGGAAAAACTTAAGCAGCGGAAATTGTTAATAAATATATATTAAAATTTCGCAATTCTCTCTCATAAGCGGACACGTCCCATAAGCGGACAAAATCGACGAAACCCTGAGTGTCCGCTTATAGGAGGTTTCACTGTAATTATTTTCTTACTAATTGTCCAAAGTTTTATCAAAAAATATTGAATAAAAGTGTTATTTCAAAACAGTTACAAATTATCGAGAAAATACGTTTTCTGGTTTTAATATATTTTTTTTTCTGTGTAGTAGGTTAATGACATTATTGGATCTTATCGTTTGCTTTTTTTACACCTTATTTATAATAATTGTGTATTGAGTTTGAATTATCAATAAACTGGCCTGCATAATATTATGTGAATGAACGGGAGAAATTGAACCTAAGGGGTCAAATACCTTTCATATCCAAAATATAAGGTTTCAAAATGTTCAGAAACCATTATGTTTCCTGTGTTTTTTAATAAATCAGGTTTTCACATAAATTTTTTTATCTTTTATGTAAAACTCATCATTTTTGGCTATAGAAAGCATAAAAAATTGCTTAACAATTAATTTTGCTTTGATCTAAGACAATTTTTTTACCGTGTAGAACGCATAAAAATTACTTTAAAATTAATTTTATATAGGATGAGTGTAGGATATTTAATTTTAATTAGATACCCTTTCAAATTAGTTTTATAACTTTTATTAACATTTATGGTTTAAAAATTATAATCGAAAAAAGCATTCACCCCAGGAAAACCCCAAACTTTCTTCAAAATATGATAAAATTTTATGGTTTTGCAAAACACAGAGTGACATTCTAACAAAATTGCTTTAAAAAATAGTTTAAATAATTATTTTAATTTATTTTTCTTTTTTTTTAGTTAATCTATCCGGAGCTGACAGAGTGGATATGACACATTTTGACATGCTCAAAGTTTTGGGAACTGGAGGTAAGTAAAAGCCAAACAGTAGCGGATCTAGTAGGGAGCCAGATGGGCCCGCCCTCTTCATGAAATTATGCTTGTAAACTTTAGTTCTACAAAAAAATAACCATAGCAACTTTTTACAAAATCTACATTTAATTTGTTTTCTACTTAACAAAAAACTAAAATTTTTTATTTTCCGAGTTTTTCGAGCATTTTATCTCATGTCCTTTGAACATAGCCCTGGCAACTCCCCCTCTGCGCTTGCGTACCTGTCAAATCTCACGTTTATGCACAGATACGTTCAACTTAAATTATCTACTGACAGAGTGGAATGATTAGGTTTTTTAATTTTTTTTTAATTAATAATTTAAGAATATTCCCTTACTAAAATTTGATTTTTTTGTTATTTAAAAATAGTATTTATTCTTTCTTTGTTTATGAAGCACGTGCATATATTTGACGTGTAGGTAATACCACGGATCACCTGTACAGGTGATCCGTGGTAATGAAAGATGCCAGATCCGGTATGGCTCCTTTTATTTTTATTTATAACAGACAATCGAAATTTATGCAAAAAAGCAAGTAGGGGAATTTCAACGAGCTCAAAAATGATATTAAATCGTTGTTTATTATTGCCAACAAAATGAGAACTTTTCGCAATACATTTTCTGTGCTACTTTTACTGTTTTTATATGCAATTCATGTTTCATCTTCTGTCTTCTGTGAAGAAATACATGTGCTTGCAACATGTTCAACTATAATATTTGATCAGGTTTATGCCACAAGTTTTCATGTTTTTTGCTATGCAAAGGCAAATATACGCGACCTCAAACAAAAACACGGAAGGTAAGACCACTAAATTAAAACAACATGAATTTGACGTTATAATAATAATAATATACATTAGGTTTCATGAATAATGTCACAAGTGAAAGAAATTTTTAAAGATACTTACAAATTCTTGTGTCATTCATTCACACCTGGGTCGTTCTGCAGAAAACGGGAACTTCTTGTCCATCGCATGGTATTTCTTCATGTGTGAAGGAAATTAAAAATAAATACAAACTAATAATCAACTTAACCAAGCCTGTTTGGTCCATTAACTATTTTTTGAGAAATCTTTCTTTTTTTTTCATTTTTTTTTCGCTTGTCAAGATGCCATTTCTCACCTCCGTTGCCTGTCCCTCCCCCTAGTAGGTATTCTGGGTCTTAAACGACGTGACCATCCACATCACACGCTTTGACCAATAGCAAACTCTGAGCGGTCGCGTGTTGTGCGAAATGACTTGTCTCGACCAATGGCATAGTCGCCCGCTCTTCAGAGTTAGTTAATTTTACACGTTTGAAGTGAAATCTGTTCTCTTGCCCCGTACCGACTGAACGTTTCTCGGTAGGATCGTAGGAGAAGCTTGTGCAATGGATGCAACATTGTTCAAAACCCAGAATAGCTTCCCAGTAAGTGACCCAACCAATCTCAGGATTCTCAGGTAAAAGACCCTCTTTGTGAACCTCGCATCCATAAGATTAACTACAATTACAAATGCACCCTTCTTTTAATCATTTAATACAAAATGGGCAATGAACCCGCCTTGGTGCCAAATCTATACAAAAGCTTCAGACATTATTTATGGACCTGAGTGTACCTATAGCCTAAAATACCAATCAATGGAAATGAAAAAGTGAAGCATCATTTAGCTGAAAAATTGAAACAAAAACTAAACTTTAAACAGAAGTCGACATCAGGGCTAATACAACTGTTTCGAATCTTTTCTAAAACAAAGGAAAATTCAGTTGCCAAATTTCAACTACACACGACACACAAAAAATTCGGAGGCTCGCCTTCGACCGTATATCAGTATGGGTGACCTCGTTGTTGCTAAGCCAGTCAAACCAAAAGTGTTTTTAACACCTACAAAAAAAATATCTACACACATACCTACCTAATTTATTTTGTTGAGACAACAATTTAATAAATGGCACGTTTTTTTAAAGTAAAAGGTTAATAATCCTGGTTTTAAATTAAAAAACTTAGCTATTGAAAGGTTTTCGAATATTGCTAGATAGGAACAAGGGTTAGAAATTAAAGGAAATTAAAGAGATTCTTTTGTTCTATAGAAAAAATACTCAGTGAAGAAACGTTGAGTCATTTAAAATTTTTCATAACTATATAAAAATAAGGTATACCGACAATGCACCTTCCTTCAAATTTGTTGTGTTGTCATTGTCAAATGTCAAAGTCAACAGAGTACTATGAAACATTTTGATGGTTCAACTTTACGATTGCCCCAGCACAAAAATTCTCAATGTATATTGAGCATTTATCGCCCAATCTAGGAATGAAAAAACTCATGTGATAGAAGCTCCTTTTTTTAGGTTGCCCAGTATTTCTAGCATATTAGGTATGACCGTTTCTATCCATGGTTCTGTATATCTATCCTTGTTCTTTATGGTTCTACAATGCTGATGCAAGCCACGCGCTTTCATGCTGCTGTTTTTATTTAAAAACTATTAATCATAGAGTAAACCTTAAAAAGAAGATAAGTAATGTAAAACAACATGGTGAAAACCATAAAGAAAATGCTAATAATTCTGGAAACAATAGCAAGAACAATAGTTAACAAACTATCGAAGGAACGACAAATTAAATTGAAGGAAACAAAGGGGAAAGAGTTATAGACAATAAATCAGGTCGCGGTGATGAACCGGAACGACCAAACTAATGCTGAAGCAAGCAAAGCACCTCTGTACAATTTATCGAAGAAACGACACATAAAACTAAAATTAAAGAAAATAAAGAAGAAAGAGTTGTAGAAAATAAATCAGGTAGTACTGAGGAACGGGAACCGAAGAAAATTGTTAAGGAAATTTAAAAAATCCAAAGTAACCTGTAACAAAAAAAAAAAAAGAGTCAAGGGACTGGATTTCATATTATGGTTCAGAAAACAAATAAACTACTAAACAACTATTAAGGAGACGGAACCGTAATTCAAAGAGAATCCGAAGAACAAATTCCCAGGACAATTTTAAATTGAGTTTCACCATGTGTATTTAATTGGCTATCTTTCAAATTTCCGATGAAGTCTATGCAAGCAATACACACACGCTAATAATAATACGCTGGGAATCCTTGATTAAAGCTCATGTTTGACCTTAAAACGGGGAGACGTACAATAATTACAACCTAGCCGAGGCTTTTGCTCGTTCCAAAACTATTTTCCTTTCGGTTTTGTAGCGTTGTTTGCCTATATCTGGATTAGGGAAAACCTTGACTATATCACATACCATTTATCTAAGGCTCATTTATACACCGTTAACGTTACCGCTTTCGATACGGTTGGGAGTTCGAAATTGGATCATCTACAGGGTGTCTATTTATTACAATTAAATAAAGAAGAAATAGTTATAGACGATAAATCAGGTCATGATGATGAACCGAAAGATGGGTACTGACAGAAAAATGTAAAACATACTAAGAAAGTAAATAACTTGCGAAATATCAAAAAAGATAAAAATTAAACAGAATGTTATAGCTTGAGATTTTGTCGTCTAATTATAACAGCTCCTAGGTTCGTAATTCTTGAATATTAGGTACGATTCTTTTTCCCTTCGCTGAAGCAAGAAACGCACCTATTTAGAGTAAAACTTACAATAAAATTAGCAATGTAAACCAACAGGACTGGAACCTTAAAGAAAATGCTAATGATTCTAAAAATGATATTGATGAACAAACTCTTAAAAAAACGACACACAAAAGTAAAACCAAAATTGAAGAAAATAAAGAAGAAAGAGTAATAGAACATAAATCAGGTAGTAGTGATGAACAGAAACCGAAAAAAATTCATAAGAAAATGAAAAAACAAATCCAAAATATCCTGGACCAATTATGATTGAGAAAACAAATAAACTACTGAACAACCACTAAAGAAAAAAGAAAATTTGAAGAACAAATTGCCAAGACAATTTTAAATTGGGTTTCAGCAATATGTTTATGTGTATTTAATTGGCTATCTTTCAAATTTCCGATGAAGTCTATGCAAGCAATACACACACGCTAATAATAATACGCTGGGAATCCTTGATTAAAGCTCATGTTTGACCTTAAAACGGGGAGACGTACAATAATTACAACCTAGCCGAGGCTTTTGCTCGTTCCAAAACTATTTTCCTTTCGGTTTTGTAGCGTTGTTTGCCTATATCTGGATTAGGGAAAACCTTGACTATATCACATACCATTTATCTAAGGCTCATTTATACACCGTTAACGTTGCCGCTTCCGATACGGTTGGAAGCTCCAAATTAGATCATCTACAGTGTGTCTATTTAGAATTATACCACGTGGATATTTTTTTAATTTCATTTAGGGGTTGCCCCTACTTCTTTTATTTTCCCAATGTCTTTCTGTCTAATATTATATGACCGGCAAATTTCCATTTTAATTTTGCTACTTCTCCCTTATTCCCTTACTTTTGTTTTATTTCTTATCCATTCATTCTTTCTTCTGTTAGCTTTACATGTAATATTTGTCTTTTAATTTAATTTTAAAACATAACTAAAACTATTAAATGATGTTCTTTTAAAAATTCGTCCGAAATATGCGTCGGAAACAAGTAATTAAAGAACGTGACCCAGTTCTCGCTTTGTAATTTAAATATATCACTTTTCCATTAGCCTAGATCTAAAATTGGACACATTAAAGCATTTTGAAGATCCTCAACTTTAAATTTTGAGAAACGGAAACTATAGAATCTGGGTGTTAAAATTTTTGACAATTTTATTGTTCTTGTTTAACATTCGTTTCCTAGGAATAGAAAAGTGATTTATGGATCACTTGATGATTCTGTACTTTAAGTTAATATGTTTGAGAGTTCCTATTTTATGCCTCAGAGTCTTCGAGAAAATAGCGGCTATTATACGATACGTATGAAATTTGGCACACTTAAAAATAATATTTTAATCTATTTGACGTAAGGTTCTTTTCCAATTTGTCATTCTGTGGCGGCCATTTTTTATAATAGTGGCCATTTTTTAAAAATTAAAATGGCGGCCATTTTTTTAAATTGGCGGCGAAAGATAATAAAATTTTGATAATTATGCTCGTCTCTATATATTGATACTTGATGAATCTGTACTTTAGGTTAATATGTTTGAGAATTTCTATTTTATCGCAGAGCTTGGAGAAAAAAGCGTCTTATATACGTAAAAGCATCTCTATATATTGATACTTGATGAATCTGTACTTTAGGTTAATATGTTGGAGAATTTCTATTTTATCGCAGAGCTTGGAGAAAAAAGCGTCTTATATACGTAAAAGCATGAAATTTGGCACACTTATTAAAAATAATATTTTAATCTATTTGTCATACTGTGGCGGACACCTCTATGAAGCGAACACTCCCTTTAGGCGGAAAAATTTGTTGGAACCAAGTAACCGGACACTCTAATAACCAGACGGCCATTTTTTTGTTTGTTAAATAATCCTGAAACCTCCCTTAACCGGACGCGAACCTCTGACAACGGGACGGAGCGCTGCACGACATGGACATAAATATTATGTAGTATGTTGGCAACAACGCACTCTGCAGCCGGGGAATTATCGTTTACCGTTTTAATGCGGAGACTAAATACTTCTGGCGTATTTACAATATATTTTATTCGTCGGGACTGCTGTGTTTTATTTTTATTGTTCAGTTTCACGGTATACTCGTTTCTAAATAATTCGATATTGATAATTTGGAAAAAATATATTTTGAGGGTCATCGGACCTCAAATGACCTTGAAAACACAAGATTTATACAAAAAATACAATTATTTACCTTTTTACTTTAAACAAATCACAGCAATAGGGCCCGTTGGAATCAGTCTTGGAGCTTAAGCTGGTATTAAGCAATTATAAGAGAAATTTTTTGGCTAACCTCTGACATTGTTTGACTTGCAAACACCCCCTCAAAGTCACAATTTTTTTTAAGCCTTGAGAATTACTAACTCGAATTATATTTTTTGACAAAGAAAAGGTACGGTGATCCCTGGAAAAGGGTTCACCCTAAACCATACTGGAATCTTTTTGGCCTACGATCCGTAGTTTGAAAGTTATTGCCCAGTAAAAATTGCTTAAGTGAATATAATCTTCGTCAGAAATGCCACATTGTCCTAAAGGCCCCTAAACTTATTACGTGGTACCTTCAGGCGTGGTACTACAATTTGAGACTATTTTTAACGGGAATCCTACGACTGCACGGACTAAATTTCCAAAAAATGACATTTCGTTACAAAATTTTAATGTGGTTTTTCTTTATTTCTAAAGTTAATTTGAATTTATATGAGATGAGACTCACTGAGAAATGCTTACTATCATATTGCACATTAGGGTGAATTAAATCTTTGCAGTTATTTGACCTGTGAGAATAAAAAAAATACACTTAAACCGGTCGGTATCAAGTCTATAGACTTGATACTTAAACCCGATCTACAATGCTAAGTCTTAAGGTCTTAGTAAATCCTGGTGATAAAGTCGTGTGACCTTAAATGACCTTGGGAATGTAAGATTAATGTAATTCAACTAATTTAAAATTCAAGTCACTTCTAATTAAAAAAAAATCAAGCCTGTGCGCTATTTGTTCTATATCCATGTAAAAAAAGGTGAACATTCGCGTTGCTTTAAAGCGATCGTCAGAATTGGGATTAATGGCCTTTCTTAGTGCCCCCACATGTTGCGGTAAAAAACACCGCGCTACAAAAGGTCTGGGATCTCCCGCGCTGCCTTTAAAAAATAATGACGCTGATGGTGACTGACTTATAGATAACAATAAGGCGCACGTCGAGTATCAAAGTAGTCCAAAGATGAATGAAAGTTATAAAGTCAATGACATTGAAACAATTATAATTTTAGATAACTTGTAAACAGACCTTACAGCAAAACTAAACTTCGAGAAAGTCCTGGATTTAGATTCTTCACCAGAACGAACATATTTTATCGATGTAAAAACCTTTTTTTAGTACCAAAACATATGTAGTCATAATTAGAATATATTATCTTAAATTTGACCCGAGCTTTGACGCAATCAGCTGTTCCAGAAAATCAGCACATCCATATAAACATAAAAGTCGAGTACACTTTTACTTGTTGGTGGTTGTTCCAAAAATAGAAGGCAAACAAACAACCTAAATATATGTGCATGTAATTTCGAAAATAACAATTTGCACATATAATTAAGTAAGCTAATAATAATATTTAGCAAGCTTTTATCACAGGTTACCAATTTTAATCCATGCTTTTGTGCTGTTGTCTTGGCAAGCAAATAGTAAATAACGATATTCCTAACAATGAGTTTCCTAGCATTCACCCATTAAAGAGGGCGCTCTACTCCAATGTCACAATCAGCTGTTTAATGACGGCCGGATAAGATACAGATTATTGAAAGTGACTGTAATATGCATACGAGAAAAAGAAGTAGTTTTCTGAAATATTAACAATAAGTATATTAAAGAAGTAGTTTTCTGAAATATTAACAATAAGTTCTTTTATCTCTCTCAAAGATGTTTTTAAAAGCTTAGATTGGGCAGATATAGGCATCAAAGTAAACGGACAATTCTTGAACCACCTAAGATATGCTAATGATATCGTTTTAATAACAGACAAGAAAGAGAAACTGATAAAAATGCTGGGAGAAATGGATACAGCAGCTAAAAATATAGGCTTAACTATGAACTACACTAAAACTAAAATCATAACAAACACAGATGAAGATATTACGGTCTGAATAAACCAAAATAAAATAGAATAAGTAGAGGAATATATACCTGGGACAAATTATTAAACTAAAAAAGGAAAACCAAACGACTGAAAACAAGGGACGTTTAAGATTGGCGGCAGCATTCGGTAAATTAAGCTACATATTAAAAAATAAAAAATATCCTCAGTACCTTAAAACGAAAGTGTATAACCAATGTATCCTTCCTGTACTTAGCTATGGATCCCAGACCTGGACACTTACAAAATCAAACATGGATAAGGTAACAAAAGCGCAAAGATCAATGGAAAGACACATGATACATGTAAAGCTGACAGATAGAAAAAGGAATGAATCGATAAGAAATAAAACAAAAGTAAGGATTGTCAGAGGGGAAGTAAAATGGAAATTTGCCGGTCATAATATCATACAGAAAGACCATCGATGGAAAAAATGTATTGTAAACTGGAGACCTTGAAAAAATAAAAGAAGTAGGGGAAGACCTTAAGTGAGATGTCCGGACGATTTGAAGAAACACGCGGAACTAGATTGATGAACACGGCGACAGACAGAGAAGAGTGGAAGATATTGGGGGAGGCCTATGTCCAAAGATGGATTGAAGAAGGCTAAATAGATAGACTCTCTCTTACATAAGCGTAGATAAGCGTTGTCTGTCTCGGTTCAGCCTGATGAAGATTGTCTAACTAAATAAGAGATGGAGCTACTTAGCATATGCTTTGCTTGAAAAGTTGTGTAAAAGAATATATGGGGCCATGGTATCCGGAAAAGTGATCTTAAAAATATTTGAAGAGAAAGCCCGTAAAAAAATTAAATTACGAATCAAATACAGCAAAAACCATAACTAAAAAGTCATAAAAAATCAATTTAAATATAACTAGTAATAACTTGATAAGCTGCAAAAGGCAAATGATAATTTTCCACGAGTGAAAGTTCTTTAATCGTGCAAATGAGGAAAAAAAATGCGCCAGTAGGCACATACAGCCAACAGTAAGTTGTTCTGGGCGTTAAGGTATCATTATTTTTGTTGAAAATAAAAATTTTAATCAAATTGTAAAAACTCTACAAACTTTGTAAAAATGTAATTTTCAATCTAAATTTTAAAACCAAAGACTTGAATATGAACTAGAAATTAATACCCGGTATGTATGAAAGAAGAATACCAAAAGTGGGGATTAACGTCGACAAGACACAGTACTTATGTATTGGAAACGAATCCAGTGAGTTAGAACTAGACAATGGACAAACAATATCTCCATGCAATGAGTATGTATACTTGGGTGTCACATTTGACAGGACAGGAACAGACTGTAAAGAACTGGAAAAAAAAACGTAGTAAAAGCAAAAAAGGTTATTGGATGGTCTTAACAGGATTTTATGGGGCAGAGAGATAAAAAAGAATGTAAAATTTTACATATGTATATGAAACAATGGTGAAAAGCACGCTGTTGTCTGGAATAGAGACTTGCGATTGTTTACTGTAACAGAAAAATACAAAACAGAAATGGAAAGTGTCGAAATGGATGCAATAAGAAGATCAATTAGAATATCTAGAACAGATCACATCAGAAATGAGATCATAAAAGAAACAATGGGAATCGAGGGAAGCATAACGGATGCAATCACTAAAAGACAACTGATATGGTACGGCCATGTACGACGGAAAAACGACGAAAGATTAACAAAGCAGGTCCTAGAATGGCAACCAATAGGGCGCAGAAAAAGAGGGCGTCCTAAACTAGAATGGCAAAAGTCAAGCAAAAGATCAACGAGTCAAAAAAACCTGACGGAAGATGATTGTCAAAATCGAAGGAGGTGGAGAATAGGCGTCGGACAATGTGAAAAAACGTTCTAAATAAAAGATTTCCTTTATAATCCCAATTAATAGCCTTATAGCTACTAAGGTCACTTATCGTAAAGTAAGCTTTACGATGAGTTGCCCTTATGATGAGTGTCCTTAATACCTACGGTATGGATAGCCAATTATGAGAATTTATCAAATAGATTCTTGAAAAAGACGAATCGTTGCAAATTTTCTCGGTGCATCGACCCACCGACCACAGAGTGCAAATACATGCTTAGTCAACAAGGTGAAATCAAAAATTTATCGGTACATGTCAATGCACCTATAGATGCGTTTCATATAGGTAAACGACTTAATTCAAAAATATTTGCGTTGTTAGGTATTAAAAATAAAAAAGTCAAATGACCCCAACTAATTTTTTGAAGCGTAGAAATTTTTTGAACGAATTTGGCGAAAAACCAAAAAAAAAACAGTTTTTAGGTAAATTCCATTGTTCATTCAACCTAGACAAATTTATGAAGGAATTTTATGATAATATAGAATTTATATATTTTCCTGTAAAATGTTTCGAAAAATATTTTTTCTATAAGCGTGCGGAAAAGTCCACTTTTCCGCACGCATTTTAGTGTGGAAAGTGCCACTTTTCCGCACTAGTGCGGAAAAATATTTTTGTTACGATTTTGAGGTGTTCTATAACATTTAGACCGTTCAAAATACATTTGTATCTTTCCTAGCACACGAAATATCCTAAAAATATTCAAATTGACTAAAATTCTGCTATATTTTCAATATTTTCGATAAAATAAAGTTTTCAGTAAAATAGGTTCAAATTATAAGTTTTAAACCTCCCCGGTATAAATATCGTAATTGTCAATGTCAAACAACAATGAACACTAGTGGTTTTAGATTTGGCATCTTAAATCACCATAGCAACAAAGTACAAACAAACTGTCAAAACAAAGCCAATTTTGCAGATACAAGCGTCTTTTGAATTTTTCAAACAAAAAAATCAGATTTTCAATGGATTCTTCGGACGAAGATCTACCCCAGTCAGTTCTAGAAGCCGCTAGAATGTGAATAATAATAATTGATTTGATTAAAACGTTTTGAATATAAATAATTTTCTGATTAATTTTTAGTTTTTTCCTCACGCTTATAGAAAAAATAGTGTACCTAACTCGTGCGTAAAGTGTCTTTTCCGCACTTGATTGCTGGCCAAACTCCGCTATCGCGTCGTTTGGCCATCTGCAATCGCGTGCGGAAAAGAGGCACTTTCCGCACTAGTTAGGTAAACTACTATTTTCTATAAGCGTGCGGAAAAGTCCACTTTTCCGCACGCATTTTAGTGTGGAAAGTGCACTAGTGCGGAAAAGTAAATTTGTTACGATTTTGAGTTGTTCTATAACATTTAGACCGTTCAAAATACATTTGTATCTTTCCTAGCACACGAAATATCCCAAAAATATTCAAATTGACTAAAATTCTGCTATATTTTCCATATTTTCGATAAAATAAAGTTTTCAGTAAAATAGGTTCAAATTATAAGTTTTAAACCTCCCCGGTATAAATATCGTCATTGTCAATGTCAAACAACAATGAACACTAGTGGTTTTAGATTTGGCATCTTAAATCACCATAGCAACAAAGTACAAACAAACTGTCAAAACAAAGCCAATTTTGCAGATACAAGCGTCTTTTGAATTTTTCAAACAAAAAAATCAGATTTTCAATGGATTCTTCGGACGAAGATCTACCCCAGTCAGTTCTAGAAGCCGCTAGAATGTGAATAATAATAATTGATTTGATTAAAACGTTTTGAATATAAATAATTTTCTGATTAATTTTTAGTTTTTTCCTCACGCTTATAGAAAAAATAGTGTACCTAACTCGTGTGTAAAGTGTCTTTTCCGCACTTGATTGCTGGCCAAACTCCGCTATCGCGTCGTTTGGCCATCTGTAATCGCGTGCGGAAAAGAGGCACTTTCCGCACTAGTTAGTTAAACTACTATTATTTTAATTACACCAAAAAAATATGTGAATAAAGAATTCGGTGTTAACGATAAAAACGTTGTATCAAACGATTTTAACAAAATTAATTTAATAAAAAGTGATTTTGCTGGTTTAGGTTTAGGTAAATTTTATTGTTCATTCAACCTAGACTAAATATTTTCCTGTAAAATGTTTCGAAAAATATTTTATTTTAATTACACCAAAAAAATATGTGTATAAAGAATTCAGTGAAAAATCAAACGATGAGAACATCAGACAACTTCAAGTTGACGATAACAACGTTTTATCAATCGAGTTTAACGAAATTAATTTAATAAAATGTGATTTCATATTGCTCTAACAAAAGAAGTTAAAAAGCTCATGTTGGCTCCCGCATGGCGATGTACTTTACTATTGTGTCAAGATGTTTCAATTCAATCCAACACAAAATGTAAACAGTCGCAATTCTTCTTGAAGTAATTGTGATAACATAATTAACAACGCAATGAATGGTGTAAAACATACTCTGAAACATAAAATAAGCGGACTTACAAGAAATAAGTAATGCCAATTGGATTTATATGCCTATTGATAACGTTGTGGTTAAGTTAAAAAAATTTCCATATTTATTCAACGTTAATTTTAATTTTTGATAATATAGAATCTATCTATTTGTACATTCTTCAATAAATATTTTATTTTAATTACACAAAGTAAAATGGTGGATAATAAAGAATTCGGGGGAAAACCAAAGAGAACAGCGTTGCATCAAATGACTTTAACGAATTTAATTTAATAGAATGTAATTTTGCTGATGTTATAACTAAAGCAGTTTAAAAAAAGGCTTATGTTGGCTCCCGCATGGCCCTATACTTTACTATTGTATCAAGATATTTCAATTTAATCCGACACAAAATGTAAACAATCCCAATTCTTCTTGAAATAATTGTAATAACATCATTAACATACGCAATGAATGGTGTAAAACATACTTTGAAACATAAGATAAGCGGACTTACAAGAAATAAGTATTGCCAATTGGATTTATCTGCCTATTGATTAATGTTGATTAAACCACAAAAAGCACTAGTTAAATAAACCGATCGGTTAGCAAATAATTACGAAGAGAATGCTTTGTCAACTTTTTTAAAAATATTAGTTATAACAATCAGGTGGAACAGTGTATAATTTACAGAGAAAGCTTGATATATGTATATATTATATCTATAGACAGAAGACTTACTTCAGAAGTATTTACGTTTTTAGGTATTAAAAATAAAAAAGTCAAATGACCCTAACTAATTTTTTGAGACGTAGAAATTTTTTTACGAATTTTTCGAAAAACCAAAACAATACAGCACCAAGAGTAAGGTTCAGTTCGGTAAATTTCCATATTTATTATATTCAGCCTAGACAAATGTTTGAAGGACTTTTTTGATAATATTGAATCTACTTACCTGTACATTCTTTAAAAATATTTTATTTTAATTACACAAAAAAAAATGGTGTATAAAAAGAATTCGAGGAAAAACCAAACGATAACAACGTTTTATCAAACGACTTTAAGGAAATTAATTTAATTGAAAGTGATTTTGCTGATATAACCATAAAACAAGACTCATTTGGTTCTAACTAAAGCAGTTAGAAACATAAAATGAAAACAATCGCAATTCTTGTTGAAGTCATTGTAACAACATAATAATTAACATACTCAATGAATGGTGTAAAACATACTTTGCGGGATATCTGCCTATTAATTAATGTTGATAAGAACACAAATTTCTTTTATAATTAAATAAATGATAATAATTTTAGATGTCACACAACATCTGACACAAAAAGCACTGGTTCAATAAACCGATAAGTTAGCAAAGAACTATGAAGAGAATGCATTGCCAATTTTAAAATATTTTAGTGATAACAATCAGTTGAAACAGCGTATAATTTTAAGAAAAAGCTTGATATATCAAGAAAAAAACATACTCACATACAAGAATTACGTTAGTTTTCTGAAAGTATTAAAAATATAAATATAAAAAAAACACGCCTCCAATAAGACAAATAATAATCAGTATCTGATCTAAAAATTAATAGATACCAAATAAAAATAGAAAGTTTATTTATTTTTAATTTACACCAATTGGTTACAGATGATGGGTTTTTTTTAATGCGTTTATTCACTGAATTCAGTTTAACAACGCAAAATGTTATTGGCGCAATGATTCGCAATTACTTATTAAAAATAATGACTGAAAAGTTAACAAGGTACCGAGAGACAACTTATGATAATCGTAAAACAAATCTTATATTTGGGCCAGAGGTGACAAATTGAATCTAGCAAAAGACTGGCTAGCAAACCATCTTCTTCTAGATGCTAAGTACTGGTCTTGTATTCTCAATCATCATAATACAGACATAAATCAATATTACATGTTGACAAACAGACAACCCAACTATTATTTACAATTGCATAAGGAAATTCATTTGAAATGATGTCTTTGTTCTCTAGATTATTTCACTAAGTACCGTTTATGTCAATTATCTTCGTTTATGTAAACAATTTGATGACGCGTGTCACGCCAAATTCTTCTCTAATTAGCTCTTCAATTTAACCACCTGTATGTTTCTCATCGTTAATATGTTTGTCATTAGGAAAATAAAATACGACTTGTCGATAGGTGACCTTGATAATATTTATCTTCCCAACAGCCTTATCCACCGAAGGGAAAGTATTAAAATGGCTGCTATATTTATACGCATGGGCATATTATAAAATACTGATATTGCTATAAGCCTTCTACGTTTATATACCTTTCAGCAAATATTTTCAAATCGAATCATTCTTTTTAAAAATGCTAAATCTTTCTTTTTCTTTTTCTGGTAAAGTTGAAAGTGTTAAATCAAAGATAAAAAGATAAAGATGCGGTATGTTGCTACTTTTTAGATTTATTTCTACTTGTTCTGTAGCTGAAGCAGAGGTATTTTTGGGATTTGTGATTGAAACAAAGCGTCTACTCACGAAGTGTTACAGGCTAGACTTTCCCAATTCGAAAGGAGTATGAGTATTCTTTTCTGGACGGTTACTGTCAATTATCGTACTTAATGGACAGAGTAATTAATTTTTTTGAAGATTATGTTTGAATATTATTACTCTTGTTATTAGCTGTAAAGATTTTTAGAAGCCTAATTTGTTAAATCCCAATAAAAATAAGTACTTAGCATATGAAAGCTGTATAATACAAATCACCTTATTGAAGCAATCTTAACTAATTTCGATATCTTGAGTTATTATCATAATTACCTGTTTAGATGTTCATATTTCTGGTAATTGATAATGAGTACTTATCCGAACGAAACTAGTAGTTTTAGTTGTTTGTTTATTATCTTTTCTGCCTGATTGGCATTTATAATTATTATTCTGTTGTTCTTTACCTTTACATTAGCCCATCAAATTCTTTAGCTTGTATAGTTAAATACCGATTTGTCTATATTTACTGCTAAGTTGTTGCCTTTAGTCGATTAACTCGACAGTATGCACTAAGTAGTAGATTACAATGTGGATCAATTGGCATCTCTTTATGAGGCTAGTCTAACCGGAGGCACATTATTTTCAACAGTGCGACCGACTGACTGGCGATGGTCGAAGGCTTTAGACTTATAAGATTACAAGCACATATGTTTGCGACTTTGTTTAGATTAGTATGGGACCTTACAATATTTTTTCTTCTTGGGAGATTAATACCTAAATACACTTTCTTCTTAAATATGCTCTTGCTTCTTGAAGTGGTAGGTTACTACTTTTTTCAATTATTTCCACTTATTCTGTAGCTGAAGCAACGGTATTAGAGGTTTTCAAGATTTCTGATTGAGAGTGTACTGTCGTTACGTCACAGACTAGAGTTGTTCCCAATTCGAAAGGAGTGAGTATTGTTTTTTGGACGTTTATTGTTAGTTATGATAATGGTCAAAGTAATTTATTTATTTGATAATTTTGGTAAAAAATTGTTAGTCTCATTAGCTGTTTATGATTTTAGAATATTAATTTGCTCAGTTTTGGCTGTTTCATGCAATACAGACTCTAAACCCCAATAAAAATAAGTACTTAGCATATGAAAGCTGTATATTACAAATCACTTTATTGAAGCAATCCTAACTAATTTTCATATCTTGAGTTATTATCATAATTACCTGTTTAGATGTTCATATTTCTGGTAATTGAAAATTAGTACTTATCCGAACCAAACTAGTAGTTTTAGTTGTTTGTTTATTATCTCTACTGCATGATTTTCATTTATAATTATAATTCTGTTGTTCTTTACCTTTACATTAGCCCATCAAATTCTTTAGCTTGTATAGTTAAATACCGATTTGTCTATATTTACTGCTAAGTTGTTGCCTTTAGTCGATTAACTCAGCAGTATGCACTAAGTAGTAGATTACAATGTGGATCAATTGGCATCTCTTTATGAGGCTAGTCTAACCGGAGGCACATTATTTTCAACAGTGCGACCGACTGACTGGCGATCGTCGAAGGCATTTAGACTTATAACATTACAAGCACATATGTTTGCAACTTTGTTTAGATTAGTATGGGATCTTACAGTATTTTTTCTTCTTGGGAGATTAATACCTAAATACACTTTCTTCTTAAATATGCTCTTGCTTCTTGAAGTGGTAGGTTATTACTTTTTTCAATTATTTCCACTTATTCTGTAGCTGAAGCAACGGTATTAGAGGTTTTTAAGATTTCTGATTGAGAGTCTACTGTCGTTACGTCACAGGCTAGAGTTGTTCCCAATTTGAAAGGAGTGAGTATTGTTTTTTGGACGTTTATTGTTAATTATGATAATGGTCAAAGTAATTTATTTATTTGATAATTTTGGTCGTACATTATTAGTCTCATTAGCTGTTTATGGTTTCAGAATATTAATTTGCTCAGTTTTGGCTGTTTCATACAATACAGACTCTGAACCCCAATAAAAACAAGTACTTAGCACATGAAAGCTGTATAATACAAATTACCTTATTGAAGCAATCCTTACTAATTTCCATATCTTGAGTTATTATCATAATTACCTGTTTAGATGTTCATATTTCTGGTAATTGAAAATTAGTACTTATAAGAACCAAACTAGTAGTTTTAGTTGTTTGTTTATTATCTCTACTGCATGATTTTTATTTATAATTATTATTCTGTTCTTCTTTACCTTTACATTAGCCCATCAAATTCTTTAGCTGGTATAGTTAAATACCGATTTGTCTATATTTCCTGCTAATTTGTTGCGTTTAGTCGATTAACTCGGCAGTATGCACTAAGTAGTAGTTTAAAATGTGGATCAAGAGGCATCTATTTTTATTTTATATTTTCTGTAGTAGCTTGTGTCTTTTCTATAAAAAAAAAATTAAAAGTGTTCCCATACTATCTTTCTTAGCAAATGCGACAAGAAATGGTCGGACAGACAAACAGACGGTGGATTCTGACCAGATACCTGCCTATCGAGAGATATATTTCAATATACGGAAGCAATTTCAAAGTCAACTTTAAAAAATTTAGCATAAATTAAACCACTAGTTACTTGGCTAGATATAGTTATACCACTAGTGTCCGACAAAGATATTAAAAGCAACAGCTCCTCAGACATTATTTAGTAGAGCTACAAAAAGTTGTTGTCTTGTCAATTTTCCTTCAACTTGTCTCTTTCGCGCTTAACACACACATCTTCCCCCCCCCCCCTATCAGTCTTTCGTTTTCTTTCGCCCAAAAAAAACGGCCGTTTTGCTCCGTTATATCTGGTTATGTTATGAACCGCCAAGTCCGCGCAAACTTTTCTTGAAACATTTCAGCCCATATTTGAGCTATCTAAAACTCTACTTTGGAATAAGCTACGAAACTCAAACTGCCCAGTCGTAGATCTTCATATAGTTAACCACTCCTCCAAGTTTTATGGACTTCCATTAAGTAGTAAAGTAGTTACGAAATTTTAAAAAACGTCGAAATAGCCACTCACTCATTCACATGTATAGATCATCAAAATTCTACTGTACTTCCAGACATGCTACACAGCTGAAAATTGGCAGCCTGATAGAAGTTCCAAAAAACCCCAAAATTCTAATTTACTCCCCTCCCCTATACATGTAGAGTTATGTAAAACTAACATTGCCCACTTCCAGAAATGCTAGAGAGCTGAGGTTTGGAAGGCCGATTGGAACTATGATAAAACTATAGAAAAAGATCTAAAAACCCCAAAATTTGAATTTACTTCTCTTTCCTATAAATGTAAAGTTATGTAAAATAACATTGCCCACTTCCAGAAACGCTAGAGTGCTGAGCTTTGGAAGACTGATAAGAACTATGATAAAACTATTGGAAAAAGTTTAAAAACGCCAACATTTTAATTTATTTCCCTCCCCTACTAATGTAAAGTTATGTAAAAGTAACATTGCTAACTTCCAGACACGTTAAAGAGCTGAGCTTTGGAAGGCTGGTTTGGAGCTATGATAAAACCATAGGAAAACATTTTAAATAAGGCATTGCAAAAGTTTTGAACAATATTCCGCATATTTTAGTACTTTGAAACTTAAATATTATCCAAATCCTTTGAAAAAAACAAAAACATTTCATGTTAAAAAAGTCAAATACGCGATAATGGTATTCCGTAAAATAATTGAGATAAAAGTAAAGCCAAGTTCTCCAATACAAATGTCAAAATGAAAGGTTCTTACAAGTATGGAAATGTTTTCCTAAACTTGGCTATTACGGCTTCAAATAACTCTCAGGCACAGTGCTAAATTAAACATAAAGAAGTTTGGCTGTAATAGCAAAGTTAAACAAAAAAACATTTCCAAACTAGTAAGCTTTCATTTTGAAATTTGTATTGGGGAACTGGGCTTTACTTTTGTCTCAATTACTTTTACAAAAAACCATTATCACGTACTTGGCTTTTTTTACATGAAATGTTTTTGTTATGATTGGATTCTTCTAGTTAGATCCTCTCGTGTCAAATCTAATAAAAACATTTTTTTCAATTATTGAATAAGCAGCAGACCAAAAGGTATTCTAATATCTTTTAACTTCTTACAATTATGTTCGAAGTATATGAATTGATTTATCCACAGGCGTATAAACTGGAGTGTGGTGTAGAACTGTTGTAGATCACGTGTAGATGTTCTGCTCGACTATTATACAGTGTTTATTAGTTAATTTTCTGCGTCCGACACATAGGAAATTGTAAAACCAAAGATTAATAACAACACCACTTGTAAATTACTTGTTTTTCAATATTCTCTTCGAGCAATAAAATCTAAACATGTTAATTTAGGTTGTTGTATTTATTGAATATATGAAATATGCACTTTTTACTTACATATTTATTATTTTACTTCCCGTTTAAAATAGCAATAAGTAACAAATTTAGTACCCGTGAATTTAAAAATTAAACAAGTTTTCATGGCTAATGGGGTAAAAAAGTTTTTGTTTCTCTCATATTTTTCCGCGGGTAGCTTGAAAGCTTAACCTTAAGGGGGTCCAAGATCTAATCTAAGCACTGTTTGGTCAATGTGACACCCTTGATACATTCCTAGCTACCCTATTAGCACACTTCAAGTGAAGCCATGATATATCAACCTTGAAAATAGCTTTTTGTAAATATCTCAGAAACTAAAGCTGTTACAAAGTTTTTGGTTATAGCACAAGTTATTGAGCAAAATGTGTACTATATTCCGAAAACTGCATATGATATGATGCTCCGTTAAAAAGTTAGCATTTTAAAAATTTTTTCATTGTCAAAAAACTGTCATTGGCATTAATGGATTTTGACCAGCTCCTTAGAGTGTCAAACACTATTTTGCCTGAAAATTTTATGAAAATCGGTTTGGGAGCTATCGTGTGATGGACAGAAATAATATGGATGATTCTACAAAAATTGTGCTGTGGAGTGGGAATGCATATTTTTCAAACACAGACTGCAAATGAAGCATAGTTTTAGTTATAAGATTTAAAACGAAATGTTTTCTTTATGGAGCATTTGAGTTTAATGTATAAAAAAATTGCAAGTTTATAATTTTTTTTATTACAAAACAAATACCTCATTCCTCTGGTGTAGTCCCAAACCAAATATTAAAAACTCAGATTGAACAAAATATCCTAATAAATAATATTTAGCCAAGTCTTAACTATTTATCAAAAAATTGATAAAACTTAAGTTTGCAGTCATATTTTTGAAAATCCCAATTTACATTTTCTCCGGAAAATTTTACAATTTTAAGCGTGCTCCATTTTTAATAACACAATATTTGTGAATACCACCGGTTAATTTCTAGAGAAAGAGACGGCCCTGGATATCTAATTTACTTGTGAGGGTGACAAGTTGTGACAGATAATGTCTTTTGTTTGTATTTTCGGCAGAAAATTAGTTTTTTTCAGAGAAATCAAAAAGTAACGCCTCAATTATCATTCCTCTGGTAAGTAAATATTCGACTGATATCAATAGTATAATATTTTTGTTGATTGTTTTAAAATTATAAGTACAGGAACTTTGTTTTTGTTAAGTTAAGTAGTCTAAATAGATTTTGATTTAAATTGGAAAACCATTAAAAAACTCATTCCTCTGGTACTCATCCCTCTGGAATTTTTATGCAATAATTCCTAAAGTTCGGGAAAATAAATGTTTCTTAGCTTACACCTAATTAGTTACATAAATTTAAAAAAAAACAAAATAATTTACTGTGCTGTACTGTTATTTAAAGGCAATGACCAAGAAAGATATCCATATAGCCCACTTTTGGTAGAATCATCCATATATACACACAAACACAGACATTTTCGGCGTTATATCAAAAAAAAAAATCGTCGAAAATAATGCGCTATGCTACGTGGGCTAGGAAGGTAACTAGGAACGGAAAAATACGCACATGAAAGCGTCCTAAAGATTAAATTTTCCGCGCTCTTATGCGTGCATAAAAGTTCCTTTTACGCACACAAGTAGGAGTTATAATATTCACAACAAGCTTTCATATTATACGCTTTCGTTACCTAACGTGATAGGTTGCCCTTATAAAGAGGGTTTTGGGGTTGCAAAAGCAAGACCTTCAAACGATGTGGATGGGGGAGAAATTGGGGCAGTCGGGTCTGTGTCTATTGAAAAGAGAATAAATAAGTCTCGAAACAGTTTGTTTGCTTGATATTAAACAAAATTTAAAATAGAATATAAGTATTTGCCACAGGCAGTTACATTTTTGTTTAGTTTTCAACCTCTTTATTTATCATAATATCGAGGGGTGATCAGCTGCCCACTGTAGGTGTACAAGTTTTTCTACAGGATCCCACAGGACCCCACAGGACTTCCAGAGAACTCCACAGGACTTCCATAGGACTATACAGGACTCCACAGGACTTCCACAGGACTTCAACAAGACTCTACAGGACCCCGAAGGTATTGGCGCCTAAGGGGTGCCCTAAGCATGATTAAGTACTAAGATCGGCAAAGGCAAATCGGCTCTCTAAGAAAAATGAGAGTTAAGACGTGATGACCGTTTCTTTTTTTTTTTGGTTGCGAATTTTTTTATGGGCGCCTTTTCAGCCACAGGACTATACAGGACCCCACAGGCAGGCCTATACAGGACTTGTACAGGACTCTACAGGACATGTACAGGACTATACAGGTGTACAAATTTGGTTCAGCTGATCACCCCTCGCATAATATGCATAATGACAGCAACAAATCAATCAAATATGGATAAGGTAACAAAAGCTCAAAGATGAATGGAAAGACAAATGTTACATGTAAAGCTAACAAATAGAAAAAGGAATGAATGGATAAGAAATAAAGCAAAAGTAAGGGATGTCAGAGGAGAAGTAGCAAAATTAAAATGAAAATTTGCCGGTCATAATATCAGACAGAAAGACGATCGATGGAACAAATTTATTGTAGACTGGAGACCTGAAGAAAATAAAAGAAGTGGAGCAAGACCCCAAATGAGATGGACGCACGATTAAAAGAAACACGCGGGAACTAGATGGATGAACAAGGCGACAGACAGGAAAGAGTGGAAGATATTGTGGGAGGCCTGGATTTTTTTTTCAATTTTTTGCTTTACATTGGGTCCTCAATTTTTAAACTATCAAAAAACTATCATTAGCATTAATGTTGTTGACCAAAATCTAATCAGCTCTTTACAACATTGTACACTAGTTTACAGGGCCGTATCTAAGGGGGGGTTTGGGGGTTCAAACCCCCCCCCCCCCCGAAAATTAAATAGGAATGTGTTTTTTAAGTTTAACCTTTTTTCATATTCAATAAACCCACATGGGGGCACCCAGGCCTTAGATTTTTAACATATTTTCTACATATTTCATTAGGACTCGCCCCCTCCCCCTCAAGCAGCGGCGTAGTTCGTCGCGTCCCCGCGAAAAACGGAAAACATGATGACCTTTTTTTTGTCGCATGATTTTTGAGGGGCGCCCTTTTGAGCTGTCGGCCCCCTCCCACACATAACGACCTTTTTTTTTGTCGCACGATTTTTGAGGGGCGCCCTTGTTAGCTGTTGGGCCCCCCAAGACACATTCCTGGGTGCGCCACTGACCCACAATTTTTTAAATTCCACTGGCCTAACCCCCCCAAAATTTTGGTCCAGATACGGCCCTGCTAGTTTACCTAAAAATTTAATGAAAATCGGTTCTGCGGTTTAGGAGCTATCGTGTTACACACAATACACACACACGGACTATCGTCATGACGATATTGCTAAGATAGGTCAAAATACATCCAAATAACAAATTTTCGGCGTTACCTATCTAAAAAAAAATGTTTTTCGTTGAAAACAATACCTTCTCTAGCCATTGCTGCGCGGGCTAGGAAGGTCAAACTTAAGCCTAGTTTTTATGTTTTTTTGTAAAAAAAAAATATGTAAAATTGTGTTTACTTCGCCCTTGACAAAATTAAAATGATGAATGAATAAATAAACAGTAAACAAGTCGATTTTAATTTAATAGCATGTGGTCGAAGGCTTCCGGTTTTACTACTATGTATATAGATTTTACTATGAATTTTTTGATTTCCCACGCGTTAAATCGCTAGTTTCAAGGATAATAAAAAAACTGTTCTCATCTAAAATTAAGGTAATTACAGTTAAACCTCCTAGAAGCGGACACTCACGGTTTCGTCGATTTTGTCCGCTTATGGGAGATGTCCGCTTATGAGAGAGAACTGCGAAATTTTAATATATGAGTCATTCTTGAAAAAGTGTACAAACAGGTGTTTTCCCCATATTTTGAATTAATAAAAAACTGCTTAAAACTACTTTTTTGTTTAGATTATATGGTGGTCCATATTCTTTAGAAACCACTGCCTAAAATATATGAAAAAAGAAAATCCCAATTTAAAATAATTTAAAAATGCAGGTAAATATCACTTCTGTGGACGTAACCACTTGTGATTTTTCAGTATTAATTTTAGGTTCTTATACAATTTTTAAAGAAATTATTTTGGTTGATACTCATATCACAATATGACAGGCATTAGCTATCTGTATTTTTTAATTATTTATTTGTCATTTTTGCCTCTTTTAAACCATCAAAACAAATGTATCCATACTACAGCGTCACTTCTGTGGCCAGCACAATAATCCAATAAATTTCTGACATGTTGGCAACTATGTGCTTCCAGTTAGTATGTTTTAATGCGCATTCCTCCCAATAACCTCGATTTTTGATCGGTAGCGTTATGCTGTATTTTGTTTTCCATATTTTTTAGTAAAAATATTGTGAAATTATTTGTGTCATGCTGGGTGTGATCACTTCTGTGCCGTCTATAAAAAGGGCAAAAAACCAAAACAGTTTTATTTTTTTTGTTTATATGAAGTTATGGTGCAAAAGTGTTTCATTTGTTGAAATAAGGAAACTGTAAACAAATATTGGCGGTAAAAAATCACTTCTGTGGACAGCAGTTGGTAAAAACTCTATAAAAAATTTTTACGATCTTAGCCAGACATAGTACATAAAAGTATTGTATCAAACAATTTTATAAGAATGAAAAAATCCAAAAAACAAAAATATTATTAATCCAAAAATATATTCAGAACGTGTACATTATTTCAAGACTGACCCATCTATATTTATTACCAATTTCCGCTACTTGAGTTTTTCCCATATTAATTTTTTCTGCGATCTTTCGTGCTGATAGATGTTCCTTCTCCGAAACGGTAACAACCATTTTTTCACGTAAACTAAGAAGTTTTTTACTAGGCACCATTTCAAAGAGATCTATTACTACCCAACTGAACAATTAAAATAAAACACAGCAGTCCCGCTGAATAAAATATGTTGTAAATACGACAGAAAGAGGTAATTCCCCGGCTGCAGAGTGCGTTGTTGCCAACATACTACATAATATTTATGCCCATGTCGTGCAGCGCTCTGTCCCATTGTGAGAGGTTCGCGTCCGTTTAAGGGAGGTTTCAGAATTTTTTACCCAAAAATATTTGTCCGCGTCCGGTCGTTAGAGTGTCCGGTTATAGGAGTGAATTTTACATGTAAAGAAATAAGGAAAAGCTTGGTTCCAACAAATTTGTCCGCCAAAAGGGAGTGTCCGCTTAATAGAGGTGTCCGCAAGGAGATGTTTCACTGTATATAGATTTTACTATAAATTTTTTGATTTCCCACGCGTTAAATCGCTAGTTTCAAGGATAATAAAAAAACTGTTCATCTAAAATTAAGGTAATTATATTGATTTTCAAAATCACAGGTACGAAAATTTGCGTATGCCAATATATTTCTTTCTAAATTTCCATTTTTGTTTTAAGCAGTTCTCGACAAATCCTGGGTGGCATGTTTTAACGAAAACGCACTGTATAGTAATTATCAAAGGCGACACAACATTTTCAAGCCAATAGAATGCAAGCTAGTTTTATCCATTTATTCTTTTTTAATTCGAGTAATTCGTCTTATTTCAAGAATGGTTTTCTTCAGTTTTTTTTAATACTGGGACTTTACATCCTTAGCTAGGATCAATCGCCCAGTCTTTTTAGTCAAATTTTTGCCGAGATATGCCTTGTTGGGACGTTACAAAAACAACCATATGCCGAGGTGGAACTCGAACCCACAAGATACGCAGCGCGCTCAGCCGACGCGCGGTCTGTCCAGTCATATCACGGATCACCTAACAAAAGGTGATCCGTGGTCATATAGCAAGCACTGCAGCCATACGCACGAACCGACGGGCTAAGCCGGTCGGCCAAGGTTCCCACAATAGTTTTCTTCAGTTAAACCAATATATTATAAATTCCCGTCCAATTCTGGGTGGCATGTTTTAAATGGAACACACTGTATAGTAATTAACAAAGGCGACACAAAATTTTCAAGCCATTGGAATGCAAGCCAGTTTAAAACTGAACAGACACACACACATATGCACAGTGTGCAATGATACATTTAACGCCTACCGAGTAATCTGGCACGTGTAAATCAGCACTTTTTGTAGGCTGACACAAATGATCTATTTTACTTAAGTGGATCTCTATTAATAGATTTTTTGGCTTTCGAGAAATTCAGTAAATTTACCGTTTGTTCCACATTATTTTTTCTTCTCGTCAGGTCAATTCTTTTTAAAAAAAATATATATCGCAGTAGCTCTAAAAAACTGTAAACGTAAAGTGCACGCCATGGGAATACAACTTAACGACCGATTTACCATATATACACACTACAGTTTGCTGACGATTAAGTAATTGTAGCTAATGATAAAGAAGACATGGAATATGTCTATGATATGATGAAAAAGTTAACGGAAGAATGGCATAAATGGGGATTAACAGTGAACGTGGACAAAACACAGTACTTATGTATTGGAAACGAATCAAGTGATTTAGAACTAGATAATGGACAAACAATCTCCATGCAATGAGTATGTACACTTGGATGTCACATTTGATAGGACAGGAACAGACTGTAAATAACTGGAAAAAAAGAATAGTAAAAGGAAAAAAGGTTATTGAATGTCTTAACAGTATTTTATTGAGCAGAGAGGTAAAAAAGAATGTAAAATTTAACAAATATGAAACAATGGTGAAAAGCACGCTTTTTTATGGAATAAAGACTTGTCGCGTAATAGAAAAATACAAAACAAAAATAGAAATTGTCGAAATGGATGCAATAAGATCATTGAGAATATCTAGAACAGATCACATAAGAAATGAGATCATAAAAGAAAGAATGGGAATCGAGGGAAACATAACGGATGACAACTGATATAGTACAGCCATGTACAACGGATGAACGACGAAATATTACCAAACCAGGTCCTAGAATGGCAACCAACAGGTCGCAGAAAAAGAGGGCGTCCTAAACTAGAATGGCAACAGTCAATCTAAAGATCAATGAGTCAAAAAAACCTGACAGAAAATTATTGTCACGATCGAAGGAGGTGGAGAATAGGCGTCGGACAATGTAGAAAAACGTACTTTATTTCTAAACCGACATAGTAGTAGTAGGTCAATTCTTTTTAGAATGGTGATCCAGTTGGTTTTTTTGAGCAGTTATGTCAACTAATTTCGGTTTCCACAACGTTTTTGCTTGTTCTTTGAAACGACTCGACCCACTTTCCTCATTTATCCCCTCTTAAACCTAATCGACTTGTCTAGAGTTTCAAAATTTTAATTTTTCTACAGTTCTTGAGAATTTCTGAATTTTGACATAATTGCCTCTTCATCTTGAAGTGCTTTGGAATAGTCACCAAACATTAGCACATTTTAATAGCCTCTAGTTTTTTGGATTTTTGTCTAATTGTACGCGGTAGAATTTTGGATTTTCTAACTGAAGAATATCTCGCTTTACCTCGTTCTTAGAAATCCCCATTCTGTACTCTTGGCCAATTGATTGAGTAAAATTTGGAGGAACTTGTCGATCTGACTTTTTTTAAACTTTTGTTTTGTTATCTATAAATCAACTCTATGTAGCTATTTTTAATTTTACCCAAAAATGTAATGACACTTATGATTCTTATAGTATGTAACGAAGAACATTTTAAGTCAACAAGTTAAGAAAATAAAAGCTACAATATCACGACCCATTTATCAGCACAATTGTCAGCACTAATCTTAACACATTCAAATTTACAATCTTTGTGTAACACTAAACAAGCCACAGAAATTAAAGTGTCCAGTAGTTAATCAAAAGCATAACGACAAAAAAGTGATTGCTTAAACTCTGTTTCCATTTATACATGCCCACCCTGATTAAAAAACTCAATTGCAGCGTCACCTGACACATTTTTTGAATCATAGGCGGAAACCGGGTTGTTGTTTTCTCAAGAATTTCTCACAATTGTATCTGTCTCTCCTCTAGAGGAAAAATGACAGAGAGAGAGAGAGAGAGAGAGAGAGAGAGAGAGAGTTATGACTAAAATTGTTCCAAAAAATCTGAACTAATGTAACATTTTGTCATTTAATCACAAAAGTCATAAACGACTCCTATGTAAAAACGCATACAGAAAAGATTAAAAAGAATGTGGAAGAAGACACTGACCCACTTGCGTTAATTCAAGAATTTGTTTTAACAAACAAGTCAGAGGCAAGGCCCGTGTCAACAATATCTGATATGCGTTTTCGGGCCTCTATTGTTTTAAAGGATGTATCATCGGAAATACCAATCATTTTGAAAACAGGCAAGGAGTATTTTATTTGTAATTTGAGCTTGGCTCAAAGAAATGTATTCGAAACCAAACAAGATAAATGTTTATTTTCTAGAGAGAGATTATTGGTTATAACGAAGTGATAACATAAAGAGATTTTAAAAATATCCGATAATAGAAGTTTTACATTTAAGAACTTGTACTTTCCTGATCTGCAGGTTATCTCAAATGAAAAAAGAGGTGTACCCCAAGGTTTTATTTTACCAATTTTATTTAACACGACAATGACAGTTTAGGATTAAAGATAAATTAACATTGTTCTGAGATACTCTCACACTGTGATTTTGGCGGAAAATCTGAACGATTTTTAAAAAACTATGAACAAACTTGTTTGATATAGCGAATAGTTAAATATCAAAGAAGTTGCAAAATAACCACGAATAGATGTGTCAAAGGCAAGAAGTAAAATAGTACCTACACTTATGATGGAACCACATGTTACGTGAAACTACCGTTAGGTACTGGTTATAACAAATGAAATGTTGGAGTCGCAGACAAAAACTATTAATATGCAGAAACTGAATGATGCTATCTGAAATGTATTCCAATAAAATAGCAGGGTGGCTATAACTTTAAAAAGGGAGAATTTGACCGACCAAAGTTCAACCCTCTTTGTGTGAGAGGTATAGCACATGCAATATATTCTAGGCTCATATTACCTGAAGCAAGTTTTCGGTGTGGGATTCCTAGGAAAGATTTTGTTGCCAAGTGAATTTTCGATTGTGATCCGAAAGGTTGTAGAAGAAATAGGAAACAATGTAAATTTTATAAGATAAAGATAATTACAAATTAATACATATTTCTATTGATGACAAAGAAGAGAAAGACAAAATTGATTATAAAATAAAAGTTAGATTAAAATCAGAATAAAATGACAATAATGGTTTTGATCCCAAAATTTTAAAGATGGTAAAATAAGATTAGGTTTAGAAGAAGGAAAAGAAACAGATGGCCACAAATTATTGGGAGAGGTTAATAAACATCAAAGTTATTGTTGAATTTCGATATAGTAGAGGTATTGGTGTTCTTTAATGACTATAACTTTAAAAAGGGATAATTTGACCAACCAAAGTTCAACCCATGTTGTGTGAGAGGTATAGCACATGAAATATATTCTATGTTCATATTATCTGAAGCCAGTTTTCGGTGTAGGATTCCTACGAAAGATTTTGTTGCCAAGTGAATTTTAGATTGTTATTCAAAAAGTTGTAGAAGAAATAGGAAACAATGTAAATTTTATAAGATACAGATAATTACAAATTAATACATATTTCTATTGATGAAAAAGAAGAGAAAGACAAAATTGATTGTAAAATAAAAGTTAGATTAAAATTAGAATAAAATGACAATAATGGTTTTGATCCCAAAATTTTAAAGATGGTAAAATAAGATTAGGTTTAGAAGAAGGAAAAGAAACAGATGGCCACAAATTATTGGGAGAGGTTAATAAAAATCAAAGCTATTGTTGAATTTCGATCTAGTAGAAGTATTGGTATCCTTTAATGACTATAACTTTAAAAGGGGATAATTTGACCAACCAAAGTTCAACCCATTTTGTGTGAGAGGTATAGCACATGAAATATATTCTATGCTCATATTATCTGAAGCCTGTTTTCGGTGTAGGATTCCTACGAAAGATTTTGTTGCCAAGTGAATTTTCGATTGTGATTCAAAAGGTTGTAGAAGAAATAGGAAACAATGTAATTGTTATAATATAAGGTAAAGATAATCACAAATTAATACATATTTCTATTGATGACGAAGAAGAGAAAGACAAAAAAGATAATAAAAATAGAAATTAGATTAAAATCGGGACAAGAGGACAATAATCGTTTTGATCCCAAAATTTTAAAGATGGTAAAATAAGATTAGGTTTAGAATAAGGAAAAGAAACAGATGACCACGAATTATTGCGAGATGATAATAAAAATAAAAGCTGTTATTGAATCTCGATCTATAAGAAGTATTGATATCCTATAATGTCATTTAATTACCAATTCCAATACAGTAGAATAAAAATAAACGCATTACAAAAACTGCAAATATCTATTTGAGTCAGCGCAACAGTACATTCTGAAAATGCTGTTATCGGCAAAGATTTTGTAATTATTACGAAAAAAAAATCCGCTGACATAAACAAAGAAACCGATTTCGCGTTTAAGCACTTAAAACTAATACTGCACCATTTTCAGGAAATCCTTTAAGTTAATGATAAAAGAGAATTAAACAATCATTACGAAAGAACGCAGCGGCAGCTGCTGCACGTGGTAGGTAAAACTCACACCACTAATTTACTGCTTGCTGACTTACTGCTCGTTTCATGCTATCTGTATTTATTTTATTAAGGCCATAAAAGCCTGCTTTGCAGGAGATCTCTTATTCGAGTTTTCTTTGGTTTATAAATCCCTCCTCGCCATGAAAAATTTAAATATTTTTACAATCAGCTGAGTACGTATCTTCTTTCTAAGATGACATCTTACTTTTGATGATTGATCTTTTTTTCTTATCAAGCGATTGAGCTATGAATAAACTAGTCTCAATACGTTGTACTGATGTTTGGATGTTTAAATGTTTAATTTGGTTAGGTTTGGTTTAGTTGGTTAGTTTTAAAGTTACATAGAGGCCTTCTTATAAAACTCTTTTAATGCTGTTAATGCGTACTGTTTTTACTGTGCATACTATAAAAAAGTTTATACAGGCTCCTGCAACGTCGCATTGCGTTGCATTAGTACATACTTAAAAACTTGTAATTTATTACTTAATCTATTGCGTGTGAAACTAAATTCCTTGCTGGCTTTATAAGATCTAGTTTCTTATAAAATAAACATTGTCGCACCATTTTACTTTAAAAAAACAAACCAAATTGCGAAACATTGACTTATCTGAGGTGGCGAAACGGCCAAAGCTTATAAATTTAATGTTTATTGTAATAGTTCTAATTTTTCTATTTTTAATTCTTCTCATTTTTTTTTTCAGCTTACGGTAAAGTGTTCCTGGTCCGGAAAAAAGGCGGTTCCGACGATGGCCGACTATACGCGATGAAAGTCCTAAAGAAAGCGACGATAGTCCAGAAAAAGAAGACCACAGAACACACAAAGACAGAAAGACAAGTCCTCGAAGCGGTTCGAGATAATCCCTTCCTCGTCACTCTCCATTATGCCTTCCAGACTGATGCCAAATTACATCTTATATTAGGTAAGTTAGTTTTGCAAACATTTCTTTGCCTTTTTCTTAGAACATTGAATTAACTAGAGAAAGCGTTGTCAAACTTTGTTGTAGTTTAACATGTACTTGTTGCCAAACTTTGCGGTAATATGCGGTAATATTTATTTTTAAGGCGATATTAAATTACTGGCAACGTCACCAATTCTCTATTTGATTTAAGGAACGCCAACCCATACTAAGTATATACTGTGTGTTCAGTTTGAGTTATTTGTTTGATAATTGATTTATGTGTCATTAAAAGTTGTTAAAAAAAGCCTTAAGACGTTGGCGACCACTTCATTGACAGCGTGATGCATCCGATATATTAGGGACTTATTGCCATAAAGCCAGGCAGTAATTCTGCCGGGGACTATTCTGACAGTTTCGCATTATAAGAACAGCTGTCTTCTTCCAAAATTAGGCCTTTGGGTAATCTATTAATGGAAAGTAAACAACGGGATTTATAAATTCGACTTTGGTATGTCAGTTTTGAAAGATCAACTGTCAGTTTTTAATGGAAAACTGTTAGAATAGTGCCCGGCACTATTACTGTCTGGCCTTATTGCAATAAGTCCCTATTACTAGACGGCCTAAGCTTCTTTGTTTTGGATGTCTCAGCATCCGTAATGTTTTTTGTCAGTCTACGATAAATATTTGAAGATCTATCCAGCCGGATTAGGTAATTTTAATGTGAAAATCATTACCTGGTTAAAAATCGCTTTAAAACGAATAAAATAAACATCTATAAAGTAGCCAGTTTGAAATTAAAAACTTGTTCAAAATTATTGTTCGACCTTTGTATTGTGAAATATTTTCGTTGGGTGTCTGAATTAGGTAAAAACCGGATAAGTATTGGGACAACATTATGTTTAATTTTGTGGCTTTAATTTTAAGCCTGGCCCCTTGGGTTCTTGGTTGTTTTTGTTGTATAAGATGTTTTTAGTTTTGTTTTAAATTGTTTTTTAATGAGTTATTGTTTTTCCTTTTTTATGCCAAAATATTAATACTCCGTCTCTCTTTAAGTGATGTCACGGCAATCGTCTATTTGCTTATCATTAGAGGCCCTGTATGTATGACATATTTTAAAGAAAAGGAGACGCGACAAACCCATCAAAGTCACTGAAACTCGCATTTTTTGGTTATGTTATTTTCTTGACAAGTTCATTGGCGTTTCACTAAAATAATTTAGCGGTGAGTGTACTAGATGTTTTTAGTATTGTTTTAAATTGTTTTTTAATGATTTAGTGTTTTTTTTTTATGCCAAAATATGAATACTCCATCTCTCTTTAAGATGTCACAGCAATCGTCTATTTGCTTATCATTAGAGGCCCTGTTTGTATGACATATTTTAAAGAAATGGAGACGCGACAAACCCATCAAAGTCACTCAAACTCACATTTTTTGGTTATGTTATTTTCTTGACAAGTTCACTAAAATATTTCAGCGGTGAGTGACATCAATCATCATGCAACATTCAAACAAACACGGTTGTTCGTCACCCTCTCTCTCTAAACAAGGCTAGAGTATAGAGGACCGATATTCCCCTCCTTTGATTTTGACTTAAATAAATAATTGACTTTGATAAGTTTGTCGCCTCTCTATTTTTTTAAAATATGTCTCTGTTCACATCAGCTGCTCTAAGAAAACTGGTTATTTTTGTTTGCATGAAAAAGAAAGAGATACCTATAAGAGTAAACTTTCAAAAATACATTTTAGTCCGGGGCCATAGCGTCAAAATTTGGCCTCCGGGGGTTTTGGATGAAGATTTTATAACAACCACCAACACTGTCTGACCTATTAACAGACCCAAAATTGTCTCAATCAAAAAGCAAGGTTGTCAAAATATTTTTTTAATTTTGAACGGTTTTAGCTAGAGTAATGAAACTTGGCACGCACATCGGCGTTTACGTACTTATTCTTTAGCTGTCAAAAACATTTTAATATTTTGCCCCTAGAGGGCGAAAGGGGGCAAAATGTGTTTTTAAATGATGCCTTATATCTTCGAAACTATTTTGCACCTGCACAACTATGCATATATCAAATCGGTAGCAGGGTTGTAATCTTCTTTGATAAATATCTGGTCAAAGCTCAATCCCATAAACTTGTACATAAAAGGAACAAACAGTTAGTAGGGCACAGAAAAATAAATGAGTCATTACAAAAGCCATAACTAAGGTCTAAACGGTTAACTTTTATACACATTCCATGAGTCAGATGAACATGCAAGTTCTAAGAAGGTTAAAAAATAAAACAAAAAGAAAGTTGATATGATGGGAAAATTAGGAAATAAACCACAAAAATAATTTCAGATTTTCTTAGTTTTTTTTTAGTGGTCAACTAATAGCTATTTTCCTAACATTTACTAAAAGTTAGGACTCTATGAAGAGTTAATTTTAACGTGGAAAATCTTGTTCCTTTAGATTGACATAATATTGATTATACAATAAGCATAAAATTAAATGTATTATGTTTCAGGATTTTTTTCAAAAGTACTATTTTACATTTTATGGAATTTATGCGGGATTTTATAAGCTTACTGTAATAATATACCAGGTGGGCCAAAAAACTTGCCTTAAATCTGTTTGTTAATAACTTATTAAGTACTTAGCCGAATTAGAAAAAATAACCGCCGTTGTATGACGAGGACCAATGGTTAAAATTTAAAGAAGTTATGCAACAATTACAGAGGAATTTTAGTGACCAATACTCTAAGTAGATTGTACGGTAGGATTCTTAAGAAGAGCAAAGTGGGTTTCGTGCAGGCAGATCTTGTAGTGATAATGTTTTTTGTCTTCAACAAGTAATTAAGAAAAGGAGCGCCAGAAATATAGAGACTCATGTTACCTTTGTGGACCTACAAAAAGCTTATGATACCGTTCCAGTAGAAAAATTATGGACAGTGTTAGAGCAAACTAATATCAGTCATACATACATAAAAGCGATAAAAGAACTATACAAATGGTCAAAATCTAAAATTAAAATTGGAAATCGACTTTCAAAAGAGTTCCTGGTAACGAAGGGCTTAAGACAGAGATTTTGTACATCTCCAATTCTTTTTAAAATATATATCGCAGTAGCTTTAAAAACGGGAAACGTAAAGTGCACGGCATGGGAATACAACCTAACGACCGATTTACCATATAAACACTACAGTTTGCTGACGACCAAGTAATTGTATTGTAGAAAGTTAACGGAAGAATACGAAAAGTGGGCATTAAAAGTGAACGTGGACAAGACACAGTATTTATGTATTGGAAACGAATGCAGTGAGTTAGAACTAGACAATGGACAAACAATATCTCCATGCAATGGGTATGTATACTTGGGTGTCACATGTGATAAGACAGGAACAGACTGTAAAGAACTGGAAAAAAGAATAGTAAAAGCACAAAAGGTTATCGAATGTCTTAACAGTATTTTATGGAGCAGAGTGAAAAGAGTGGAAACAATGGTGAAAAGTACGGTGTTGTATGGAATAAAGACTTGTCGCTTAACAGAAAAATACAAAGCAAAAATGGAAAGTGTCGAAATGGATGCAATAAGGAGACCAATGAGAATATCTAGAACAGATCACATAAGAAATGAGATTATAAAAGAAAGAATGGAAATCGAGGGAAGCATAACGGGTGACATCACTAAAAGATAACTGATATGGTACGGCCATGTACAACGGATGAACGACGAAAGATTACCATATCAGGGCCTAAAATGGCATCCAATAGGCCGCAGAAAAAGAGGGCGTCCTAAAGTAGAATGGCAACAGTCAATCCAAAGATCAATGAGTCAAAAAAAGCGGACAGAAGATGATTGTCAGGATCGAAAGAGAATAGGCGTCGGACAACGTAGAAAAAAACTCTAAACCGACATAGTAGGTGTAGTCAAAATTGGTTCCTTTGGCAACTTTTTTTTGGGCCATCCGGTATATGCCCAGCATACTCAAAACCAAATTAAAATAACACAACAGAATGTTTGTGGTTAAGCAGGCTGTGGCCATGCATTATCTTGTTGTTCGTTTGTTTCAAACAAAATACGATCGCGGTGGGAATCCTTATTATTATCGAAGCTTTCGATCAAAGAGCGAGACCCTAACCTCATTTGTTTATCGTGTTTATTCTATTTTATTTTCATTCCTAATTTATTAGATTGATTTCTTATAATTATTCATTTATTTTACTTAACAGAATTTTGTTATTTAAAGGTATAATAGTAGAGACTGCTTGATATTGAATTTTTTTACAACAACAGGGCCGTACCTAGAATTTTTTTCCGTGGGGTATTGAATATTTTGGGGAGGTTTTGATAGTGTCTAAACTTACCAATTTTTTATAATTAGTCCTATTCATTTATTAATTTAATAACCAGTAGGTATTTTGTTGTTTGAAGGTAGTAGAGAATACGAGATTTTAGCTCACACATATACTATACTATAGTAGTGTGAGCTATGGTGATACTAATTTTTTCGAGAAAAAAAAAGTTGCTCCGATTTCAAAATTTTTTATATATCTTTGCGTTTCAGATGATTTTGAAACTTTTTTGTTGCGCCGTCTGTCTGTCTGTCTGTCTGTCTGTCTGTCTGTCTGTCTGTCTGTCTGTCTGTCTGTCTGTCTGTCTGTCTGTCTGTCTGTCTGTCTGTCTGTCTGTCTGTCTGTCTGTCTGTCTGTCTGTCTGTCTGTCTGTCTGTCTGTCTGTCTGTCTGTCTGTCTGTCTGTCTGTCTGTCTGTCTGTCTGTCTGTCTGTCTGTCTGTCTGTCTGTCTGTCTGTCTGTCTGTCTGTCTGTCTGTCTGTCTGTCTGTCTGTCTGTCTGTCTGTCTGTCTGTCTGTCTGTCTGTCTGTCTGTCTGTCTGTCTGTCTGTCTGTCTGTCTGTCTGTCTGTCTGTCTGTCTGTCTGTCTGTCTGTCTGTCTGTCTGTCTGTCTGTCTGTCTGTCTGTCTGTCTGTCTGTCTGTCTGTCTGTCTGTCTGTCTGTCTGTCTGTCTGTCTGTCTGTCTGTCTGTCTGTCTGTCTGTCTGTCTGTCTGTCTGTCTGTCTGTCTGTCTGTCTGTCTGTCTGTCTGTCTGTCTGTCTGTCTGTCTGTAACGACCAACGCGCATAACTCAAAAACCGCTCGACCGATTTTAATAACATTTGGTACCTAGGCTGGGCTATCAAACGAAAGGTAATTGAGTCTAGAGTTAAAAAAAATACATTTCAGTTTTTTTAAGGGTGGGGGTAGATTTCAAAAATTAGAGTTTATGTGAAAATATGGCGTGTGTGATATCAAACGAAAGGTAATTGAGTCTAGAGTTAAAAAAAAATACATTTCAGTTTTTTTAAGGGTGGGGGTAGATTTCAAAAATTAGAGTTTACGTGAAAATATGGCGTGTGTGATATCAAACGAAAGGTAATTGAGTCGGGAGTTTAACAAAATACATTTTAGTTTTTTTAAGGGTGGGGGTAGATTTCAAAAATTAGAGTTTATGTGAAAATATGGCGTGTGTGATATCAAACGAAAGGTAATTGAGTCTAGAGTTAAAAAAAATACATTTCAGTTTTTTAAGGGTGGGGGTAGATTTCAAAAATTAGAGTTTATGTGAAAATATGGCGTGTGTGATATCAAACGAAAGGTAATTGAGTCTAGAGTTAAAAAAAATACATTTCAGTTTTTTTAAGGGTGGGGGTAGATTTCAAAAATTAGAGTTTACGTGAAAATATGGCGTGTGTGATATCAAACGAAAGGTAATTGAGTCGGGAGTTTAACAAAATACATTTTAGTTTTTGTTTCTTTTAAGGGTGGGGGTAGATTTAAAAAATTTAAGTTTAAATCAAAACATGGCTTGTGTGGTATTAAACGAAAGGTAATTTAGTCTGGAGTTGAATAAAATATATTTCAGTTTTTAGTTATATTAGCTCGCACGTAGGTACACTATAACTATAGTACCTAGTGTGAGCTTAGGGGCCCATATATTGGCAGAGTATTTTATTGACCGATTCCCGCCCAGGATCTAAAATAATTCACAATTTCAACGGTCAGGAATATTTTTTAAATTACAACAAATGCCAGGGATTCAAGGCATGGAGGGCTCTACCACGGTTCTACCACGGATAACCTTAGATGATCCGTGGTTTTTCGCGGTGGCGGCTGCTACAAGGAGGGCAACAAGGTAGTGCCCTCCCAAAACTAGACAACAAACAGTTTTTTTAATTGATTTATTTTAAAAAAGTTAAATCTTCCCTTATGATATAATTGTCTAGTTCGGTTTATTATCTGTGGTTAACATCAAGCGATTAACTCTTTTAGCGTAAATAATTACAAGCCGGCAGCGACGCGCGGGGCAAGCTCTCAATTTCACCCGTTTTTCAGCGGGGTATGGGTGGATGTTTTAGTTGAAGTCGGCCATCATCATCGTGCGGAAACGTTCGTTGCCCTACACCTTGCCGGTTCTATCCTTAGTGGACACGTATGAGTTTGTTTTGATTTGGGGCATGTCAGTAGTAAAAAGCATTGCAGGTCGCGTGTCATTGTTTTTGTTATCGCTTGTTTATAAAATGGAAATAAATACCGTCGGTTACATAATTAACTGCAAATTTAAATACGTTGACATTTGAACTTCGATTACAAATAAAATCTTTAAGGCCACATAGACCGGACCTAAAAAATTATACGATACTGAAAACTGGTTGTGCGGTTGTGAAAAATGAAATGCTTTTTGTTGCTTTATTTGTCTTATTATGAACAATCCACGAAGTGGTTCTGCGTGGGTGGCAAATGGAATGTGTGATTTGAAGCACTTTAGTGAAAAGTTAAAGACACAAAGTAAGTGTTACTTATTTAAATAACCAAATTTTCTGTGCTAGACAAGACTGATATTAGGTGCCAATTGAATAGAGCCCATAGGCAAAACATTACCGAACATAATGAAAATGTGCATGGCAAAAAATAGACATATACTTAGTAGGTTAATAGACTGTTTAAAATTCTGTGGGATTTTTGAGGTTGCTCTACGGGGCCATGATGAGTCTAAAAGTGGTGCTAATCCAAGCACTTTGCGCATGTAAAAGAAGGGCGAATAGACTTTATCCATAAACAAATAAACTAAAAACCACACCAAGTAGCTGCTTGTTTAGGAAATGCTAAACAAAATTGTTTAGATAATTTTTTTTATTTCCTTTTCCATGCAATATAAATTTATGACCCCCCACCCCCCAATTTATAACGTCACCAGCCGCCACTGGTTCTACAGTACAACGTACAAAGAAGAAAATGTCCATAGATTTCAAACGTAGGAAGATGGTTGTATAAACTAAAACTTAACAAACTAAAAAGAGATATTTTTTATTGACTGATTCTCAGGATTTAAAATAATTCATGGTAGTACAAAATGTTTGATTTAAATTTTTTTTACAACGTTTCCACTAATTTGCTCAAGGTATTTTCAGACAAATGACGCCATTTAGTAATACTTAAAGATCCCTGTTTTGAAATTAGCTGGATTTTACGATTTATTAAAGGATACTTAGAAAAATATATGTGTGTATATAGTGTAGTACTTAGTATTTTCCAATGTAGATTTGAATTTCCACTTAACGGGCGGTAAAATTATATTCATAAATAATACCAGGTATTTTACCGTTTATAATATAAATGTTAATTGTTCGAATATTTTCCAAACATAATAATCATAACAAAAACATTTCATGTAAAAAAAGCCAAGTACGCGAAAATGGCATTCCGTAAAAAGAATTGAGATAAAAGTAAAGCCAAGTTTTCCAATACAAATTTCAAAATGAAAGGGTCTTACTAGTTTGGAAACGTTTTTTTAAACTTTGCTATTACAGCCAAACTTCTTTATGTTCAATTTAGCACTGTGCCTAAGAGTCATTTACAGCCGTAATAGCCAAGTTTAGAAAAATATTTCCAAACTAGTAAGAACCTTTCATTTTGAAATTTGTATTGGAAAACTTGGCTTTACTTTTATCTCAATTCTTTTTACGGAATGCCATTTTCGCGTACTTGGCTTTTTTTACATGAAATGTTTTTGTTATGATTTCACTTCTTTTTTAAAGGAATTGGATAATACTTAATTTTTAAAGTAGTAAAATATGCGGAATATTGTTCAAAACTTTTGCAATGCCTTACTTAAATTTTTATCGTAGTTCCTATCAGCCTTCCAAAGCTCAGCTCTCTAGCGTTTCTGAAAGTGCACAATGTTAATTTTACATAACTTTACATGTATAGGGGAGGGAAATAAATTAAAATTGTCGTGTTTTTAAATTTTGTCCTATAGTTTTATCATAGTTCCTATCAGTCTTCCAATGCTCAGCTCTCTAGCGTTTCTGGAAGTGGGTAATGTTACTTTTACATAACTTTACATTTATAGGGGAGGAGAGTAAATGAAAATATTGGACTTTTTAAATTTTTTCTCATGGTTTTATCATAATTTCTATCAGCATTCCAATGCTCAGCTCTCTAGCATTTCTGGAAGTGGGCAATGTTAGTTTTATATAAATTTACATTTATAGGAGAGGGAAGTAAATTAAAATGTTGGTGTTTTTAAATTTTTTCATATAGTTTTATCATATTGTCTTTCAGTCTTAAAAAGTTCAGTTCTCTAGCGTTTTTGGAAGTGGGCAGTGTTACTTTTACATAACTTTACATTAATAGGGGAAGGAAGTAAATTAGAATTTTGGGGTGTTTTAATTTTTTTCTATAACTTTATCATAGTTACTATCGGTTTTCCAAAGCTCAGCTCTCTAGTATGTCTGGAAGTAGGCAATGTTACTTTTACTTAACTTTACATTTATAGGGGAGGGAAGTAAATTAGAATTTTGGGGTGTTTTAATTTTTTCTCATAGTTTTATCATAGTTCCTATCAGTCTGCCAAAGCTCAACTCTCTAGCATTTCTGGAAGTGGGCAATGCTACTTTTACATAACTTTAAATGTATAGGGGAGGGGAGTAAATTAAAATTTTGGGGTTTTTTGATTTTTTCCTATAGTTTTATCATAGTTCCTATCAGTCTGCCAAAGCTCAACTCTAGCATTTCTGGAAGTGGGCGATGCTAATTTTACATAACTATAAATGTATAGGGGAGGGGAGTAAATTAAAATTTTGGGGTTTTTTGATTTTTTCCAGGGGTTTGGTCATAATTTCTATCAGTCTGCCAAATTTCAGCTTTGTAGCATGTCTGGAAGTACAGTAGAATATTGATGATCTATACATGAGTGAGTCAGTGAGTGAGTGGCAATTTCAACGTTTTTTGAAATTTCGTAACTACTTTACTACTTTATGGAATTCCATGAAACTTGGAGGGGTTGTTAACTCCATGGGGATCTACGACTGTGCAAAGTTTGAGATTCGTAGCTCATTCCGAAGTAGAGTTTTAGGTAGGTCAAATATCGGCTGAAATGTTTCCAGAAAAGATGGTTACGGCGCGCGAATTTGGCGAGGCACTGCCGTGCCCTCAGATGTTTGCCTAGTACCTCTTTTTGAAATGTAAAAACTAGTTTATGTATGGGCGGCTATTTGATATGATAGGGTATGCTTTAAAATGCTTTTTTGTCTACTATATTTGGTTGCTACATTTTTCTGGGGGGGGGGGGGGGCTGGTAAGCTCCGAGGAGACCGGCCCTACCAGCCCCCCCTGTAGTTACGCCAGTGAGGATGCCTACTCGTGGTTGACGCCATTGCAAAGACAAAGAAAAGTGGCTGAACACTAAATTCCAAAAAAAAAACGCTAGGTAAACCATTTAAGCGTAAACTTCAATAAAACAGTTACTGACTTACCTAAAATATTTAGGTAATGGAATTTTACGCTATTTTAACGAAAAGTTTAAAAGCGAAAATTAGATTTAGGTATAGTTAAGACCTACTAAATTGAGTGAAATAAAATTTGACCCCGATTTACTTTTTGGCCGGAATATTATCGTGACTCAAACTTTATTTAATTTAAATTTGTTTCTTCTCTTTATTTGCTTGTTAAGTTTTTAGTTTTATTAAATTGATCCTAGCTTATTAAAACACGCAAAATATGCATGCGCTAAAACACAACCAAGGCCTTTACCAATTTTTTTGCAATAACGTAAATTATTAAGAAAAAAACATGTTATCAAAATCAAAACATTGAATCAAAACTTAAATGGTATAAATTTTTAAAAAAATTAAAAAAATATTTTCAACTTGTTAGAGAATCAAGCAATTTTTCTACAAAATTTTTATGAAAATCGGTCCAGCGGCTTGGTAGCTGTCGTAACGACAGACAGACACACATACAGATGTTAAAACGAAGTCACATATTTAGTTCACAAATGTAAATAAAGTATTTTTCAACTTGTTTGTTAAAAAGTGAATACTAAATCTATAGATCAAAACTTAGAGCTTGATTTGTCGCACCAAATCTTATGGCCTGTAATGATGAATTCCATATTAAAAATACAACTTATTGGAAATACTTTTAATTCCAAAACCATGTTTTGGTTTATCAGTTTTTTGTTTTAAAACATTTATATTAAATTAAACAAAGTTTTGTTTGAAGGCGACCTTAAACGAATTAGCTCGTTTAACCAATATTGGTTCGTTTTTTAACCAAATTGGGTTACGATCAAGGATGTTAATTTATTATTTTAGACACATAATTGCTACGCACCTACAATACCTTATATACCACAAAAAATATCTCAGGAGTTAGACCTTTTTACTTTTTATATTTAAACATTTAAATACCGACCTCGGATAAAGGGATATTAACACTTTGACTCCCACCCATAGAAACTATATTTTTTTCGATTTGGACCACACGTTCACAGATTGCTATTCGGTGGCATAAATAAATTTAGATTTTAAAATGCCCTCGTGGTGCAATTTCTCCACAAAACCTCGGACCAGCCACAAAAACATTTAACCAGACCAACAATCCTATCCATAAGAATTAATGCAATCCGTGAGCCCCGCGTTATCACAACCTTAAAATATCGATCAATAATCCGTGTACCTGAAATTGTACACATGGTCTATTTCAATAACTTTTTGAGTAGCAATAAATTGGTAAAAAAATTTTTTTAAGTCACAAGCTTTTATAAAATGCACTAAAAATTAAAAAATAATTTTCTGACATTCTAATATTATCATAATAATAAAAGCTATAATTTTGACAAAATTTTCCTGTGATGTCGGAAATTTATATAGTTTGTTGTCTTCAACATCAAATAATTCGATTTCAATCTTTTTACATAAAAAAATTATTTTTGTAAACAAAACAAATACACAACATACGTCACAATCTCAGATTAATCTGTTTCGTCGTTCAAAATGTACGGAGCAACCAGATTTACGTCCGACTAGTCTAAGCAGAATTACCGAACGATTCAGATCTACCTCCCCTAGATCTAGATGGAATTAACGAACGATTTCGATCAAAAAGATTAATCCGACGTAAATACCGAACGCAGCTCGTGCTTTTATTATCCCCGTCTTCTTTCTAGTCTTACTACATAGGTCGGGATTGCCTAAGGTTGGTGTAAACCCTTATGTACCTATTCTTATTTAAACACCTGTTAATATAGTTTTTCTTTTTCTAAGCAGGCTTCTCTATGGACAGTAAAGATTTTACTCATATTGTATATTTTTATTTTACAAGAATCTTATAATTCACAGCCGAAGCAACAACTTCCGGGTGAAATTTTGCAATCTATCCAAAAATTCCACCGTGTAAAAAACGCTAAATAGACCGTTTTTTAAATTAAATTGAATTTTTTTCCAAGTATTATAGTTTTAATAAAATTTATACACGCGGTATGAGAACACCTTTTTAAAAGGAGAAAGTGTTTTTGCGATATGAAAGTATTCGCAGCCAAATTTACTTTCACTATACTGCGGGAAACAGACGCAAAACTAAACTTAAATGTTTTATAAATCTTTTTTTAATAGAACTTAAATTAAAACATACTACTACTATGTCGGTTTAGAACGTTTTTCTACGTTGTCCGACGCCTATGTCAGATTTTTTTTACTTATTGATCTTTGGATTAACTGTTGCCATTCTAGTTTAGGACGCACTCTTTTTCTGCACCCTATTGGTTGCCATTCTAGGACCTGCTTTGGTACTCTTTCATCGTTCTTCTTTTAGTGATGTCAACCGTTATGTTACCCTCGATTCCCATTCTTCCTTTTATGACCTTATTTCTTATGTGATCTGTTCTAGATATTCTCATTGATCTTCTTATTGCATCCATTTCGACACTTTCCATTTTTGTTTTGTATTTTTCTGTTACGCGACAAGTCTCTATTCCATACAACAGCGTGCTTTTCACCATTGTTTCATATATGTTAAATTTTACATTCTTTTTTATCTCTCTGCTCCATAAAGTACTGTTAAAACATCCAATAACCTTTTTTGATTTTACTATTCTTTTTTTCAGTTCTTTACAGTCTGTTCCTGTCTTATCAAATGACACCCATTGCATGGAGATATTGTTTTGTCCATTGTCTAGTTCTAACTCACTTGATTCGTTTCCATTAGATAAGTACTGTGTCTTGTCCACGTTCACTGTTAACCCCCACTTTTGATATTCTTCCGTTAGCTAGCTTTCTCATCATATACTCCATGTTTTTTTGTCATAGCTAAAATTACTTGGTCGTCAGCAAACTAGTGTGTATATGGTAAATCGGTCGTTAAGTTGTATTCCCATGCCGTGTACTTTACGTTTCTAGTTTTTTAGAGCTACTGCGATATATATTTTAAAAAGAGTTGGAGAGATGCAATATCCTTTTCATTACCAGGAATTCCTTTGAAAGTCGATTTCCAATTTTAATTTTAGATTTTGACCATTTGTATAGTTCTTTTATCGCTTTTATGTTTGTTTGATTGATATAAGTTTGCTCCAACACTGTCCACAATTTTTCTACTGGAACGGTATCATATGCTTTTTGTAGGTCTAAACTCGTAAAACCTTTTATTTTGAAATTTGTATTGGAGAACTTGGCTTTACTTTTATCTCAATTCTTTTTACAGAATACCAGTTTCGCGTACTTGGCTTTTTTTACATGAAATGTTTTTCTTATGATATAAATATTTTTGGAAATACTTTGAATGTAAAAAACACTACTGTAAGCTAATACTGCAAAAAGATCCACCCAAAGAGCAAAACGAAAGGATAAAAGCAGTAAATCAAAAGAGAAACATTTCGCTCTTTTAAAAGAAGAATTAGATTCATTCTAGGCGAAATTTCAGCTCAGGTAAAAATATCATCTTCCTTCTTCGAAGAACCAGGTGCTGCAAACGAAGATATTTTAAATTTAATAGAGGCAGAGGGTGGAAGTTTGTAAAGGCATAACAACAGTCAGATCGTGGTTAAAAACATGTTTTATATAATATATCTCATGCAACTTGCAATTGACTTTTTTTGTCTGTTCCTTCATGGATCTAAAAAGTATATTTCTATATATATTTTTTTTTTACAAAATTGAATTTTTTTTCTTCATAAATGACAACTTAAAATTTTTATTTGCGATGTATTTTATTTTAATATGGTGTTAAACCTTAGACTTATTAAAAACGGCGAAAAAAACAATGGTTTTTACTGCCTCTCCTTGATTCCTCCCTCCCGTACAACCTGGATCCGCCACTGGCAAAAACCTTTTGAGTTTTGGGGGTGGGCATTTTTTTATCTTTGCCCGAAGCGGTCAAAAATCTGGTGCGACTCTGACTTATTGAAGTTCATAATATACAGTGAAACCTCCTATAAACGGACACTCACGGTTTCGTCGATTTTGTCCGCTTATTGGAGGTGTCCGCTTATGAGAGAGAACTGCGAAATTTTAATATATATATATTTATTAACAATTTCCGCTGCTTGAGTTTTTCCGATATTAAATTTTTCAGCGATCTATCGTGCTGATAGATGTTCCTTCACCGAAACGTTAACAACTTCCATTTTTTTTACGTAAACTAAGAAGTTTTTTACTATGCACAATTTCAAAGAGATCTATTACTACCCAACTGAACAATAAAAATAAAACACAGCAGTCCCGCCGAATCAAATATGTGGTAAATACGACAGAAGTATTTAGTCCCCGAATTAAAACGGAAAGAGGTAATTCCCCGCCTGCAGAGTGCGTTGTGCCAACATACTACATAATATTTATGCCTATGTCGTGCAGCGCTCCGTCCCGTTGTCAGAGGTTCGCGTCCGGTTAAGGGAGGTTTCAGAATATTTTAACCAGAAAAAATTGTCCGTGTCCGGTTATAGAAGTGAATTTTACATGTAAAAAAAATAGGGAAAAGAGTGGTTCCAACAAATTTGTCCGCCTAAAGGAAGTGTCCGCTTAATAGAGGTGTCCGCAAGGAGAGGTTTCACTGTAAATATTTTCCATTTTTCAAAAATAAGACGCGCAAAAATTTTATGTGCCAAGAAAAAAATCGACTCGGTTGCCACCACCTTGAAGTGCATCAACACAAAAGCTTTGTGCTTTTTTTCTGACCTCGTCGTCGTTTTACGTCAAAATATGGGCTCGTTCTTCACTCTGTCCGCCTACTAGATTAATTTTTTTATATTTTTATAAATGGAATATTCAAGGTGATTTTTTTGATGAGTAAGATTGCAATCCATAAATAGATCTATTATTGTTTTTCTTTGCTACACCATATACCTAATATCTAAGAAATACAGGTGATTCAATCGCCCATACATTCCCTGTCTGTTTTCAGTAAATGGCCACATTTCATAATTTCTTTTCAGACATCATCATCCCCATTCATCGTCCCTTAACACTTGTTACGCTCGTACCGAGGAGGTCCAACAAGACCTAAACTAGTATACGAGCTATTAATATCCCCGTTTTTGAGGAATTGCCCGCAAGCTTTGTTGTTTTTTCGTTAAGTATGTCCTCAGAATATTCCTTTCAATTTATCTCCGGGCTTGAGAGATTTACTGAGACTGATTATATCTGTCTCCGTAGTGACGTCAAATTTCGCCTCAAACCTGAGGCTACCCTGACTGATATTGAAATTCGGCAGTTGGTCTGTTTTCAGTAAATGTCCACATTTCATATTTCCTTTTCAGACATCATCATCCCAATTTATCGTCCCTTAACACTTGTTGCGCTCGTACCGAAGAGGTCCAACAAAACCGAAACTAGTATACGAGCTACTAATATCCCCGTTTTGAGGAATTGCCCGCAAGCTTTGTTGTTTTTTCGTTAAGTATGTCCTCAGAATATTCCTTTCAATTTATCTCCGGGCTTGAGAGATTTACTGAGACTGATTATATCTGTCTCCATAGTGACGTCAAATTTCGCCTCAAACCTGAGGCTACCCTGACTGATATTGCAATTCGGCAGTTGGTCTGTTTTCAGTAAATGTCCACATTTCATATTTCCTTTTCAGACATCATCATCCACATTCATCGCCCCTTAACACTTGTTACGATCGTACCGAGGTGGTCCAACAAGACCTAAACTAGTATATAAGCTACTAATATCCCCGTTTTGAGGAATTGCCCGCAAGCTTTGTTGTTTTTTCATTAAGTATGTCCTCAGAATATTCCTTTCAATTTATCTCCGGGCTTGAGAGATCTACTGAGACTGATTATATCTGTCTCCGTAGTGACGTCAAATTTCGCCTCAAACCTGAGGCTACCCTGACTGATATTGCAATTCGGCAGTTGGTCTGTTTTCAGTAAATGTCCACATTTCATATTTCCTTTTCAGACATCATCATCCACATTCATCGCCCCTTAACACTTGTTACGATCGTACCGAGGTGGTCCAACAAGACCTAAACTAGTATATAAGCTACTAATATCCCCGTTTTGAGGAATTGCCCGCAAGCTTTGTTGTTTTTTCATTAAGTATGTCCTCAGAATATTCCTTTCAATTTATCTCCGGGCTTGAGAGATCTACTGAGACTGATTATATCTGTCTCCGTAGTGACGTCAAATTTCGCCTCAAACCTGAGGCTACCCTGACTGATATTGCAATTCGGCAGTTGGTCTGTTTTCAGTAAATGTCCACATTTCATATTTCCTTTTCAGACATCATCATTCCCCATTCATCGTCCCTTAACACTTGTTACGCTCGTACCGAGGAGGTCCAACAAGACCGAAACTAGTATACGAGCTACTAATATCGCCGTTTTGAGGAGTTGCCCGCAAGCTTTGTTGTTTTTTCGTTAAGTATGTCCTCAGAATATTTCTTTCAACTTATCTCCGGGCTTGAGAGATTTACGAGACTGATTATATCTGTCTCCGTAGTGACGTCAAATTTCGCCTCAAACCTGAGGCTACCTTGATTGATATTGTGATTCGGCAGTTGGTCTGTTTTCAATAAATTTCCACATTTCATATTTCCTTTTCAGACATCATCATCCCCATTCATCTCCCCTTAACACTTGTTACGCTCGTACCGAGGAGGTCCAACAAGACCTAAACTAGTATACGAGCTACTAATATCCCCGTTTTGAGGATGCAACGCAAGCTTTGTTGTTTTTTTGCTAAACATTATTTTTATTTACCTTTACCCAAACCCCTGGACGAAACCTTTTAGTTTGTATAGACTTCCCATTATCTGAGAAATCAAATTTATTCCGACCCTGACAATAACGAAATACCTGATAACTGTTAAGTCTAGTAGTAGTATGTTACTGCTAGAAAATTTGCTTCCTTATTAAAAGTTGACCTTGGTCTCTCAGAAAATCGAGTAGGCAACCTTGCTAGATAGTCTACCTATTTAATCACTGAAATGTCAAACTCTTACTCATATTAAATCGTTAAAAATGTACATACTTTTAACAGACGGAACACCTGGGCTGGAAGTCATGTTGTAGGGTTGGTTATATTCCCCTATGATTTCTTATCTGACCAAGTTCGTGAAATTTCACAGTCCCTTTTGTTAGTCTTACACAGAAAAAAAAATTACATCAAATCTAGAAAATATTATTTAATCACGGAAATCTCAAACTCTTACTCATATTAAATCGTTAAAAATATACATACTTTTAACAGACGGAACACACCTGGGCTGGAAGTCATGTTGTAAGGTTGGCTATATTTCCCTATGATTTCTTATCTGACCAAGTTTGTGAAATTTCACAGTCCCTTTTGTTAGTCTTACACAGAAAAAATAATTACACCAAATCTAGAAAATATTATTTAATCACTGAAATGTCAAACTCTTACTCATAATAAATCGTTAAAAATATACATACTTTTAACAGACGGAACACCTAGGCTGGAAGTCATGTTGTAGGGTTGCCTAAAATATTCCCCTATGATTTCTTATCTGACCAAGTTTGTGAAATTTCACAGTCCCTTTTCTTAGTCTTACACAGAAAAAAAATTACATCAAAGTTTACATAAATACATCCAGTATACAGAACATAGAGTGCGCTTTACATTTAAACATTACTCTCACACGTTCCGACTTATAGTAAGTACAATTAGAAATTGGTTCCGATGTTTGGTATGTATAGTTTAAGTACAATAGATAGACTGTTATGATTTCAAGGTTCAGTTATAAGTTTTATGTAGTTAGGTTTAAATAAAACGATTTTACTTAAAAATATATTAAAATTTGTCATTTTATAATTAATAATTTCATCATGTATCAATAAACCCCAAAAGGAATTTACCAAAGACTTGAATACTAACTATAAATTAGTACCCAGGATGTATGTGTTTGTATTCGTGTTCAAACCAGGATGCGGTGGATGACACCGTAGATGTTATGTCGCATTCTAATTACGAAATATAGAAAGAGAGAACGACATTTCCCTATAGAATTTTACAGTACCTAGAATCTGGGCCATACTTTGGTTGTGCTCTTGTACAGAAATTGCGAGGATCGATGCCGCTCGCACGCCTGTGATGCAACCCGCGTCAACGGTTACCGTTGGCGGTTAAAGCACCTCATGTGCACTTTAAATTAGTGCCCTAAGACAACTTGGCGTTATCGGTCGGGCCGTATTGTTTTGATTTTGATGAAAATTTTTTGAATAATACAAAACATAATTGAAGGAGAATCAAAAATGACTTCAAGCAACAAAGTTTTTTTTCTAAAAATAAGCCAATATGATTTTCTTGGAATGAAAAAAAAATATTTTATTGCATATGAAACTAGGTTTTGTTTTGAATCGATTTATTTTGAGTTGATATAAATTTTATTTTCTGTGTAGAATATATAAATTTAGTAATACACTGTACACTTCTTCTTTTTCAGGTTGAGGTTCGATGTAAAATATCTTTATCACGAAAAATCTAAAAAATGTATGGTTTTTACATGGGCGCGTCCAGGGGGGGGGCATCGGGGTCCGCCCCCCCCCCTAACGCATAGTTTTTTTTTAGATATTTTCCACATATTTCATGAATACAAAAATAAAATAGCAAGAAATACGGAATCATGGGGTCCCGCCCCGCCCAGACATATTCCTGGGTGCGCCACTGGTTTTTATATCAATTGTTAAGCTCGTAAATGGTTGGGCATGCGATAGTATTTTTGTTTGTGTATGAGTCGGTTGTTATTGCTGATTTAACTACGTTGTGACAAGTAATTACTTTAAATGATTTTATTTGAATTTAAAAGTTGTTTATCGCAAATTGAAGTCGAGATTTTTGGTCTGTAGGTTTTCCCTGAATCATTTTACGGGCTTTACAGAGTCCTCGGAATCTTTGGACAAAAATAACCGATGATTCTCTTGGGTATTGGGTTTTATTGTTGTTTTCTTTGAATTGTTTTGGATAAAAAGGTATTGTTATGAGTTTTTGTCCAAATATCCTTTAATAAAATTTTAGTTTTAATTTTTTTCGGATGTTTATATATATTTAAAGTTACCACCATTTAATAGGATGTTTTTGGTCAGTAACTTCAAACGTCAAGTTCGTTATTTTTGTAGTTATATTATTTGTGGTTAATAACGAAGATTCTATCTTGAATCACACACTTTTGAAGGCGAAAAAAACAAAAAAATTATTACAAATGTTTAAAACATAAGCAAAATCAAGGCCAACAAAAAAATACGGACTATGACCCTGAAAAAATCAGTGCTATGACCCTGAAAAAATCAGTTGTTGACGGGGGGCTGACTTTTACATTGGGTCTTATGGGAGGTCAGACGTTTTTTTATGATATTTTCAAAATGGCTCTACAGATTTCCGTGAAATTTGAGTGAAATATTCTCAGAAACCATCCCGATATTCCACCAAACTTTTGTAATGTTTGCAAGATGATTAAACGGTTAAAATCTTCAAGATTTAGCATTCCTTATTTTAAATTCAAATTACCCGCCATGTACCGCAACTGTTATATTTGACATGTATTTGACCTTGTCATCTGTGTTTGTCACACTCGCTTCTGCTTTAAATTTAATTTTAGTGCGAGCTAATAAAGCGGCTCTGAAAAATTAAGAATTACTATACATTAAAAAAAATTGTTCTGCTCGAAAAAACAATCTCAAAACCGGCTTTATTTTTTTAAAATTCAAATATTCATGAACCTTCATTCCAACTTCAATATTTTAAAGACAATCAGCTGTGTCGTGAGGTGACCATCAAAAAAAAATCAGCCCCCGATGTGACGTCAACAAAGTGGAGGATCGTGGCCTTCCGTTTTGGCCATAACAGTTCATATAAGATTAGCGCTAAACCACCGTAGAAAACCACGTCCGTTATGGTTTTTACACATAACGGAGTGACGGGTCGCTACTGCGTCCGCCCAGAATAACGATAACCACGAATATATTGAGAAATAGGGAATTTTTGGAACGATTATAATTTTGTTAAAAGTTTAATAGCGGTAGTGGTAGTGGTTGTGGTGAACAACTACTTCCACAGGCCGTTATTCTTACTGTTTTTAAACACGTTTAAACCTGTCACTTGTAAAAGTCAAAATATTAAACCCTAACCGTTTTTAGCTTTATTTCAGCCTTTAAAAATTTGTAAAATACACAATAAAAAATTACCACTGCCATAACGAAAGGGCTCCGTATGTTACGGCAGTGGTAGTGGTTAATTACGGAATGACACTTCGGTTAGTGCGCAGGCGCAATGCTTACTAGAAGAAACAGTTCCAAAAACTTCCTAATGTCCTGAATAAAAATACTCTAATGTCCTGAATAGAAACACTCTAATATTTGACTTTTTTTAGACTTTAATTTTTGATATCTTTTTTTTTTTCAGACTATGTAGCGGGTGGGGAACTTTTCACACACTTGTACCAAAGAGAACATTTTACTGAAGAAGAGGTTCGGATATACATTGCTGAGATCATCTTGGCCATTGAGAGGCTGCACTCTGTAAGTACAACTTTGAGTTTTTGGCTTTACTGCAACATGTTCTTTTATTTTAATCGGACTCCTTGATCTGGACGTTTATTCTGGAGAAAGTATAAAAAATATTTATGTAATATCAGGAAAATTTTTTCAAGACGCCAATATTTAAAGTTTAAAGTACATAAAAATATTGATATTGTCCAAGGTCTTCGTGATATTTTTAAGTGTATTAGTAAACCCGCTGTTTTTGAAGGTCCTGAATTTTATTATCATATTTTTACATACCAAAATTTCTTAATTTCAAATAAAAATTAATTTAATTAGTGGGAACGATGTTTTACGAAAAAGATGGTGCAGCAAATAGGTAATTGTTTTGACAAAATTTTTGCGGATTTATTTGTTCGTTTACCCAGATTGTGACGTAGATAATAATGTTGTTGTTTTGTTTACAACGATAAATTTAGACGTATATTTTTCGTGGTATAGTTAGTACTTATTATGTTTTTTTTTGTATTAATTAAAGACTTTATTCATTGTTATGATGCTAAATGTGTTTACCAGCCGTTTATACTAACGTTGTTTTTTATACAAGTTAATTTAGGGAAAAATAATTCAACAGGGAAGAACATCGCAAAACTACATAAACATGTAAGAATGTTTTGTGTGTAAAAATTTGTTTACTTGATTTTTTTATCTTTTTAATTTGTTTTTTTCTATAGGAGGAAATAATTTTATAAATTTCGAAGGGCACTTTTTTGAGCCTTACAAATCAAAAACAACAGTAATTTGTCATTAAAAATAGTATTATAATTTGTTTAAAGTGTTATGTTCACGATGGACTATGATTAAAACATTTTTGCATATACATTCCAAATATTTGTCAAAATATTTTGAACGCATCAACAGCTCATTCTACAGTCCGTTTCATAATATTTGAGATAACTTTTTTACTAGTTATTACAGGGCTATCAAAACGGACAGGCCTCGGTTCTCCACTTTGTTGACGTCACATGGGGGGGCTGATTTTTTGGGGGTCACGTCACTACACAGCTGATTGTCTTTAAAATATTGTAGTTGGAATGACGGTTCATGAATATTTTATTTGTTTTAAATAAAACCGGTTTTGAGATTGTTTTTACTATATGCTTGCAGAACAATTTTTTTTAAATGTATAGTAATCCTTAATTTTTCAGAGCCGCTTTCTTAGCTCACACAAAAATTAAATCTAAAGCAGAAGCGAATGTGACAAACATAGATGTCAAAGTCAAATACATGTCAAATATAACAGTTGGCATGCGGTACATGGCGGGTAATTTGAATTCAAAATAAGGAATGCTAAATCTTGAAGATTTTAACCTTTTAATTATCTTGCATCCTTACAAAAGTTTGGTGGAATATCGGGATGGTGTCTGAGAATATTTCACTGTGTAGTGCCATTTTGAAAATATCATAAAAAAACATCTGACCTACCATAAGACCCAATGTAAAAGTCAGCCCTCCGAGAACAGCTGATTTTTTCAGGGTCGTTGCCTGTATTTTTTTGTTGGCCTTGGTTATAATAACAATAACATAGGCCAACGAAAAAAAGTTGTCTCAAAAATTATGAAATAAACTGTACTGACGAACCGTGGGCGCTTCTGTATTTTCATTAATTTACCGAAGTGTACAGATTCGGTTAGATAAGTAATAATTACACTACAGAAGATTTTTAGTAAACAAATGGTTCTGTACCATTGCATTCAAGATCAAGCCGTTTTGCCACAGTTTAATATGATATCCTGTAGGTTTCTCTAATTGCACTGTTGCCAAATTCTCCGTAAAATACTGATTTTAATTTATAACGACGACTTAAAAATATTTATATAACGCTGGGTGTCCATGGAGCGTATTATCCGCGCGGATTTATCTTTCCTTGGGCTCTGATTGGTTGATTTAAAAATTTTGGCCAATCACACCTCTCCATGGCCAGCTTAATAAAAAGGCTAATTTTCTATGACCAAATTAAGTCAGGGACCAGCCATCTTGCTTTGAAAATCATGTATTTGATTAATAATTAGCTCCAAGCACGTGTTTTCTTAATTTTTCTGAACTTAGGCAAAATGACGTTATTTTTTTCATTCGCGGTTTTGCTGACGTCATAATTGATTGACGGTTTGTTCGAATTCAATACAGTAAAGGTCATTATTATAGAGGTGGCGATATGAGCACTTTACCATTCCAGCTATATTTTGAACGTACGTGCTTATAACTGACCTAAGCCGCAAAAAAACACAAGAGGATCGAAAATTCGCGATACAAAATCATGACCTTGGTTGATTTATTTAGCTTGACGTCAGCAGTCATGCATCCAAGGTGGGCCTGCATGAAAAAAGTTGGCAATATTAAAAATATTCTTCTTATCTTTATCTGTTTCGCGAAATACGGTGTAGAGGAATTTTACTATATTTTTTTCGCAAGTAGTCAGACAACCTTGACATGGTTTAGTTTTTCAATGGAATCCATATTTTTTTGTTAAATATATTATAAAGTTACATAATAATTAAATGAACCTGACAAATCTAATACTATTACAAATGATAAAAAATGGCTCTGGGGAAGCAATTATTTAGGATTTGACAAGATCTAAACTATAGTAATGCAAATACCTTAAGAAATTAATTTTGAAACGTAGTCTGTCAAAAACTTTGGAGGTTGTTTATTACTTTGAGGTCGGACTAACATATAATCATCTTCGGCTTAGTCCAAGTGTTAATTTTCTATGGGATCATTAGTCTGATTGTCATCGGTTTGAAATTGAGACCCTTGGACATGAGACCCTTGATTATTGGAACTATTGTTTTGTTCTGGTTCATTGTAGGATTGATATACATATAAAGATTATTTGTCATCATCGTTGTCAAATTTAGATATACCGTCTCGTGGTGCTAGATGTCTTAAATTAATGATGTCTGTTCCACCATCGGAAAAACGAACCAAGGCATAATCTGGATTTGCCTCCAATAAATACACCTCTTCTACAAATGGATGATATATTTAGTTTTCCTTACATTCTTTTTCATCTAAACAGGATCAGGTTTTGAGACCATCGAATAGCTTGTCCGTTACTGGATTCTTGGGCCTGAGATCCTTATGGGTGATTAGAATTTTCTGGTTCTGTTATATTTCCTAGTGGTGCCAGATGTCTTAAATTGAGGGTATATCTTCACTACAATCGGGATAACGAACATGGGAATATTATGGATTTGCCTATTATAATTACACCTCTTCGACAAATGGGCCATACTTACTTTTCCTTAGATTCTTTTTCATGTAAACTGGACCAGGTTTTGAGATCCAGGAACGAATAGCTTGTCCGTTACTGGATTCTTGACATATGACCCCCTGGTTATTGGAATTTTTCTTGTTCTGGTTCATTAGAGGATTAATATAAAGATTCTTGGTCATCATCGTCGTCAATTTTAGAGATACTTCCTTGTGGTGCTAGATGTCTTCAATTGACGGTATTTTTTCCACCATCGGGAAAACGAAAGAAGTCTAATCTAGATTTGCCTCTAATAAATTACACCTGTTCTACAAATGAATCATATATTTCCTTTTCCTTACATTCTTTTTCATCTAAACATTATCAGGCTTTCAGAGCATCGAATAGCCTGTCCGTTGCTGGATAGGCATGAGAGCCCTGGTTATTGGAATTATTTTCTTTTTGTGTTTCATTAGAGGATTGATATAAAGGTTCTTTGTCACCATCATTATCATCCATTTCAGATATACTTCCACGTTCTACTAGATGTAATAAATTGACTGTATCTTTGCTACCTTGGGGAACATGGACAAAGGCACAATTCTGCAAATGGATGGATAACCAAATTTGTGAAATGAAATATTTAAGGCGATTTCTTATAATTTGAAATCAAAATGATAAAGAAAACCTTATACATTTTGTAACCAATAACCTCCGTCTATAAAAGCAATGTAATGCTTTTTAAAAACGTATCTTTTGTGCAAAACAAAAGTTAAAAACACTAATTATTCTTCGTTTAATTTTACCCCTATTACTTTTTAATATTTCTTCCATTTAAGTTCTTCAATTTATTATTATTATTAGATATTATTCTTTAGTGTTTAAAATAGCACAACGCTAGTTAACATATTCTGGTTTTTATGCTTCTTGGGCACACTTTAGTAGTTGGTCGGTCCGTCTGTCTGTGGGTTAAAAACCCCGACCGGGACCCCATAAGGACATGAAAAAATGACAGCTGTTGCTCGTGTTGTTGATGCTTTGCCGTGTCGATCGGCCGCCCTCATTTCACTTCGGTTTATAGTCTGGAACCCAAGTGACAAATCAAATAAAGTACAGGTAGAATACTGAAAAAAGATGCCGAATTAAGTAATAAAGATTTGCGAGGTTTTCTTGCTGTGTTTTTTTCTAGGCCATTTAAACAGATTGAAATATATTTCAAAAGAAAACAATTTTATTTAACACTGGCTAAATGCAAAGCTTAATCATAAACAAACAAATAAAATCGAAAAAAATCACACCCAATAATTACAACTTTATACGGTGTTAATGGCCAAATTTTGTAAGTGTCCAGGTCTGGGATCAATAGATAAGTACAGGAAGGATACATTGATTATACACTTTCGTTTTGAGGTACTGCGAATATTTTTTATTTTATTATAGCTTAATTCGAATGCTGCCCACGCCAGTCTTACTCGTCTTTTGAGTTCAGCTGTTTGGTTTTCTTTTTTTAGTTTAATAATTTGTCCCAGATATATATTCCTCTACTTGTTCAATTTTTTCTTCGTTTATTCTGATCGTTTATCTTCATCTGTGTTATGATTTTAGTTTTAGTGCACTTCATACTCGTCTATATTTTTAGCTGGTGTATTCAGTTCTTCCAGCATTTTTATCAGTTATTCTTTCTTATCTGTTATTAAGGCGATATCATCAGCATATCTTAGGTGGTTAAAGTATTGTCCGTTTACTCTAATGCCCATTTCTTCCCAATCATCTTCTGGGGCCTGGTTAAATAGTTTAGGGGGCATTGTGTCACCCTGTCCTTCGTGGATTTTGACTGATGTTGTTGCTTCGCTATATATATTGGCTATTAAATCTGTGTATCTGTGATCTATTCGAATATTAATTAGAGATGCTTATACTACTCAGTGCTTAATGCTATCGAAAGCTTTTTTTAAGTCTATAAACGCATTATGTATAGGAATGTTGTATTTGTTGGCTCGTTCTATTAGGATTTTAATGGTGGTCAACTGTACTGAAACCTTTTCTGAAGCCTGCCTGTTCTTTTGAGTGATATCCGTCAAATTTTGTTGTTAGTCTATCTGCTAATATTTTCGTGAAAAGCTTATAAATTACATTGAGGAGTGTTATAGGACGATAGTTTTTTAGGTCTGCTATATCGCCTTTCTTGTGTTGAATAAGGTTATGGATTCTTTCCAGTTTGTGTATCGTGCAGCTAGCTATCAACGTGATGACGGATGACGTCATTTTGACGTCAGTAGTTGGTGATTTTTAGGAAGTATATGCGTATTTATCACGTCAATAATTAGTGATTTGATAACCTCAGGGGTCGTACATTTTATGCTACTAGATGGCGATCCAAAAAATAAATTCAAATTAAATCAAGACAAACTTAGAGTTCGCTTGGAGGTACAGATGGACACTCTAAAGTAGAAATAGGTTTTAATTGTACCTAGTATGATCTCTACTTGTTAAGGCCGCTTGACATGGTGCATGACGCGCTGCAAATATTTGCAAGCAAAAAATTTCAGTCAAATTGTTGCCTGCAAAAAATCTTCTTTTCGTTTGACATTGTGCATGGCCATGCATGGATTCCCTAGAATCTAGGTAAAAATTCCCCAGTTTGCATGCAAGTGCAGTTTGCATGCAAAAAATTGGCACCGGACCGATAAAAATGGATTGCCTGCAAACAATCAGCTGGATTTGTAGTGCGCATGCACCTGGGCAAAATTTCATGCATTTGCCTGCAAATTTTATTGTCATGCACCATGTCAAGCGGCCTTTACAAGTGAAAACTTATTCCAATTTTAAGTTCCTTTCAGTGTTTCAAAGTGGTGGGAATTTTCTTTATCTCAGACATCTTTTTGAGTAATTTTGTTCTCTTTTAATATTGACTCATATACTCATACTCATAAGACGTGTAAACCTAACGTTTATAACGTTTTTGACCGTAAACGTTTCTCAAATGGCATCTTGCGTCGCAAACTGACCTGTGCTGTGACACTCTTACGTCATTGGAAGGGGTTTTGCGACGTCAGCCTGCGACGTCGCATGGTCATTTTGTGACGTTATAATGATGTCAACATGACATGGCTTGGTTCTGTGAACCGAAAATCAGTCAGTATCTAGGCAGATTTTTAAAGCTTTAAATCGCATCTTATTCTATTTTTATTTTTTAAAGGACAGCCAACCTGTGTAGTTCGGTGTAATGCACCCGGGAAAACACCTGGCATGGCTCTCTTGCCCGGCTACCCACCATTCCATGAACCTGGTGGTGGTTGTTAAGAGGCAACGATCAATCAAAAAATCTAGAAAAGCCGCACCGGGTGATTTTTGATAAAGTTATTACGAGTAATAATTTTTTTACGATTTATCCTAATAAGATAAAACAAAACTATTTTAATTTTTGTATAAATTGTCTTTAGTCTTACGGTTAGAATATTTTAGTGACAGATAGTTACGTAGGTATGACAACAAACACGGCATTTGTTTCATAGCCAACTAAGTGGAAATCTGTATTTTTTTCATTAAATTTACATTCCTTCAATAAAAGGCTTGTTATACATGGTTGAAAAGCTCTTTTTTTGCTCTATTTAATAACTTATAACTCGAATATGGCGGCCATAAGGAATACCAAAATTGACTATGGTTTTTAAAAAAATTAGGATTAGAAAAAAAAATTATTTGCCAAAATTACCAAATTTTATAAAAATTTATTAAAAGATGTCGAAGGTATTTTAATTTTGCGACAAAATGTTCACCTTAAATGGCTTTATATTCTGTGGTTAAAAAAAAAGGGGCGGAGGTAAACGAACGTTCACCACATGCACATGTTTATACAGTGGCCAATTTTTGCAGCGATTTTATTTTGCCATTTGGCACTTTCAAATCTATACCGACAGACTAAAGGGTGGTAATAAAGACATTGAAATAATAATCATTATTTTGTCATTATACACTTTAAAATAAAAGTATTTATATGTAGTTATTATTTAAGATTTAAAGATTTTATGAAGAAAAAAATTAGAAACAAAGTTTTATAAAAAAATCTTTTAAAAAGTTTTCTTAGTTTTCGAAGCTTAGATTAGAGTAGGGTCACAGTCCCTAGAAACTCTGAGAACCGTGTCATAAAGTTGTGATTAAAAGTCATTATGGATTACTCGCACTATGGTTTCCGTCCTCAATAGGGACTTATTAGAATAAAACTTGACTTTATTTTAGAGTCGACTTTATTCTGACAGATTTACAAAGAAAACTGACAGCTGACCTCTCAAAATTGACATACCAAAGTCAAATTTAAAAAGAAAGTCGCTAACTTTCATTTAATAAATACAGACACTAATAAATCCGGTCTTAAATACACAAAGGCCGAATTTTGAAAGAAAGCAGCTGCTTTTTATATGTAAATCTGTCACAATACGGTCGATTTTAAAATAAGGTCAGGTTTTATTCCAATAAGTGTCTAATGATTAAAAACATTCCTCTTTTAAAGCCCTTTCAACAGGAGATAAATAGGTCTTGTTAAAATTTTATAAATAAATAAAAAAATAAAAATGGTTTGCAAATAATGGAAAGTATTATGTGTATACAATTTCCGCAAAATAGGGCATATTTCCAGCTATACTAAATTCAACTGCGGCGTGGTGCGCGGCGCACATAGGAGTATTTGTATAATAAAACGGGTCAAAATTATTTGCTTTGTTTTTTTGCAATTTTTTTAGAAGATAGACAAAGTTTCATGATAATAAACTATTTATTTTAAAAAAATATACATAGGGTGTTACACAAGTCGTGGATCAAACGCAGTAAGGTGATCGGGAAGGTCATTTGTGATCAGAATAACCATTTACGTATATTGTAATCCGATTATTGGATCATTTTAAGTTATTTAATGCTTGTTAGCTCCCGCTAAAATTTCGCGGTTGTTTTTAACTTTTTAAAACCACACAATTGGATGAAGGACAGAGTGCATTCGCGCATTTTGGACATGCGCACCAAGAATCGGAGAGATCCTTGTCAACCGCCTCGAGAAAATGGCGTGTTAATTTCTTTCTCCAACTATTTCAAATTTCTACACTTAAAAGTGCTCGATTTTGGTGTACTGAAGCATAGAACTAGAAACTTCAGCCCTTCAGCTACGTGGTGACATCATTAGATCCAAACAGGGGCCCCTTGGAAGTGGAGAAATTGGCTGCAAACTGGTGAGTGCTTTGTTTCTGATTGCCGTTGTGTGGCACCAACAATTAACCTATGGACGATTGATTATTTCGTAATTTCATATCAATATATTTATGTTTGTTCGCGCTTTCATTAATTAAAATATTTACAGTCCATTGCAGTTATCGTTTTTCTAACCGCGGGCTAACAATGCTTTTCATGTTTTTATAAATACACAAAAAATATATTTTCATATCTCTTTTTTTACACGACTGTAACTACTTTGAATGCACAAAAGTCAAAATGGCGGACATAGGCGGACAATTTCGCTGTAAGCCATGATTGATATAAGCCAAACTTTCATGTCTGTTAAAAAAATATAGCTCGACAAGACCCGACGAGCAACTAAAACACAGAAATAAGAAAAAAATTTGGCAAATATGACTACACAAGTGGGATATTTTAAAAATTTTATATTATATATTATTATTAAAATTATATTATATACATATTCAATAATTATTGTTTTTTGTGAAATGAAACACAGTTTTAAGGTGTTTACTTGATAGATAGGTTGTTGAATTAAAAAAAAAAGGTAGAATATATTTTTGAATATGTTGGTGATTTTTACTTTTTACCGGTTTTATTTTACAAATACTCCTCTGTGCGGCAGGAGAAAAGGGGTTCGCTAAAAAAAACTATTCAAAATTAAACTGCAGCAGCGCTTACTACCCTTTGTCAATAGGGTTGGGGTTGCTGAGTTTCACGGGGCAATGCTTATCCATACTGGATCAAGGAACTCAAAAAATATCTACAGGGGCGCGGAAAAACATTTTTTCTCCCCAGCGCGAATGATGCACAGAAAATAAAATTATCATATCATATTATTGCAATAAAGTCAGGCAGTAATAGCCGTGGTAATAGCACCGGGCACTATTCTGACAGTTTTCCATTGAAAACTGACAGTGGATATTTAAAAATTTACATTTTATTTTTACATTTTTTTTCTCAAATCAAAACAAGTATTTTTTATCGTATCGATCGAGGGGTGATCAGCTGAACCAAATTTGTACACTATCCTACAGGACTTTAATGATTTCTTGGTCCTGTATAGTCCTGTACATGTCCTGTACATGTGCTGTATAGTCCTGTACAAGTCCTTTATAGTCCTGCCTGTGGGGTCCTGTATAGTCCTGTAGCTGAAAAGGCGCCCTTAAAAAAATTCGCGCCAAAAAAAAACAAAAAAAAAAGGTTATCACGTCTTAAATCTAATTTTTCTTAGAAGAGAACCGATTTGTCTTTGCCGGCCTTAGTACTTAATCATGCTTAGGGCACCTCTTAGGCGCCAGTACTCTCGGAGTCCTGTATAGTTCTGTGGAGTCCTGTATAGTCCTGTGGAAGTCCTGTATAGTCCTGTGGGGTCCTGTGGAGTCCTGTGGAAGTCCTGTAGAGTCCTGTGGAAGTCCTGTATAGTCCTGTGGGGTCCTGTAGAAAAATTTGTACACCTACTGTGGGCAGCTGAGCACCCCTCGGTATCGATATATCCAATGAATATATAACGAAAATCTTACAAAAAGCTAAAAGTATACAGAGCATAGAGTTTGCTTTACAATAAAACAATATTCTCACACGTTCCGACTGAAACTAAGTACAAATACACGTTGGTTTCAATCTTAAATTAGGTTTGTCTTTTTAATCGGTCTCACAGACCGAAGGTCACTACCAGAGGGTTAAACTCAAATCAAATAGACCCTACTTGTTGTAGATATTATAAAAAGTTTCCAGAAATGACTGGTTTCCGACTATATTAGATAATAGACAGGTATTTTTTAATATTTTTATGGTAGTTCATAAATCACTCGACCTTCATTGCACTGAAAATTTAAAATTTTATGATAAAATTTTGATCCTTAAATAATTTCTTGAACAAGGTTAGTAAGATATACTCACTGATTTATTGCGACTTAGGTTTCGTTAGTTTTGATATAAATTTTTATCTTTTTTGTAATAAAATATAATTCAAACTTTTTTTTTCATATTTAATAATAAAAATTCTTTAAAGTGGTACTTCTAAAATGATTATTTTTATTTTTGACTGCCAAGTAACAAAGAGGCGACTTTATTTTCTAGGGTAACAACCAATACGTAATATTGCTTACGTACGAGGTCTGGCCTGGAGGGTTTTATTATAAAAATTATTCAACATTCGAATGCTCCCCTTCAACATACTCCCCTCTCCTCGCCACACACCTTTCCATACGTTTTTTCCATTGATTGAAGTAGTGCTGGAAGTCTTCTTTGGTGAGGGCCTTTATGAGGTCTGCCGTTTTTTGCTTTACCGCTTCCATCGACTCAAATCGGGTCCCTTCAAAGCAGATTTTATCTTCGGAAACAAAAAAAAATCGCACGGTGCCAAATCTGGTGAGTACGGCGTGTGTTCGAGCACTGGAGTGCACTTACTGGCCAAATACTGCTTCACAGATAGTGCGTTATGGGCAGGTGCGTTGTCCTGGTGCAAAATCCACGAGTTGTTCTTCCACAACTCGGGCCGTTTTTTACAAACTCGTTCTCGCAGTGTCGCCAAAACTGACAAATAGTAAGTCTGGTTGACAGTCTGACCCTCTGGAACCCATTCAGTTATCACGAGACCGTTAATATCACTGTTTCCGGAGTTGAAACAGTCACAGGGCGACCTGGGCGCTGGTCACCTTCAGTGGTCTCTCGGCCCTCACTAAAGCGCTTACACCACTCAAAAACACGCGCATGAGATAGCGAATTGTCCCCATAGGCCTCTTGCAGCAATTTATAGCACTCGGTCGGAATTTTTTTCAATTTAACGAGAAATTTGAGATTGATACGTTGCTCCTGTTTTTTGTAACATGATTTTCGGCACGAGAAAAAAACACGTTCGTTTCAAACCGCTATTGCACAAATACTATAATAGTGACGGAAACGTGTTTTGGGGCGCGTATAGACAAGATATCTAGATACCCAACGCACTATTCGTTTTTTACCCCACCCGTCTAGGGCGCCATCTAGGCGCGCAGTCTCGCAATTTTAAAAACAAGCAATTTTTTTGTACGGAAAGAATAACTTACAGGCTGTCTTTTTTAAAACTTTCCGGTCTCAGCAGGCACCGGTAAAGAACCAAAAGGTCGGAAAATATTTTTACCGGTCCCTTTTTTAGTCAAGTTGGTCATGACATGTCATTTAGGTAGTGAATATGTTGATAGTTTTTAAAATTTATTTATTTTGATCTTGCGTTTAAAAATTAATATTTATGTGTTGAGTAATAATTGTTGGGATTTATAAGTCGGTTAAAAAAAAACGTATGATACACGACCGGAAACTAAGTTTACAAGTTTCCCCAGGTTTACAGGTCACGCTTCCGGTGTAGTAATTTTTATACTATTTTATGTTTGTATTTATATATATATATATATATATATATATATATATATATATATATATATATATATATATATATATATATATATATATATATATATATATTTATCGGTTTCACAACGTTCTACGTCTTCCGATACCCAATCTCCACTCGTTTCTGTTTGCCCATAATTCATCATCTAGGCCTCTTATTCTTATTTCACTGTCTATTCCTTCTTTCCAGCTTCCCCTTGGCCGTCCTCGTTTTCTTCGGCCAGTTGGTTTCCATTGTAGTATTTGTTTAGGTAGTCTTTCATCATTCATTCTTTGTACATTTCCGTACCACACCAGTTGTTTTGTTCTTATATCATCCACTAAAGTATGTTCACCCACTGTCATAATTTCTGTTATTCTTTGATTTGTAACTCTTTCTCTTTTTGATTTCCCTGCTGCTCTTCTCCAATAGTCCATCTCCGTAGCGGAAAGCATTTTTTCTGTTCTATCCTTGATTGGCCATACTTCTGAGTCGTATGGAATAATACTTTTTACAATGGTGTTATATATAAGCTTTTTGTTATGTTTTAATATACTTTGGTCCCAAATTATTCCATTTAATAAAGTTATTGCTTTTCTTCCTTGTACGTTTCGATCTTTTATAGCTTTGTCTAGTGTTCCGTCAGCTGTAATTTTTAGACTTAAGTATTTATACTCATCACAGGACTGAATTCGCTGCCCGGTATTTAAGATTAGATCCTGTTTCATTCCACCGATACACATATACTCTGTCTTATTGAGATCAACCTCTAGTCCCCACTTATTGTACTCTTCTATTAGTTTTCGTGTCATATATTCGAGGTCGTCATAATCCTGAGCCACTACTCTCTGATCATCGGCGAAATGTTTGTATTTAAATATCTAAAAAATCTTAGCCTTCGGGACGGCCGGGCCCCCGCCCGCGCGTCCTTCTAAATACGCTACTACTTTAGTTTGGATAAATTATATCTAATTAAATGAACCCTATAGTACCTTTTTCCCACAACTCATAACACCCTATACATATACAAGAAAGGGATGTTTTCGAAAAGTTGGATCTTACAAAAATTATATAATTTTTGAAACATTTTAATTAAGAATTTTTCGTTTGAGATGATATTATAATATTTGTACAGTTTCAAAAAATATTTTACTCTTCATACCCGTTATTTAAATAGATTGAGCGGTCGGCGTCGTTTCATATCTTTTAAAAACAAGATAAGATAAAAAAATATTTTTAAATTATCGCATACCATTTGTCCCAGATAAAACTAACTATACATGGGACTTTATGGAGATTTTGGAAACAGTAGAAATACAATTTTTGTTAAACAAGAAAAAAGTAGCGCTATTCCTAGCCAAATCAGATGCTGTATCAAAAAAAAAAAAAAAAATATATATATATATATATATATATATATATATATATATTTAAAAGATATCGAACAATAACTAAACAATATTGTCGCTATATTGTAAACAAATTTAATAAAATTTAACAGTTTTGTATTAGTTCTTACAGCCCTTTTACATTTTTTTATTAAGCGTTTACTTTTATCTGAGATACGTAGTTAAAGAGTTTTATTTTAGAAAGAAGAAATATCGTCTTCAACAACAACAACAAAATTGTAAATCAAAATTAATTTTTTTTAAAATCATAATTTAGGAAGTTTATGGAGGTGGTAGGGTCAGTTATTTATTATTAAACTAAAAAAGAAAACCAATCAGCTGAAATCAAGAGACGACTAAGATTGGCCTGGGAAGCATTCGATAAATTAAGCTACATATTAAAAAATAAAAAATCCTCAGTACCTCAAAACGTATGTTTATAACCAATGTATCCTTCCTGTACTCACCTATGGATCCCAGACCTCGACACTTACAAAATCAAATATGGATTAGGTAACAAAAGCCCAATGATCAATGGAAAGACAAATGTTACATGTTAAGCTAACAGATACAAAAAGGAATGAATGGATAAGAAATAAAACAAAAGCAAGGGATGTCAGAGGAGAAGTAGCAAAATTAAAATGGAAATTTTCCGGTCATAATATCAGTAGCACGCTTTATGTAGGGCTGCCTCCGGCGCCAATTTTTTCGTTATGCAAATAAATTAAAAACCTGTAAAAAAACATTATATCGTATAATTAAGTTTCTTACGTGTCGACTTAAAATCCAATAAAGGTCTGTCACCAGCAGACGGAAATTTTTGGTTATTTTTAGCGACGTTACTTAAAAATCTGGAGTTGATACATCTCTCTAAAACAGATTTTCTACTTGGTGACCTAACATTTTTTTCCTTTCTTAATGAATCCAGCCTATTTTGTTTAAAGCTAGACTAAATAATCTATATCATATTTTTGAAATTAAAATAATGTGGGGATCTCAAAGTTTAATAAAATACAGGGTGTTTCATTTAAATTACTCTAACCTGTCGAAGTTTTTAAAAATATATACAGGGTGTCCCATAACTTGGGGCCATAGGCCAACCGGTGATAGAGGAGGTCATGTCTAATAAAAAAGTTCCTATAATGCATGGGTCAAAATTCTTTCTTTGTCGAGATACAGAGCATCAAAGTTGGCAATTTTTAAAACTTTTTTGATAATAACTTTTTAAAAAAACGCAGTAAAAATATGAAATTGGGTAAAGTTGTGTATTAGAACAAGAGCAATGAACTGAAATAAATGATTTGAAAAAAATTATTTTATCAATTTTTTTTTGAAAAAACTATTTTTTTGGTATAAACTTTTATAACTGCCATATTAAACGCAATGTTTCTAGCGAGACATAATAATAAAATATTATTGATACTTTTTAAAAAAATAAGTAAGCAAAGATTAATTTTTTTATGTGTATAGGGTCCAAATATTTTTTTTGTGTAGGTATAATTAGCTTAAATTATATTTTCTTACAGATTATAAACCCAACATAAATACTTATAATTGTTAGGTTTCTCGCCAGCTTAGAATACACGAAAAAAAATCATAAAAAATTGCAGCGAAGATAGTTCTAAAATCACCCACGTGCCGCAGTGAACCTTGAAGTTTTTGCTAATACATATTTGTATTTTATTTACCTGTGTGGATAAAAAATATTAAATTAAAATAGTATGAGATAACAGCTTGGCGCCGTGTTAGGTTGCTATAGCAATTCTCAAGGTAAATAGCAATATATTTCAAATACGTCTATTTATTACCCTTGTCGTGTCCTCATCTCTGTCGTTCTCTATATTAAACTGCATTGGCGCACCCAGGAATATGTCCTGGGGTACGTTCAGATAGCACGTCAGATGTGGTCGGGCGCGCTCAAATCCGTTCAGATTGAAATCTAGGTGAAAATTACTCTCGTTCATATTGGTCGAAAATAACGTCGGGCGAATCGCCTTTTACACCCTTCTCTATGAGGTGGGTGACAAACGCTCGACTTGCGCAGTAGGTATATAAACCAACCCCCCCAATTTAAAAAAAATATATATATTTTCGAAAATATTATATAAAAGTGGCATTTTCCATAAATAAATAATCAATTTTTACTTAAAAACACTCTTCCAGATTCAATTAAATGGATCCTTTACAGAATTTCATTTTGACTGTTTAGTTTCTACTTAGGAGAATGTAGAGAATGGATGTTTATTTTTATTTGGACAAGTTGTTATAGGAATATAAATAATATTATACCTAGATATTACTTTGTGCTTTCAAATTAAAATAAAAGACATTTAAACTATGTATATTTGTATTCTTTATTTAATAGTAGATAATGTAACCATATAAAGAGGTTTGACATAATGTAATTAAAGATCTCTCAACGCTCCAGCAAACACTTAATGATTGAGAATTTGTCTTCTTTCGCATTGTCACTGTCAAACGCTATTATATTATATTGCACATGTAACTATTAATTTTCAAATTTATTTATTTCCTTTGAAAGTGTTGAGCACAGGCATTTAAAACCTGTATTGCTTGTACGTACAACAAAGAAAATACATTTACAGCAAACACAACTTTTAAATCTAAAACAAAACTTTATTTGTCTAATAAAACTCTGTCAGCCACCAATAGTCGGGTACTCCAAAATACTCTCTATTTGCAGTTTTCAAAACCAAAAATCACTTATTTGCGTTTATGTTAACTCTACTAAATAAACTGTAACAAATTTTTAAATCTGATCAAATATATATATATATATATATATATATATATATATATTTGTCGGTTTCACAACATTCTACGTCTTCCGATACCCAATCTCCACTCGTTTCTGTTTGCCCATAATTCATCATCTAGGCCTCTTATTCTTATTTCACTGTCTATTCCTTCTCTCCAGCTTATCCTTGGCCGACCTCGTTTTCTTCGGCCAGTTGGTTTCCATTGTAGGATTTTATTTTTTATGTTCTATCCTTGATTGACCATACTTCTGAGCCGTATGTAATAATACTTTTTACAATGGTGTTATATATAAGCTTTTTGTTATGTTTTGATATACTTTGGTCCCAAATTATTCCATTTAATAAAGTTATTTCTTTTCTTCCTTGTACGTTTCGATCTTTTATAGCTTTGTCTAGTGTTCCGTCAGCTGAAATTTTTAGACCTAAGTATTTATACTCATCACAGGACTGAATTCGCTGCCCAGTATTTAAGATTAGATCCTGTTTCGTTCCACCAATACACATAATACTCTGTCTTATTGAGATTAACCTCTAGTCCCCACTTATTGTACTCTTCTATTAGTTTTCGTGTCATATATTCGATCGAATTTATCAATTTTTAAAAAATATATTTTAAGGTTAGTTTATTACATCCATACCGTTCACAAAGGCAAGTCGTCCGGCGATTTACCCATGACGTCATTCGCATGGCAAGACGTCTCGCCCGACGTTTCAATCTGAACGTACCCCTGGGGGGGGCAACACCCCACGGTTGCGTAATATCCATATCATAATTTTTGAGATAACTTTTTGAGAATTTCAGCTGTTTACTATAACAAATAGCATAGGCCAACAAAAAAAATGTTGTCCCAAAAATAATGATATGAACTTGTATACTTTTTGTTTATATTCATAAAATATTTATTTTTATTTACCATATACACACTTTGCTGACGACTAAGTAATTGTATCCAATGATAAAGAAGACATGGAGTATATGATGAGAAAGTTAACGGAAGAATACCAAAAGTGGGGGTTAACAGTGAACGTGGACAAGACACAGTACTTATGTATTGGAAACGAATCCAGTGAGTTAGAACTAGATAATGGACAAACAATATCTCCATGCAATGAGTATGTATACTTGGGTGTCACATTTGATAAGGCAGGACCAGACTGTAAAGAACTGTAAAAAAGAATAGTAAAAGCAAAAAAGGCTATTGGTTGTCTTAACAGTATTTTATGGAGCAGAGAGATAAAAATGAATGTAAAATTTAACATATATGAAACAATGGTGAAAAGCACGCTGTTGTATGGAATAGAGACTTGTCGCGTAACAGAAAAATACAAAGCAAAAATGGAAAGTGTCGAAATGGATGCAATAAGAAGAACAATGAGAATATCTAGAACAGATCACATAAGAAATGAGATCATAAAAGAAAGAATGGGAATCGAGGGAAGCATAACGGATGACATCACTAAAAGGCAACTGATATGGTACGACCATGTACAACGGATGAACGACGAAAGATTACTAAAGCAGGTCCTAGAATGGCAACCAATAGGGCGCAGAAAAAGAGGGCGTCCTAAACTAGAATGGCAACAGTCAATCCAAAGATCAATGAGTCAAAAAAATCTGACAGAAGATGATTGTCAGGATCGAAGGAGGTGGAGAATAAGCATCGGAAAACATAGAATAACGTTCTAAACCGACATAATAATAAAATAATAATAATATAATTTTCTTCTGTTCTCGGATAGATTAATAGGATTTTTTTTTTCAGTTGGGAATCATCTATCGAGACATCAAACTAGAAAACATCCTTATTGACGAAGGCGGGCACATCATTTTGACAGATTTCGGCCTGAGCAAGGAACTGTCACCGCACGACAACGAGAGGGCGTACTCCTTTTGCGGCACCATCGAGTACATGGCCCCTGAGGTGGTTAAGGGCGGTACCCAGGGACATGATATCGTAAGTACATATTAATTTAATAAAATCTGGGGTGATCCAAACTTTAACATTTCTAACCCCTGTGCAGGGTCCAACCCTAAAGATTTTTTTTTTTTACGGGTATGCGCACTCGCAAGGAGATCCCTATCACGCTCGACAAGCGGCAAGTGCGCGGAAATGTTGGTGTGTGTTGGTTTTGAAACGGTTCAGGTTGTAACCTGCAGGGAAAACTGTCGCAGGGAGTTTATTCCACAGCGATGCTGTTCTCCAGAGATATGAATTCTGATATAATGAGGTTCTTGGTGCCTCTATTTTGACAGTAAATTGATGGTTACCGTCTGTTTGACGTGTTCGCCTAGTAGATGCTACTCCCGGGGGGATCATACGTGCCAACTCTTTAGAGCATTTTCCGTGATAATACCTGTAGAAGAGAGAGAGATCGCCCACAGTTCTTCGATGTTCGAGACTATCCAAGCTACGGGTAAGTGCGGGGTCATTGATCAGCTTGATAGCTCGCTTTTGCACGGTGTTCAAAAGCATTAAGGTATGTTTGGGTGCCGCACTCCATATATGTGAGCAGTACTCCATAGTTGGTCGAATCTGGGCTTTGTAGAGTGTCAGCAGTTGGCTTGGTGTATACAGATGTCTTGTACGAAATAGCACCCCAAGCTTTTGGGACGCCCTTTTAGCTATATCTGCCACGTGACTGTGCCAAGACATGTTGGTCTCTGCAGTGACTCCTAAGATGTTCAACTGGCTCTGCAATGTGACAGCACTTCCAGATAGCATGATGTTTGGCTCACCGGTGCTGGTCTTTTTTGAAAACAGGGCTGCTTGGGTTTTCTGCGCGTTGAACTGTACAAGGTTTTTGTTGCCCCAGTCCTCTATTATCTCCAGGTCGTTATTTATCTGCGATATTTGAGTTAGTCTAAGATGATGGAATTCACGTGCGGATAGACACTGAGTGGGTGGTATGACTGAGGAGACTACATTGCCATCATCTGCAAAGCAATAAAGTGGATTTACTGTTTTATCTATGAGGTCATTTATGTAAATCAGAAAAAGTGTTGGCGAAAGGATTGCTCCCTGTGGCACACCAGCATTTATTTGGTAAGAGTTGGAGTTCCGGCCATCCAGTGCAACATAAATGGATCTATCCTTAAGGTAACTTTCAAACCAAGTGCAAAGTCTCGGCGACAATCCCGTTGCTTTGAGCTTGTTGAGCAGATTTTCATGCCAGACTTTATCGAATGCTTTAGATATATCTAAGGCAATTGTTCTTGTTTCACCTCGCAACTCAATCGCCCTCTGCCATAAGTGAGTGACGTATGTAAGTAAATCGCCAGTTGACCTATATTTTCGAAATCCGTATTGCTTGTCGTTGATAATTTTGTATTTTTCCAAGTACTTGGTTAGGTGATTGTTCACAACTCTTTCCATTACTTTTGATATCACCGGAAGTAGAGCAATTGGTCTATAGTTTAACGGATCTGTCTTTTTTCCTTTCTTTGGAATGGGTTGTACTGCGGCAGACTTCCATGATGATGGATATACTCCTTGCCTATAAGATAAATTGAATAATTTTGCGAAAGTTGGGGTGAGTTCGCTAGCACAATTTTTGAGTACTATCGCGGGAATGCCATTTGGACCCATTGCTTTGTTTGTATCCAACTTTTTAAGGGATTTTCGTATTTCTCTGTGACAAAAGGGTACCTCTGGCATACTGTGGGAAACCCTTTCAATTAACGGTGGAGTTTTTCCATTTGGCACTGTTAGGTTTGAGTTGGAGGAAAAGATTTTGGCCAGCATATTGGCTTTTTCCTCTGATGTTGTGGCTAAGTGAGTATTTTTATCTGTAAGTGGTGGTATGGATGACTTGGTGAAGTTTGATCCAACGGCTTTTGCAAGAGACCAAAAGGACCTAGAACTACTTGGACAATTCAGCAACCTGTTTTTTATTCTTTGATTGTATGTTTCTTTGGCGGCGTCAATAGTAATTTTGCAAAGATGAAAATTATTATGTTTTATATTATATGACCCTACCTTGGAAGCCTCGTTAATAGCTTCAATTTTTTAGCTCACACATATACTTTACTATAGTAGTGTGAGCTATGGTGATCCTAATTTTTTCGAGAAAAAAAAAGTGGCTCCGATTTCAAAAATTTTTATATATCTTCGTTTCAGATGATTTTGAAACTTTTTTGTTGCGCCGTCTGTCTGTCTGTCTGTCTGTCTGTATGTCTGTAACGACCAACGCGCATAACTGAAAAGCCGCCTGGCCGATTTCAATGAAATTTGGTGCCTAGGCTGAGTCTTGAGTCGAGATGGTCCCATTTAAAAATGAACGAAATCCACCGAACACAAACCAAATAAAAGGGTGGGGATGGGGTGGGGATAGATTTCAAAAATTAGAGTGTATTTGAAAATATGGCGTCTGATATCAAACGAAAGGTAATTAAGTCTGGAGTTAAACAAAATACATTTTAATTTATTTTGAAAAAAGGGTGGGGGTATAATTCAAAAATTAGAGTTTAAGTGAAAATATGGCGTGTGTGATATCAAACGAAAGGTAATTAAGTCCAGAGTTCAACAAAATACATTTTAGTTTTTGTTTTTTTAAGGGTGGGAGTGTATTTAAAAAATTTGAATTTAAGTCAAAACATGGCTTGTGTGGTATCAAACAAAAGGTAATTTAGTGTGGAGTTGAATAAAATATATTTCAGTTTTTAGTTATATTAGCTCACACGTACACTATAACTATAGTACCTAGTGTGAGCTTAGGGACCCATATATTGGCAGAGTATTAGCTCACACATATACTATACTATAGTAGTGTGAGCTATAGTGATCCTAATTTTTTCGAGAAAAAAAAGTTGCTCCGATTTCAAAAATTTTTATATATCTTTGCGTTTCAGATGATTTTGAAACTTTTTTGTCGCGCCGTCTGTCTGTCTGTCTGTCTGTCTGTCTGTCTGTCTGTATGTCTGTCTGTCTGTAACGACCAACGCGCATAACTCAAAAACCGCTTGCCCGATTTCAATGAAATTTGGTACCTAGGCTGGGTCTCGGGTCGAGATGGTCCCATTTAAAAATGAACAAAATCCACCGAACACAAGCCAAGTACAAGGGTGGGGGTAGACTTCAAAAATTAGAGTTTATGTGAAAATATGGCGTGTGTGATATCAAACGAAAGGTAATTGAGTCTGGAGTTAAACAAAATAGATTTTTGTTAAAAAAAAGGGTGGGGGTAGATTAAAAAAATTAGAGTTTACGTAAAAATATGGCGTGTGTGATATCAAACGAAAGGTAATTGAGTTCGGAGTTAAACAAAATACATTTTAATTTTTGTTTTTTTTAAGGGTGGGGGTAGATTTCAAAAATTTGAGTTTAAGTCAAAACATGGCTTGTGTGGTATCAAACGAAAGGTAATTTAGCCTGGAATTGAATAAAATATATTTCAGTTTTTAGTTATATTATCTCACACGTACACTATAACTATAGTACCTAGTGTGAGCTTAGGGGCCCATATATTGGCAGAGTATTTTTTTTTAATAGCAGAACTGTGAATAATTGTATGAGCTACCTAACTGATAAGACAAAGTTCGGTTCGGTTCGGTTCATCAAGATGCAAGGCATAACCTAAAACACATTTTGCCCCCTTGCGCCCCCTAGAGGCAAAATATATAATTTTTTTTGACTGCAAAAGAATAAGTATTCGAAGGCCGATGTGCGCGCGAAGAGTCATTACTTTAGCTTAAACCGTTCAGAATTGAAAAATTATTTCGACACCCTAACCTTACTTTTGACTGAGATAATTTTGGGTCTGGTAACAGGTCAGGCAGTTTTGGTGGGATCATTAATAATCAATTAAAATAGGTGTGCTAGGGCCCCAGACTAGCAGTAACTAGTCCGTATTTGATTAAACATGGTAAAGCAGTTTTGGGCCCCAGTTTTTTCTTTTAAATGTGTTTATTTCCTCATCTTGTGTAATTTTCTGACGCTGTGATTAGTAATAAAACAATATTTACATACGTAAACACATAAACAAGGAACTTAACGAAAATATGACGATCGAAGTACGACATTTAAACATAATCATAGTGTGCTCTGGAACAAAACAAATCGTCAAAATGACGTATGCATCGACATTTGCAATTCACCTAAATTTAGTTTACACAGTGTGCCTGAATGAAGTGTAGGTTAGATAAAAATGGTTCCAAAAACTAATTGTACATTTTGAATATGGACTTCGTAACTTCAGAGCCATATTCATATAAATCCTAGCTGATCCTCTTCTCGAAATTTTATCAATTTTTTGCCATTTTTCTAGTTAGTCTAGGCGCTTTGTTAAGCATCCACAGGAGTATAAAAAAAGTTTGGTCATGTTGTCGAAGGTTATTACAAGAATTGTCATTTATCTATTAGAATTTTTAAGAAAAAAATCGATTTTGGAGCGAAAAAATTGAATTTTTACAAACAACTATTTTAGCTGGCTTTTACAGCTAACTATCAAAGCTAGGATGCTTAGTGATACATCAAAAGAAGCGGGACTGAAAGCGTTATAAAAAAATGTTTAACGTTTTTCTTTAGGATGCATCGTTTCGCTGAAAATTCATTTTAGCTCACACATATACTATACTATAGTATTAGCTCACACATATACTATACTATAGTAGTGTGAGCTATGGTGATCCTAATTTTTTCGAGAAAAAAAAAGTTGCTCCGATTTCAAAAATTTTTATATATCTTTGCGTTTCAGAAGATTTTGAAACTTTTTTGTTGCGCCGTCTGTCTGTCTGTCTGTCTGTCTGTATGTCTGTCTGTCTGTCTGTCTGTCTGTCTGTATGTCTGTAACGACCAACGCGCATAACTCAAAAACCGCTTGGCCGATTTTAATGAAATTTGGTACATAGGCTGGGTTTTGGGCCGAGATGGTCCCATTTAAAAATGAACAAAATCCACCGAACACAAACCAAATAAAAGGGTGGGGGTAGATTTCAAAAATTAGAGTTTAAGTGAAAATATGGCGTGTGTGATATCAAACGAAAGGTAATTGAGTCTGGAGTTAAACAAAATACATTTTAATTTATTTAAAAAAAAGGGTGGGGGTATATTTCAAAAATTAGAGTTTAAGTGAAAATATGGCGTGTGTGATATCAAACGAAAGGTAATTGAGTCCGGAGTTTAACAAAATACATTTTAGTTTTTATTTTTTTAAGGGTGGGGGTAGATTTCAAAAATTTGAGTTTAAGTCAAAACATGGATTGTGTGGCATCAAACAAAAGTTAATTTAGTCTGGAGTTGAATAAAATATATTTTAGTTTTTAGTTATATTAGCTCACACGTACACTATAACTATAGTACCTAGTGTGAGCTTAGGGGCCCATATATTGGCAGAGTATTTTCTATAATCTTGTGAACAGTTTTAGAAACCACAAACTTTAAAATCATAAAGTCAATATCCTCCCTCTTCTGAGAACAGTTTAAAGCCTTCTATGTAACAAAAATGAGCATGGGTATATTTTAATTCTTTTGCGAGCGGAAATACTAATAATCTTGGTAGATCTCAAAAACTACTTGATTTATCAAAAAATGATGACAAAATTTGTTTGCCTTTAAAAAAATTAAAAGCGGACCATTGGGCAGGGAGATACGCTTAAACAAAAAATCTATCAATTTGGCGGCCATTTTCAAAGATGGTGGCCAAATGACCATGATTCGATCACGTGACCAAACTTTTTTATACTCCAATGGGTGCTTAACAAAGCCTCGCAGTCAAACTGATCGCACATATTAGGTCACACGTGACAGGAGCCAGCGTCTAGACTAACTAGAAAAATGGCAAAAATTGATAAAGTTTCGAGAAGAGGATCAGCTAGGATTTATATGAATACTCAAGAAAGTCAAGAAAGAGTCCATATTCAAAATGTGTAATAAGTTTTTGGAACCATTTTTATGTAACCAATACTTCATTCAGGCACACTGTGTGTACTTAAAAATAAAATCATAAAAAATATATTGATAACATATTGGTTTTTTACATATGCAAAAAATATCTCAGTATTCTCGTAATTAGAACACAGCGTCATTTAAATCATAGAGAATGTTTTTGTCAAAACAAAAACATTTTAATACCTGATAAAAACCTAATGATCCAAAACGAACTTGATTAAAACAATGTAATATGTATAATACATAGGTATTTTATTTTTAATACAGGGTGGCCCACTAAAAACGCACTGGAAGCGATTACGAGTATTTTTTTTTGATTTGTCAAAAAGGTTATAAATAAATAAAAAAGAATAAAATATTTTGGTTTAAAAATGGTAGCCATATTTAAACCTCCAAACGTCACTAGGAAATTTCGAATAAAAACGGTGTAAGTCAGTGTCAGCTGTCCGCCATATTTTACATGTTAATTTTTTAGACAAGTTAATATTTTGGTTTAAAAATGGTAGCCATATTTAAACCTCCAAACGTCACTAGGAAATTTCGAATAAAAACGGTGTAAGTCAGTGTCAGCTGTCCGCCATATTTTACATGTTAATTTTTTAGACAAGTTAGCGACGATTAAACCGATGGTCGATTGCTTTGGTGAATGTGTAATTGAAAAGGGATTCTAATATATCTTGTGCTTTTTACAGTATTTAAATATTGATACGTATTTAATACGGGAATGCATCTACAGATATAGTTTTAAGTTATTTATGTATTATTTAGCTTTGAATATTTTTGTATATAAGTTTTATGTCAATCATGGATTATCTCTATTGTTTTTCGAACTTTAAACCACCCCTCAGAGGTGGTAATACAATTTGAGACTATTTTTAACAGGAATCCTACGACTGCATGGACTAAATTTCCAAAAAATGACATTTCGTTACAAAATTTTTATGTGGTTTTTCTTTATTTCTAAAGTTTGTTGGAATTTATATGAGATGAAACTCACTGAGAAATGCTTACTATCATATTACACATTAGAGTGAACCAAATCTTTGCAGTTATTTGACCTGTGAGTATTAAAAAAATACACTTAAACCGGTCGGTCTAAGTCTTAAGGTCTTAGTAAATACTGGTGATTGTGTTTATTGTATTACAATCTAGTCAATAAGAGTAATTAGCAATTTTGTTTTTAACTTAATTTACTAGAAGTTAGATTTAAACTTAAGGTTCACTCAACAGTTCTCCCCGCTTTATATAGCTCAAACGGCTTCACTCTTTTTAGTCTTTGAACTAGCATAGTGTTTGCCCGCAGTTAGAAAAACGATAACTGCAATGGACTGTATATATTTTATTAAATGAAGCGCGAACAAACATAAATATATTGATATGAAATCACGAAATAATTAAGGTCCATAGGTTAATTGCTGGTACCACACAACGGAAATCAGAAACAAAGCACTCACCAGTTTGCAGCCAATTTCTCCACGTTCCAGGGGCCCCTGTCTTGATCTAATGATGGCACCACGTAGCTGAAGGGCTGAAGTTTCTAGTTCTATGCTTCAGTACACCAAAATCGAGCACTTTCAAGTGTAGAAATTTGTAATAGTTGGAGAAAGTAAATTAACACGCCATTTTCTCGAGGCGGTAGAAAAGGATCTCACTGATTCTTGGTGCGCATGTCCAATGCGCGGAAAATGTACTCTGTCCGTCATCCAATTGTGTGGTTTTAAAATTTTAAAAACAACCGCGAAATTTAGCGGGAGCTAACACATAGTATTGTCTTAAAGCTGAATAGCTTCCACATTCACATGCCGATGGAGTCTATCTTCATGACTTTTTGCATACTTTTTTGCTACAGTTTCGATTTTTAGGTCCCGACAAGGGTTACTCTTCTTTAGTACAGCCCCATAATGACTGGTTTTAGTATTTATTATGAATTGGTAAATTGGACTTTCTTCCAATAAGCCAGTTCATTTTTCTATACCTTATCTCAAGTTCTTTCTTTTTTTCTGTCGAACCGAGATATTATACCTGATTTGAATATGGTAAGGGAATGTTGTTAATTGGTATTTACATGTGATTTACATTTTTGTTTGTAAAATCAGCATGAATTGATTTGCTTTCAATTAATTTTATTCGCCACTTTGTTGTCCAATTGTGAACTTCGGTGACTGCATCCTAAAGTTTTTCTATGCATTCTTCAAGATATTTTTCCACCGTCGATAAATGAATTGATTTGCTTTCATTTAATTTTATTCGCCACTTTGTTGTCCAATTGTGAACTTCGGTGACTGCATCCTAAAGTTTTTCTATGCATTCTTGAAGATATTTTTCCACCGTCGAGAAACCAGTATCATCGGCAAATGTTGCTAAGTGACAATTTTCTGGCTTTGTCATATCGCAAGTGAATAATAACTATAAATAAGGGCCTAGTACGCTACTCTGGGACACGCCTGCTTGAATTTCTCATAATGTTAAGTATGAATCTTCCTCTTTTACTCGGAAATGCTGATTCCCAAATATCAGAATATTATTTTGGCAGAAAGCGTTTTAGTTTAAAATTAAGGCCTTTGTCAAATGCTAGCACAAGCATTCAGAAAGACTGCAGAATAAACTTTTCCCTCTTCTAGTGCTTTTTCTATTATATTAGTAATTCTGTGTACTTGATCTATCGTAGATGGAATAACATCTTGTCTTTCTATGATTTGTTTTATTCTTTTATGCATATAATTTTTGAAAGAACTTGGATAAATAATTGGCAGCAAAGATATTGACCTGTAAGATGACGTCATGGAGTCGCTTTCCCGGTTTTGGAATCATGATAACTTCAATCACCCTGTACATTGGTCAATAATATTTCGTTCAATTCAAACTCGTTTATATTATTAATTTTCACTTTTAGTCATTGTTAGAAAAAGAAAATAAAAGACAAAAAAAGTATTTTTTTTTGATGTCGGACTGAAACAAAATTTGTTTTGGCTAAACGATTTTTTACGAAAAATTCAGTACCTATTTACGATACCACAAAGATCTGCGAAAAATTGTGCAACTTTGGACACGTGTAAACTCTCTATATAATACGTAAAATGTTTACCTTTTGCAATATGTCGTCAGTATAGTTCGCATAACAACATATGTATTGATCCCAAATAGGGATAAGGCTTCATAGAAAACGCACGTGATAACAGTAATAATATCTGTGACATTGCATTTTATGGAAAGTTTTCACATGCAAATGGTAAAATATCCCTGGAATTAACCTGGAAATAAAAAAAGTATTGACAAAGTAGTTTATGACTTTTCTCACAGTGGAGTTTTTAAAATATAGCAGAAAAACTCTCAATATTCTCTACAATTTCAGTTTTATTGTTAGTACATCTTTCGGACTTGTCTTTTGAAAAACGTTGCTGAAAATAAGGCTTATTAAATCATTGTCATCCAGTTGGTTTTCTTATGACATTCCTATTAGTCTGTCATATTTTACATCACGATATTCTTGAATTCTCTTGTATCTAGCTAATCTTGAATCCGAATTGCGTGTCACTAAATGATTTTTCAACTTTCGGATAGTTTTGTCTGAATTTAATTTTAGGAAATACCTTTAAAACATGACACCGTTGTATATAGAAATAAATTTTGACGGGGAGGGGGCAGAGGAAAACAAGAATATTTACTTAATTATATATTTAGAAAAATGAACTGGCTAATTGGAAGGAAGTCCAATTTAACAATTCATAATAAGTTACTGCTTTATAGACAAATACTGAAACCAGTATGGACATATGGTATTCAACTATGGGGTTGTGCTAAAGAGAGTAACATTCTAGTTGTACAGAGATTTCAAAATAAAGTATTAAGAAACATTGTGAATGCACCTTGGTACGTTCGAAATAGTGACCTTCATCGAGATCTAAAAATCGAAACTGTAGCAGAGACTATAAAAAAGTACGCAAAAAGTCATGAAGATAGACTATGCTAGTTCGACGACTAAAAACAGTGAAGCCGTTTGAGCTAGTAAACTAAGTGAATTACACATAAAACAAAATAATGCTATAAACACAACACAATTGTGAGTTACAGACTAAACAAAGCGGGGAGAACTGTTGAGTGAACCCTAAGTTTAAATCTGACTTTTCTAGTAAATTAAGTTAAAACAAAATTGCTAATTAGTCTTACTGACTAGATTGTAATAAAAAAAACACAATGTGTTTGACAAATAAAAAAAAAAATATTATATATTAGGTATTATATATTATTATGTCAAGAGAAAAAATACAAAAACATTTTACTTAATAATTACCGATTCTATATTTTTTGAAAAAGTCATAACTTTATCAATATCTATATTATTATTTCTATGCGCTCTTATTAAAGCCAGTTTCACCAATCTGATGAAGCAGTTTTCACTGAAAGTACTGCTAATACAAGTAACAATTTGGACACTCTTGTATCGATTGCAGATGATACTGTTTTGTTTTACAATTACCACATGTCATCTGCTATAAGTTTGAATTCAGGACGCAACATTGATTTATTTACTATATCTAGATCATCAGCGTATTTTTCTATTGTATGTAGAAGGTCCTTAAATGTTTTTGTCTTTGTATTAACATGTTTAAAAACTTTTTTTTTCTTGATTAAATCTTCAATGATTGGAATACATAGATAAACTCTGTGATATTGTGCTATATTTTCAATTTGATTATTCTCGCGATATCTTGTCGGCAGCGCGTCTCTTTAAATCTATTGCAATGTCAAATTGTTCTGCCAATTTTACGGTTTTTTCAAAAATTTGTTAAAATTCGTGTTTGGCATTAATATTTTCTAAAGCATCAGATGACTGGCTCACTCTTTTTAAAGCAACAACCAAGTCCATGTTTTTTGATTGCAGATACTCCGAAACCTTGTAAGGGAAAGCCAGAATCCTGGCCACTATCTTTAGTTATAAAAAAACAAAATTGAAAACTGCTGTTATGTTATGTTAAAAAGAAATTGCCCTTCCAGAATCATCAGCTCCACTGCTCACTGTCTTATCCAAAGCACAGGATATCTCAGTAAGGTCATCGGTGAATGTAGTTACGGCTTTGTGTACCATTTTGGGGAGGGCCCGGGCCCCCATATATACGCCGGAGGAACATGAGATAAAATTTTTCCTTCTTAAATTCTTATTTCAGTTTTTACTTTCTTTTGAAATTTCAAGGGTTCTTCTATACGTTCTGCTAAAGTTTCAATGTCGATTTCAAATAAACGCCCGCCAGATACACAGATAGGTATCAATAATAGGTGTGTTGTTGCACAAACAATGTTGTCGGCATGCAAAAACAATTTTACTTTTTTCTGCCGCGCTACGGCACAGTTACACGAAATTATCTAACACAGACATTCTTGTAAAAGTGGGTTTCTAGGTCATGATTTAATATAGTTGGCACATCGCGTTCAGTGTCTATCATAATTACAGCACCGTGTTCTATTCATCGATGCGATTGGTTGATTTTCTATTAAGTTTTTCGTTTAATATTTTTTTGTCAACCAACTGTTAATTCTTTTATTGTATCTCTGACTTGTAGTCAAGCTCTTGCATTTATTACTTTGTTTATATGGTCTATTTAAGCAATGTTTATATTAATTTGCGAATGAGGATTACTTACATTTCCGTTTTCTTAACATGGTTTCTTTTGCTGTTAATTTAATTTTTTTTCATCGCATGTCCTGTAAGTATCTTCCCCAAGTTTTTAGTACTCGCTGGCGTCTCTGCACTGTATTTTAATTATTTTCAAATTACTTGCTGCAGTTATCTCGAAACGGACTCAAACGCACATTTGTTTCAGCGAGGTATACTTCAAGCTCTACCAAGTCGCCAAGTATTTGATTGGCTAGTGAGTTTCAGCAATTTGCTCTATCGCTGCTGTGTGTACACGCGATGCAAGTAAGTTGTGAGAAAGAAGACACGAGGTTTAAATTAAAATTAGCTTCCGTTTTACCTTCATTATCATATGAAGAACAGTGTGAAATAAGTTTTCAATTCTGACCTGGTAAATAATTCCTTCTACTTCAGTACTCTTATTTAGAAATAACTAGTTTTCTTTTAAATCCATATAATGTAGGTAATAACTGATATTATTATATTATTATTATATTATTTGTGTTTATTTAATATTTATAAGCTTCTTGTTTAAATATGACCTAAATTAATAATTAGGATTTATTTGCTAACCTTATTCCAATAATATTTGTATTGGCTTGTTAGTTCGCTGTGGATTTTCTCAAATTGCTGGTTTTTGTTTAAATATAAAATTAGATCCCAACTTATAATAATGATAAATCAGTTCGAGTCTCTTGTGTTGAAAGCACGCAATTGTCTTCCATCATGCTCCTTTGTCATTGATTTTTTAATGGCCGGGGCTTCTTTAAGTTAAATAATTAACCTCTTTAATTTGTGTAAGTACAACTTCTTTTTAAGTTATCCTAATAGCTTCACAACTTATTCAAAGTCAGTGTCGATATGTATGCTGTACTATTCATGGAACAATTTATTTTTTGCTTTCTCTTTCATGCTTCTATTACATTATTGTGCTACCGCCTTTATCTTTTGAATCCTCTTCAATAGTTACCTTTATTATCCTTCCATTTTCGTTTTTTTTTTGGCTATTAAGGCATCCTAATACCTAAATTAGTCAAATTGTCTTTCAAAGGTATCTTCGATGGGTGCATCAGAATATTTTATCATAAATAACCTCTATTTTGTATTGGATCAAATAAAGTTAAAGAATTCAACACTAGAAGAACACAACGATTCGCACAATAACGTTTCTTGTGCATTTACCTCGTGCTATAATAAAGCAGCAGTTAAGTTGAAGATCAGCAAGTGAGCGCCATCCATGATCAAGTTAATAAGCAACAGCCAAAGAGCGAAAAGCCCATTAAGGCAGCATGTCAAGCGCTACAAAATGTGTGCCGCGCTCGGTGCAGTTAGAGTCCGGTTAACGGTAACGATAAACTTCATGAAAATCCACCGGGGCCCAGGTGGGGTTCTCGCAAGAAAGTTATGGCGTACTCTTTGGGAAAATGAGTGCAGAACTGGTTTAGTATATCCATTCCATTGACATTCAGTTTTTCAGTTTTGATATTCCATTGAGAAACTTTTTAATTTTCTCTCTGAGAGCTCCTGCCGCGTCAAGACCTTTTTCCCGTCATTCAATTTTAAAGTCAAAATAGACAAGAATGTTCAGGAAGATTTTAACCCAACCTCAATCTGTAGACAGTGCTTATACTTATACTTATCATGTTTTGTTGATATTCGTCTCCATGGCATCGTGATATCTTTATTTCATAAGTCTCATTAGTATTAAATTTAAACTGCATTATATTACATCCGAAAATTTAGGATCACCTTGCGATTTTGTCTCCTCGGTGTGATCAATTGCAATTGGTGTAAATTTTTGACAACACCGAACCAGTGTCAGTGCACTACCAGTTCTGTACTTATCTTCCCAATGGAATACGCTATTAAACTACATGGTGTTGTTCAAACTACAAGCTGGAATGAATGGATCTGATGCATTTGCCTATATAACCCTAGAATTGTTAGTTTTCACAACAAATAATGCAAGATAAATACTATTTATTTGCAAAACATTTTCACAAGCAAACGTCAACAGATTAACTTTTTATAGATTTAAAAACTTAAACGAAAGAAATATGAAGTTTAAAAATGTAATAAGAAAGCCAAGAAAGACGGAAAATTAATTTTAGCAGTTATTTATTGATTATTAATTAAAAGGTTATTACGTTTATCTATAAGTTTATTTAGTTTGAATGTTATTTCCGAAAGCCGTGAAAAGACCCCGTGCTGGTAATGGAATCATCAACTACATGAAGAAGCACTCCTTGGAAATCGTTATTAGTTTCTTCTGTCGTTGTGTTTCCGTTCCCATTGTACAGAGCGCTCCTTTCATTATCAATATTTTCTAGCGAATACTTTTATAAAAGGTATTTCTTATTTTCTTCCTCTTCCATATTTCTATGTTTTCGTTATTTGGATTTTTAAGATTTAAAGTTTGAAACACATTTCATTGTGCCTTCTAGATTTTGTTTTAAATCATCTTCTGCTTTAGAGAAGAGTATTCTTGTTCAGCTTTTCATAATTTTATGTTCTCGTTCTCACAGCTAATACAAATGTACTCCATCTTGAATATCGTCATTTTCTTGTTTAAATTCAGCTCTTTTGCCTTTTCAATTTCTGGTTTTGGGAAAAACCAACTATAATATATTTTATTCCTTCTCTGATATTGATACTTGTATTAATTCATTGCTTCATTTTATGTTTTCTTTATCATCGTTATTGGTATAAAATATTTTCAGAAATATTCCGTTAACCATATTTTCTTCCTTGCATTCTTTCTGTTAAGGCACGATAATCAGAATGTGCTTTATTAACTGGCACTCTTTCCTTCCTTCGCTCTTTCTCTCTCTCTTAGAACAATTAAAATGTAAGTATAAATTTTTAATCGGACTAAAACCTTGTGTAACTAATTTGGAAACAATTATTTTACTGCAAAGTTTTTTTACCTTGTTATCTTCATTGTTAATTATTTAAGCACTCGGTAACTTAGTATACATGCGGACCTAATTATGTATATTGGCATCAATTTTATCTCTTCTTGTTCCTTCTTAATTTTTACATTTATCCGGAAACATCTCACATAGATTTCTGTTATGTTATACATGTTATTAGATCGTGAGAAATCAAGAAAACCATTGCTTCCTTTTGATAATTGCTTTAATCGGGGGCGTTGTACATTGGCGTAACAAGAAGTTTGTTGGTGTATTGTCGTCCCCAAAGTTATTAAGCGTTTTTCTTTCAAACTTTTTTTCAGCTTTTAGTCGGTATACAGAATCTTTGGTCTGTCCACAACCTGTTCCTGCTTCCCAGGAGTTTTCTTTTGGCTTTGGGACCACATTGTCGGTTTCTGCTCTGTTGCCTGGTACACCTGTATGCCCTGGAACCCAAACCAGCATAACCCGTTTGCTATCGCTTAGGGTTTTCATTCTTGTGTTTGTCATGTGGCCTGGATGTTACAAATTTGCTCTTCCGCACGATTCCTGATTTCTTCTAGCATCATTTATTCAAATATTTCACCATTTTAGCTCACACTAGTACTACTATACTATAGTAGTATGAGCTATGGTGATCCTAATTTTTTCGAGAAAAAAAAAGTTGCTCCTATTTCAAAAAATTTTAAATATCTTTCTTCTTTTTCAGATGATTTTGAAACTTTTTTGTTGCGCCGTCTGTCTGTCTGTCCGTCTGTCTGTATGTATGTCTGTCTGTCTGTAACGACCAACGCGCATAACTCAAAAACCGCTTGCCCGATTTTAATTAAATTTGGTACCTAGGCTGGGTCTCGGGTCGGGATGGTCCCATTTAAAAATGAACGAAATCCATCGATCACAAGCCAAATAAAAGGGTGGGGGTAGATTTCAAAAATTGGAGTGTATGTGAAAATATTGCGTGTGTGATATCAAACGAAAGGTAATTAAGTCTGAAGTTAAACAAAATACATTTTAGTTAAAAAAAAAGGGTGGGGGTAGATTTCAAAAATTAGAGTTTAAGTTAAAACATGGCTTGTGTGGTATCAAACGAAAGGTAATTGAGCATGGAGTTGAATAAAATATATTTCAGATTTTAATTATATTAGCTCACACGAACACTATAAATATAGTACCTAGTGTGAGCTTAGGTACCCATATGTTGGCAGAGTATTTTATTTGCAATTTTTTCAAAAATGTTTTAATCGTTCAGTTAAGCCCTTCATCACCATAAAGAAGGTTACTCCTGTAAAATTGTAAAAATGACAATGATAGATCATCATTTTTATTGGTAGTTAAACCGTTTTGTATATGTCCTAAGTTTGATCAATATTTGTATTGATGGGTTTCTTTAGAAATTGTAATATTTGAGGGAAAAATATAGTGTTTGTTGCACCTACCTATTTAATAAATGTTTAAACAGATTTCAGAAGTGAGTCGTCCTCCAGACACAAATACTTTACACCTACGAATCAGAGTTTCATTATATCGACGATCTAATATTAGATCGGCGAGCAAATTAACTTTTAATGAAAGCGTTTAGCATTAGCCTCTAACCATTCGATGCAAACGCTTTAAATTGTTTTTATACACTTTTAAATAAACTCCTAATAAAAAAAAACAAATTTTCTCTCTAATAGGTTTGGAAACAAAAAAATAGGACTGAGAACACAACCTTGAACTCCATAAAGAATTTTGAATTTTACCCAAATGTTGATATTTATTTCTAACTTTCCTAACTAAAATTAAAACATCAAAATTAAATTTTTTAAATTTAATGTTAAAATTCACGGGTACTAAAATTTAAGTTTCTTATTATTATTTGGCTTAAAAATTCCGCTGATTGACGCTCACGTCTGATGGTGGGTAAAAACGCTAATCAGCGTTGATCTGGCCTGAAAGGCAGAAGTGCTGTTTTAGGTCACGGATGGTTTATTTCTCTTTGCAATCGATCTTTACATCGATCAATATATATAGATAGATAGTTAGATAATCTTTATTACCATAATATTCATACAAATGTACAGGGTGTCCCAAATTGGGCACTTTTAGGGGGTTTAAGGTACTTCTAGGGGAGACAGAGACAAACTGACCACGCATTGCGAGGCTCAAATTTCAAGAGAAGACTTATAGTGAAAACCGCATTTTGAAATATCGTCTCGTCTTTGAGCTACGGGGGCTTTTTGAAAAGTCTGCATTTTTGAAGGGGGTCTATAACTTCGTTATTAGTGGAAATTTTGATTTAGAGTAAATTGCAGTTTTATAGACTTTGTCACGAGGAATTCACCCGCTAAATTATATTTTAACTGTCACTTTTAGTTTTTGAGATATGACATAAAGTTGCATTTTTTCTTATGGAATGGCCTATATTTTAATTAATTTTCGAATTCGTCATTGAATTCTTTTCAAAATGATGTATCATATGTCATAGTTTGATTGAGCGGTTTAGGAGATATTCAGCTTTTTCACTTATTTCTAGTGCGCTATGATTTCCTGCTGAGGCACGTAAAGGCACTCCAGTATTTTTATTATTTTACAGTCACAAATATAGTAAGGCTGGTTTGAAAAAATTATAATTCAGCTGACGGCCCTCAAAGCTTAGTTATAAAAAGTTTAAAAGAATGATACATATTTCAAAATAAAATTGAAACGCTTTTCATATCAAAGCGTAATGTCAAATTGTTTAAACAATTGAAAACAATGACAAAACGCCAAGACGCAAGGTCAACTTGATTTGCATAGTATAAGACAACAAAACTAAAGGAGCATTGAAGTAGGATTTGACCGCAAGGCTTTCACGTCAATGGCGCATGACGTCATTCAACGGACAGTAGACAAAAATAAAAAACTTTAATTATCTCCGAAACCGCTCAATCAAACTATGACATATGATACATCATTTGGAAAGAATTCAATCACGAATTCGAAAATTAATTAAAATATAGGCCATTCCATAAGAAAAAATGCAACTTTATGTCATATCTCAAAAACTAAAAGTTACAGTTAAAATTTAATTTAGCGGTTGAATTCCTCATGACAAAGTCTATAAAATTGCAATTTACTCTAAATCAATATTTCCAATAATAACGAAGTTATAGACCCCCCTCCAAAATGCAGACTTTTCAAAAAGCCCCCGTAGCTCAATGACGAGACGATATTTCAAAATGCGGTTTTCACTATAAGTCTTCTCTTGAAATATGAGCCTCGTAATGCGTGGTCAGTTTTTCTCTGTCTTCCCTAGAAGTACCTTAAACCCCCCAAAAGTGCCCAATTTGGGACACCCTGTACAGATACATGGAGTCGTCATACACTTAGTAATTTAAAAAATCTTAAAACATAAGTTTAAAAAATATTTTGATATTAAAAATTGTATAGGTATAGTAATACTTTAAAGTTTTTTCCAGAAAGACTTATCGTTTATAAAAAAATTTACGATTTTTAATGCTAAACATTTTATATATAGGTATGTAGTTCAGCATAAGAGTAGAAATTAAAAAATTAAAAATACAATGTTTAAAAATTTTAAACACATAGATAAGGACAAACATTAAGACAAATTCACACATATTTTAATATGCATATTACATATATAAAGTTAATTTTTGTTTTTCATCTTGAGCCATTATAAGTTAAAATTTAAATATTCACCTATTGTATAAGGTTCAATTTGGCATATTATTTTGAAACATTTTGTCTTGAATTTTTTTAAATTATGTATGTCTTGTATCAGCTTTGGGAGTTTATTGTAAAACTTAATAGCCGAGTAGATCGGGCCTTTTTCGGTTGATGAAAGTCTATGTACTGGATAGAGAAGTAAATCGTTACGGTTTCTCGTTTGGTACGAATGGTTTGGCTCAAATGATTCAAATAGACTGGGATTCTTTCTTAAATATAAGATACATTCAAAAATATAAATGCCAGGCACTGTTAAATAATTATTATTTTTGAAAGTTTGACGGCAGCTTGTTAGCGTTGTTGTTGTACATGGTTTTGAAATGATTTGACGAGCAATCGAATCAGCAGTTTACGCTCGCCTGCTCTTGTTCTAGTTTCTCTCGTATCTTGGTAGATGGCGCTCCTTGCGAGGGTTTTCTTACTAATAGACGTAGGGTGAAAGACAAAAAGGTCTGATTAACTTCGCAAGGGTGTCACATTGACCAAGCAATGTTCTGAATCCCATAAGGACGAAACAGTTAACTGTCAACACTTATTAGGTGTCCATTAGATCTTGGACCCCCGTGAGGTTAAGCTTTTGAGTTACCCACGGAAAAATTTGAGAGAAACACAACAAAAACTTATTTTTACCTGATTAGCCACGAAAACTTGTTTGATTTTTGTTTGTTAAAAAATCTAAGTTGGTGGACATTTTCTTAAAGTAGGTATTCTGCACCACTGCACAGGAGAAAAAATTAATTTTTACCTGAAGAGCCCTATTTTTTATAAGTATGCTGAGGTATCAACTGTTAAGATCGGCCAAGAACTAAAAAAGTTCTATAAAACAAGAAAACGTAAATAAATGGATATTCTTTGTACGTCTCCTGCCCTGTTCTGCTTTTCCACAGGGTGTCTATGGTTACCGCGAATCTTCTTCGATGTTAATTTCGGTTGTGACCCACTTTTATAATTTAAAAATACAGAAAATGTATTTTTAAATACAGTCAAGTATCGAGTATCACCAAAAAATTATTTCCTCTCTTAAATTCTTACACATTCTTTAATTTTCTTTATGTTGTTTTTATATCTTTGAATAGCATCGCTACATTGAAAACCGTGACTTATATTTCGATAGAAAAATCATTAATTTTTGTCCACTTTCACTGGTTCCAAAAATACATGTGACACTTTCAAATTTTGCAACCATAGTTTATATACCTACCTACTTATTTCAGTATCTACTAGTTTTTTCGATATTAGGGATTTATTGGAACAGAACCTGACCTTATTTGCAGTATTGTGACAGATTGACATATAAAAAGCAGCTGTTTTCTTTCAAAATTCGGCCTTTTTGTATTTAAAAACCGGATTTATTGGTGTCTGTTTTTATTAAATGAACGTTAGCGACTTTTTGAAATTTGACTTTGGTATATCAATTTTAAGAGGTCAGCTGTCAGTTTTCTTTGTAAATCTGTCAGAATAAAGCCGACTCTAAAATAAAGGCAGGTTTTATTCCAATAGGTCCCTATTATCTTAATGCGTCTGAACAAACCTTGTCATAATATAATCTTGGTATCGTTATTCTACGACTGTTTAAAAATTAAAATAACGAAATTACAATCATACATTTTACATTATATTACAGTGAAAACAACCCCTATAACTATCGAAAACAACCCTCCAATTTTCTTATTGTTGATTGACAAAAAATAACAATTTCTGATACTTTGAAACTAAAATCTTACCTTCCGTATATAATAACGATTTAAAAACGACATTCATTATAGATATTTACAAAAATGCGTATTTCCTTTAAAACAATAAATATAGTCGTTTATTTCATATTTTGCGAAATAGCACTATATAGCCCTCCCCTTCAAATCTGGGCTATTTCATTAAAATATAAAAATAGACTCAAGTTCCTTGTAGGTATAAGGCTATAGAAAAAATTAAAAACCCCAAGATTTTCATTTACTCTCCTTCCCTATAAATGTAAAGTTATGTAAAAGTAACATTAAAACCAGAAACGCTAGAGAGCTGAGCATTGGAAAACTGATAGGAACTATGATAAAACTATAGGAAAAAGTTTAAAAACACGAAAATTTTAGTTTGCTTTTCTCCCCTATACATGTAAAGTTATGTAAAAGTAACATTGTCCACTTTCAGAAACGCTAGAGAGCTGGGCTTTGGAAGGCTGATAGGAACTATGATAAGACCATGGGAAAACAATATTCCGCATATTTTACTACTTTAAAAATTAAATATTATCCAATTCCTTTAAAAAAGAAGTGTTTCATTTCAGGTAAAAAAAAAGCCAAGTACGTGAAAATGGCATTCCGTAAAAAGAATTGAGATAAAAGTAAAGCCAAGTTCTCCAATACAAATTTCAAAATGAAAGATTCTTACTAGTTTGGAAATGTTTTTCTAAACTTGGCTATTACGACTGTAAATGACTCTTAGGCACAGTGCTAAATTGAACATAAAGAAGTTTGGCTGTAATAGCAAAGTTTAGAAAAACATTTCCAAACTAGTAAGAACCTTTCATTTTGAAATTTGTATTGGAGAACTTGGCTTTACTTTTATCTCAATTCTTTTTACGGAATACCATTTTCGCGTACTTGGCTTTTTTTACATGAAATGTTTTTGTTATGATTTGGTTTTCTAAAATAATTAATATTTTTTTATTTTGATTCATTTACTTCAAAGTAGGTAAGTTTACAAATCTAAATCTAATATTCTAGTAACCTAATTAAACCTTTCTGTAGTTTCCTATGTTAAATTTATCAAGCAATTAAAAATTGATAATTTTGAATATGTAGGTATTTCAAATTATTGCTTTAATTTGTTTCCTATTTGTCGGAAAAGGCGCATATCGATTTTAATTCGTAAATATGTTTTCTCAAGGAAATAATCCGAATAAAATACAAATTACAAATGCCTCCAGTACCATTCAAGAAATATATTAGGTCAGTCATTGGAGCGAAAAAAAGACCCCCAGCTTGAAAAAGGTGGTGTAGTCGCAATTTTGACATATGTTGTTCACATTGGAGTCCTAAAAAACAATTCAAGTTTTCGACCTTGGGGGGAGGGGGGGGGCTCCCCCCGCCATCTTGGATTTAGTGTGTATAAAAAGGTTTTTTTTAATTTGTACATTTTAGAAAAAAAAGTTTTAGACAAAAGTTCTATAATAAAATTTGTACATTTTCTTGTCAGATGAATGGTTTTTGAGTTGTGACGCTACACATTTCGCCGCAATTTTGAATTTTGACCTATTTTTTTATTTATTGGCTTTGAAACTGCTTATTTTGGAGAAAATTTATAATAACATAAAATAAAGACTAACTAATAGCATATAAAATGAGTTCTTTGGGTAGTACCGTTGCTGAGATACGAACCCCGAAGTTTTAGCAGTACACCCGTTTCCTATGTATTTCCATAGTATATGCAAAATAAACCGAAATTATTCAGTTTTATGTCATTTTCTTAAAAAGTTAGCATTTTACAGAAATTATGTAATTAACGATATTATAGAAAATTGAATTATCTTTTAAACGATGTATCACGGAAGTGGGCCAAGTCCACCGCTAACACTTAATTGGCACCCATAAATTGGGGTTATTTTTTTTTTTTAAATTGTTCTTTTAGGTTTTATTCAGGTTTCAAAAAAACACCTTTTTTAGAGAAAATAAAATGTTCTTTCAAACGGCATATCACAAAGTTGTGTTAAGGCTATTATTGACACTTCAGGGGCGTCCGCATATTGGTTATTTTTTTATTTAATATTTTAAAATGTTTTATTTGTTTTATTCAATTTTCTTAAAAACTAAGCTTTCTAAAAAATCTTGTTTAACTCTATATTGTTTTAAATAAAATTATCTTTACCACAATTTATGGATGCCAATTAAGTGCTAACTGTGGACTTGGCCCACTTAAGAGCTACATCGTTTAAAAGATAATTTAATTTTCTACAATAAAGTTAATTACAGAATTTCGGTAAAATGCTTACTTTTTAAAAAAATGACATACAACTGAGTAATTTCAGTTTATTTTGCATATACTATGGAAATACATAGGAAACGGGTGTACTGCTAACACTTCAGGGTTCGGATCTCAGCAAGGGTACTACCAAGAGAACTCAATAATGTATCATTTTATAGGATATTAGTTGGTCTTTATTTTATGTTACTACAGGTTTTCTCAAAAATAAACAGTTTTGAAAAAAACTAAAAAAAATTGGTTAAAACCCAAAATGGCGCCGAAATGTTTAGCGTCATAACTCAAAAACCATTCGTTTGACAAAAAAACGTACAAATGAGTTTTTGTAGGAAATTTTATTGTCTTTAACTTTTGTTTAAAACTTTTATTTGTAAAACGTAGAGTTACTAAGTAATTAAAGAAAAAAAAACCTTTTTATGCACACTAAATCCAAGATGGTGGGGGGAAGCCGGCCTCCTCAAGGTCGAAAACTAAAAATTTGTTTTTAGGATTCCAAATTCGCGACTACACCAACGTTTGCAAGCTAAAATTCTATAATGACTGGACTACATGGGCTTTCTTGAGCAGAGTCAAAACTTCTGTGCAATGTTATTGCTTCGTCAAATTTCAAATGTAATTTTTGTATGAGTAAAGTAGTAAAGGCACCTTGGTGATTCGTGGTAAAACTACCTATTTTGTGTAGTTTGTTTGAGCTTTGTCGCTGTAACATGCCGAACCGTATAAAGTGGGCGTAACAAAAGAAAAATACCGTTTTGCTTACAAGGCTTTTCCTGTTTGAAACATTTAAAATGTCGAAGGTAAAGACACGTCTACTTTTTCTTGTGGATTGCATAGTGTCTTTCTAAATTATCAGGGACCTGTTAGAAGTGAAATATATAAGTTAGACAACGAGGAGCATTTAGTGGCCATAAAGGCAAGGGAAAATAAGAAAAATAAGATAATAAATAATAATAAAATATTAAATATAAGATACTAAAAACCGTGTTCTCGTAGCTACAAGCGCGGATCTGGGTCAAAATCTAGGGGGGATAGTCGACAAAAAAATAATTTCTACTATAATTTTTTTGCTAGGGGGTAATTTTCCTGTTTTCCCTTTAATTATTAGGAAAAAATGCATTTTTTTTCTAGGGGGGGTAATTACCCCGTTACCCCCCTCAAATCCGCGCTTGCGTAGCTATCGGACGCTTTAAAGATGAAAGAAAAATTAGAGATGACGAAACGGTTTCCGAATAGGCGAATTTTGAATCAGTGCCTCGGTAGCTCAGATGGAAAAGCGTTTGCCCGGTTAGCGAAAGGTCGCTGGTTCAAATCCAGCCTGAGGTAAATCTTTTTGTTATCTTATTTTTCTTATTTTCCCTTGCCCTTTTGCCACTAAATTCTCCTAATCCTCCTTTGTGAAATACAAGGGCTGGTAGTAATACTACTACTACTATGTCGGTTTAGAACGTTTTTCTACGTTGTCCGACGCCTATTCTCCACCTCCTTCGATCCTGACAGTCATCTTTCCTCAGATTTTTTTGACTCATTGATTTTTGGATTGACTGTTGCCATTCCAGTTTCGGACGCCCTCTTTTTCTGCGTCCTATTGGTTGCCATTCTAGGACCTGCTTTGGTAATCTTTCGTCGCTCATCCGTTGTACATGGCCGTACCATAGCAGTTGCCAGTGGCGTATATACGGGAAGGGGGCGGCCCCCCCCGAAACTAAGATTTTTTTGGATCTTTTCCACATATTTCATGAATACAAACATAAAATAGCATAAAATACAGCCTCATGCGGTCTCGCCCACCCCCCCAAAACTGTCTCGGGCCCACCCTGAAACTTTTTTCTATATACGCCACTGTCAGTTGCCTTTTAGTGATGTCATCCGTTATGCTTCCCTCGATTCCCATTCTTTCTTATATGATCTGTTCTAGATATTCGACAAGTCTCTATTCCATACAAGAGCGTGCTTTTCACCATTGTTTCATATATGTTAAATTTTACATTCTTTTTTATCTCTCTGCTCCATAAAATACTGTTAAGACAACCAATAACCTTTTTTGCTTTTACTATTCTTTTTTCCAGTTCTTTACAGTCTGTTCCCGTCTTATCAAATGTGACACCCAAGTATACATACTCATTACATGGAGATATTGTTTGTCCATTTTCTAGTTCTAATTCACTTGATTCGTTTCCAATACATAAGTACTGTGTCTTGTCCACGTTCACTGTTAACCCCCACTTTTGGTACTCTTCTGTTAACTTTCTCATCATATACTCCATGTCTTCTTTATCATTAGCTACAATTACTTGGTCGTCAGCAAACTGTAGTGTGTATATGGTAAATCGGTCGTTAAGTTGTATTCCCATGCCGTGTACTTTGCGTTTCCAGTTTTTTAGAGCTACTTAAGCCTTTCGTTACCAGGATTTCTTTTGAAAGTCGATTTCCAATTTTAATTTTAGATTTTGACCCTTTGTATAGTTCTTTTATCGCTTTTATGTATGTATGATTGATATTAGTCTGCTCTAACACTGTCCATAATTTTTCTACTGGAACGGTATCATATGCTTTTTGTAGGTCCACAAAGGTAACATGAGTCTCTATATTTCTGGCGCTCCTTTTCTCAATTACTTGTTTAAGACAAAAAACATTATCAGTACAAGATCTGCCTGCACGAAACCCACTTTGCTCTTCTTCTTCTTGTTCATGAAAATCATTCTCTATTAGATCTCTAAGAATCCTACCGTACAATCTACTTAGAGTACTGGTAGTAATAACCAAAGAAGATAGTTGATATATTTTCTTTGGTAATAACACACCTATTCACATTAATAAAGGTTAAAGTTAGCTATTGTAATGTCCGCAAAAGATTCCTATTAGCTCTATTCTTAGAGTTTGGTCTCGTTTTCTCCAAACTGTTGCTAATGAGAAAATCGATGGCACAGTTCTTGTCCAAGGTTGATTCTGTGAATTTTCCGGCTTGGATTTTTCCGCTTTTCTGAAAACATCCTATTGTCTGGCTTTCCTTGAAACATTTCACCCGACGAGGCCATAAAAAAGTTTTATTTTTGGTAATTTTTTATTTCCCAACACCTGCAAACCGATTGGAAAGTATTATAAAGTGCGTTTTTAAGCATTTTTAAGCAATACAAATAAGTAGGTAGGTACCTATGTATATAATTTATTATTGCAAAATATAAAATAGCACGATTCATTTCCTTGAAATATTTTATTTATATCAGATCCTTTTTAGCTCAGTCATATTAGTTGAAAAAACCCTGAAACTTGGAAAAATACTCTGCCAATATATGGGTACCTAAGCTCACACTAGGTACTATAGTTATAGTGTACGTGTGAGCTAATACAACTAAAAACTGAAATATATTTTATTCAACTCCAGACAGAAAAAGATGTCGTCGAATTTAAGAAAATGACGGACATGAAAAATACTTGGTTAATTTTTGACATCAGGAAAATTTTTTTGGACTTAAACAAAGATTTTTTGTTTAAAAATTCTAAAGCAAAAAATAAGCGCTTTAGATGTGTCTGCAGGTATAATTTATGGCACTATATAGACAGAAAAACTTACCTTATTAATATGGTATAGGTATTTGTTTTTTTAATTTATTTTTAATCCCCAATTTTCGCATAATAGATTAAAACTACTAAAAAGTAAAAATTTGCCCGTTCATAATTATTATGATGAAGGTCGCAAAAATTAAAATTATCAAGCGATTACAAGGTTAACCTTATGAATAAAATAAGTAATTTAATTTCTATGTAAGTAGCGGATAATTTTGAATGTTCTTTCAATAAATTAACAAAAAAAAATATGGGTACCTAACTAGTCGAATGGATCAAGTAGGTCACGGCTTTATTTTTATTTTTTGGTACACATGCGTGAATGTGCGAAACACTTTCCCCAAAATCTACACGTAATTATGTTATTATTGACAATGAAACTGTAACCTTGTGACTACATATACATAAACCTGAGGCTATAGTGTAAAAGTTACGCCCTTAACACAAAAAATATCATTCATAGGCCAAATCTATCTATCTATCTATCTAGCCTTCTTCGATCCATCTTTATACATATGCCTTCCCCAATATCTTTCATTCCTCTCTGTCTGTCGCCGTGTTCATCCATCTAGCTCCTGCATGTCTCTTCAAATCGTCCGCCCATCTCATTTGGGGTCTTCCCCCACTTCTTCACTTGTTCAATTGATCGTCTTTCTGTCTGATAATATGACCGGCAAATTTCCATTTTAATTTTGCTACTTCTCCTCTGACATCCCTTACTTTTATTTTATTTCTTGTCCATTCATTCCTTTTTCTATCTGTTAGCTTTACATGTAACATCTTTCCATTGATCTTTGGGCTTTTGTTACCTTATCCATGTTTGATTTTGTAAGTATCCAGGTCTGGCATCCATAGGTAAATACAGGAAGGATACATTGGTTATTCACTTTCGTTTTGAGGTACTGAGGATATTTTTTAATATGTATCTTAATTTACCGAATGCCTCCCAGGCTAATCTTACACTCGCCTCTTGATTTCAGCCGTTTGGTTTTCCTTTTTTAGTTTAATAATTTGTCCTAGGTATATATTATATTCCTCTACTTTCTCTTGGTTGATTCTGATCGTTATATCTTCATCTGTGTTTGTTATGATTTTAGTTTTAATGCAGCTCATACTCAAGCCTATATTATTAGCTGTTGTATCGATTTTCTCCAACATTTTTATCAGTTCTTTTTTCTTATCTGTTATTAAGGCGATATCATCAGCATATGTGGTTCAACTATTGTCCGTTTACTTTGATGCCTATTTCTTCCCAATCTAAGTTTTTTAAAAATCTTCTAGGGCCTGGTTAAATAGTTTAGAGGATATTGTGTCACCCAACTGACTGATTTTGATTGATTTTGTTGCTTTGCTATATATATTGGCTATGAAATCTGTGTATCTGTGATCTATTCGGCTATTAATTAAAGATGCCTTCACTGCCCAGTGTTCAATGCTATCCAAAGCTTTTTCAAAATTTTTAAACGCAATATATACTGGAATGTTCTATTCGTTGGCTCGTTCTATTAGGATTTTCATGGTTAATAGGTGGTCAACTGTACTGAAACCTTTTCTGAAGCCTGCTTATTCTTTTGATTGGCCTAATAACTGTCATAAAATTATATAATTTAAAAATGTCACAAACATTTTTTATACATTTCCAAACATAGGCAAGTTTTTAGAATCTGTTAAATCACCACGATAGAAACAATCAAAAATTATTTAAAAAAAAGTTAAATGTGCAAAATGACGGAAAATATTGGTTTCTAAAGAAGAAATATAGAAAATAATCAAGTACACTAATTAGAAATAGAATTTAAAAAAACTGATAAAAGACCTAATGATTGCAATATTTGGCTATTAAAAAATTTCACATAAGAACACAAAAATGTGGCTTCCTTTAATGGTCTTAATACGTGTATTAGATTGATTTAGACATATTACACAGTCATATTTTTTAATGTCTCAGTAGTAAACATGGTACAGTTGGGCCCCCCCATTCCATTTTTTGAAAAAACGGCCCAAACAGATCTATTTTTAGCAAAATAATTGATTTAACCGAAGTCGTATCAAGGGACCCTGTCATCTGTCACCTGTCAGTAGTCCATTTTTTGAAAAAACGGCCCAAACAGATCTATCTTTAGCAAAATAATTGATTTAACTGAAGTCGTATCAAGGGACCCTGTCATCTGTCACCTGTCAGTAGTCAACTAGTCACTTGTTGCTGTTCTTTGTCACCTGTCACTTGTCGATTTTACTCACCTAAAGCAGGTGTCGGTGTGAGGACTCCGGTTAGATAATTTTTTTGCTAAAAAAATCCGGTAAGGTTGGATTTGTAAATCCGGTAAGGTTGGATTTGTCAAAATGGGTGAAGCAGGCAGGCTTCCAGTTCTACACTATTTACTACTTTAATTTTTTTGCTAAAAAAATCCGGTAAGGTTGGATTTGCAAAAATGGGTAAAGCAGGCAGGCTTCCAGTTCTACACTATTTACTACTTTAATTTTTTTGCTAAAAAAATCCGGTAAGGTTGGATTTGTAAAAATGGGTGAAGCAGGCAGGCTTCCAGTTCTACACTATTTACTACTTTAATTTTTTTGCTAAAAAAATCCGGTAAGGTTGGATTTGCAAAAATGGTTGAAGCAGGCAGGCTTCCAGTTCTACACTATTTACTACTTTCCTTATTGTTCTAGAAATGTTATAAAATATACTCAGTTTTCTTGAATGACTAATACATTATTTTGCGTATTTTGCAAGAACTTTTTTTTTTCGTTTGTTTCTCCTTTTCATATTTTTTTCTTTCTTTTTTTGTCTTCTTTTATTTTTTATCTTTACTTCTGTTATTTATCATTAATTTACAATATAGCATCGAGTGTTGCAGGTTCACATCATAAAAAGCAATATTTCGTAACACTTCATCATCATAATAAAACCGAGTTATCAAGCGAACGGGTAAAAGAAAGTACAGCTAAACTTGAAGACCGAACAGGAAAGCAGTTCCGCTACCACCATTATGCTGCAGTGGTACCGGTGCGTACCGTTAAACGACAAGCACCAAAGTCTGCACAAGAGAAAGTGAAAATAAATCGATAGAAAGGAGACACACGATATCCGAAGTAGATAAGCGAAAGAGAGATAGATACCTGAGACCATCGCGATACGCAAATGTAACCTACTTGTAAGGAGGTCGACTTGTTTCAATGGTCCGAAATTACCAGCCATGGTCTTGTTTAATGCAAATATGTACCATGACGCATCGAATAGTACCACTGTCAGTCGAGTCAAAAATAGGAATACATTTTTGTATAGAACAGTTATATCATAACAAAAACATTTCATGCAAAAAAAAGCCAAGTACGCGAAAGTGGTATTCCGTAAAATTCCAAATTTCTATTTTCTATTTCAAATTTCAAAATTTATTTCAATTTCAATTCGAAACAGACCATATTGTTTGACGGCCCGTTGGTGGTATGTTCCTTCAAAGTTGATCGAAGTGTTTATTACCGTTCTTACTAGTTTGGAAATGTTTTTCTAAACTTGGCTATTACGGCACAGTGCTAAATTGAACGTAAAGAAGTTTGGCTGGAATAGCAAAGTTTAGAAAAACATTTCCAAACTAGTAAGAACCATTCATTTTGAAATTTGTATTGGAGAACTTGGCTTTACTTTTATCTCAATTCTTTTTACGGAATACCACTTTGGCGTACTTGGCTTTTTTTACATGAAATGTTTTTGTTATGATATCACTCCTTTTTTAAAGGATTTGGATAATATTTAAGTTTCAAAGTAGTAAAATATGCGGAATATTGTTCAAAACTTTTACAATGCCTTACTAAAAATTCTGAGGTTTTTTTTTATACTTTCCTATGGTTTTATCATAGTTCCTATCAGCCTTCTAAAGCTCAGCTCTCTAGTGTTCCTGGAAGTAGGCAATGTTAATTTTATATAACTTTACATTTATAGGGGAGGAAAATTTTGGTGTTTTAAAATTTTTTCCTATAGTTTTATCATAGTTCCTATCAGTCTGCCAAAGCTCAGCTCTCTAGCAATTCTTTTACATAACTTTACATGTATAGGGGAGGGGAGTAAATTAGAATTTTGGGGTTTTTTGATTTTTTCCAGGGGTTTGGTCATAATTTCTATTAGTCTGCCAAATTTCAGCTTTGTAGCATGTCTGGAAGTACAGTAGAATTTTGATGATCTATACATGAGTGAGTGAGTGAGTAGCAATTTCGACGTTTTTTGATATTTCGTAACTACTTTACTGCTTTATGGAATTCCATGAAACTTGGAGGGGTTATTAACTAACTACTACTGTGCAAAGTTTGAGATTCGTAGCTCATTCCGAAGTAGAGTTTTAGATAGGTCAAACATCGGCTGAAATGTTTCAAGAAAAGATGGTACGGCGCGCAAGCTTGGCGAGGCACTGCCGATGCCGTGCATATACGTAAATTACGTATATGATGCCGTGCCCTCAGATTCATGTTTGATTAAAAAAAATCATTATCATACCTTTATTAAAAAAATGGCCATTTGGTTAATAGTTTGTTTTTGCAAGAGAACAATTAATATAGCGAAAAAATTTGCTTTATATCTCAAAATCTAACAAATTTTTTTAGATAGGTACCAAAAAATAGTAACATTTTTACCAAAAAAAAAATTGAGTATGCGATTTTTTTAACTTTTGCTTTGAACTGTTGTCACATCAACTTTACAGAAAAATTGTTTAGGATATGATTTGTTCGCAATAGAACAGCAATTTAATTGTCGTTTTAATAAGGTTTATATTTCAAGAACTAAAAAAGATATTGTTATTTTTTAAATACTCAAAAAATTACAAAAACTCAAACACTTGATTTGGTTTTTTGTTTTAAAATACTAAGTCTCTTTTCAAAACTAAATATGAATAAAAAATGAAATATTGTTAGAATTTTTATCGAGAAAATACGTATTCTAAATCTGATATATTTTTTTCTGTGTAGTGCCAAAATTTAGCCCTGTTTCACAGTTACGAATACGAAAGGCTACCTAAAATGTCATATCCATTTAATTTGTTTTGAAATAAAAAAAAATAATTGTAAAAATTGAACAAAAAAAGGCATAAAACAAACAAGTTTTCGTGGCTAATCGGGTAAAAAGAAGTTTTTGTTTCTCTCATATTTTTCCGTGGGTAGCTCAAAAGCTTAACCTCACGGGGGTTCAAGATCTAATGGACACCTAATAAGTGTTGACAGTTAACTGTTTCGTCCTTATGGGACTCCTCAGAACACTGCTTGGTCAATGTGACATCCTTGCGAAGTTAATTAGACGATTTTATCCAATCCTATGTCTATAGTGAGAAAACCCTCGCAAGAAGCGTCATCTATCGAGATACGAGAGAAACTAGAGCAAGAGCAGGCGAGTATAAACTGCTAATATATAGCGATCGATGAAAAGCGCGATTGCAAAGAAAAACAAACCATCCGTGCTCTTTTGTCTTTCAGGCCAGAGCAACGCTGATTAGCGTTTTTACCTAACGTGAATTTTAGTACCTGTCTTCTTTTTGTGGCCAATGGATATATTATTAAACTTACCCTGGTATAGTATAACAAATACCGGGGCATGTATATTATGCAAGAACGAAAGCTCACAAAGGAGAGCAAGCATTGGGATTATGGTACATACAAAACCGCTTTTATGGTTAACTAGATCTCCATAATGCAAGCGATGGCAAGTAAAGGTCGTTTCTATAAAGGTTAGGTCTAGATTTCTATTCACAATGCACTACAAACGAAAGTTATTGCCACATACCCAGATGTATAGACACTATGGTCTACCTACATACCTAATTATCTTGATTTTGGTAATAAGAAATATTTGTATAATTATACAGTGAAACCTCCTATAAGCGGACACTCACGGTTTCATCGATTTTGTCCGCTTATTGGAGGTGTCCGCTTATGAGAGAGAACTGCAAAATTTTAATATATATTTATTAACAATTTCTGCGGCTTGAGTTTTTCAGATACCTTAACATTTGCATGTATTTTGTTACGTAAACTAAGAAGTTTTTTACTAGGCGCCATTTCAAAAAGATCTATTACTACCCAACTGAACAAACAAAATAAAACACAGCAGTTCCGCCGAATAAAATATGTTGTAATTACGAGAAGTATTTAGTCTCGGCATTAAAACGGTAAGAGGTAATTCCCTAGCTGTAGAGTGCATTGTTGCCAACATATATATCTATATATATATATATATATATATATATATATATACAGGGTGTTCCTTAAAGGTTTGCGAATATTTAAGGAGGTGATTCTACATTAAAAAATAATGATAATTTGTCGTATAAACTATGGTCGAAAAATACACCGTTATAAAAATACAGGGTGTTAAAGTTTTCAAAAAAAAATTGAAATTTATTAATAATTTCGAAATCATTGGAGATATTTTATTCAAATTTGGCACATAACCATAAGTGTCTAAGGCGCATATTTTCCAAAAAGAAAATGATTGTTAACTTCGACAGTGGCGTGCGTACGGGCACTAGCTTTTATATTTTTACAGAAAAAAATAGTACGCCACTGGTTTTTTTCAAAAAAGTTTTACTTTTTGATGTATCCACTTAATTCGAAAGAAAAAAGGTCTCTTAATTTTTTTCTCTACAGGGCGTCGTTCTTGAGTAAAAAAATAAAAACCGTTGTTCTGCAAAAGCAAAATAATGTGACCATTTAAAGAATACAATTGATCAAGTTGCCTTAGAAATATCTCGATTTAATCAAATTTAGTACATAATAATAGGCTATTAAGATGCGTTTTTCTCAATAAAAAAATAATGTTTAGCTTCATCAGTGGCGTGCGTACGGGTACTAAATTTTTAAAGAAAAAATAGTACGCCACTGGTTTTTTTCAAAACATTTTTACTTTTTGAATAGTGCATTTAGTTCTAAAGAAAAAAAGTCTCTTTATTTTTTTTTCTACAGGGCGTCGTTTTTGAGTAAAAAAATAAAAACCTTTGTTTTGCCAAAGGAAAGTAATGTAATTTATTAAATACAATTTTGCAATTAATCATGCATTTGAATATCGTCATTGAGAATCCAAAACCTGCTATGTGCAGTTGTATAAATTTTACAGGAACGCAAAAAAAGGCTTGCAAAATTAGAATAATTTTAAATCAATAATTTAATACAATACATATTACAAATAACGTTATTACAAAAATTGCTGAAAATGGCCCCCTTCACTAAAAATGCATGCTTCTGCCCGCCTTCTCATAGAACTGCGTACTCTTTGGAATATTCCTGCAGTATTTCTTATTCTGTCGCAGGACAGAACTATTCTTTCTCTTAATTCTTCAACGGTATTAATAGGCGGATTTGTATAGACCAGGGTTTTAAGATGTCCCCACAAGAAAAAGTCTAAACTGTTAAGGTCGGGGGACCTTGGTGGCGATTCTTGGGTTCCACCACGGCCTATCCAACGATTTGGATAAACAGTATCTAAATGATTACGAACTTCAAGGCTGAAATGGGCAGGTGCACCATCGTGCATGTACCACATTTGATTTCTTGTGGCCAGTGGAATATCATCTAACAATAAGGGCAATTGTTCTTGTAGAAAGTTTAGATAAGATTGCCCATTAAGCCGTCCTGGCAAGAAGAACGGACCAATTAAATAATTATGAATAATGCCACACGTTAATCGAAAATTGTTGCTGAAAATGCGTTTGACTTACCGCATGAGGATTTTCTTCTGCCCACAAATGATTATTACGTACATTATGAATGGCATTTCTTGAAAAATTGGCTTCGTCTGTAAACATAATTAAATTTTCGAATTGCGGATTTCGTTCAATATTATGGACATACCACTGGCAGAAAGTTACTCGCCCTGGAAAATCTCTTGGCAATAAAGCCTGGACTCTTAAAATATGGTAAGGATAAAATAAAAAATCCAATAAAATCCTCCATACAATTTGGTGGCAAATGTTTAGGTTCCTGGCGATTTTCCTCGTGCTGGTTTCAGGATGTTCCTCCACTTCCTGCAATACCGCTTCCTCAATTTCACGTGTTCTTACAATTTGAGGTCTACCTTCAGCTGTACCCCATCTAACACTGCCAGTTTCAACTAGACGCCGATGGATATTAGAAAAGGTTCGGCTGTCTGGCGAAACACTGTTTGGATTCCTCTGCATTACCATCGGCGAGACCATACATGTTAAAAAAAATTAGCAAAAAAGATAATTTACAGCAAACAGACCTAACCGATCATAAACTAATGCTACAAAATGACAAATACATTGAATAAGTGTCATATTTTAAGTATTTACAAGGCAACTAGATTAATGTATTCTTAAATAAATTACATTCTTTGGCAACACAACGGTTTTTATTTTTTTACTCAAAAACGACGCCCTGTAGAAAAAAAACTAAAAATACTTTTTTTCTTTTAAATTAAACGAGGAATTCGAAAAAAGAAAAATGTTTAAAAAAAAACCAGTGGCGTACTATTTTTTTCTAAAAAAATAGAAAAGCTAGTGCCCGTACGCACACCACTGTCGAAGTTAAAAATCATTTTCTTCTTGAAAAATATGCATCTTAGACATTTATTGTTATGTACCAAATTTGAATAAAATATCCCCAATGATTTCGAAATTATTAATAAATTTCAATTTTTTTTTTGAAAACTTTAACACCCTATATTTTTATAACGGTGCATTTTTCGACCATATTTTATACGACAAATTATCATTATTTTTTAATGTAGAATCACCTCCTTAAATATTCGCAAACCCTTAAGGAACACCCTGTATATATATATATATATATATATATATATATATATATATATATATATATTTATCGGTTTCACAACGTTTCTGTTTGCCCATAATTCATCATCTAGGCCTCTTATTCTTATTTCACTGTCTATTCCTTCTCTCCAGCTTCTCCTTGGCCGTCCTCGTTTTCTTCGACCAGTTGGTTTCCATTGTCGTATTTGTTTAGGTTTGTCTTTCATCATTCATTCTTTGTACATGTCCGTACCACACCAGTTGTTTTGTTCGTATATCATCCACTAAAGTACGTTCACCCACTGTCATAATTTCTCTTATTCTTTGATTTGTAACTCTTTCTCTTTTTGATTTCCCTGCTGCTCTTCTCCAATAGTCCATCTCCGTAGCGGAAAGCATTTTTTCTGTTCTATCCTTGATTGGCCATACTTCTGAGCCGTATGTAATAATACTTTTTACAATGGTGCTTTTTGTTATGTTTTGATATACTTTGGTCCCAAATTATTCCATTTAATAAAGTTATTGCTTTTCTTCCTTGTACGTTTCGATCTTTTATAGCTTTGTCTAGTGTTCCGTCAGCTGTAATTTTTAGACCTAAGTATTTATACTCATCACAGGACTGAATTCGCTGCCCGGTATTTAAGATTAGATCCTATTTCATTCCACCGATACACATATACTCTGTCTTATTGAGATTAACCTCTAGTCCCCACTTATTGTACTCTTCTATTAGTTTTCGTGTCATATATTCGAGGTCGTCATAATCCTGAGCCACTACTATCTGATCATTGGCGAAACATAAAGTATACAAGGTGGTTTCGTCCAACGGAATTCCCATGTTTTGGCATTTTCTCTTCCATACTTTAAGGACTTGTTCCAAGTATATCTTGAAGAGCGTAGGCGAGATACAGCAACCTTGTTTAAAACCTTTATTTACTTGAAAGCCTTTGATTAGTCTTGCTTTTATTTTAACTTTTGCCTTACTATTGCGGTATAACTCTTTGATGGCCTTAATTAGTTGTACGCTTATCTTTGTGTTGCCAACATACTACATAATATTTATGCCCATGTCGTGCAGCGCTCCGTCCCGTTGTCAGAGGTTCGCATCCGATTAAGGGAGGTTTCAGAATTTGTTAACCAAAAAAAATTGTCCGCGTCCGGTTATTAGAGTGTCCGGTTATAGGAGTGAATTTTATATGTAAAGAAATAGGGAAAAGCTTGGTTCCAGCAAATTTGTCCGCCTAAAGGAAGTGTCCGGTTAATAGAGGTGTCCGCAAGGCGAGGTTTCACTGTATATACAGGGTGTCCCATTTTGATGGTATTAAATGGGAAACTCACTTATTATAAATATAGAGGATTGGAGATTTCACAGTACTGTTCTCAAATCTCGAGACCTACAAAAATATAACAAAAGTTTTTTTCTAGCCCGTCTGGTTTTGGAGCTACGAGGTAAAATTAAAAAAATCGGAATTCTAAAAATCGGTCATATCTTTGTTATCAGTGCAGATATCTTAATTTTGGTAAAACTTCTTTACAGAAAGTTGATTCTGTCAAGAAAATTACGTCAAATTTTTGGTCCCTCGAGTCGGATTCGAGAGTTAAAAAAAAAAATTTACAAGTTAAATACAGACCTAGATTTTTTGTTCAATTTTTTGCATCACATTGGGTCCCCAACTAACCCCTAGCTATAAATATTCGCTCACACATATACTATACTATAGTAGTGTGAGTGGTGATCCTAATTTTTTCGAGAAAAAAAAAGTTGCTCCGATTTCAAAAATTTTCTCTTCCGGTCACTTTTTGAGTCTGAAAAGAGTTCCAAAAGAACCTGCTTTGTAAAGTGACACTTTCCCTATAAAAAATTGGCCAGGAAAAAGAAACATAAATATTTTTTTCTTCAAAAATTGTAATTACATCTGAGTAAGAGGTGTAGATAATGATCCCTCTGTATTACCTCATCGATGACGGTGCATGCAAATCTAGAGAAATACCTGGGGAAACACCCAATCCACCTACAAATCATCAATTTGCGATAACCTTCTGAACTGAAAATAAACTGCATAAACAAATAGATGATTCAATCCTCGTGTGTTTATTTTTATCAAATAAAAATTTATATAATCCTCCCATACCTTGATTCCCTTTCACTATGTATTTACTATTAACAATATTTCGTAGACTAATCTTCTACAAAGACAACCACTTTTTATTTTTAAGAAAAAAAAGTTTTCCAAAAGAACCTAACTGTAAAGTGATACTTTCCCTATAAAAAATTGGGCAGAAAAAAAAACATTATTATTCCCTTTTACTATTTACTATTAACAATATTTATAATCTTCTAAAAAGACAACCACTTCTCTAGCGGAGGGTGGAAATAATAATAGCAATTCAAATCTTGTTCACTGCTGGTCCAAACACTTAATTCGACGTCGAATGCTGCACCAGTCTTTTAAATTCTTCAGCCAGAATGTTACTTTGTTTAATATAAAATCAAAGCAAATTGAATCGGTTTAAAACAGCGTGCTTTTCACCATTGTTTTATATATGTTAAATTTTTCATTCTTTTTTATCTCTCTGCTCTATAAAATACTATTAAGACATTCAATAACCTTTTTTGCTTTTACTATTCTTTTTCCAGTTCTTTACAGTCTGCTCCTGTTATCAAATGTGACACCCAAGTATACATACTCATGGCATGGAGATATTGTTTGTTCATTGTCTAGTTCTCTCACTCACTTGATTCGTTTCCAATATATAAGTACTGTGTCTTGCCCACGTTCACTGTTAGCCCCCACTTTTGGTATTCTTCCGTTAACTTTCTCATCATATACTCCATGTCTTCTTTATCATTAGCTACAATTACTAGGTCGTTAGCAAACTGTAGTGTGTATATGGTAAATCGGTCGTTAAGTTGTATTCCCATGCCGTGTACTTAATGTTTCCAGTTTTTTAGAGCTACTGCGATTAATATTTTAAAAGTAGTTGGAGAGATCAACAACATCCCTGTCTTACCCTGACGTTACCAGGAATTCTTTTGAAAGTCGATTTCCAATTTTAATTTTAGATTTTGACCCTTAGTATTGTTCTTTTATGTATGTATGATTGATATTAGTTTGCTCTAACAATGTCCATATTTTTCTACCAGAACGGTATCATATGCTTTTTGTAGGTCTGTTGCTTCTGCTAACTACCTTATTTATATGGTTTAGTCTTTATAATAATCTGTCTGTTGCTTATTGGTATTATATGTCTTGTGGTAAAAACCTTTTTTGCTTTGCTGTTAAAAGACTTTTTAGATGTGCCGACTGCCATTGTTTATGATAATGATCAAATGTGGTAACACTTAATAAGCTCAATATAAACAATATATCAACCTTATTACAATAACCAATCAATTACGTGGATTGTAGTTGGTATAAAACTTGTAATTATTATTATTTTTCGCATCTATCTGACTACACAAAGCCGCATTTATTTTTAGATGTAGGTATATGAAAGAAATATTGCAAAATGACGTTTTTTATAAATTTTATTTGAATGTGCGACATTTTATGAATGGTTTTAAACTAAATACTAATTTTCTTGATCTTACAAGCCCGGATTTGAAGGGGGTAACTTGGTAATTCGCTCCCCCCTTCTTAGAAGCAAAAATAAGCACTTTTTGTTAATAATTAAAGAGCAAACAGGGGAATTACCCCCCCTAGAAAAAAAAATTACAAATAATATTTTCATTCTCTATTACCCCCCCCCCCCTAAATTTTGACCCAAATCCGCGCTTCTGATCTTATACAGGGTGTCCTATAACTTAGGGGCCATATTGCAGCAGGTGATAGAGGAGGTTATTTCCGAGAAAAAACTTTATATAACATGGGGGTCAACACACATCTATTTTTAAGATATAGGATTTTTAAAGTTAGAGGAGTGGGGGAAAAAAGGTTTTTGAAAGAAAAGAAAATCTGTCACAGCCAGCTGAATACCCAGCTGATTGTGATTCAAAAATGTGGTATTTCTTTTTTTGATAAAATTACAAGTTGAGGAGATACAAGCTGTCAAAATAACCTCCAAAAACGTATAAAAAAAATAATAATTTTTTTAAAAAATTGTTTTTTCTAAAAAAAATTGACCGACTAATTTTTTTCAAAATAGATTTTATTTTAATTTATTTCTCTTGTTCTAATACACGACTCTACCCAATTTCATATTTTTACTGCGTTTTTTTAAAAAGTTATTATCAAAAAAGTTTAAAAAATCGCCAACTTTGATGCTCTGTATCTCGACAAAGAACGAGTTTTGACCCATGCATTATAAGAACTTTTTTATCAGAAATGACCTCCTCTATCACCTGTTGGTCTATGGCCCCAAGTGATGGGACACCCTGTATAGGGGCAACATGAAATGTTTTAAATCAAGATAACAAGAATTTTCACAAGCAGATATTAATTTTCTGAATTCAAAATAAGTATTTTCTTGTGATTTTTTTTTGCATTAATATGGCCACAGTGTTCTCTAAATCCGGTCCTGCAGGCTTGACAATGTAACCAAATTTTATTAACTGTTAAACCCATTAAATTACCACGCATAATACACTTGCTCTTTAAAAAAACGTCTCACGGCTTCTAACTAACAGTCGTAACACTTTTGATGGTTGTTGGACAGTGAATTTACTCTCAATTGGCGTACTCGACTGACTACTTTTACCACCTTGTCCGTACTGCAGTCATATAATTATGAAATAATATATAGTGAAACCTCCTATAAGCGGACACTCACGGTTTCGTCGATTTTGTCCGCTTATTGGAGGTGTCCGCTTATGGGAGAGAAGTGCGAAATTTTGATATATATTTATTAACAATTTTCGCTGTTTGAATTTTTCCGATATTAAATTTTTCAGCAATCTTTCGTGCTGATAGATGTTCCTTCTCCGAAACGTTAACGACTTCCATTTTTTCACGTAAACTAAGAAGTTTTTTACTAGGCGCCATTTTAAAGAGATTTATTACTACCCATCTGAACAACAAAAATAAAACACAGCAGTCCCGCCGAATAAAATATGTTGTAAATACGACAGAAGTATTTAGTCTCCGCATTAAAACGGAAACAGGTAATTCCCCGGCTGCAGAGTGCGTTGTGCCAGCATACTATATAATAATTATGCCCGTGTCGTACAGCGCTCCGTCCCGTTGTCAGAGGTTCGCGCAGGGGGGTTTCAGAATTATTTAACCAAAAAAAAAGTGTCCGCATCCGGTTATTAGAGTGTCCGGTTATAGGAGTGAATTTTTTAAGAAATAGGGAAAAGCTTAATGAAAGGAATGAGGGAAAGTTCAAGATACTTCACAATCTTTTTTATTTCTCAAAACACACTACGCGTTTGGATATATAAATATCATTATCAAGTGTGATAGAAAATAAAAATCCCTCTTTTAAGGCAAAAATCTAGGACACAAGATAAAAAATAAAATAAAAACCACACAATTAAACAAACATCTTTCAGGGTTAAGATTTTTTCTCTACCTAGGTACGACAAAAGTACTCTTTTTTACATAAAAAGCTTCGAGGTTTTATATTTTGTAGTTAAAATTACAAAAAGTCAAGAAACACAAAATTTAATAATAATTTGAGAGACAAATGACTAAATTTCAAATTGCATGTCGTCTAGAAAATAGCTATTTTTCTAACAAATCGAAAATCGAATTTCCCACACACAATGTGTTTTCAAAAATACCCCATATTAGAGAAACTATATACAAGGCTTGATAAATACTCTGCCAATATATGGGCCCCTAAGCTCACACTAGGTACTATCGTTATAGTTTACGTGTGAGCTAATATAACTAAAAACTGAAATATATTTTATTCAACTCCAGACTAAATTACCTTTTGTTTGATACCACACAAGCCATGTTTTGACTTAAACTCAAATTTTTGAAATCTACCCCCACCCTTACAAAAAAACAAAAACTAAAATGTATTTTGTTAAAGTCCGGACTCAATTACCTTTCGTTTGATATCACACACGCCATATTATCACTTAAACTCTAATTTTTAAAATATACCCCCACCCTTTTTTTTGAAATAAATTAAAATGTATTTTGTTTAACTGCAGACTCAATTACCTTTCGTTTAATATCACACACGCCATATTTTCACATAAACTCTAATTTTTTAAATCTACCCCCACCCTTTTATTTGGTTTGTGTTCAGTGGATTTTGTTCTTTTTTAAATGGGACCATCTCGAGCCAAGACCCAGCCTAGGTACCAAATTTCATTAAAATCGGCCAAGCGGTTTTTGAGTTATGCGCGTTGGTCGTTACAGACAGACATACAGACAGACATACAGACACACAGACAGACATACAGACAGACAGACAGACGGCGCAACAAAAAAGTTTCAAAATCATCTGAAACGCAAAGATATATAAAAATTTTTGAAATCGGAGCAACTTTTTTTTTCTCGAAAAACTTAGGATCACCATAGCTCACACTACTATAGTATAGTATATGTGTGAGCTAAAATCTAATCACACTATTTTAAAGTCCACAAAAAAACCGAAACCATATTGAATAAAAATACTCTGCCAATATATGGGCCCCTAAGCTCACACTAGGTACTATAGTTATAGTGTACGTGTGAGCTAATATAACTAAAAACTGAAATATATTTTATTTAACTCCAGTCTAAATTACCTTTTGTTTGATACCACACAAGCCATGTTTTGACTTAAACTCAAATTTTTGAAATCTACCCCCACCTTTAAAAAAAACAAAAAACTAAAATGTATTTTGTTAAACTCCGGACTCAATTACCTTTCGTTTGATATCACACACGCCATATTTTCACTTAAACTCTAATTTTTAAAATATACCCCCACCCTTTTTTTTAAAAATAAATTAAAATGTATTTTGTTTAACTGCAGACTCAATTACCTTTCGTTTGATATCACACACGCCATATTTTCACATAAACTCTAATTTTTGAAATCTACCCTCACCCTTTTATTTGGTTTCTGTTGGGTGGATTTTGTTCATTTTTAAATGGGACCATCTCGACCCAAGACCCAGCCTAGGTACCAAATTTCATTAAAATCGGCCAAGCGGTTTTTGAGTTATGCGCGTTGGTCATTACAGACATACAGACAGACAGACAGACAGACGGCGCAACAAAAAAGTTTCAAAATCATCTGAAACGCAAAGATATATAAAAATTTTTGAAATCGGAGCAACTTTTTTTTTCTCGAAAAAATTAGGATCACCAAAGCTCACACTACTATAGTATAGTATATGTGTGAGCTAAAAAATGCTGTAAAATAACCGAGTTTTTAAGTTTCCAATATAATTTCATCGAAAATGGGACATTCAGATTTACTTTTTCATAAATATATGGAAAGTACTACATGACAAAATGCTCGTCTTGACATTACAATACCATCTACACATATCATAACTTGATGCAATCTTTTTAAAATGGTAATAAGACTGATGGTTAAGAAAAACTAGGCTAATTAGATAGGTACTTAAACTGACTTATAAAATGGTGTTTACTTGTAGATACTATACAGGGTTACTGGTTATTGAATACGTTTCTTTGGGGATGTTATAGGCAAAGTAGTAAGAAGTAAATTTAACAAAAGTTAATAGTTTTTGAGATATTTAAATTTTTCTGTTTTTTGTCACCTTAAAACTTAGCATTTTAGACCCGGGTTAAGTGTCTATGGACTTGATACCGACCGGTTCAAGTGTATTTTTAGCTCACACATATACTATACTATAGTAGTGTGAGCTATGGTGATCCTAATTTTTTCGAGAAAAAAAAAGTTGCTCCGATTTCAAAATTTTTTATATATCTTTGCGTTTCAGATGATTTTGAAACTTTTTTGTTGCGCCGTCTGTCTGTCTGTCTGTCTGTATGTCTGTCTGTCTGTCTGTCTGTCTGTCTGTGTGTCTGTATGTCTGTCTGTAACGACCAACGCGCATAACTCAAAAACCGCTTGCCCGATTTTAATGAAATTTGGTACCCAGGCTGGGTTTTGGGTCGAGATGGTCCCATTTCCCAAAATGAACAAAATCCACCGAACACAAGCCAAATAAAAGGGTGGGGGTAGATTTCAAAAATTAGAGTTTATGAAAAAATATGGCGTGTGTGATATCAAACGAAAGGTAATTGAGTCTGGAGTTAAACAAAATACATTTCAGTTTATTTAAAAAAAAGGGGGGGGGGGTAAATTTCAAAAATTAGTGTTTAAGTGGAAATATGGCGTGTGTGATATCAAACGAAAGGTAATTGAGTCTGGAGTTAAACAAAATACATTTTAGTTTATTTAAAAAAAGGGGGGGGGGTAAATTTCAAAAATTAGTGTTTAAGTGGAAATATGGCGTGTGTGATATCAAACGAAAGGTAATTGAGTCTGGAGTTAAACAAAATACATTTTAGTTTAAAAAAAAAGGGTGGGGGTAGATTTGAAAAATTAGAGTATAAGTCAAAACATGGCTTGTGTGGTATCAAACGAAAGGTAATTGAGTCTGGAGTTCAATAAAACATACTTCAGTTTTTAGTTATATTAGCTTTCACGTAGATACACTATAACTATAGTACCCAGTGTGAGCTTAGGTGCTCATAGATTGGCAGAGTATTTTAATACTTACAGGTCAAATAACTGCAAAGATTTGGTTCACCCTATTGTGCAATATGATAGTAAGCAATTCTGAGTGAGTTTCATCTCATATAAGTTCAAATTAACTTTAGAAATAAAGAAAAACCACATAAAAAATTTGTATGTAGTCGTAGGATTCCCGTTAAAAATAGTCTGAAATTGTAGTACCACCCCTGACGGGTGGTTTAAGGTTCGAAAAACAATAGAAATATTCCATGATTGATAAAAAAACTTATATACAATACTGTATTAAATACGTATCAATATTTAAATATTGTAAAAAACAGAAGAAATATTAGAATTCGTTTTCAACTACACATCCACTAAAACAATTGAAAATCGGTTTAATCATCGCTACCTTGTCTAAAAAATTAACATGTAAATATAGCGGACAGCTGACACTGAATACACTGTTTTTATTGGACATTTTCTACTGAGGTTTGGAGGTGGCTACCATTTTTCAATCAAAATATTATATTCTTTTTATGTTTGTGTGGAAATAATGTCTTTGTTACAACAAAAATGACCCATATCGCAAGGTATTTATGAACAATTTATATAAATATTAAAAACTATTGTATTCACGGGAAAAATAAGGTAAACCTTCAACCAAAATTTAGACTTGTAGATCTAGGATTGTAGCACTGTAGAAGTGTAGAGCCTTTAGTAAATACTGGTGTTAAAATCTACTATTTGGAGAAAAACAGAAAGATTTAAATATCTCAAAAAATATTTACTTTTCCAGAATACATATTAGGGTTGAATTTACTCCATACCGCTTCCTCTATCACATCCCCAAAGAAATTGATCGAATTACCCTGCATATTAGAAATGACTTAAGACTTAAGAAGATTAAACTCAAAAAAGATTAACTTTCCCATATCACCCCATGTAATATGAAAAACCGTTAAAAAAATTGAGGTCACTTTTAAGTTCCCCAAAATCGAGGGGTGATCAGCTGAACCAATTTTGTACACCGTCCTACAGGACTTTAATAAATTTTTGGTCCTGTATAGTTCTGTACAAGTCCTGTATAGCCCTGTGGATGAAAACCGCCCATTCGCGACCAAAAAGATCATGACATCTTAACTCTCGTTTTTAGAGAGCCGATTTGCCTTTGCCGGCCTTAGTAGGTACTTAATCATGCTTAGGATACCCCTTAGGCGCCAGTACCCTCGGGGTCCTGTATAGTCCTGTGGAAGTCCTGTATAGTCCTGTGGAAGTCCTGTATAGTCCTGTGGAAGTCCTGTATAGTCCTGTGGAAGTCCTGTATAGTCATGTGGAAGTCCTGTGGGGTCCTGTAGAAAAATTTGTACACCTACTGTGGGCAGCTGATCACCCCTCGCCCAAAATGTTTTCCTTAATTGCACAAAAGGCATTTTATTAACACATCTTTTAATTTTAGTTTCACTTTTGTAACTAAAAGCTAACAACAAAGTTATTTAAAAAAATGGGTATAATTTGTTCTGCAATTTGTTTACCTATAAATAAACAAATTCTGCAATTTTAATCTAGATTTTTTTTATTCGGTCTCATAACAACAAACATTTTTGCTACGATACTTCTTTTTTTCGCTAGAAGGTCTTGCCAAAGCATAATAAAACCTAGTTTCTTGCGTATAGCGCACGCTAAAGTAGGTCGCAAAAGTGTGTCACAGCGCTATTGCCACATCAAGCGCGCAGGCCGGCTTGCTCACTTTTTGAAATATTATGCGATCAACCAAGTTTAATATTATTTTGGTTTTATTTACTTAATTTTTAGACTTTATATTCAAGGTGTGTTTTTTCTAAGAACCCGAAAACACCTGTGTATTTCCCCAAAAAATTCATTTCCCTTGATAAGTTTTAAGATTTTTAGCTCACACATATACTATACTATAGTAGTGTGAGCTATGGTGATCCTAATTTTTTCGAGAAAAAAAAAGTTGCTCCGATTTCAAATTTTTTTATATATCTTTGCGTTTCAGATGATTTTGAAACTTTTTTGTTGCGCCGTCTGTCTGTCTGTCTGTGTGTATGTCTGTCTGTCTGTCTGTATGTCTGTAACGACCAACGCGCATAACTCAAAAACCGCTTGGCCGATTTTAATGAAATTTGGTAGCTAGGCTGGGTCTTGGGTCGAGATGGTCCCATTTAAAAATGAACAAAATCCACCGAACACAAACCAAATAAAAGGGTGGGGGTAGATTTCAAAAATTAGAGTTTATGTGAAAATATGGCGTGTGTGATATCAAACGAAAGGTAATTGAGTCTGCAGTTAAACAAAATACATTTTAATTTATTTAAAAAAAAAGGGTGGGGGTATATTTTAAAAATTAGAGTTTAAGTGAAAATATGGCGTGTGTGATATCAAACGAAAGGTATTTGAGTCCGGAGTTTAACAAAATACATTTTAGTTTTTGTTTTTTTTAAGGGTGGGGGTAGATTTCAAAAATTTGAGTTTAAGTCAAAACATGGCTTGTGTGGTATCAAACAACAGGTAATTTAGTCTGGAGTTGAATAAAATATATTTCAGTTTTTAGTTATATTAGCTCACACGTACACTATAACTATAGTACCTAGTGTGAGCTTAGGGCCCCATATATTGGCAGAGTATTTTTGTAGTGAGAAAAACTTAATAGTTTTAGAAAACGGTTATAATGCACTTATTAGTGGACATGATTTGGATTGGTTTGCAATCCCTTTTAAAATTGTAACTGGTTTTTTTTTACGTTATTTTTAAAAACACATAAAAATCACACCTGGATAATTTTAAAAAGAGACCTATTAAACTTTAAAAAGCGCATGTTTTTTACGTGTTTAGCTTTGTTCTATGTTACAATGGATGATTTAGCTCGTTTCTAACTTATTAGTATGTGTAAAAGTAGTTTTTTTGCAAATATTTTAAAACCAAAAGGTTGTTCGATGTTTAATAATCAAAAGCTTTTTTATTATTCTAAAGATTGAAAACTTATTCTGTGCATTTATCTATACAGTAAAATAGTTTTTTTATTAACAGCTTATCAATAAAACTGGAACGATATTAGCATGACCCTTCCAGTGAAATGTTCGTTTTTATCAAAATCAAAATATTAGTTCAACCGTTTTACAGGTGCTTATCAATAAAAAAGTAAACATTAATAAAAATGGGTTAAACATACCAAGCACGTGTACCGAATTATATAAAATTAAATATTTTTAAAATATATATTATTTAAAATTTGAAACATATATTGAAGCTATGTCTTAACACTTCCTCATTTGCAGACACATTTAATTTTACTAAATGTTATTTTTCTTGTTTCAGGCTGTTGACTGGTGGTCAGTGGGAGTTCTTACCTATGAGCTTCTGACAGGTGCGTCGCCGTTCACAGTAGAGGGCGCCAGAAACAACCAACAAGACATTTCCAAAAGGATACTCAAAACCACGCCACCTATCCCTGATTGTAAGTATTTCAAGACTATTGGTTTTTCCTATAGCTCTGGGGCACCGAACATATAACATCTAGCAGGGCTATCAAAACGGACGGGCCACGATCCTCCACTTTCTTGACGTCACATCCGGGGCTAATTTTTTTTTGATGGTCACGTTACGACACAGCTGATTGTCTTTAAAAAATTGAAGTTGGAATGACGGTTCATGAATATTTGATTTTTTTTTTAATAAAGTCATTTTTGAGATTGTTTTTACTTTATTCTGGCAGAACAATTTTTTTTAAATGTATAGTAATCCTTAATTTTTCATAGCCGCTTCATTAGCTCACACAAAAATTAAATTTAAAGCAGAAGCAAATGTGACAATCACAGATGACAAAGTCAAATACATGTCAAATATAACAGTTGGCATGTGGTACATGGCGGGTAATTTGAATTCAAAATAAGGAATGCTAAATCTTGAAGATTTTAACCTTTTAATCATGTTGCTTCCTTACAAACCTTTGGTGGAATATCGGGATGGTGTCTGAGAATATTTCACTGAAATTTTGCGGAAATCTGTAGTGCCATTTTGAAAATACGATAAAAAAACCTCTGACCTCCCATAAGACCCAATATAAAATTCAGCCCCGGGAGAACAGTTGATTTTTTCATGGTCGTGGCCTCTATTTTTGTGTTGGCCTTGCATCTAGATGTTATATGTTCGAAGTCTGGGGTCTTTTGGGCAAGCGGCTAACCAAAGGAACACTCTTTTTTATTTTTATGTAAATTCCAAACTGACCTCAAGAGAGGAAGAGATAAATAATTTACCGAAGCAAAAAAGAGAGACAGCGTTAGATTTGAGTGTATATTAAGATGTTTTGGCCGGTTTACCCTGTGAACAATAAATAGTTATAGTGTCACAATATCTTTCCCTTTTGTTTTGGTAGAAAAAGACAGGGATAAACGTAAATTGGTATGAGAGCACATCTCTTTTTCCCTTTTGGTGTGTTACAAAAAGACAGAGAATAACGACAATTTCTTTTTTTGCAGTTTTGGGCAAAGATGTTGCTGATTTTATAAGTAAACTTCTGGTGAAGGATCCGAGAAAACGGCTGGGCGGTGGGGATGAGGATGCCAAAGAACTGAAACGGCATCCCTTCTTCAAGGACCTTGATTGGAACAAGCTAGCTAGAAAGGAAATCTCTGCTCCGTTCCAACCTACAATAAGGTAAGGCAGTAGTACTAGTAGTAGTAGTAATGGTGGTGACCGGTAGGACTGGCAAGTAGACCAACCTAGGCTCGTTTTGTCATGATCCAAGTCCACCCCTTAACGCACGCTTTGCACCTCCATTAGATGTTACTAGAGCTAGACTTGGAAGGGTTTGACAAAGATGCAATAATATACTTCACTTTATATTATTTGCTACTGTTCATTTAATAATTTTTTAGACAATTGGTTTTCGCCGGCCTATGCTGGTTGCTATGATAACTGTCAAAAGGTGTGAAATGAATGTTTCCATCTTCGTTGTTAATTCAGAGGACATACATCCTCAGCTTCTTTCTGTTTCATTCCGTGTCTAGTATTATAGTCAGTAATGTCTGCCTCCTTGAGCACGTGCAGCTCTTCCTTAAAATAAGCAGGAGGGTTTGACAAAGATGCAATAATATACTTCACTTTATATTACTTTACACTGTTTATTTCATAATTTGTTGTTATGATAACTGTCAAAAAGTTATCTCAAAAGTTATAAAATGAACTGTATGTGCTTCCATCTTCGTTGCTAATTCACAAGGCATACAACTTCATCTTCTTTCTGTTTCATTCCGTCTCTAGTATTATAGTCAGTGATGTCTGCCTCCTTGAGCACTAGCAGCTCTTGAAATAAAATAAGGCATAGAAAGGATATTCATATCTAAAGCGAGACTCAAAACTAAGTTTTTTTATGTATTTTTTTCAGAAATGAACTCGACGTATCGAACTTCAGCGAAGAATTCACCGCAATGGACGTCACCGACTCACCATGCGTCGTACCGCCTAATCATGACCGGATATTTAAAGGATACTCGTATGTGGCGCCCTCTACCGTGTTTAGTCAACCGAGCAGCGTTGAACAAGCGTCTGAAACGACAATTGTCAATGAAAACGAAGTGACAATAGTCGAGCCTCAGTCACCTCAATCGCCTCTGCTCAGTTTGGCTTTGAAGTTGTCGCCGTTCTTTCAAAGTTACGATATGGATTTGACCGAAACAGCATTAGGTGTGTATTATTAACATTAACCTCTAAAAAAATGTAAGCTCTGTTGTGACTATGCATTAAACACATTCTATAGTTCATTTAATAATTTTTGAGACAACTTTTTTTTCGTTGGCCTATGTAAGTTATGATAATCAGCTGATAACTGTCAAAAATTATAAAATGAACTGTAAGTTTGTTTTGTGTTGTCTCTCTCTAATACAATGGCATTTAGAGAGAGAAATGCAAAAGTGCATGCATTTTATGGAAAAGTTGCACAGTAAGTCAAGGTCAACAAAAAAAAATACAGGTCTTAATCCTGCAAAAATTAACTAATTACCCGAGGGCCATTTTAACTTTGGGTCTGATGAGAAGATAGAGGTTTTTTCGTGGAGAAATATAAAAAATTAGGTTTTGTGGGGATAAAGGGTGATTGAAAGCTGAAATGTTTAGGATTTACCGGTGCTTACTTCGTTGTAGCTGCTAGATTGACGTTGTTATGTTGTATTATGGCATTTGTTTATTTGTTTTTGTCACTATTCGATTGTTTGCAAGAAAACTAAACAATGCTTAACATCAAATTAAATAGTCTCAAAACATAATTGTGCTACAAAAAAAGTTCAAAATGCTCCTTAAACGCAATTCTTAAGGATTAAGGACTGCTTTTTGTTGACCCTTGACGCAATTCTGGCAGTGACATCTATGTTGCGTTGGTAGAACTAATCCCAATTAGAGAGGGCGCTGTGTTAAGCCATAAGAATACAAGTCATCCAACTGATCTCTAAATTCTTCTTTCCCACTGTCAAAGGTATGATAACTCAAATTAGACGTAAAAAATCAACGTCTGAAAGCATAAGATCACCTTTTCGTGTGTTAAAATTTCTGATCGCAAATTGGCGATTTGCCAATATAATTATCAAATACCAAATTGCAAATAATGCAAGGACCTAAAACTATAAACAACAAGTGAAATTAAAGAAAGAAAAAAAAAGAAAAATAAGAAAAAAATTTTCTGCTTCGGCCGGGGATCGAACTCGGGATGACTTGGTTGAGTTAATACCCTGAGCTTTTCTCGTTCTTGTATTGAAACACCGCAGCCTGCATAGATAGAAGATTTCCGAAAATTTATGTATGGCTTCGGTAGTTCAGTGGTAGAATGTTTGCCTAGATAGCAAGAGATCCCGGGTTCGATCCCCGGCCGAAGCAGAAAACTTTTTTCTTATTTTTCTTTCTTTAATGTCACTTGTTGTTTAATATATTGGCTATTAAGTCTGTGTATCTATGATCTATTCGGTTCTTAATTAAAGATGCTTTTACCGAATCCAATAAGTTTTTAAAACAGCCTAAAACCTTTGATTTTCAATTTATTCTCTTTGTTCCAGGTGACGGCTCTTCCTCAATCTGCCGCAGGTGCGTTCATAAATCCACCGGCAAAGAATATGCCGTCAAAATCGTAGGGCGAGCGAAAGATTGCACCCAGGAAATCAACCTTTTGCGCGCGTGTCAAGGTCATCCAAATATCGTCAAGTTACACGAGTGTTTACATGACGAACATTATTCCTACTTAGTAATGGAATATTTGAAAGGTGGAGAACTGTTTGACAGAATAAAATCCAAAACAAAATTCTTGGAAAGTGAAGCTAGCAGTTTATTAAAGCGACTAGTTTCGGCTGTGAGTTTTATGCACGCTCGAGGCGTTGTTCATCGTGATCTTAAACCCGAAAATCTAGTTTTTACCTCGGAACAAGACGATGCCGAGATCAAAATCATCGACTTTGGTTTTGCCAGATTAAAACAAGAACAAGAAACTTTACACACACCATGCTTTACTTTGGACTATGCTGCGCCTGAAGTTTTAAAAGGCGATCCTGTAGGATACGACGAAAACTGTGATCTATGGAGTTTGGGCGTTATTTTGTACACGATGCTTTGTGGTAAAGCACCATTCCATGCTAAATCTAGAGACGAGAGTGTCGCTAGTGTAATAGAAAGAATAAAAGGCGGTAAATTTACTTTTGACACTCCCGCTTGGGACGAGGTTAGCACTGAAGCTAAAGCCGTTGTTGAAGGACTATTGACAGTTAATCCTAGTCAAAGACTACAAATGGAAGATCTGAAAACCAACAAATGGGTACAAGGAGGACAAGATGTTCAAATCGAACTCATGACTCCCGATATTTTATCCAGTAGTAGTGGATCCACCGAGAAAACATTACAAACTACTTTTACCGCGTTTCACAAAGCAGAAAGAGACGGATTTAGACTATTAGATGTAGTAAACGCGAATCTTGCTCAAAGACGACGGAAAAAGAAGAGTTCTTCTGACAACAACAGCACCTCTTCCTCATCTTTCACAAGCGAAACTAGTAAATTGTCGATAGACCTGAAAAAGACTGAAAACAAACTCGAAACTCCACCTAAAGAGGAAGAAAAAGAACCGTCCACCTCCTGCGAAAAAGAGCTCTATCGTCGTTCAAGTTCTAGTGGCATCGCTATGTCCGACAAAAACTCTATCGACAGCAAACCTCAATTAACGGAAAGAAAAAAGCGAGAAAGAAAAGTATATACTCAAATAAGACAAAGCGAGAGAATACTTAGACAAAGACTAGAAATCGACTTAGACCCGTTATCGCTCATCTCTCTACCCCACAGAACAAGGAAGCGTAAAATTGAAGATAACTGTGATCCAAGCGAGGACTGCGGGACTCCAACTAAGGTTAGGAAAACCGCCGTTCCGCACCGAAGTCGGAAAAAGGTCGTGAGTTAAGATCGTTTTTACTAGGGTTTTATTAACTTAATTTATTTTGATTTTTAATTGAATTTTTAGTACTGGGTGTCTACTAAGTTGGTATCGATTATTAAGATAATATACAGGGTCTTAAACAATTTTTATGCCAGACCAATAGGGTACAAATTGTGAAAGGCTTTCGCGGCCATCGTCCAATGGTGGGTGTGCTTTCGGGCTGTTCGGCCGTCGTCCTTGGAAATTCGTTCTCAACGTTTCACCATCTCGAGTGGATGGCATCTTCAGGAGATGTTGACTGCTTGTCGGCTTCTCGAAGACTGACAATAGACAAGACGCTAGCCCTACCAATTCCACTTCCAATCCCTGACTTCGCATGTGTAGAACTACCAATATTATTTACCTCATGTATTAGAATAGATGTACAGGGTGATTTTCACTTGAAGGATTCTAACCACGTGAAAATAGAAAGTTTCAAAAACCTAACCTAATCAGATCTAACCGAACCGAACCAAAGCAAACTAAACCAATATTTTTTTTCAAAAAAAAAACTTTCCTGACTTCCTACCCGGGATCCTAGAGGATGTGAATCCGAACCGGACCGTACCGAACCGAACCTATCCAAACCTAACCCTACCCAACTAAACCTAATTAGCAGTACGTGTTGTAGTTTAGTTTGGTTAGGTTAGGTTTGGTTTAGTTTAGTTAGGTTCGGTTCGGATTCACATCCTCTAGGATCCCGGGCAGGAAGTCAGGAAAGTTTTTTTTTTTTTTAAATTATTGGTTCAGTTTGCTTTGGTTCGGTTCGGTTAGATTTGATTAGGTTTTGTTAGGTTAGGTTTTTGAAACTTTCTATTTTTATGTGTTAGAATCATTCAAGTGAAAATCACCCTGTATTCATCTAGTCTAATACATGAGGTAAATAATATTGGTAGATCTGCGCATGCGAAGTCAGGGATTGAAAGTGGACTTGGTAGGGCTAGCGTCTTGTCTGACAATAGGGGTTTGCCCTATAACCCCCTGTCCTGTCCTGTTGTGCCGCAGAGCTAAGCACTTAAGGGCTTGTTCGTTTTTGTAATCATTAATTCAAGCATAGCAATAAGCTATAATTATAAACTACTAAAAAAAAATTAACACTTAAAAACTTTTGAAATTTAATTTCAAATAGAAGTTGATTTTTAATTTCCTTTCCTAAAAGTCCAGATTTTATCAGAATCATCTAATTTGGGAGACCCTGTAGTAAATCGTACTCCTACTTATTAGTCAGCCAGTACTTTCCGTTTGGGGTACTTAAACCGTAAGTACAGCCAGGTATTATAATTTTTTTCAAATTTAACTACAAATCTGAATGTGATAAATATTAAATGGACCGTTAAAAATATTCAAGTTGTTGTTATTTTGAAAGAGAAATAATGATTACTGTTCATAAGTGCACTTCGAAAATAAATATTTTTAGTGATGGTCGTGGGTAGATTTTGGTAAATTTTGTGCCTGAAAATATGTTGCTCAACAATATAAAATACTAAAAATGTATTTTCTAGAAAGTAGCCAAAAAAGTGTCCAAATAAAGAATTTTTAGGCGCAAAAAAGCCGCAGAACGGAACAACAAAACAGAGAAAACAGTTTGTATTATTAGCCGGTTCCAAAAGGTTGCGTCCTCTTTCATTAGAAGTTACAACGTTGCCGTCGTTACAAAATTTTCTCGTGTCTATCCCCGATATTGTTTTACTCTAATTTGTTACACGGCTTTACTGTAAAGGATAATTTCTCTGTTTATTTGTTACGATGCGCGATGGTGAGTCGTATCTCTATTCAAAATAAAAATTCCATCACTTTAGTCTTACTTACCAAAAAAATTTATTGTAAATAAAAAAAAACAGCATGTACATTAAAGAAAATGTTTTGTAAATATTTTGAATTCTAGGTAATTTTTTTATATAAAATGTAATTTATAAAAAAATCAATTATATGGTGTTTTTGAAGTAAATATTTTTAAAATTTTCAAATAAAATGGGTGGTTGCAATTTTTTAAAGGAAGGTTTGAAAAATTCTGGTTTTATACATGTTATTCCCTTTTTTACACAAACACTGCCAATTTTAGTTTTTACCTACTAGTTTTACAAAAGGATATTATTTTTTTTATAAACATGTATAAAATTAAAAATTTTTGACCTTGTAAAAAAATATTTACATAAGGTAGTTAACCTATTTGCGTTAATTAAAAAATAAATTAAATAATTAACCTTGGACAATTTAATCAACTTGTATTTCAAACCCGCTTTTAAATGGTTTGACACTTCTAAAACGTCATGCAAGAAATGTCAACACTGCAGGAGTAGATGGCGACACGAAGCTGTTAAAGGGTTAACGTTCATATCATTATTTTTGAGACAACTTTTTACAACTCTTTTTCGTTGGTCTATGCTATTTGTTATGCTAAACAGCTGATAACTGTCAAAAAGTTATCTCAAAAAATTATGATATGAAGAATACCGCGCCATCTTTTGGCTGTTGTATACTAGAGTAAATGTAAGTCCAATCAGGGCTATCAAAACGGACGGGCCACGATCCTCCACTTTGTTGACGTCACATCGGGAGCTGATATTTTTTTTGATGGTCACGTCACAACACAGCTGATTGTCTTTAAAATATTGAAGTTGGAATGACGGTTCACAAATATTTGATTTTTTTTTAATAAAGCCGGTTTTGAGATTGTTTTTACTATATTCTTCCAGAACAATTTTTTTTAAATGTATAGTAATCCTTAATTTTTTAGAACCGCTTCATTAGCTCACACTAAAATTAAATTTAAAGCAGAAGCGAATGTGAGAAACACAGATGACAGGGTCAAATACATGTCAAATATAACAGTTGGTTTGCGGTACATGGCGGGTAATTTGAATTCAAAATAAGGAATGCTAAATCTTAAAGATTTTAACCTTTTAATCATCTTGCATCTTTACAAAAGTTTGGTGGAATATCGGGATGGTGTCTGAGAATACTTCACTGAAATTTTGCGGAAATCTGTACTGCCATTTTGAAATTATCATAAAAAACGTCTGACCTCCCATAAGACCCAATGTAAAAGTCAGTCCCCCGACAACAACTGATTTTTTCAGGATCGTGGCCTGTATTTTTTTGTTGGCCTTGGTCCAATCTACCCGTTGATGTTCTGGCAAGGCTCGATTACTGCACATTTTGTTGCAGTATTTGTCCAAGGTTATTGAAAAGAAAGCTATTTGTTCAAAAATCAAATCTGCAACCCTCAAAAACGTAAAACCAAAAAATATATTTTACACAATATTAATTGGTAAGTCTGTCTTACAAAAAAGTGCCCAAAATTAAAAGAAAAGTATTGTAGAATGTCGAAATTGCATTGGTTATGTTATAGTTTTATTACTGGTCTTTCGTTAGTCATGTTTAGTTAATCGTTAGCTAGTATTCTTCTCATATCTAGTTAATTCTGTCGTTTGTATTTAATTTCATAAATTAATGGATTGCACTCAGGAATATCGTTGAATTGCGATAAATCACGTTTTTTGCATTGTCCAAATAACGTTGTGAGTCTCGCAACCTTTAGAGCCAAAAATATAGCTGAAAATCCAAATTACTTTGTTTATATTATTATGTCCAAAGGCCACTACGTTGCCCTAGTGCAGCGCCATCTTAAGGATCACCAAAAAGCATAAAGATGCTTCTCAAAGTTGTTGACCTTTCTGCCTTTCTTGTTTCTTTCATGAACTGTGATGTTTATTAACAGTTTTCGTTTTATGTTGGCTGACTCACAATGGTAGTTAGGCAATGTTTATTAGTTTTTAGGTTTTGTTTTTAAATGTTGAAGGTGCTTTTTTTACCCGAAAAAAAAATTTCGGCGTAAAAAGTATGCATTGATTCACAAGTTTTCCAAAAAATAATAAAATTGATCTTTTAAGCTAAAAAATCATCATAGGTATTTTAGGAACCTGACAAAATATTCATTGAGTCAACAGTAGATAAATTAGAAAAAAAAACTAAGATTGATGATTTTTAGCTTGGAATTTCTGATAATGAAAAAAGTTTTAGTTCTTTGTATATATTTTGCGCAGTTTTTATGAGTTATCGACAAAATATCAATTTATTTTCGACTTTAGTTGATTACATTTATGTAAAAGATATGGAGTCCAAGTGGAGTGCCTTTGTTTTCAAGATATGTGATTAGATTCGTTACCTCACGCTTGAAGGCAAAACTTAGGGGTTGAAACGTAATAGATCTATGTTTTTATTTTAAATAAAAAATCTGAAATTTTAAATGAATTTTTGTGTTTTTATTTACTAGCCAAATTAATAGATATAAAATACGATCCGAGTAGATAGTCCCTGTATCTTGATATATCCAAATATGTCAACATACAAGGACTCTAGGCCCGAGGAACTGCCTTTGGTACTGCACACATAGGGACGGAGGTAGGGTCACTGCATCCTGGAAGCTTGATGCAGTGACCCTAGACGGAGGTGTCGAATTGACATGGCAGAAATAAAACAACAACGATAACAAAATAAGTACACTCGCCCACATTTTTAATGTCATCTTGTCCACACATTTGTCAAATACAAAGAAGCAGTGCGTTGTGTGGCAACACTGCATGATTTTAACTAAGTATCATAATTTATTAAACGATTTTCTTTAGCAGGTTTTAAATCCTGCTGAGATTTCTGGGTTTCCAGGCGAGAGAGTAAAGAATTTTAGAGTTACATTAAAAGTGTGAGCGACCGTACCTATAGTTAAATAATAAAAGATGGCAAGCGCGTGCAGTGAGAAGCAGAGCATCGTTTCACGGCGGTCGCGCTGGACGGTCGATAGTAAATTCGACTTATTCCTCCCTATGTTCAAACTATACCATGACCTTAAGCTTGCTACGATAATAATCGATTGACTGTAATTGCTCTTTTTTATTTATTTAAAATTAACTATTATTACATCATATTAGCATGGAATTGCCCGGTCTCTATTTTAAAGTAACTTGTTACCTATGGATTTTGTAGAATGGTCCTTTCCAGTTTTTATAGTGCCCAACGTTACATTTGACTTTTTAATTGCCCAACGTCTATGTATATCAGATATCCGTGGAATGTTCCGTGCTATTGTGCATTTTGTGGCGGTATCCTGTTTTCACTAATTCAAAAGTAACTATCGTACACGGATTAGCGTGGAATTACTCGGTGTTCATTTAAAAATAACTTGTTACTCGCGGAAAGTTGTACAATAGTCGGTTTCACAATGACCAACCTTACATTAGATTGTTTAATTTCCCAATATTTTGAAGTAGCCAACTGCTTTTATATCAGATAATCGTGGAATTACCAGGTCTTTATATCAAAATTACTCGTGACCTAAGGTTTGGTTTCTATTTTTAAGTAACTGTCGTTACATTCGATACTCGTGGAATGTTCCGTTTTATCATTTTAGTAAGCACATGGTCGTGGCATCGTCTTGTTGTTTCTTTAAAAGTAACTTGTTACATCAGATTAGCGTGGAATTATCCTATTTAAAAAAAACTCGTTTTAAAATAACCAACGTTACATCCAATTGTTCAATTGCCGGATGTCCTTTTTCAATGTCCCTAGGTTTTTAAGAAACTATCGTTACATATAATAATCGTGGAATGTTCCTCCTGTTTATAATTGTGCCTATTTTTCAAGTAACTAACGTTACAGTCGATTATCGAGGAATTTTCCCTTTTCAGTCATCAAGTTTAAGGTCACTATTGTTCGATTATCGTGGAACGCCCCTTCATCAAATTCCACAGTAACTATCGTTACAGTAGATAATCGTGGAACGTCCATTTATTATATTTCACGGTAACGATCGTTACAGTGGATTATCGTGGAACGCCTTTTTACAAATTTCGTGGTTACTATCGTTACATTAAATTAGCGTGGAATGTTTTTACTACTAGTAACTATTATTATATTCGATTTTTGCGGAACGCCCCTTTGCTTAATTTTGCGGTAACTATCGTTACAGTAGATTATTGTGGAACGCCCCTTTTAGCATTATTTTATATTGTTATTTTTCCTATATTATATTATCTGTTATTTACCCAAAAAAAATTAAGGAAAGCGATGTTTCCCTTATTGATACTTTAATAATTATATTGTTTAAATTATTGTTAAAGTAGGATAGATTAAATTGAAATAATAACGCAAAATTTAAAAAAACTGCGTTTATTTTATTTATTCATTTATTAACAAAACAAAGCCATAAAACACATAAGCCTCGTATCGCCAAATTTTAAAAATTCATAATTTTCAAACTATACAATTTACAAACAAAAGCACCAATTTGTGGTATAAAACGCACTTTTGTTTAAGATTAAGAGATTAAGAAAACGTCATTTTGGGTTTTTAGGGTATAAACATCACATAAGCCTCATATCGGCAAATTTTCAAAATTCATAATTTTTAAACTATACATTTTACAAACAAAAGCACCGAGTTGTGAAATCATGTGGTTATGGAGATGCGAAAAAAATGCACTTTAGTTTAAGATTCGGAAATACGTCATTTTGTGTTTTTAGGGTATGATAATCACATAAAGCCTCATATATAGCCAAATTTTAAAAATTCATAATTTTCAAACTATACCAAGGCCAACACAAAAATAGAGGCCACGACCCTGAAAAAATCAGCTGTTCTCCCGGGGCTGAATTTTACATTGGGTCTTATGGGAGGTGAGACGTTTTTTTATGATATTTTCAAAATGGCACTACAGATTTCCGCAAAATTTTAGTGAAATATTCTCAGACACCATCCCGATATTTCAACAAAGGTTTGTAAGGAAGCAACATGAATAAAAGGCTAAAATCTTCGAGATTTAGCATTCCTTATTTTGAATTCAAATTACCCGCCATGTACCACATGCCAACTGTTATATTTGACATGTATTTGACTTTGTCATATGTAATTGTCACATTCGCTTCTGCTTTAAACTTAATTTTTGTGTGAGCTAATCAAGCGGCTATGAAAAATTAGGGCTTACTATACATTTAAAAAATATTATTCTGCCAGAATAAAGTAAAAACAATCTCAAAAACGGCTTTATTTTAAAAAAAATCAAATATCAATGAACTGTCATTCCAACTTTAATATTTTAAAGACAATCAGCTGTGTCGTAACGTGACCATCAAAAAAAAATCAGCCCCGGATGTGACGTCAACAAAGTGGAGGATCGTGGCCCGTCCATTTTGATAGCCCTGACTATACATTTTACCAGGGCTATCAAAATGGACGGGCCACGATCCTCCACTTTGTTGACGTCACATCCGGGGCTGATTTTTTTTTGATGGTCACGTTACGACACAGCTGATTGTCTTTAAAATTTTGAAGTTGGAATGACGGTTCATGCATATTTGATTTTTTGTTAAATAAAGCCGTTTTTGAGATTATTTTTACTTTATTCTGGCAGAACAATTTTTTTTTAATGTGTAGTAAGCCCTAATTTTTCATAGCCGCTTCATTAGCTCACACAAAAATTAAGTTTAAAGCAGAAGCGAATGTGACAATCACATATGACAAAGTCAAATACATGTCAAATATAACAGTTGGCATGTGGTACATGGCGGGTAATTTGAATTGAAAATAAGGAATGCTAAATCTTGAAGATTTTAACCTTTTAGTCATGTTGCTTCCTTACAAACCTTTGGTGGAATATCGGGATGGTGTCTGAGAATATTTCACTGAAATTTTGCGGAAATCTGTAGTTCCATTTTGAAAATATCATAAAAAAACGTCTGACCTCCCATAAGACCCAATGTAAAATTCAGCCCCGGGAGAACAGCTGATTTTTTCAGGGTCGTGGCCTCTATTTTTGTGTTGGCCTTGATTTTACAAACAAAAGCACCGAGTTGTGACATCATGTGGCCATGGAGATGCGAAAAAAATGCACTTTGGTTTAAGATTCGGAAAGACGTCATTTTGGGTTTTTTGGGGTATGATAATCACATAAGCCTCATATACCTCAATACGTGTCCAACTAAAATTCCTCAATTTAGGAAAAAAAAACGTAAGATTATAGCGACTTAAATTAGACGCTCGTAAGTACCTAAGTACTATTATTAATACAAAATAATTAACCCAAGAGAGAATTTTTTTAACAATTTAGGAATTTTTAAAAGTTCAAAAATCTTGAAAACGATTTATTATTAATATTTATAGAATGTAAAATTTAAAATAAAAATATCTTTTTTTATCTTTTAGATTTTTCAAAATTTGAAAATTTTGATAATTATAACATAAGAGAATCAAGGCAAAATTGCGACATTTTGTGGGTTTGTATAGTTAACAAAATCCTTTTGTTGAAAGATTGGCTGTCATATTCCAATGCAAAACTGTCAAAATACAGCCTGATACTATTATTACATGACTTATTTCAATAAGTGCCTATTAAATTCATTACCTAATTAAATTCTACTGTTACTTTATATTGTGACGTTATATAGTGACACTGAGTTTGGTTTGCATGTTTTCAACAAAGATTTCAGTGTTTTTTGTCATTCTGTTAGACTATCAGAGGGGATTGGGGGGATCAGTGGATCAGTATTAGTATTAGATTATAACCGTAAAACGACCTTAAATAAACCCTAACTTAATTTGTGAGCAGCCCCCAAAGGCTCACTTGTTCTGTGATTGTTCTCGGGCTCAGTGACACTGACGTTTATCATATGACTTTAGTTTAGTTCTGTCCCTGACACTTATCATATGACACTAGGGCGAGGAAGTTCATAAATCCCGTGCTAGTTTCATTAAAAAAATTGATATTTTTCAAAATGAAGGGGTGCCTTTTTAACGTGGACAACGGCTATTTGGAGGGATTGTGCAGGGGCTTCAAATGCGGCATCCTGAAGCAGAGTGACTACATGAATTTAGTGCAGTGCGAGACTCTTGAAGGTAATAAGAGCCCTAATAAAGGCTGGTTTATACAGCAACGTAATGCACAAAAGTAAATTTAGTGATATCTGTCTTTTTTCCCTTTGCTGTGGTGGAAAAACACTGAATCACCACTACATTTAACACATTATGTTATTTGCAAAAACCAGCCTTAATTTAGGTACTTATCTTTTATGCCTTATTTATAAACTCAACATTACAGGAGAGGTAAAAGGGTGGCAATATACACTAGTATCTACAGAAGTTTATTCATCTTATATATTAAGGTGTTGTGGGGCAGATTACGCTAGTTGAAAGGGAAGAGCAGCATATTTATTCACAAAAAGTTACATTTCTAATATCATTTTTCTTTTTTAACTTTTTAGCAGGTTCTAGAGTTCTGGGATTTAACTTTATTTAAAGGTTAAAAACATTTCTACTGGTGTGTGTATATTGCCACCCCTTTACCACAGCTATGGCTCTAAGCCATCACTGAATCTCATTATAATACATCAATGTAATGCACAATGAACAAATTCAGTACTTAGTTTGGCTTAACTTAACAACAAGGAGGTTAGACATCATCATTATTATTAGTATATTTTCTTTTTTTTTTGAAATTTTAATCTGATGTTAGACTTCCTGAGCAACCTTTTTCCCCCCCACTCCTCTAACTTTAATATTCCTATCTATATCTTAAAAACAGATGTTTTGGGACACCCTGTATTAGAATGTGGTCTATATCCAAGATCCAGGCTTAATAACCCTTAATATATGGGAGACGATATGTGGCATTTTTTGTTGATTTTTTTTATTTTAGATCTCAAACTTCATCTACAAGGCACAGACTATGGCACCTTCCTGGCCAATGAACCCTCGCCTCTGGCCGTATCCACCATAGACAACAAGCTCAGGGAGAAACTTGTTATCGAATTTCAGCACATGAGGAACCAAGCTGTTGAACCCTTGTCAACATTCTTGGACTTTATTACCTACAGTTACATGATTGATAATATTATTTTGTTAATAACTGGTTAGTTTTCATTTTTCTTTGTAGTTCTCAGTCCGTTAAAAATTCCAAAATGTTGACTTTTAGCTCACAAGATAAACTAGTTCACAATTAAGGTGACATTTTTTTACTCAGATTTGAATATTTCACCTAAATTTCATAACATTTTTTTGTTCGATATACAACTTTTTATAGTACCTATGCATATTTAAGGAGGAAAGTGGGGGGGAGGTTTATGGTGAGAAACCATGTACAGTGTGTCCCATTTTCGATGGGATTAAATGGGAAACTTGGTTATTAATATAGATAGTGATCTGCAAATTTCATTTTGCTGTGCTTTTTTGAATTCTGAAAAATGGTGTTATAAGTTTTTTGGCATACCCCTTAGGCTTTTCAAAAAGATTGTAATTTTAACAAGTCTTTATATCTTGCTTATTTTACAGGATATTTTAAACAAAAAAGTTTCATACCTACAAATATTTTTATATGCCAGAAACTTGGGTCTTCTGAAGAGTCTCTTGAGGACGAAACTGTCAACACTTAGTAGCTGTCAATTAGATCTTGGACCCCTGTGGGTGTACAGCTTTCAAGCTGCCCACGGGAAAATACCAGAGAAACACAATCTTTCTATACCCGCTTAGCCACAAAAAATTGTTGTGAACCAAATAAGTTTTACAAAAACCAAGAGAAACCTAGCTCTAATAAAAAGTAAAATTTTCAAGGCAAAATCATGTCATAAGATTTTTATTCTTTTTTACCTAAACCCATAATTTCTCCATCTTGAAATTTGTTCAGTATCTCACTAAAATATTGACAAAAAATATAAATTTTTTTGAAACAAAAATAAAAATGGTGTTTTTGAAAAAAAAATAAAAATGGTGTTTTTGAAAAAAATTTAAAATATTTTTTCTAAATTTTATTTTTAAAATATGTCATGTGATACATCATTTAAAAGATCTTTAAAATACCTTTTCCACAAGGTATCACTCATAGATTTCTGTAAAGTAGTTTTACAGATAGTCCTATTTTTCTATACCTATGTAAGAGCAAGACTTGGTAATTTTTTAATTTTCAAAAATTATTTAAAAAAAACACTACTGGGCCAAAAATTTTCAAGATTTTTCATCTACTTTATGAATAGAATAAGTGTACCAAAAATTATTAAAATCAGGAACTTGACTTGACTTGACTTCACTTTGTTGTAAACAATTCGCCAGCACTATTTGTTAGATTCCAAGAGAGTCTGGCCTGTGCCACTTAGAATCTGGTTTGTTCTTGTCCTGCTTCTTTCTATGGGCACCCTTCTGGGTAATTTGAGTGTTCTCAAGATTTTGTTCTTAATCTTTATTAATTTCAATTGTTTATACTGGGTTTTGTTGGGAAGGATAAAAGGATTTTTTTTAGTATCATTCACACAATGTTTCCCTTTTTCTTTTTTCCCCAATTTTATTTGGTATTTTTCCCCCAATCTATCCCTTCTATCGATCTTTTCTCTTTCTTTTTTAAAAATTAAAAAACATTTATATGTAAAAAAACCAAGACACACTTCACACAGTTCACAAACATTCTAAGGATTTTCTTTTATTTTATTTTTTTAAAATGTGGGATTGGGCCAAGTGGACCTCCAGCTATCAAAAAATTTCTTTATTATTATTAGCTCACACATATACTATACTATAGTAGTGTGAGCTATGGTGATCCTAATTTTTTTGAAAAAAAAAAGTTGCTCCGATTTCAAAAATTTTTATATATCTTTGCATTTCAGATGATTTTGAAACTTTTTTGTTGCGCCGTCTGTCTGTATGTCTGTCTGTCTGTCTGTCTGTCTGTAACGACCAACGCGCATAACTCAAAAACCGCTTGGCCGATTTTAATCAAATTTGGTACCTAGGCTGGGTCTTGGGTCGAGATGGTCCCATTTAAAAATTAATAAAATCCACCGAACACAAACCGAATAAAAGGGTGGGGGTAGATTAAAAAAATTAGAGTTTATGTGCAAATATGGCGTGTGTGATATCAAACGAAAGGTAATTGAGTCTGGAGTTAAACAAAATACATTTTAATTTATTTTAAAAAAAGGGTGGGGGTATATTTCAAAAATTAGAGTTTAAGTGAAAATATGGCGTGTGTGATATCAAACGAAAGGTAATTGAGTCCGGAGTTTAATAAAATCCATTTTAGTTTTTGTTTTTTTTAAGGGTGGGGGTAGATTTTAAAAATTTGAGTTTAAGTCAAAACATGGCTTGTGTGGTATCAAACAAAAGGTAATTTACTCTGGAGTTGAATAAAATATATTTCAGTTTTTAGTTATATTAGCTCACACATAAACTATAACTATAGTACCTAGTGTGAGCTTAGGGGCCCATATATTGGCAGAGTATTATTATTATTAATTTTTAAATAGTTTTTCCCAATAAAGCTTGTCCTATAATTTAATTTGATTGTGGTTAATAAATTTAAAAATAATATTTACTCTCCCGGCGGTAAGAGAGCCCAAGACATTTTTAATTGAATATGGTTGTGTCAGGCCTGTGTCTCCCAGGGCGCGATACAGATCAAATCCAGTTATCTCATTAATAGAGCAACTAAAGAAGATGTGGTCTAAATTTTCTTCTTTCAACCCGCACTCGCAAAGAGGAGAATCTTTGATTTTAATTTTGTGTAGATGTTGTGTTGTTAGGCAGTGTCCTGTCCGCATTCTTATTAATGTTGTTATTTGTCTTCTGTTCATACTGTGGATTTTTTCATACCATGGTTTGTTGGGAAACTCTCTTTGTATCCCACCATACCATACCCCCTTAGTATTAGATTCTACCTTCCACTTTTTTAAAAGTTTTCTATTGTTTTGATTTTTAAAGTGTTGTGTATATCATTTGGTATGTAGCAAATTTTCTTTGGTATGTTAAGTTTTCTTCCAACATTGGCTAGCTGGTCTGCAACTTCGTTTCCTATTATTCCTTCATGTCCCGGTACCCATGCAATATATATTTCCATGTTCCCACTAATTATTTGTATCAATATCTTGGTGTTTACTGTAATAAAGTCCTGTTTGGAGTCAATACGATTTTGATTTAGTTTTTCTATGGCACTTTTTGAGTCAGTACAGATGATCTTTCTCTCAACGTTTCCCTTAAGCCCCTCTCTTATTCCGTCATTAATTGCAATGATCTCTGCTGTGCAGATGTTGAAGTTATCTGGTAATCTACATGGCAATTTTGTACTTTAACTTGGGGATATATATGCCAAATCCTACCCGCTCAGCCACCCTGGACGCGTCAGTGTAGATTACAGTGTTGCTGTTTTGGTGTTTTTCCAAATCGGGAAGATGAAAAGCCACTATCCCTTAATGAGTGTCCATTAGATTTTAAACTACAGCTTTCGAGTTGCCTACAGAAAAATGTTATAGAAACAAAACCTTTCTCATACCTCAATTACTCACGAAATTTTTTTTATTCACTGGTACTAAAATTTAGGTTTGTGCTATATTTATTAATAACCGAGTAATCTCATCGAAAATGGGACACGCTGTACATGTTTTTAAAAGAAGGGGTCAAAAAGTTTCAAAGAATAACATTTCTCAGTACTATGTGCTGCATTTTTTAATATTTCCCTTCATTCTTAGGTACCCTTCACCAACGCCCAATCAGCGAGCTGATCCCCAAATGCCACCCATTGGGGAGTTTTGAGCAAATGGAGGCTATCCATGTGGCATCCACTCCCGCAGAGCTGTACAACGCAGTGCTAGTTGACACACCATTGGCTCCATTTTTCGTCGATTGCATCAGCGAGCAGGATTTAGATGAAATGAACATTGAAATTATCAGGAATACCCTGTACAAGGCATATTTGGAGGCTTTCCATCAGTTCTGCAAGGAGATTGGAGGTGAGTAACGGACCATTCCACATAACGGTGAAATCTTGGTTGGTTTTGTTTTGCACTGTCCAATTAAATTGAAAAATTAAACATTTAAAAAAGGTTCCAGGCTAAATCGTTTCACATAGAATTTATTTATAAACAATTTTATTTTAGCATTTTACAAACAAGCAGCTACTTGGTGTAGTTTTTAGTTTATTTGTTTATAGATAGTCTATTATTTTACTTGAATTTTAAACAGTGTATTAAATATCTCTATTTTTTGTCACATTTTCATCATGTTTGGTAGGGCTGATAATGCAGAGGCCTTAGTGGTATATCTTTGAGCCAAAGTGTTAAGCCTAAATCATATATTGCATGCAGAGTTTTTTCATGTACTGGGTGGAAAAAAAAATATGCCACTTTAGTCAAACTCAGTATGTAGGTATGTGGGCACAATAGATCCATTTGTGGTCGCAGTGCATGGAAGTCCAGTAGGGCCTGCCACCACTTTCGAATACATACATACATACATACATCATGTTTGGTAATGTTTTGCCTATAGGCACTATTCAATTGGACCCTAATATCAGTCTTGCCTAGCATAGAAAATTCTATGTGGTGGACTTAGGAATAGGCAGTGGTATGCTGTTATATTCTTGACTTCTTGTTTGGTAGGTTTGTTCAAATGTGTGATTTTTAAATTTTTTATAAATCAGCACCACTGTATAAAAAGGCAACAAAGAGTTAATATATTTTCTCTCATAAACAAAGGCCTACAATGGTCTCCTATTTTTGCTCCGCAAATATATCTGATGCATCTTTTTTGAATTACAAACACAGATCTGAACAAATACTGACAATGCAATTCCCCCAAAAGGCTATTCCATAGCGTAAATGAGAATCAACGAGGGCGTCATAAGTTGTTTTGGCCATTTCACAACCAAGTTTGAAAAATGTTTGTTTTACGACGTAACTACCTATCGATATTTTTTTATTAAGATAGGGAATATGCGAGGAGAATTTTACAATTTTAACGTATTGTCTATATACATTCCTAAAAATTTAGTGTTTTCATTCTGAGTTATTCTTTGGTTGGAAACAGTTAGGTCATCAAAAGAAAATTTAAAACTGAGGACTTTTGTTTTATCTATGTTAAAACAGAGAAAGTTTGCATCACACCACTCTTTAATTCGTTGTATGTCCTCTTGCACTATTTCTTTTAATATTGTTTCGTTTTTATGATGCCATAAAATTGTTGTGTCGTCCGCAAAAAGTGTTAAAATACCCCTTATCTCTATTAAATTTAAGTCGTTAATATATAACAAAAATAACAGTGGGCCCAAAACAGAACCTTGAGGCACACCAAAGTTAATTTTGGACAAAGAAGAGACACAACCACCATTCCGAACCATCTGATATCTTCCAGTCAAGTATGAGTGAAAAAAACGCTGCGAGACTCCTCTAAACAGATATCTCTCCAACTTTTTTAAAAGCAGGTTGTGACTGACACAGTCGAAGGACTTTTGAAAGTCGCAGAATTTTTTTTTATCAGATCCATTTATTTCTAGGAACCACCGCCGAATCCATGTGCGAAATCATCAAGTTCGAAGCTGATAGACGAGCAATCATCATAACGATCAACTCGTTTGGTACTGAACTGAGCAAGGATGATCGTGCCAAGTTGTATCCTCGCTGCGGAAAACTGTACCCCGACGGTTTGGCAGCCTTGGCCCGTGCGGAAGACTACGACCAAGTGAAAGCCGTAGCTGAGTACTACGCGGAGTACCAAAAATTGTTCGAAGGTTCAGGTAATAATCCCGGCGACAAAACCCTCGAAGATAAATTTTTCGAACACGAAGTACACATGAATATCAATGCTTTCATGCAACAATTTCATTTTGGCATTTTCTATTCGTATTTGAAGTTGAAGGAACAAGAATGTCGCAACATTGTATGGATTTCTGAGTGTGTTGCTCAGAAACACCGGGCTAAAATCGATAACTATATTAACATCTTCTAAAATGTAATTTTTATATCAAATTGTCGTTTTATCATTCCAAAAAAAAATCATTTTTTCAAATAAGTATTAAAGCTATCTTTCAGCGTCGTTGATTGAATATTCAATCATCGCTGGCAGTTCGGAATTTTGATTTAAAGCGTTGCTTGCATGTAGAACTAAATACGTTTTGAGTACAATTCACTTCTCGGTTTTTCATGAACCAAGTTGATTACGTTTTCAACTCGATTTATGTTTTTAACATTAGTTCGATGTCATGTTAACGAACCTGGGCGACAAAACCCTTGAAGATAAATTTTTCGAACACGAAGTACACATGAATATCAACGCTTTCATGCAACAATTTCATTTTGGCATTTTCTATTCGTATTTGAAGTTAAAGGAACCAGAATGTCGCAACATTGTATGGATTTCTGAGTGTGTTGCTCAGAAACACCGGGCTAAGATTGATAACTATATTAACATCTTTTAACATGTAATTTTTATATCAAATTGTCGTTTTATCATTCCAAAAAAAATCATTTTTTTAAATACGTATTAAAGCTATCTTTCAGCGTCGTTGATTGAATATTCAATCATCGCTGGCAGTTCGGAATTTTGATTTAAAGCGTTGTTTGCATGTAGAACTAAATACGTTTTGAGTACAATTCACTTCTCGGTTTTCATGAACCAAGTTGATTACGTTTTCAACTCGATTTATGTTTTTAACATTAGTTCGATGTCATGTTAACGAACCTGGGCGACAAAACCCTCGAAGATAAATTTTTCGAACACGAAGTACACATGAATATCAATGCTTTCATGCAACAATTTCATTTTGGCATTTTCTATTCGTATTTGAAGTTGAAGGAATAAGAATGTCGCAACATTGTATGGATTTCTGAGTGTGTTGCTCAGAAACACCGGGCTAAAATCGATAACTATATTAACATCTTCTAAAATGTAATTTTTATATCAAATTGTCGTTTTATCATTCCAAAAAAATCATTTTTTTAAATAAGTATTAAAGCTATCGTTCAGCGTAGTTGATTGAATATTCAATCATCGCTGGCAGTTCGGAATTTTGATTTAAAGCGTTGCTTGCATGTAGAACTAAATACGTTTTGAGTACAATTCACTTCTCGGTTTTCATGAACCAAGTTGATTACGTTTTCAACTCGATTTATGTTTTTAACATTAGTTCGATGTCATGTTAACGAACCTGGGCGACAAAACCCTCGAAGATAAATTTTTCGAACACGAAGTACACATGAATATCAACGCTTTCATGCAACAATTTCATTTTGGCATTTTCTATTCGTATTTGAAGTTAAAGGAACAAGAATGTCGCATCATTGTATGGATTTCTGAGTGTGTTGCTCAGAAACACCGGGCTAAGATTGATAACTATTTTAGCATCTTCTAAAATGTAATTTTTATATCAAATTGTGGTTTTATCATTCCAAAAAAAATCATTTTTTTAAATAAGTATTAAAGCTATTTTTCAGCGTTGTTGATTGAATATTCAATCATCGCTGGCAATTCGGAATTTTGATTTAAAGCGTTGCTTGCATGTAGAACTAAATACGTTTTGAGTACGATTCACTTCTCGGTTTTCATGAACCAAGATTACGTTTTCAACTCGATTTATGTTTTTAACATTAGTTCGATGTCATGTTAACGAACCTGGGCGACAAAACCCTCGAAGATAAATTTTTCGAACACGAAGTACACATGAATATCAACGCTTTCATGCAACAATTTCATTTTGGCATTTTCTATTCGTATCTGAAGTTGAAGTAACAAGAATGTCGCAACATTGTATGGATTTCTGAGTGTGTTGCTCAGAAACACCGGGCTAAGATTGATAACTATATTAACATCTTCTAAAATGTAATTTTTATATCAAATTGTTGTTTTATCATTAAAAAAAAAATCATTTTTTTAAATAAGTATTAAAGCTATCGTTCAGCGTGGTTGATTGAATATTCAATCATCGCTGGCAGTTCGGAATTTTGATTTAAAGCGTTGCTTGCATGTAGAACTAAATACGTTTTGAGTACAATTCACTTCTCGGTTTTCATGAACCAAGTTGATTACGTTTTCAACTCGATTTATGTTTTTAACATTAGTTCGATGTGATGTTAACGAACCTGGGCGACAAAACCCTAAGATAAATTTTTCGAACACGAAGTACACATGAATATCAACGCTTTCATGCAACAATTTCATTTTGTCATTTTCTATTCGTATTTGAAGTTGAAGGAACAAGAATGTCGCAACATTGGATGGATTTCTGAGTGTGTTGCTCAGAAACACCAGGCTAAGATTGATAACTATATTAACCTCTTCTAAAATGTAATTTTTATATCAAATTGTCGTTTTATCATTCCAAAAAAAATCATTTTTTTAAATACGTATTAAAGCTATCTTTCAGCGTCGTTGATTGAATATTCAATCATCGCTGGCAGTTCGGAATTTTGATTTAAAGCGTTGCTTGCATGTAGAACTAAATACGTTTTGAGTACAATTCACTTCTTGGTTTTCATGAACCACGTTGATTACGTTTTCAACTCGATTTATGTTTTTAACATTAGTTCGATGTCATGTTAACGAACCTGGGCGACAAAACCCTCGAAGATAAATTTTTCGAACACGAAGTACACATGAATATCAACGCTTTCATGCAACAATTTCATTTTGTCATTTTCTATTCGTATTTGAAGTTGAAGGAACAAGAATGTCGCAACATTGGATGGATTTCTGAGTGTGTTGCTCAGAAACACAGGGCTAAGATTGATAACTATATTAACATCTTCTAAAATGTAATTTTTATATTAAATTGTCGTTTTATCATTCCAAAAAAAATTATTTTTTTAAATAAGTATTAAAGCTATCTTTCAGCGTCGTTGATTGAATATTCAATCATCGCTGGCAGTTCGGAATTTTGTTTTAAAGCGTTGTTTGCATGTAGAACTAAATACGTTTTGAGTACAATTCACTTCTCGGTTTTCATGAACCAAGTTGATTACGTTTTCAACTCGATTTATGTTTTTAACATTAGTTCGATGTCATGTTAACGAACCTGGGCGACAAAACCCTCGAAGATAAATTTTTCGAACACGAAGTACACATGAATATCAACGTTTTCATGCAACAATTTCATTTTGTCATTTTCTTTTCGTATTTGAAGTTGAAGGAACAAGAATGTCGCAACATTGGATGGATTTCTGAGTGTGTTGCTCAGAAACACCGGGCTAAGATTGATAACTATATTAACATTTTCTAAAATGTAATTTTTGTGTGAAATTGTCATTTAATCATTCCAAAAAGTTATCATTCAATAAATAAGTATTAAAGCTATCCTTCAGCGCCGTTAATTGAATACTAAATCAGTGCTGGTAGTTTGGAATTTTTATTTGGAGCGTTTATTGCATATTATTACGATTTCATCTAGAACTAAATACGTTGTTAAATAAAAATCAGGGCTATCAAAACGGACGGGCCACAATCCTTCACTTTGTTGACGTCATATCGGGGGCTGATTTTTTTTTTTTGATGGTTGCGGTTCTTCGATATTTGATTTTTTTTTAAATAAAGCGGGTTTTGAGATTGTTTTTACTATATTCTTGCAGAACATTTTTTTGTAAATGTATAGTATCCTTAATTTTTCAGAGCCGCTTCATTAGCTCACACTAAAATTAAATTTAAAACAGAAGCGAATGTGACAAACACAGATGACAAAGTCAAATACATGTCAAATATAACAGATGGCATGCGGTTCATGGCGGGTAATTTAAATTCAAAATAAGGAATGCTAAATCTTGAAGATTTTAACCTTTTAATCATCTTGCATCCTTACAAAAGTTTGATGAAATATGGGGATGGTGTCTGAGAATATTTCACTGAAATTTCGCCGAAATCTGTAGTGCCATTTTAAAAATATCATAAAAAAATGTCTGACTTCCCATAAAACCCAATGTAAAAATCAGCCCCCGAGAACAGCTGATTTTTTCAGGGTCGTGGCCTGTATTTTTTTGTTTACATTCACTCCAATTTTGACAACGTCAAATCACAGCATTGACAAATTGTCAACGTCATTTGAAAGCAGAGCCTTTCAAATTTTATTAAAGGCGTCTACTTTTTTAATCCATGCCATATGTTGTCGAAAAAAGTTTGACATAAACAAATACACAAACGTCATAATACAATTTGACAAAGTCAATATGAAATGACTGGGAAATTTTAATACATAAGCAGCGTTCGGTATTTGCATCTCAGACGAGACGGATTTTTGGTGACGTGATTACAGATTAGTCTGAGCAAATTGGAATTAATGAACGATCCAGATCAAATCGATCAAATTTTTATAAATGGTTATAACCTTAAATATAACCAAAAATATTATGTACATATTGCAACTCACACCCAGCTATAAATTTGACAAAATTTTCCTGTGTTGTCGGAAATTTATATAATTTGTTGTCTTCAACATTAAATAATTCGATTTCAATCTTTTTACATAAAAAAATTATTTTTGTAAACAAAACAAATACACAACATACGTCACAATCTCAGATTAATCTGTTTCATCGATCAAAATGTACGGAGCAACCAGATTTACGTCCGACTAGTCTGAGCAGAATTACCGAACGATTCAGATCTACCTCCCCTAGATCTAGATGGAATTAACGAACGATTTCGATCAAAAAGATTAATCCGACGTAAATACCGAACGCAGCTATAGTAAAAAATGCTTCATTTTAACCTCACAAAAGTTTGGTTGAATCTCGGCATGGTGTAAAATTAGACCTTGGAATCAGCTGATTTTTTCAGGGTTGATGCCCAAGGTCTGTCGATGCCTGTATTTTCTTGATGACCTTGGTATGCATTTAGATTCTCTATTTCATGATATTTTTAAAAGTGAATCGTATTAAAAACGTATTAAGTTTTATGTGAAAACCTAGTAATTCATTTGATGCCGGCCGTTCAAAATTTAAATTTACACCATTGATAAATAGTAAATTAACGGTGGCAGTTCGAATTTTATTATATTTTTTGTCTGAGGGTTTCGTCGATGTTTTCGCCTTTTTAGTTTATAGCAATGAAATTTCTGCAGATGTATACTTGTTAGTTAGCTTTGGTTTTTTCAATTTTTTTGACTATTTTTTGAAACTTCGTCTTGCTTCGAAGGTTTTGCTATTTAAGACAGAACACTCACTAACAATAAGAATAGTAATTATTAACCCAAGAAACGTATCAAGTATTAATATTTAAATGCTAAGAATTTACATAAAACACATGAACACCTAAAAAAATATACACAAGGGGCACTTAGCACGGGTGACCCAAAAAGTTATCTCCTTCGGTAACTCTCTCCTCCATTGAAAACAGAATTTATGTAAAACTGTTTTTTTGCTTGTTGTTTTAAACAAAATTTTGTCCATAGAACTTATAATATATTAAATTGTTATTGTACTATATTATATTATGACTCATTTTAAGTATTTTTGTGTGTAGATACTCTTTTTTTCTGTTAATATATTATTTTAGAAAAGATTATGCTTTATTTGTAGCTATTACAACCTACCTAAAAGTTTCGGGCAGTTAATTACTAATTAATTTTTCGTATTTTAGCGAATAAAAAATAAACTTTTGATCCCTCATTATATGGATAAAAGTGTCAGTTTTTATCCCTGGAATAAAAAGTGACTGATCAGTGATAAAAAGTGAGATAGGTCTGATCATCTAGGGATGAAAATGAAAAATCATGCATGAAAAGTGACAGATCAAGAATAAAAAGTAAAAAGCTCCTAAAGGTAAATCAAATTAAAAGAAAAACTGGAGAAAAAAAATCCAGTGCAAAAAATACTGTATAAACCTGATAAAAGTGTTTTTTTATCCCTTAAACTTTTTGGATTACCTAATAGTTTTTGTTTTCTTCACTAATATTTAAAAAACTTAAAAACAGGTTGAATATTTTAGAAAAGTTTTTTTCACTGTTGTTTGCTTGAAATTATGTGTGACAAATTCTTTGACTTATTTGAAATTTTGGATTATTTTTTGTTGTAGTATGTTTAGAAATCAGTAACTGAGTTAATTTTATTATCATTTATTAAAAAAATTAAGTGTAGGTGCTTAAGTTTTAATAAATGTTTTTTTGGTAACAAAGAGGAAAGCAAGATTTTCTTAAAACTAATATTTACAAAATACTTATTTTGTACAAGAACAAATACATTCTTATGTAGGCACTCTACACTGTGCCAACATTTCTAATATCTTAAACTGACATTTAAGAGCTTTCTCTAGAGGTAATTCTCGCAATTGACACTCAACATTTCTGCCAAAATAAAAGAATTCGTCTTTCGATAATTTCAGCACTAATATTTTAAAACAGGTATATTGAATATTTCAGAGAAGTTTTTTACTGTTTGATACCAAAGTTTGCCTGAAATTATGTATGCACATTTTTTTTTACTTCTTTAAAATTTTAGATTATTTTTTCTTGTAATATGTTTAGAAATCAATAAATAACTTAATTTTATTATCATTTATTAAAAAAATTAAGTCTAAGTGCTTAGGTCTTAACAAACGTTTTTTGGTAACAAAGAAGAGAAAAGCTAGATTTTCTTAAAACTAATATTTACAAAATACTTATTTTGTACAAGAACAAAAATACAATCTTATGTAGGCACTCTACACTGTGCCAACATTTCTAATATTTTAAACTGACATTCAAGAGCTTTCTCCAGAGGTAATTCTCGCAATTGACACTCAACATTTCTGCCAAAATAAAAGAATTCGTCTTTAATTTTAACTTCACCACTCGAGGACGCGTTACTATCTTGATTGTCAAGAATATCTTGTCCGTTTTCGTCTGTCTTCGCTTTTTTACTTTGGTGATGATATTCTGCATCGTCTTCATCATCTTCTTCTTCTAGAATTTCATTTTTGATGACTTCAGCGTCAATATTTAATGGATGATAGTACATTTCGGGGGAGTTACTTCCACTGGCTGCTGCAGCCAAGTTGAAACTTGGTATGGTTATATATCGACCTTCTTCTTCACTGTAGGTTAGATTACCTGCCTGTAATAAAACAAAAATATATATTTACAATATTTTCAAACTTTTAAAGTCATTAGGGCGCCGCTTAAACATTTACAGTAAAAATGAAGCCATATTTTATTGTATATAGCTTCATTTTATTGTATATAGCCTTATTTTACCGACAATATGTAGCAAATTCTGGCCTTTGTTTAAAATACAGTGCTCAACAATTGCTAGAGATCACAGTGATTTTTCTATTTTATTTTTTGATTTTTGATCCTTAGCAATTGTTAGGCACTGTATTTAAAATGGGCACTGCACTAGTTAGCTAATAAAAAGAGTCGAATATTTTATACGCATTAAAAAATCACAAACTGGTCCAAATTTATTATATCCCGACGGTTGCAAACATCATCAACGTTACCAGACTTTTTTCCTGATTCGTGGCGTAGCTTAAAATTTGCACCCCGACATAATTTGTAATTTTGGAACATACTCATTTACATCTCTTTTTAATACACAGCTAATTTTTTATTGCTGTCCAACTCATAGCGCTGGCTGATGAAAGAAAGCCGATTGATTGTCGAAATGACATCTTTTAAACACTTCTCTTTGCAAAATAATCCCATGACTGTTTTAGATTGGTATGCGCCCGTCCCGCTACATTGAGTTAAAAAGAGAGGGTAAGTATAACTGGATGATAATGTGTCAGTAAGGTAAATTAAACGAGTAGATCACTATTTAGTTTTTATGTGCTTTTAAGATTATTAGGCGCTCTTACTAATACATTGGTTTAAAAAGAGATATTAAATAATCGGATAATAATGTGTAAGTTCAGTCAATGAAACGATTAGATTTGTTAATTTGCTTTTAATCAGAAGGGGGTTTTGAATGTTGGTACGTTCTGGAAACATATTTTGCGTCGAGGTGCTCTTTTTAACGTGCTACGTCACAGTCAGCGCCTTATTAGACACGTTGTTGTGGGGCTGTGTCATTCTTAGCTAGAAAATGTCTATGTAACTACGGGTTTTGTAGCCATTTTAATTTATTAATAGAGAAATGGGATGTGTCATTGTGAATGGCGTGTTGCCTTCTTCCACGTCTTTTCTTTATAACTTACAAATATAGTATGTTCGGGCATTGTGTGTTCTGGTAGAACGTCATCTTCCTTTTCACAAATGACAACGTTGTTGTTATTTACAAGTTTAGTATCTCTATGAACCCCATCCAGGGCCAGTTTTGACACTCTTAAGAAGTCTCCGTCTTCGCTGGCCCTAAGCTTTATCGTTGCAGGACACCGGGTGCTAAAATGTGACCAATAGGGTAAAGGGGGATACTGATAATGTCAAAAAATAAGTGCTTATGACTTTAAGTATATACAAAGGACATGGAAAGTTGTGTCATTTTTGAAATTTTTTGATTTTGTAAAATTTTTTTTAGTCATTTTTAAGAGATCTCTCTTTAATGGATTACTGTTTCGTTTGAGTTTTCCATTTAAGCAACATTCCCGAAAGATTTTTGAGTCCATTATTACATACATACATACATATAATTTTTTACAACCTTCGAAGGAAATTGTTTCAACAAGAATGCCTTGCTGAGTTCATTTCTGTTTTCGGGATTTTCGTTGGTATGGAGAACTCAAGCATGGACGAATTAGCCTCAGCGACGATCCAAGGCCAGGTACGCCAAAAACGGCTGTCACCCAGGAAATTATTGATCTGTTCACACGCTCATCACGGAAGAAACAAAAAACAGACTCGCTCTCGGTCAAAAAAAAAAATAGTATTTTCTGGAAAAAAATTAAATCATTTCAGTGTTTAGGAGGGGCCTACTGCGGGTATTTGATTTTTATCGTCCCAGTGACGGGGGTTAGTTTTCTTACCTACAATCAGGCGGGCATTCAGGAACACACTCTGTACCGTGGTAAACTTTGCAATCTAATTGTACTTCGTAATAAATTAACTCAGGTTTTAACTCTTTTCGAATTTTGGCAGCGCCAACTTTTCTACTCCTACGCTTCCAGAATTTGTGACCTACCAAAATGGCAACAGTTTAATATAGTGTCGTGTTATCTAGAGAAGTTATTGATGACAGTGACAGTAAAAAATTGGGTTTTTTTACAAATATTTTAATGTATAAACGTAAATATAATTAATTCTGATCTGATTTTAAAGTAGCAGAGCCGACCCTAGAGATTTTTGCGCGCCGAGCATAAAGAAATAGCCTGAAATACTTTGTGGGTTTATTCTCCGAAACCAATTTCGTAGATCCTAATTACGTTATTCTCAACTATTTTTTTGCCCCTGGATCGAAGCACTCTGGGCGGCCGCCCTGATCACCCTCGCGTGCGTTCAGCCCTGAAAGTGGGCGAAGAAATAGAAGTGCCGATTTTTCTAACAAATCGTATCATAATAATATCTGTGATGTGTTGTATAAATACTTATTTATGAAACTGTAAAAAAAAATTTACTACACACCCTGAACAGGGTATACCAAATTCGATGGTTTTGGAAGAAGGACAGTTATCGTAAAGGCAAGCTTTATAGGAAGCTAAGCCTGACATTGATTTTTTATTTTTTGGTTATTATTTTTGACATGTTTTCCTCGTTCCATTCTTTTGTTTTCTCTTTAATTATAAGGAAAAAGTGCGTATTTTTTTTCTAGGGGGGGTAATTACCCCGTTACCCCCCTCAAATCCGCGCTTGGCTTTACAGGTAGCGAAGTCTTACTTTGATTTTCTATTTTTGGGTTATAATTCTTGACATGATTTCCTCGGTTTCGCATTGGCGGCTCTTTCTTATTTTAAAAATGTGGTTTTAACACAGTCTTAAGATCTACCTATTTAATAATATTAGAGTTTCAAGATACTTTGTTGCAGCATAACTTTATTTGTAAATATATAAATTTATTTATTTATTTTTTTTATTTATTTATTTCCAACGAGTAGCACATATAAGAAAAATTCATAGGCTTAATTTATCTAAAAAAAATAACATATGGGCTAGCCCATTTACGAATCTTATAAATATTAATACTTATACTAAACTAGTTTGCATTTAATGAGCTTCTAAAGCCAAAACACATTTTAATTAAGAAAAAAAAATATATCAGTCATAAAAGAATGAAACGACAAGAAAAACAATTGTACCTACTAATAACTAAATCACATTGAGTAAAAAATCACGATTAAAAAAAATATATATAATAAAAAATAACAATAAAAATAAAAATTAATAAACACTTTAATAGCTATTTATCAGGTACTAAAGTGAATAAATTGAATAAATTTCCTAGATGTTAAAATATTAATTCAGTTCGAAGTTATGGATTTTTTAAAGCTGGTTTGTTTAGTGTTTGCTAGGAGATACAGTTTTTTAAATCTCTTTTGAATTGAGATCTAGATGCGAAGAAGTCCAAGTCTGGCAGTAGATTAGATGAGCTAGTTATTCTAGATATTCTAGTTATTCTAGCACCATAATTGGTTCTGTGATATGGAGTGAAGAAACTAGGAGCTCTACGGGTAGGCCGAGGTCGACAGTACAGGCCAATGTTTTGTAACAGAGAAGGGCAAAAAACATGAGAATGGAGTATGTCATAAAAAAGCAGAAGTTCCCTTCTTAGTCGTCTACTTCTTAAACTTTGCATGTTTAATTCTGTTTCTAGATGAGAATAGTCATAAGGTCTAGGAAAGTTTAGTTTGTAACCAATATATCTCAAGAATTTTCGCTGGACACGCTCTATTTGTTCAATATGGGTAGTGGGGATTCCAGACACTGGATGCATACTCAAGATATGGTCTAACCAAGGCACAATAAAGAATTTTTATTGAGTTTATATTGGTGAATGAATGTGTGTTACGCCTAATAAATCCGAGCATTTGTGTAGCTTTAGATTATTAAGTGAGTGTTGAAAAACAAAGAATCTTCCATTGTCACACCTAGGTCCCTTATGGTGGAAACACGATCGAGTGAGTCTCCATTAATATTGTAGGTATAGTCTGTAATATTTCTACGTCTTGAAAATACCACAGTATGGCATTTAGAGGAGTTTAATTGCATACCATTAGTGCTACACCAGGTAATCAATCTATCCAAATCTGCTTGAAGCCGTTGACAATCAGATTTATCAAAAATTTTAGCAAAAAATTTGCAGTCATCAGCAAATAGTAGAAATTTAGCAAATTCGAAGCAACTGACAATATTATTTATAAATAGATTAAAGAGTAAAAGAGCAAGGTGCGACCCTTGGGGGACACCAGATGTTACGAGATCTTTGGATTGAAAAGTTCCTATGCGCACTATCTGGACTCGTTCATGAAGAAAATTGTTTACCCATTCAAGCAGAGAGCCAGATACTCCTGACGTTTTCAAAAAATGAACCAGCAACTCATGATTGACCCGGTCAAATGCTTTGGAGAAGTCGGTATAGATAGCGTGAACTTCACACCCCTCCTCCAAAGCATTCGACAGAAAGTCGCTATAAGATAAAAGATTAATTTCAGTTGACCTTTTTGGTCTAAATCCATATTGCTGGTCTATTATTTCTCCCTGCAAATTAGATGATAAAAAATCACATATAATGCTTTCAAACAATTTAGGTATTGTGCTCAGAATGCTAATAGGGCGATAATTTTGGATAGAATTTCTACTTTCAGACTTGTGAATTGGTGTTATAAAGCTTTTTTTCCACATACTGGGAAATTTACCCAGTGACAAGGATTTGTTAAAAATAACATGTAAAGGGCGTGACAGAATAAAGCTGTGAGATTTTAAAAAAGATGGTGGAATACCATCTGGCCCAGGACCTTTGTGAGTATCTAATGAAGTGAGTTTGGTATAAATTTCTGAAATGGAAATAGTGAAAGTATTTAAGTTTATATTATTATTAGTTTAGCTACCTTCAGATTGGGTAAAACAACATCTTTAAAATAAAACCGAGGAAAACATTTCAAAAATTATAACCAAAAACAGAAAATTAATAGAGAATTATTGAAATATAGCCATGCTATAATTGTGCCAGGCACTATTTTGACACATTCACATTGAAAACTGACAGTTGATCCTTCAAAATTGACATTCCAAAGTCGAATTTAAAACTTTCGTCGTTTATTTTCAATTAATAAAAGAAGGAACTATTTATTCCGGTTCATATAGTAAACAAAGGCCGTGTGTAGAAAGATCACAGCTGATATTACAATGTGAAGTTGTCAAAATTGTGCCTGGCACTATTATAGCCTAGCTTTATTTCAATAATCCTCTAATGTCAGCTTCTGGCCTTTACGATGAGTGTCCTTAGTTTCAAGGGGAAAATAGTTTTTTTTCATGAAACTATATGAGCAGGGCCGACTTTACGACAGGGCAACCAGGGCGACCTCCCGGGGCGCCAACATTCTTAAGAATAACGCAATCAGGATTTAATTAGTATTTTTTTATTTGACTTGAAGGGCTGAATATTAAAATTGAACAATTTTTGAAAAAAAAAACATTTACAGAAAAACCCCGTAAATTGCTATCTGTCTCTCTCTATCTTCATTAAACTAACAAAACCAAGCGCGGAGTTGAGGGGGAGTAACGTGGTAATAACCCCCCCCCCCTGGAAAAATGCACTTTTTGCTAACAATTAAAGTGAAAACAGGAGAATTACCCCCCTCCCCCCCTAGCAAAAAAATTATATTACAAAAAAAATTGTCGACATTTTCCCTCCCACACCCCTGTAGATCCGTGCTTGAACACAACTAACCCGTGAGTTCCTCGAACTCCGTAAGCGTATTACTCCATTCTTCCCAGGAGCTGAACAGATCTCCAACGGCCAACGCCATGGCCAGGTATCGTTCCACACGTTCCTCCTCCAGGATTACTAACTGTTTCTACTCTTTCCAAAAGATGAACTATCTTTCTATTTCCTTATTTATAGGAATATTGGATAGAGCTGTTTCAAACGTCAATTGTGTGGTGTTTGGCAACGCGTGACGCGTGTCATTATCTGTTAAAATACGTGATTTTCTAAATTATACCAGGGCTATCAAAATGCACGGTGGATAAAATAGACCGGTGTTCGGATCTTATATATACATGTCGAATTTTCACGTCACGTGGTCCAGCTGATTTTTGTTAACAAAAGTTGAACAACTAATATTTTTTGAATTTTTTGAAAACTACGGCGTTTATCCTACTATTTTTTAGTGTATTCTTATAAAATAATATTTTTCAGACATACCAGTCGTTATTTTTTTTAGCCCGCTTCATTTCTCTTTATACAACAATTAAAATTCGAATAAAATAATGTGTTCGTTTCAGCTTCAAAAATCATCTGCTGACCTACATCTTTGTTTACTTCCCAAGTGCTCGGTTCACCTTTGATATTAAACGATCACATTCAGTTTGACTTGTAGTTTAAGTTTTGTGTAATAAAAAATAAAGCGGGCTAAAAAAAATAACGACAATACGTCTAGAAAATTACATTTATAAGGATGTACAAGAAAAAAGTAGGAAAATTGCCTTATTTTTCAAAAAATTCAAAAAGATCCGAACACCGGTCTATTCTATCCACCGTGAACCGTGATCAAAACATACGGGTCCCGAACTACAACTTTGATGACGTCACAGCGAACGCTGAATTTCTTTTTGATGGTCACGACACACCACAGCTGATTGTCTTTAAAATATTGAAGTTAGAATCAGCCAGGGCTATCAAAACGGACGGGCCACGATCCTCCACTTTGTTGACGTCACATCCAGGGCTGATTTTCTTTTGTGTGTGTGTGACAAACACAGATGACAAAGTCAAATACATGTCAAATAAACAGTTGGCATGCGGTACATGGCGGGTAATTTGAATTCAAAATTAGTAAAGCTAAATTTTGAAGATTTTAACCGTTTAATCATCTTGCATCCTTACAAAAGTTTGGCCGAAATCTGTAGTGCCATTTCGAAAATATCATAAAAAAACGTCTGACCTCCCATAAGACCCAATGTAAAAATCAGCCCCCGGAGAACAGCTGATTTTTTCAGGGTCGTGGCCTCTATTTTTGTGTTGGCCTTGAATGAGGTTCATGAATATTTGATTTAAATAATAAAGCCGGTTGTGAGATTGTTTTTACTATATTCTTGTAAAACAATTTTTCTTAAATCTATAATAATCGTTAATTTTCCACAGCCGCTTCATTAGCTCATACAAAAATTAAATTTAAAGCAGAAGCGAATGTGTTCGTTTCTGCGTGGAAAGCAATCGGCTCACACTTATAAGTTTAAAAAGTGACGAATATAAACAAATAGTTGTATAGGTGACCCGATCACTTTCGACAGAGAAACGAACACATTCGCTTCTGCTTTATATTTATTTATTTTTGTGTTAGCTAATGAAGCAGCTCTGAAAAATTTAGCATTACTATACATGTAAAAAAAATCTCCAAACCGGCTTTATTTAAAAAAAAAATCAAATAATCATGATCCGTCATTCCAACGTCTAATATTTTAAAGACAATCAGCTGTGGTGTGTCGTGACCATCAAAACGTAGATCAAAGTTGTAGATCGTGGTCGGTCCGTATTTTCAATTTGCGACATTGTTTATGTAACGGACTGTACATATTCGAGAAAAAGACTTCGATTAAAAGATTTGTTTGTCCTGTTAATTACACATAAAAAGCGTATTAAAGTGGGTGTGATATTTTTTTTTGTAAACACGGATTGAACATGTATAGAACAACAAATTTTCATTCTTTCTTTTCGATATTTTTATTTTCCTGTTTGGCTGCCCTCAATAACATGTTAAAATTATTTTTTCTAAAAGCGTGCAGAATACAAATTTTCACGCACTTATTTGCGTGCGGAAAGTGCATCTTTGCCGGACTGCGCGCGTTGATAATTTTTTACCGCACGCGAGGCGGAATGGGACAACTGGGCGCCGCCAACTCGGCGCCGCCAACTGGGCGCCGGGCCAACTGGGCGCCGGGCCAACTGAGCGCCGGGCCAACTCGGCGCCGCCAACTGGGCGCCGGACAACTCGGCGCCGGACTAAAAAATTTTTTTTTTGATAAAATGTGTAGATGAAATATTATTTATGTAAAAACATCTTTAAAAAATCCTTTACGCAATTTTTTACAAGCTTTTTTTAGCTTCAGATGTTCTGTCTAACTAACTATCTATCAAATCTTGTGAAGCGTTTTTGACACACTTCCCATTATCCGATTTGGATGAAATTTGGTACACACGTAGTGGTCCGATGGCAATACAACATTGAAAAAAAAAATCCTACCACTCCTACCCCCACCCTCATCTATAGAAAAATGCGTTTTTGACACACTTCCCATTATCCGATTTGGATGAAATTTGGTATACATATAGTGATCCGATGACAATACAATATTAAGAAAAAAATATCCTCCCACCTCTACCCCCACCCCCTTTCATAGAAAAATGAGTTTTTAACACACTTCCAATTATCCGATTTGGATGAAATTTGGTATACATATAGTGGTCCGATGACAATATTGAAAAAAAAAATCCTACCACTCCTTAAAATTTCCATCAGTCGGCCATCGCTTTTATTATTACAAGGATATTTTTTAAAAAAATGTTGTATTGTCATCGGACCACTATGTGAATACCAAATTTCATCCTAATCGGATAATGGGAAGTGTGTCAAAAACTCATTTTTCTATGAAAGGGGGTGGGGGTAGAGGTGGGAGGATATTTTTTTCTTAATATTGTATTGTCATCGAATCACTATATGTATACCAAATTTCATCCAAATGGGATAATGGGAAGTGTGTCAAAAACGCATTTTTGTATAGATGAGGGTGGGAGTAGGAGTGGTAGAATTTTTTTTTCAATGTTGTATTGTCATCGGACCACTATGTGAATACCAAATTTCATCCAAATCGGATAATGGGAAGGGTGTCAAAAACGCATTGGATCTTTTTTTTTCTCGAAAAAATTAGGATCACCAAAGCTCACACTACTATAGTATAGTATATGTGTGAGCTAATTGCGTTAAGGATTTTAGCTCACACATATACTATACTATAGTAGTGTGAGCTATGGTGATCCTAATTTTTTCGAGAAAAAAAAAGTTGCTCCGATTTCAAAAATTTTTATATATCTTTGCGTTTCAGATGATTTTGAAACTTTTTTGTTGCGCCGTCTGTCTGTCTGTCTGTCTGTCTGTATGTCTGTCTGTCTGTCTGTGTGTCTGTGTGTCTGTCTGTAACGACCAACGCGCATAACTCAAAAACCGCTTGGCCGATTTTAATGAAATTTGGTACCTAGGCTGGGTCTTAGGTCGAGATGGTCCCGTTTAAAAATGAACAAAATCCACCGAACACAAACCAAATAAAAGGGTGGGGGTAGATTTTAAAAATTAGAGTTTATTAGAAAATATGGCGTGTGTGATATTAAACGAAAGGTAATTGAGTCTGCGGTTAAACAAAATAAATTTTAATTTATTTTAAAAAAAGGGTGGGGGTATATTTTAAAAATTAGAGTTTAAGTGAAAATATGGCGTGTGTGATATCAAACGAAAGGTAATTGAGTCCCGAGTTTAACAAAATACATTTTAGTTTTTGTTTTTTTTAAGGGTGGGGGTAGATTTCAAAAATTTGAGTTTAAGTCAAAAGATGGCTTGTGTGGTATCAAACAAAAGGTAATTTAGTCTGGAGTTGAATAAGATATATTTCAGTTTTTAGTTATATTAGCTCACACGTACACTATAACTATAGTACCTAGTGTGAGCTTAGGGGCCCATATATTGGCAGAGTATTTTAAAGATGTTTTTATATAAATATTGTATTTTATTTCTCATCTACAAATTTTATTTGGCCGGCGCCCAGTTGGCGGCGCCGAGTTGGCCCGGCGCCCAGTTGGCCCGACGCCCAGTTGGCGGCGCCCAGTTGGCGGCGCCCAGTTTGCGGCGCCCAGTTGTCCTAGACCGCACGCGAGGTGTCCGAAATTAGAACAAGAATATTGTCAGTTGACTTTTTTTTAACGATTGTTAACAGAAAAATGCATTAAACAAAATAAAAAACTATTTTTGATATTTCAGCACGCCAGAAGGAAAAATTTTGTACCTAACTCGTACGGAAAGCTTCTTTTCCGTTGGCGCAACGCCGATACGTCCGGAAAAGTCGAGGAAAACGTATGAAGCACTTATTAGGTAATAGTAACTTTTCGAAATAAAATAAAGAGCCAAGACATTTTTTGTGCTATATCATGAAATATTCTCTTGGTGAAAAGGAAAGCACAAATTGTTTCACTTCAAAGCAATTTGTTTTAATCAGTAACGCACCCAGGAATATGTCTTGGGGGGGGCCCCGAGGCCTCATAATGTCGTATTTCATGCTATTTTTTGTGTTTATTTATGAAATATGTGGAAAATATATACAAAAATCATAGGCATGGGGGGGGGCCCGGGCCCCGCCCCCCCCTGGGTGCGCCCTTGCTTTAATCCAAGACAATTTTTTTTACAGTGTGGGCAAACGCCGATGCGTGCGGTAAAGTATCACTTTCCGCACTTGTCATGTAAATAAATATTACATCATCAGTGTGGAAAAGTAACTTTATCGAAGAAATGCGAAAAAGGACACCTTTTCAGCACGCAAATAAGTAGAAAAATACCTTTAAAAAAATTGCCGGTAAATATTCACGCGTTTAAAAAATACTCTGCCAATATATGGGCCCCTAAGCTCACACTAGGTACTATAGTTATAGTGTAGGTGTGAGCTAATATAACTAAAAACTGAATTATATATTATTCAACTTCAGACTAAATTACCTTTCGTTTGATACCACACAAGCTATGTTTTGACTTAAACTCAAATTTTGAAATATACCCCCACCCTTAAAAAAAAACAAAAACTAAAATGTATTTTGTTTAACTCCGGACTCAATTACCTTTCGTTTGATATCACACACGCCATATTTTTATGTCAACTCAAATTTTTGAAATCTACCCCCACCCTTTTGTTTTACTAAAACTTATTTTGTTTAACTCTAGACTCAATTACCTTTCGTTTGATATCACACACGCCATATTTTCACATAAACTCTAATTTTTGAAGTCTACCCCCACCCTTTTCTTTGGCTTGTGTTCGGTGGATTTTGTTCATTTTTAAATGGGACCATCTCGACCCCAGATCCAGCTTAGATACCAAATTTCATTGAAATCGGGCAAGCGGTTTTTAAGTTATGCGGGTTGGTCGTTACACACAGACATACAGACAGACAGACGGCGTAACAAAAAAGTTTCAAAATCATCTGAAACGCAAAGATATATAATTTTTTTTGAAATCGGAACAACTTTTTTTTTCTCGAAAAAATTAGGATCACCATAGCTCACACTACTTATATAGTTAGTAGTAGTGTGAGCTAAAAAGTGCGGGGTCTTGATGATTGATAAGTGGATGGTACGTTCTTGCTTTGCACAATTTAATATAAATCAGAGTACCATTATACATAACTGTGTATCAAGTAAATAGTATTTATCAGTCTATACAGGGTGGTCACTTATTGACGTGGCGAAACTTTTACGTACCTAATAATTCCTTTCGTTTCTGTCAAAATAGTCGAAGATTTTATATTTTTAATAGAATTTTGGGTGGAAAAATCACAAAAATACTTAAAAATCAATGTAAAAATCAACAGGTTGTTGAAATCACTATAAAGTACTGCGTGTCATGTTGTTTCAAAACGCTAAAATCGACGTCGCGGTTCGCGTTGTTGTGTACATGTTGCCCAAGCGAGTAAAGTAGTCGTGACGCGCGCAGCAACGGGAACGTGAAAGTAGTTCCACGTTAGCGTGTCGAAGGCGCGTCATCATCGCGTTTTTACCATTAGATAGTCCAGCAGAACACAATGCATAATACACTCACCGGCACGAAAAACGGAGCACTTGCAAATTGTATTATATAAAAAGAAATTTAATGTCTTCCCAAATAGCACAAATATCACATTAACGTTAAATTAACGTGAACAAAAATAATTAAATTAACACCTTATACCATTTAATATATGTTTTGTTAAATCTACATGCTTAAAGATAACTTAAAACAAGGAGGAATCAAGCTGTAAAAATTTAATTTTTGCTGAAGTTTCTGGTGATGTGTATATAATGTCTTTTTTACCATCGTTATTTTCATGTGCCAAATTCACAAATTAAAAGCTCATGAACAGCATGTTCTAAAACGCCACTAGATTAAGACTTCTTAAACCTACTAATTTTTTGCGTATTGTTTTGTCACGTTTTTCCTCTATATGTTTTTTAATTAAAAAAAGGCGCGAAAACCTATTCTGAAAGCCCTTTAGATAAAGACTTGTTAAAAGTAATATTAGCTCACACTACTACTATACTATAGTAGTGTGAGCTATGGTGATCCTAATTTTTTCGAGAAAAAAAAAGTTACTCCGATTTGAAAAATTTTTATTATCTGCGTTTCAGATGATTTTGAAACTTTTTTTGTTGCGCCGTCTGTCTGTCTGTCTGTCTGTCTGTCTGTCTGTCTGTATGTCTGTCTGTCTGTAACCAGCAACGCGCATAACTCAAAAACCGCTTGCCTGATTTTAATGAAATTTGGTACCTACGCTGGGTTTTGGGTCGAGATGGTCCCATTTAAAAATCAACAAAATCCACCGAACACAAGCCAAATAAAAGGGTGGGGGTATATTTAAAAAATTAGAGTTTATGTAAAAATATGGCGTGTGTGATATCAAACGAAAGGTAATTGCGTCTGGAGTTAAGTAAAATACATTTTACTTAAAAAAAAGGTAAGGGTAAATTTAAAAAATTAGTGTTTATGTGGAAGTATGGCGTGTGTGATATCAAACGAAATGCAATTCAGTCTGGAGTTAAAAAAATACATTTTAGTTAAAAAAAAGGTGGGGGTAGATTTGAAAAATTAAAGTTTAAGTCAAAACATGGCTTGTGTGGTATCAAACGAAAGGTAATTGAGTCTGGAGTTCAATAAAATATATTTCAGTTTTTAGTTATATTAGCTCACACGTACACTATAACTATAGTACCTAGTGTGAGCTTAGGTGCCCATAGATTGGCAGAGTATTTTTCTCGGTTTTTTTGTCACGTTTTTTAATAACATTTTTGTTACTTAAAAGTGACGCAAAAGAAAGTTTTAAAAGTTCACTAGTTTAAGACCACAACACTTCAAGGCAATTTTAAAAGATGGCGCTTAAGGCAAGACAAGTTTTCTTTAAAAGCTAACTAAGATTTTTCAACAGTGAACACTTTCACACAATATTAATGTGTCTATATCAGGTTAATAACTGATGCGTCGTGATCGTGAAGGATCAGGGATCAGTTCATTAACTGGTTTTTGAAGTTTAGAGGCCAAAGCACTCCCCAATAGGTGGTGCTGCTTCTAGTATAATCTCAAAAATATTTGGTAGAAAAGCCATGCAGGTCGCGTTCTAAAATACGTGTAGAAGAGGCGCGAACCTAATGTTTCTGGTAGCAATATGTTTTAATTTTCACTAGTTTAAGATCACATTGACATATTACCAAATTGTGTTTTTTTCATTCGAATGATTTCAATATTTTACTTTTGATAAACGCAAAATATCCCTCTGCACGAAATTTAAAAATAAATTATACCTTTTTTGTTTTGTAATAGATTTTAATAAAATAAGATTACTTTGATTATATTATTATTTTTAATAATTATATAAATCGATCTTTAGCAATTTTTGTTTAAACCTTAAAAGAAATTCTTTAAACCAAACCTTTTTTTACTGGGTTTAGTGAGTTTTTTTCGAAAACTATTAAGTGTACAATAAACAGTGAAAATAAAAATTAATAAAAGCTCTGTGAGAGAAATTTGAAATATATGAGTTTGTTATATTCTTGTCACTTTAAACTTTTTCGTGAAGAAAGCGATAACTTTTGATAAAACAATTAATTACTATTCTCAGTAACTTTGCATTTAGCGTCGGCACAAAATGTCTTGTTGGCATAATGTGCAAGGCAGCCACCTAGGCCCCCTCTGAAATCTAGTCGGCCCACCTAAATTTAGTCGCTTTCTCCCTAAAAACCCGACACAGAAACAAAATTATTTAAGGTATACTACAATAATTATAATGATTTTACTATGCATGCATGACTGCTACAATCATATCCTAAATTGGGCGGTTGTAAAGTTTTTTAATATGACCAAACAGTTTTATGAGTCATTATCATCCATAAAAAATATTCACTTGCAGCATCATTTTTTTGCGTTTTTATCAAAAAATTTTTATTCCGTCGCCATTTTTACGGAAAAAACCAAAATTTTCTAAAATTTTCTATTTTTTTCGTTATTTTTACCAAAAAAATTTGAATGCCGCAATATTTTTCGAAAAGAACTTAACTTCCTTTTTCTAAGCATTTATATTGCAAAAATTTTCTTCAGTTGCGCCATTTTTTCAGAAAAGTGCAAATTTTCTAAAATTTTAGCGTGCGGCGTCATTTATTTTTGCTGTATTCACACTAATTATTTTTTCTGTGGTGCAATAAAATTCTTTAATTGATTATACTATTATTCTTAAAAAAATAAAACATATTATTTGATTTAGGTAATTAGTTAATAGGGTTCTTCTTTTATTTTTTCTACTACCTGTTAACTTTGGAGAAATTTATTTTAATTTATTCTTTATTTACTATTATTATGTAACATAGCAGAATCATTAGAGAATTATTGAAATACAGCCAGGCTATAATTGTGCCAGGCACTATTTTGACACATTCACATTGAAAACTGATAGTTGATCCTTCAAAATTGACATACCAAAGTAGAATTTAAAACTTTTGTCGTTTACTTTCAATTAATAAAAAGTGGCACTATTTGTTCCGGTTCATATAGTAAACAAAGGCCGTGTGTTGAAAGATCACAGCTGATATTACAATGTGAAGGTGTCAAAATTGTGCCTGGCACTATTATAGCCTGGCTTTATTTCAATAATTCTCTATTGCTATGGAAGAAATTGTATCTTTTTTCCTAGAAGCAATAAAGTAAAAAGTAAGTACAAACTACCACAAGAAGAAGACCTCCTTATCAAACCAATGTTTATATAAAATCACTTGGATTCTGCAGGACTAAGGTATAGTTGCAACGAAGGTCATCTGAGTTTAAGTAACAACAACGCGCGGCTATAATTTGTTGATAAAAAAAAGTCTATTCTACTAACATGGTGAATTTTTAAACAAAATACCAAGCGGCGACGCCACAAACGACGACGCGACGTGACAAAAACAAAATATTATAACAATATTTTTATTTACATGGTCGGTAGGTACTTACCTATAAATTTATTATTATTAAGTAGCCGATATAATTAAAAAATGAATGTTGTATCTCTCCAACTCTTTTTAAAATATATATCGCAGTAGCTCTAAAAAACTGGAAACGAAAAGTGCACGGCATGGGAATACAACTTAACGACCGATTTACCATATACACACTACAGTTTGCTGACGACCAAGTAATTGTAGCTAATGATAAAGAAGGGAAAGTGGGGATTAACAGTGAACGCGGACAAGACACAGTACTTTTGTATTGGTAACGAATCCAGTGAGTTAAACCCAGCTGATAACTAGAGAACTAGAAAATGGACAAGTAATATCTCCATGCAATGAGTATGTATACTTGGGTGTCACATTTGATAAGATAGGAACAGACTGTAAAGAACTGGAAAAAAGAATAGTAAAAGCAAAAAAGGGTATTGGATGTCTTAACAGTATTTTATGGAGCAGAGAGATAAAAAAGAATGAAATTTAACATATATGAAACAATGGTGAAAAGAATAGAGACTTGTCGCGTAACAGAAAAATAGAAAACAAAAATGGAAAGGGTCCAAATGGATGCAATAAGATCAATGAGAATATCTAGAACAGAGAAGCATAACGGATGACATCACTAAAAGACAACTGATATGTTACGGCCATGTACAACGGATGAACGACGAAAGATTACCAAAGCAGGTCCTAGAATGGCAACCAATAGGGCGCAGAAAAAGAGGGCGGCCTAAACTAGAATGGCAACAGTCAATCCAAAGATCAATGAGTCAAAAAAATCTGACAGAGGATGATTGTCAGGATCGAAGGAGGTGGAGAATAGGCGTCGGACAACGTAAAAAAACGTTCTAAACCGACTAAATAAAAAAATATACTTAAAAAAAAACTTATGGAAGTTTTTTATAATCCGAACTGTATTTAAATAAAAAAAATTAATTCCTTCGCTTATATTAAAGCGCGCATGCAAGACAGCGCACAGACTTGCGCATTTCGCGCATTGAAAGGCCGCGTGACATGGAGCAATAAACTTGCAGTTGCATGCAAGATTACGACCCTGACATTACATATATTGTATAAGCAAACAAATTTGTCTCATTCAGATACACTAATATTACATACAAGTGCAAGTTTATTGCTCCATTCCTAAAGGCCGCTTGACATGAAGCAATACACTTGCAGTTACACGCAAGATTAGGGTCCCTGACATGACATCTATTGTATAAAAAAACAAATATGTCTCATTCAGGGACACTTAACTTGCACGCAACTGCAAGTTTATTGCTTCATACATGGAGCAATTTGACTTGCATTGGCATGCAATTTGCAAGAAACTCGGTTTTGTATTCAATGGGAGTTTAAACCCAGCTGATAAAGTGCAAGGCTTGCGTGTTTGGCAAATTTATCGGTCTGGGTCCATTCGGTTCGGTTCGGTTCATATTGCTGCAAGAATTGCCATGCTAGGGAATTCTGGTGACAAATTTAGTTTTGTTTTTTCAACCGACGAAATATCAATGACATATTTGGTTTGCTGGTATATATATATATTTTACAAGCCATACAGTTTATCAGGAAAAGCACCGAGTTGCAGTATTGTGGCGCCACAGAGATGCGAAAAAACCACACATTGAGTTGAGATTTGAAGAAACGTCATTAAGCAAATTTTAGCCGAAACCCATGAGACCAAAATGGCAAAAACATTAAACAATCATATTTTGCAAGCTATACAGTTTATCAGGGACATCACTGAGTTGCGGTATTCTGGGGCTATAGAGATGCGAAAAAACCACACATTGAGATGAGATTCGAAAAAACGTTATTTAGCGAATTTTAGTATGGGAAACTAATAAGACCAAAATGGCAAAACTGTGAAAATTCATATTTCATTCAGTGATTTTTAGTGTAGGGAAACCCATAAGACCTAAATGGCAAAATTTTGAAAATTCATATTTTTCAAACTATACACTTTATTAACAAAAACACGGAGTTGCAGTATGGTGGGGTCATACAAATACGAAAAAAACACAGATTGAGTTGAGATTTGCAAAAACGTCATTTAGCGATTTTTAGTATAAGAAAACCCAAAGACCAAAATGGCAAAACTTTGAAAATTCATATTTTAAGAAGTATACAGTTTATCAAGAAAAGCACGGAGTTGCAGTATGGTGGGGTCATACAAATATGAAAAAAAAACAGATTGAGTTGAGATTTGAAGAAACGTCATTTAGCGATTTTTAGTATAGGGAAACCCATAAGACCCAAATGATAAAACTTTGAAAATTCATATTTTACAAACTAATTAATTTACCAAGAAAAGCACCGAGTTGCAGTATTCTGGGGCCATAGAGATGCGAAAAAACCACACATTAAGTTGAGATTTGAAAAAACGTCATTTAGCGATTTTTAGTATAGGGAACCCCATAAGACCAAAATGGCAAAACCTTGAAAGTTCATATTTTACAAACTAATTAAGTTTTCAAGAAAAGCACCGGGTTGCAGTATTCTGGGGCCATAGAGATGCGAAAAAAACACACATTAAGTTAAGATTCGAAAAAACGCCATTTAGCGATTTTTAGTATAGGGAAACTCATCAGACCAAAATGACAAAACTTTGAAAATTCATATTTTACAAACTATACAGTTTATCTAGAAAAGGACGGAGTTGCCGTCACCAAATTTCGGTTTTAATTTTTAAGAAAGTTATAACATTAAATCTAAAAAAACAGAGGATTGTTGCCAAATGCAACAGGAGGGACTTTTTCTTCTTCTTTTGACTTTTCCTACCACCCGTTAAAGTTTGATGCATAATTTAAATTACGCCTTATGTATGTGTTTTCCCAGTAAGCTCATACTCAACCAAAAACGTTACTTTGATTACTTTGGTTCCTTGAATTATTTTAGTATTCAGTAATCACTCGAAAGTCGGTTAAGCAGGGAGTAACTAACGCATTTAAATAGTATTTGTAAAAGGTAACAATAAGAAAAAGTACGTGACGTTTGCATTGTAGTATCTACAATCTACATATTATACAAAATGCAATTTTTTATTTTTGTTGTTTTTGTCCAAACTTTTTGTATATTTTTTCAGTTCTCGTCTAAGATTGTTATTTTTGTCTCTATTTTTTATCCTTTGTATGTAAGGCATTAGATTTTTAAAACAAAGTTGTACACAGAACAGTTCCTACGTAATTCCTACCTTTATTTTTTTAATTTTAGCCCGCATTTTGAAAATTTCAATTGAATATTTTCATAATATCAACAACAAAAATATACCTACAAGTAAATGATCTTCGAATTAATGTATACACTAACTAATTCTATGATTGAATTGAATACAGTTACAGTAATCAAAGTAACGATAGTATCGAATATATAAAATGATTACTTAGTAGTCGAGTCACGATTAGTAACGAGTATTCAAAACTTCAAAAGTAACGAAAATCAACACCTTCTAGACGGTAAGGACTAACAGTGCAGTGCCCATTTTTTTTCACAATAATTAGGTAGATTCGGGGACTTTTTAAATTGCCGCCTTCGAAAATAAAAAATATTCCTATTTGAAAATCGGAAAAGCAGTTTAAACCAAAACAAAAAAATATTAAAAATTGATTTTTTTTGATTTCTTTAAATGATTAATTTTTACAGAAAAAAAATACAACGGCAATTTAAAAAGTCCCCGACTCTACCTACTGTCATTACTTACGTTAATATTAAGTTTCCTTTCCCCTGACCCGTTCGTCCCGTAGGAACCCACCAGAGGTTTCAAGAAGGTGTCTGCAATGTTGAACCAGCACAAACTTGTCCGGTAGTTTTCTCCGCCTTCCATTCCAATACTTGCGCGTTTGACTAAAAAGTTTTGAATAAATTAGAGGGTTGCATTGAAGCACGGTGGATAGAATAGAGCGGCGCACACAGGCGGATTTTAAGAAAAAGCTGGCCATAACCCCTAAATACTAAAAAGCCCTGTTTAATTGTAAAATTGCTATTAGTGCAATCACTGATGATCATGCTAGGCCGTGACCATGGCACGCCTAATTTGAAAAACAATTGCCATTTATTTTTTTATGTTATTTGCGTGACTTAAATTTACAAAAGTTGATGGTTAAAAAGCCCTTTTAAAACTTGCGCGTATTATCAAAAATAATTTTTTTGAACATGGATTTTAAATCTGGACATATATAGCTATTTATTGTACATATTTAACATTGTTTTTTATTTTATTGGTAATATTTTAAACCGGTTTAAAGCAACCGTTGCAGAAAACTTTTTAAATTTTCATTTCCTGAAATAGAATTTGACTAAATGTTTCAACTTCATCCAACTTTATTGACATTTTTGGTCCTATTAAGTGCATGCATATGTTTTCTAAGTAACAAAGTCAGTTTCAGCTGCTTATTATGTCACATGTATTCTGATTTCATTTTTAGGTATTATTTTCGACAATAAAAAAAATTGAGATAACACTGAAAATATGTTATTTTGGTGTATTGTATCTTAGCAATTTTATCGTGACGTCTGTTCGTGTGTGTGTCTGTGTGGTGTATTTAGGTGTGTGTATATCTGTTCGGCGCAAGCCAAATAAAAGGGTGGGAGCAGATTAAAAAATTAGAGTATATGTGAAAATATGGCGTGTGTGATATCAAACGAAAGTCTTAAATTAAACAGAATACATTTTAGTTTATTTAAAAAAAAAGGGTGGGAGTAGATTTGAAAAATTAGATTTTAAGGGAAAATATGGCGTGTGTCATATCAAACGAAAGGTAATTGAGTCTGGAATTAAACAATTTACATTTTATATATTTTTTCCAAATTAGAGTTCAAATGCAGTTTTATGCAATTGCGAATTTTACATACCTACATGCTGGTTAAAACATTTTTTCATGGAGCTATGCAATTATTAAAATCAAATATTGCAATATCTTGTATAAATTTATACAGCCAAAATTCTGGTTTCCACGATTTTTTTGGAAGCATTTTAATTAATTAGTAAAGTTACAAATTTTATTTTTTTGTGCGGGGTCCTTAAAGAATTTTTCTTCTTTATCTTTTTTAAACAATAAATCATATATTTTTTTATTACTATATGCAATTTTAGGGGGCTGTAAATGGATCTTAGGTTTTGACCAGCTTTTTCGTGAAATCCGCCTGTGTGCGCCGTTCGGATCTTATAAATATATCGCACCCCCGCTAAAAAATAGTCACAACTCAAAAAACATTTGAAACTCGTAGACAATGATTGTGTAGAAATAAAATTTCGGACTTCCATTGTCTTTATTTATTTTAAAACACGACGTTTCGGTTAGTAAGTATCTCTAACCGTTATCAAGTGTAAACAGTTTACACTTGATAACGGTTACACTTGATAATGGTTAGAGATACTTACTAACCGAAACGTCGTGTTTTAAAATAAATAAAGATAATGAAAGTCCGAAATTTTATTTCTTCAAAAAACATTGTTTTGAGAAAATCGCTGTTAAAGAATTTAGTTCATTAGAGAGATTCATTTTTCACTCAGATGACAAATTACGAGTTAACATGTTATTTTATATCAACAGGAACCTATTAACTCAATGTAATTGGTGCAGTACGTTTCTCAGAAAAAATGATTTTTGTCGTTTTTAGTTAAAAAAAAAGACAAAACCCCGATATTGTTACACTTTTTTAGAACAAGGCATCATGACGTTGTAAATCAGGATGTCACGCAGGATGGTAAATAATATAAAAAAAGAACACAGAACAAATAAAGAAACTTTGTATTTATTTTTATAACGAGTTATAAAATGCTGAATGTGATTATTCTCTAATAAATTCAAAAGATTTTTTTCTTATTCTCCTTAATTCTAAGTACACTGAACAATTCGAAAAAACAGTCACGACACAAAAAAAGAACAGTATTTTACTTGTTCTATGGGTCAGATTTAACCAATAGTTCACACGAAAACCTTCACTACTCGAAATGTGACTCTTTTCAGGATGAAACTCCACGTTCACGCTGTTATAAAGTCAAAAGTGAAAAGGAACGCATCCTCAGCTAAACTGGACAAAATAAAAGAGTCACATCGCCATTTCGCAGTGAATTGTCGAAACATAAATGTGACGCTTTTATGGAAGAAAGTATTTCGATGATGGCGGCAGGTTTATCTCAATAAGGGCGATTTTTGAGTTGTGATTTTTTTTCAGCGGGTGTGCGATATGTCGAATTTTCACGACACTGATGGTCCAGCTGATTTTTGTAAACGAAAGTTAGATATGATATGAACAACTAATATTTTTTGAATTTTTGAAAAACTAAGGCAATTTTCCTACTATTTTTTACTATATTCTTATAAAATAATATTTTTCAGACACACCAGTCGTTATTTTTTTTAGCCCGCTTCATTTCTCTTAACACAAAAATTAAAATTCGAAGAAAATAATGTGTTCGTTTCAGCTTCAAAAATAATCCGCTGACCTACATCTTTGTTTACTTCCCAAGTCTTCGGTTCACCTTTGATACTAAACGATCACATTCAGTTTGACTTGTAGTTTAAGTTTTGTGTAATAAAAAATAAAGCGCACTAAAAAAAAATAACGACAATAAGTCTAGAAAATTATATTTTATAAGGATGTAACCTAAAACAGTGGGAAAATTGCCCTAGTTTTCAAAAAATTCAAAAAATCTTGGTAGTTCCGTTGTTCATATCATATCTAACTTTTGTTTACAAAAATCAGGTGGACCACCATATATATATATATATATATATATATATATATATATATATATATATATATAATATAAGATCCGAACACCGGTCTATTCTATCCACCGTGGCGTTGAAAAGCATGCAGCATTCAAAATAAAAAAGTCTTTAAATAAAAAAAACATCCAACTGCTAAATTTACTTGAACGTACTAATCGCAGTCGGGTACGAAATTAGTAGGTATACAGTGAAACCTCCTATAAGCGGACACTCACGGTTGCGTCGATTTTGTCCGCTTATTGGAGGTGTCCGCTTATGAGAGAGCTGCGAAATTTTAATATATTTATTGATTAACAATTTCCGCTGTTTAATTTTTTCTGATATTAACTTTTTCAGCGATCTTTCTTGCTGATAGATGTTTCTTCTCCGAAACGTTAACAACTTCCATTTTTTCACGTAAACTAAGAAGTTGTTTGTAAAGCACGATTTCAGGGATCTTTTACTACCCAACTAAACAATAAAAATTAAACTCAGCAGCGGACTGCCTGTGAACCTGAACCGAATGAAATATGTTGTAAATAGTGGTGGCGCGTGGTGTAAAACACCAAAAAATAATTGCGGACACACACAATTTTTTGGGTCATCGAGTAACTACGAAATCGTCGTAATGGGAACAACATGAGATAACTCCAAGTTGTCTCAGTGCACTAATTAAAGCTGCACCTTTCACAGCCAACGGCAACCGGGAACGTGGGTGGCATCGATCGCTGAAATTGATTCACAAGAGTATGAACCGACGTAAGTCCCAGATTCCTTGTACTGTAATATTCTATAGGGACAGGTCGTCCTCTGTTTCTATATTTCGTAATTAGAATGCGACATAACATACACGGTGCACAGAATTTGGATCCAGTTAAGCGCGGCGCCGGCCGGCGGTATCCGACCTACCATCCTCGTTTCAACTCAAATACAAACACATACATGCTGGGTATTAATTTTTAGTTAGTATTCAAATCTTTGGTGAATTCCTTTTGGGGTGTATTGATACTTTATAATGAAATTATTAATTAAACAATGGTCACATTCTAATATTAATAACTAGTAAAATGCTGTTGGAAAAAAATCTGAAATATTTGATAAAATTATGCGAATATGGTTTTTGAATAGGGTGGGGGGAATGACATGAGGGGAGATGGATGGGAGCAGGGAAGACTACAAAGTAACTACAGTAAATTAGAGGTTATTTGCCATGAATAATGAAAGGAATTTCAATAAAATCGTCTGAAATTTAGATAATTTGTATGCCTTAAAGCCTACATCATGTGACCAAATGTCGCCTGACCACCATGTTGATTCCTGTTTAAAAAATTATAGCATATAGCACCTTCGGGATCAGTAGCAATTCAACGACACCTTATTTGTCAAAATCGGTTCAGCCGTTAGGTCTCTAGCGCGACACAAACAAAGCCTTCCTTTCGCCGTGCTGCAGTTGGGTTAAAAGAGGAAGAGCTGTCGAGCGAGGCGTCAAGTTAAATCAAACGCACGAGCCCAGAGGTGCAGCCAGGAAAATGTTTGGGGGGGGGGGGGGGGGGGCGAGGCCCCTGGGGGGGGGGGGGGGCGAGGCCCCTGGGGAGGGGGGCCAAGGCTTCATGATGTCGTATTTTATGCTATTTTATCTTTGTATTCATGAAATATGTGTTACCTTTGTTAAGTTCCTGAGCATAAGTGCTCCGAATATTCTTGATCTTGTTTTTGAGTTCGTGGATTCCAAAATCCGGCATGTTCATGGAGGTGATGATCTCGTTGCTTGCCACTTCCCTATAAAAAATGAAGTCTGAATAATCTATTAACTTTCCAACCATATTCTTCGAAAATTCGTATTTTTAAACCGCTTGGCTTTTTCGTTGCTAATTGGCTAAAAAACACGTTTCTCTTGTATTTTTTCATCGGTTGCTCGAAGCTTTCCACACGGTTAACTGTCTTGCCTTAAAGCTAAGAAGACATTCTATAAACCTTACCTTATGTCGAGTGTAAGAGAGTGTTGGCCGTAAGCTTTACAAGTAGCGCCATCTACACAGTGGCGGCGTGTGGTAAAAAGCTTTGGGGGTGCACACCAAAAAAAAAAAAAAACAATTGCCGCGCAGGCATAAATTTTTTTTGAGTGCCACGCTAACTTTTTGGGCCATCGAGTGGGTCATGATTTAGAGCAAATAATAAAAAAATGAGATATTTAGTTAGATATTAGTTACCTACCTATTATTATTGTAATTATAAATAAATAATGAATGTATCATACCTAGTTAACATATGTTTTCTCTTCCAATTTGCAAAGATGAAAATTTAATTGCCTTTAAATATTGCACGCTAATGCTATCAGAATTAGAAACTTCCGCCATTGTCGTAAATACCAAATCGTCGAAATCAAAACAAACCGCCAGCGCCCGACCGATAATAGGAAGTTGTCTAAGCGCGCACTACTGAAAAGTGCGCGTGAACTGCTCTAAAATGCAACGCGGGTGGCATCACGGGGGTGCGGGCGGCATCGAGGCTAGTTTTTCTATAAGCGCGGTGCCGAAGGAAGTTTCAGATTCTATGTACTGTAAAATTCTATTGGGACATGTCGTCCTCTCTTTCTATATTTCGCAATTAGCATGCGACATAACATCCACGGTACATAGAATTTGAATCCAGTAAATTACCGTAAAGAATTAGATTCGAGCCATAGCCTACTGTTAGGTAGGCTGTGTTCGAGCTTGGTTTGAACACGAATACAAACACATACATACCGGGTATTAATTTTTAGATAATATTCCAGTCTTTAGTGAATTCCTTTAGGGGTAATTATTAATTAAATTAAGGAATGATCAAAGTTTAATATTTTTTTAAGTATAAATTGGGAGTGCACGGGCACATGTGCACTTATAGAGAAACCGCCACTGCATCTATATGGACCGCCTAACCCCGCGCCTTTGTGTCGTGAATTGGCTAGAGTCAAAGGACCGCAAGTATGCACGAACCTCGCGTTTGGCATTGGTGGTATTCCGATGTAAAAAACGGAATTTTTAAAAATAGTGGTATTTTAGCTATTCATAGGGTTTTATATATTTTTTATTTTGATATTATTTTCGGGATCAACGGCTATTATTTACATGCAAGACTAAGTTAAAAAGACATTTTTGGCAACCAGTGACTTGTTTTTAGGTTCATTTTCAGGATCGCTGTAATTTTATAAATTTATATTTGGCTAACATGTCCTTGGGCCACTAATGACTTAAACTGGAAACAATTTTAAGAAATAATTTATTATTCTCAGTGTATTTTGTACTTCTAACGGATTTCGATGTTTGCGCGACTCGAGCTTACACTGATGTGTTATTGTCTCTTTGTCTGTAGTGTTAAGTTCATAGTATTTGTCTTTCTCTGTAAAGCACTATGGGCCTAGAGCTCTCACCAATCAGAGGCAACATAGAAATGCTACAACCTAAAATATAAAAAAAAAACCGTTGGAAGTTTAAAATCAGTTTTTAGAAAAGTGTTTGTTTCAATTCTTTTGATTTTCAACTTTGGAGAAATGTAAATTTCTGTCACTGTTTAACTTTATATTTTTCTTGTTTCAAACTATTTTGTTCTTAACTTTAGCCAAGTTTAGAAAAACATTTCCAAACTAGTAAGAACCTTTCATTTTGAAATTTGTATTAGAGAACTTGGCTTTACTTTTATCTCAATTCTTTTTACGGAATACCATTTTCGCGTTAGTTGGTTTTTTTACATTAAATTTTTTTGTTATGATTTCACTCCTTTTTCAAAGGATTTAGATAATATTTAAGTTTTAAAGTAGTAAAATATGCGGAATATTGTTCAAAACTTTTCCAATGCCTTTTTGCAATTTTGAAGTTTTTTAATTTTTTCCTATGGTTTTATCATAGTTCCTATCAGACTTTTGAAGCTCGGCTCTCTAGCGTTCCTGGAAGTGGACAATGTTACTTTTCCATAACTTTACATTTATAGGAGAGGGCAGTAAATATAAATTTTGGTGTTTTTAAATTTTTTCCTATAGTTTTATCATAGTTTCTATCATTCTTCCAAAGCTCAGCTCTCTAGCGTTTCTGAAAGTGGGCAATGTTACTTTTACATAACTTTACATTTATAGGGGAGGGAAGTTAATTAAAATGTTGGGGCTTTTTATTTTTTTCCCATAGTTTTATCATATTCCTATCAGTCTGCCAAAGCTCAGCTCTCTAGTGCTCCTGGAAATGGGTAATGTTACTTTTACATAACTTTACTTGTATAAAGGAGGGGAGTAAATCAGATTTTTAGGGAATTTTGATGATCTATAAATAAGTGAGTAAGTGGCAATTTCGACGTTTTTTGAAAATTCGTAACTACTTTACTACTTTATGGAAGTCCATAAAACTTGGAGAGGTTGTTAACTCCATCTACGACTCTGCAAAGCTTGAGTTTCGTAGCTCATTCCGAAGTAGAGTTTTAGATAGGTCAAATATGGGCTGAAATGTTTCAAGAAAAGATGGTACAGCAGTTTACGCCGCGAACTTGGCCGGGCACTACCGTGCCCTCAGATTTCTAAAACCGTTGTTTGATAGAGGATTCTTCAAACAACGCTAAAACAATGAAATAGCAAAGTCAATGACCTACCTGACTTTTTTATCTCTATATCCAGGATGGCGAGGATTCCAAAGACTTTCTGCGGACTTGTACAATTTCACAAACCTAATAGTATCCTGCTCTCTCCATCTTTTGTTGGTCGTCATTTCTTCTGTCTCTGACTATCAAAACAAAAATATAAATGTTAATATAAAATACGAGTTTTTAGCACAAACAATCAAAAAGACATTTAAGGGACGAACCACTCCCATCAGGGTTCTTTCATTAAAAGCAGTATGTGTCATAGAAATTGGGTAAAATATTTCGGGGAAAAATGGTAATTAAGTAACACACAAAAGTGGCGGCGACGGTGATTACGAAATAACGACTAAAAAGAAAGTAGAACTTTCGCAACGTCCTATCGTGGTAGAGAAGACTATCAGAATAGACTATCAAGAAACAATCCTAAGAAGTAGTTTAGAGGGTCGGTTTTCGTGAAAGTTCTACTTCTACAAAAAAATGCCGAATTTTTGTTGGGATCACCACATTACACAATGAGATAGTAGCAAAGTCTTTGGAGCGTGTAGCCACCACTATAAATGTTAGTTGGGAAGTCCTCCCTGCAACTAACAACCAGCTGACATACTCTAGTCGGTGACTTTCATCTAAGTGTAAATAAAAAAATGACGGAATACAGGGCTAGAATAAGAATTATTGTATTTTAAATAGACAGGATTGGACTTTTAGGAATATATTTTAATTTTATTTTTTTGATTTTGTTGTTGATTGATATTAAATGTAATCAACATTTTTAGTTAACTGTTGTATTGTTTTAAAAAAACATAGGTATATAATGTTTAGGAAACATTTGGTAATGTATGAAAATGTTGAGGAAAAGCATTTATCAATTAATTAACAAAACTTTAAACAAAACAAAAATTAAAAATATTTTAAAGCTAAGAGACCCTTAATGTTAAAGCTACCTTAAATTTAACAGACCTAAAAGAATGTTTAAAATAATTTTCACCCTTTCAGGAGAAATATATTTTTCCTGACTTCTGAGAGTTGGTTTAGGTAAACTATAAGTGTGATCACATTTCATTGATGATCCTCCTTCTAGGGAAGGGAAAACGGTTGGAACTGGAGCAGGTTTAAGGCTATTGCAATTAAAGTTGTTGAACATCCTTTGTTCAAAATGTTCACCACAAAGTCTATAACTTGTATTTAATTTGTTGGCATTTAGGTGTGTTAAGTCCTCCCTGCCACCATAGATAAAGGATTTGCGGCGCGGTTCAGTGAGTTTATATTAGATAGGCAACTCCGGCTGTTTGACAGGTCGTTAGCTCTGTGGCGCCCACTGCAGAGCTTAGTGACGAACAAAAAGTTAAGGCGGGAAATTTGAATCGCCTTTTATAACAAATTTTCTTTAATTTTAAAGTTTTTTTAAAATTTTTAATCAGTCAATATTTTATAAAGACATACACTGTCTTTACAAGATTGAAATTAATATATAAAGTGCAATAAATAAAACATTTTTTAAATGAGTTTTTATTGTTATAAAAAAAGCTACAAATTAACGACTAACTATTGATGAAATAATACATAGTCTAATTGATTGGTAAAATAAAATATAATGAAAAACCAAACACTATCTAGCATATTTAAATTTGCTTTTAACATTTCTGGTGAATGATGAGTGAATAAATAATGAAACAGTTGTTCGTGAAGAGAATCATTCTTAAATGTCTACTTTTTAACAGCTTGACGAAAATCTGACATGATTTAAAAGTACCTCCTCGCCTTGGTTGTAAGTTGTGTAGGATATGTTTCAAAGTAGTATATACATAGCTTATCAGTGGTCGTACATATCATCCAAAAGCTAAAAACAATAAAAAATACTCTGCCAATATATGGGCCCCTAAGCTCACACTAGGTACTATAGTTATAGTGTATGTGCGAGCTAATAAAACTAAAACCTGAAATATACCTTATTCAACTCCAGACTAAATTACCTTTTGTTTGATACCACACAACCCATGTTTTGACTTAAACTCAAATTTTTGAAATCTACCCCCACCCTTAAAAAAACAAAAACTAAAATGTATTTTGTTTAACTCCGGACTTAATTACCTTTCGTTTGATACCACACACGCCATATTTTCACGTAAACTCTAATTTTTGAAATCTACCCCCACCCTTTTTGAAAAAAAAAACTAAAATGTATTTTGTTTAACTCCATACTCAATTACCTTTCGTTTGGTATCATACACGCCATATTTTCACATAAACTCTAATTTTTGAAATCTTCCCCCTCCCTTTTACTCGGCTTGTGTTCGGTAGATTTTGTTCATTTTTAAATGGGACCATCTCGACCCAAGACCCAGTCTAGGTACCAAATTTCATTAAAATCGGCCTAGCGGTTTTTGAGTTATGCGCGTTGGTCGTTACAGACAGACATACAGACAGACAGACAGACAGACAGACAGACAGACATACAGACAGACAGACAGACAGACAGACGGCGCGACAAAAAAGTTTCAAAATCATCTGAAACGCAAAGATATATAAAAAATTTTGAAATCGGAGCAACTTTTTTTTTCTCGAAAAAATTAGGATCACCATAGCTCACACTACTATAGTATAGTATATGTGTGAGCTAAAATTATGTTGGCTTTTAAAGTTCGCAATTTATTTTCAATGATAAAGTTGCTGAGTGCTCCGGTTATAAAAAACAACCCGGTACCGACCAAAAACATTCAACTAAAGGTAGACCCCGTATAGAAATCCTAAACTTCATCAGACACAAAAAGTATTATACTGGGGATTTCTTTCAAATTCGCAACAATGTTGCCAGTACTTTTATAACTTGTAATTTTGATAGGTAGGTAGGTAGGTACATAAGTAAAATGGTAACAAATAAAAATCAAAAAAATATTTTGTTTTTGAATTCGGCTTACGTTTTGGATTGCTATACATGTATCTGTAATAGAATATGTTTACCATCCTATGTGAGAAAAGGATTGTTTTCATTGATTTTTTTTTTGAGATCTTATCATTAATAACGTTTTTCTATACAATTTAATTCTAGGTTGTAAGTATAACCTCTAGATATGTATGTATGCATGTCTGTCTGTGTACCTATATGCACATATGTATACAAATGTTTGAAAAAAAGTTTCTTTTTAAGTTAGAATATGTTATCCAATAATCAATCGGTAAATTTTTGTTTACATAGGTACCTAAACTTAACAAAAATCATAAAACATTTGCTTTTAAGTCCCTGTTGTTATAGATCTATGTGGCGGTTTAAATCCTTATCTATTTTGAATTAAAAGGAAAGTATAAATTAGAAATAATCAGCTAAAGTTGGTTTTTTTCGAAGATTGTTGATTGTCGATTTTTATAGAACGTACAACGATTAGCACAAAATTGCAATTTTTGTGCAGTCAACCAACTTTAGCTTGTTTTTTGCAGGAACACAAAATAACTAGCGGCGATATCCTGTAATGCAAACCATTTTTTTAAACTGCACATGCGCACCTCTCTTTTTCTGATCACATAAAATTATCTTCCTCTTACTAACTTCACACATGCTCGACCACAGCTGAGAGGGAGATATTTTATGTGAGAAGAAAAAGTACGGTAGCGAATGTGCAGTTTAAAATATTGATTTGGTTTTCGGTTTTCTGAAAAAAACGGGACTTCATTTAAGTGTGAAAAACGTTCAACTGAAAGTAAGTTTAATTAAATTTCTTTGGTGTGAGGTTAGAGTTCATAAATAGTTTATTAGTTTTGTCTTCCTAGGTGGTATTTAAAAAGTTATTAAAACCAGATGACTAAACTGCACTTTTAACTATTAATTATTGTTCTCACTACAAATGTTTTCGGTATAAAAATAACTCTTGCTTTTAGTCCAAATAAATTTAAGTTAAATGTTTTGATCACGAAAGTTAAAAAAACCTTTTCTTTATATAATATATATATATATATATATATATATATATATATATATATATATATATAAAAATTAGTCTACAACCCTCTCCTGGGCAACTCTGGAAAACTCAAAAAGTGTTTTGATTTGATTTTACGCGAAAATGGAACGTCGCAGAGAAAACCTTTGTTGACAAAAAAATGGCAGAAGTGTAAACTTTAACAAGGCGAAATTAATAATACTGGCCTTCATCTGCATCATCATATTGCTCGCTGAATGTTCCTCTCACAGTTAGTCGACTCGAGCCGACTTCACCCGAATGAGCGTTACATAGCCGAGTCTGACGGCTCAGTTCAATTCAGTACCCACAAAAACTACTAAACGCGCCTAAAGAAGTTTACACTTCAAAAATTCCTTTACAATTTTTCTTAAAGGTTATAGCTCTAGACTTACATGTATAGAAGATAGAGAGCACCAAAATTGACAAAAATCAGTTTTTTGCATTTTACACAAAAACGGTAAGTCGTAGAGAAGAATTTTATTTAAGAGAAATATTACCCATACGAGTCACAATCAATCTCCATAGTCTATAGGTCTACAACGACATGTTTAGAAGGTAGATGGCAGCTAAGTTGTCAAAAATTGTGTTTTTTTTAGTCGTAGAAAGAAACTTTATAAACATAAAATGTTAAAGGACACAATTTTCTACATTCTTTCCTTTTGGGCCACAGGTTTACAACTACGTGTAGAACATATAGGGCGCCAAATTTGCAAAAATTATTATTTTATTTTATGTAAAAACGGTGGGTCCTAGAAAAACACATTATAGACAAGAAATCTCCAGGACGCCATTCTCTACAATTCACCTATGTGAGTCACAGCTCTATGATTTGGTTTTTGCGTAAAACGAAAAAAAGTATATAATGGGCATTTTCGGCACCCTCTGTCTTCAACACATATGGTTGTAGAGCTGTAAATTGTCATTGTCGCATTGTAGAGAATTGTGTCTTGATCATTTTATGTCAATAAAGTTTTTTTTTATGACACCGTTTTTGCATAAATTGCAAAAAACATAATTTTTTCAAATTTTCTTCTAAACGTGTGGTTGTAGACCTATAGACTATGGAGACCGATTGTAGGGAATTCTATGGGTAATATTTCTCATACATTAAATTTTGCCGTACGACGCGTAAAATGCAAAAAACTGATTTTTGTTCGCTATTTTTCAGAAAAAAAATTAATAGCGGCAACCATGTAGACCAAACGTCACCCTTGCATCATTTATTGTTGCCTTTGAGAGGTTATCCGAATAAACATGCGTTTTCGTTGTTTTTTTTGCAATATTGATCACAAAATTAAGATTTTTTTTATTAAATAACTTTAAAAATGCCTAAGAAGTGTGACAAAAGTGAAGAGAAGTGGCTGGATTTATCATTTCACCGGTAAGTTTGAATCTCTTCCAGAAACCGTCATATTGTTTACGATTTGGTAAGACAGTGGTGTGGTTTATAACTTTTTTTACAAAATATTAGTGATTTATTTTACAAAGAAGTTTTAAGAAACATTATTTATTGTTGCAAATTCCCTTATTTTCCCACCTCTAGTGTTTGGGTTTTTTTGGAAAAGTTTTTGAATTTATTCTGGCAATAATATATAAAAAAATATATTTCTTATGTAAACAACCATTTTCACTCTGTAATGTTATGTTATATCATGCTACTGTACAGTTATTAAACATTTTAAAAATATTCAAATTTATGAGTTTACTAGATTCCCCACTGATCCAAACAAGAGAGAGCTTTGGAGGGAGATTATTGGCCTAATCTCTTCTAATTCTGTCAAAATGGGCATTCTTTGTTCTGACCACGTTGATCCTCAGTATGTTCGTTTAGCACCTAGTAGGCACTATCTTGTACCAAATGCCTTGCCCAAGGTCAGGTGTTAAAGACTAGTTCAAATTAAGAAAACTACTTACTACTAGTGGTTGGTAGTTAAATATTCAACTATCTCTTTTTATTATAAAGTATACATAATATATTATCACTGGTTGTTTTTGATGTTCGATCATCATATAATGATGTAAAAAAGTAGTTAGAATTAACAAATATAACTATAAGAAGAAAAAAGGTAGTACCTACTTTTACACAGAAAAAAAAGAGTTTTAACTTCCTTTTCACTTACTTCCCTGGTGATTAATTAAAAGAGAGCCTTGAGTCAAATGGATTAAAATATTGTTCTTAATTCTTATATTTGCCAAATTTTTTAGAAAATACTATTTTTTTGGTATGAACTTTTATGAATGCCATATTAAATGCAATGTTTTTTAAATATTTTTTGTTAATAAAAACAAGTCTCTAGCGAGACATAATAATAAAATATTATTGATATTTTTTAAAAGAGAAAGCAAAAATTAATTTAAAAAAAAATATTATTTTTTATACATTTTCGAGGTTATTTTGACAGCCCGTACCTCCTCCACTTGTAATATTATCAAAAAAGGAGTACCACATTTTTTAATCACAATTAGCTGAGTATTCAGCTGGCTGTCACAGATTTTTTTTTGTATAACCGGTTTTCACCCACTCCTCTTTAAAAATCCTATATCTTAAAAACAGATGAATGTTGACCCCATGTTATATAAACTTTTTTCTTGGAAATAACCTCCTCTATCACCTGCTGCACTACGGCGCCTAAGTTATGGGACACCCTGTATAATAATCACTTAATTATAAATAATATTTTTTCATTTTTATTTTATTTGGTAAATAAAAATTAAATAGATTTTTTTATGGAAATCAAAAGTATTTTGTTGATAAAACTGAATAAGTCATATTTTTTAACATTTGCAAATGTAAAAAAACACAGACTCATACCAAATATTTTCTAAAAAAACTAATTGCTAGAGTTTAATAAACTAATGAATGGATTTTGGTAAGATAAACCAATGAGTGCTTTTTATTTCGAGGCAAGAGTTTTGCTGATAAAATATAACAAAAAATCTATATTATAAATATAGGCTGTCCCATTTTTATCATTTGGGTGGTTTCGGGAACTTCTAGAGAAGATTGAAGAAAAAACGACTACACCTTAGTGTGCTTTAATTTGAAGAGAATAATGATGGTAAACATCGCATATCAATATTATAAACATAGAAACCGAAAACACCCAAAAGTGTCGAAAATGCACCCTGTACACTAGGGGATCAAATAGACTCTTTAAATCCTGATGCAAAAATTTTGATAAATATCTCAAGGTCTGAGTATATAATTCGGAGTTTTTGACTTTTTTTAACAGAACAAATCTACTTACTGTAAAAAATTTACTAAGAGCAATGTATTACCAAGGTAAAAGAGTAAAAAGCTAAAAAAACACCTTTGACAATTTGAAATAAAAAGAAACACTTTTACCTGTGTTTTAAATTTTAGGGATTAAAGTAACACTTTTCTATATCCAGAAAAAAATAATATAAAGTAGATACCTTATCTTTAGGGAAAAATAATAAAAATCAAAAATACGGATATTACCAGCTGTAAATAAGTTATTGATTTCTAATATTATAAATCGATAAAAAAATTAATTCTGTAAAAATAGAATGGCTGTCAAAGCTGTACCGGTAATATTTTACACTTATTTAAATTTTATAATTTTGGGTGCAAAAATTTTATAGGAAAATGTCTATAATAAATATATTTATTTTATTTTCAACAAAATCTGCACGCCCATGGTTTTTCATCGATTTCTCTTTTATACCTCTTACAGTGTTGCCTGCGAGGATTCGGCGAAATTTTCTGAGATTTCATGCATGATGAATGAATTTGCGTATTAAATAATGGGGATGCGTCTTCTAGGGTTCCTTGAATTTCTTTGGTACCGACATAAAATCATAACTAAAAATTGGAATTGACCATTATTTTATACCTTGAATTTTAGCTCACACATATACTATACTATAGTAGTGTGAGCTATGGTGATCCTAATTTTTTCGAGAAAAAAAAAGTTGCTCCGATTTCAAAATTTTTTATATATCTTTGCGTTTCAGATGATTTTGAAACTTTTTTGTTGCGCCGTCTGTCTGTCTGTCTGTCTGTCTGTATGTCTGTCTGTCTGTCTGTCTGTCTGTCTGTCTGTCTGTGTGTCTGTATGTCTGTCTGTAACGACCAACGCGCATAACTCAAAAACCGCTTGGCCGATTTTAATGAAATTTGGTACCTAGGCTGGGTCTTGGGTCGAGATGGTCCCATTTAAAAATGAACAAAATCCACCTAACACAAACCAAATAAAAGGGTGGGGGAAGATTTCAAAAATTAGAGTTTATGTGAAAGTATGGCATGTGTGATATCAAACGAAAGGTAATTGAGTCTGCAGTTAAACAAAATACATTTTAATTTATTTAAAAAAAAAGGGTGGGGGTATATTTTTAAAATTAGAGTTTAAGTGAAAATATGGCGTGTGTGATATCAAACGAAAGGTAATTGAGTCCGGAGTTTAACAAAATACATTTTAGTTTTTGTTTTTTTTATGGGTGGGGGTAGATTTCAAAAATTTGAGTTTATAATAAAACATGGCTTGTGTGGTATCAAACAAAAGGTAATTTTGTCTGGAGTTGAATAAAATATATTTCAGTTTTTAGTTATATTAGCTCACACGTACACTATAACTATAGTACCTAGTGTGAGCTTAGGGGCCCATATATTGGCAGAGTATTTTATTATAGGTTAAGCTCTTCGAGCTCGCGCCAATCACGGTATTCGCGCCAATAATTTAAATTAGACATTTTGACGTTAATTTTGGCGCATGCTCCTTTGATGGAATTCATCTCGGTATTTAACGACTCGTCATCCTTATACCACATCTAGAAGTACCCCATAAGATTGTGGAGCAAGCCAATGGGTGCAAAGCTTTTGAGCGTCCCACGCAAAAATGTAAAAAAACAAAATCATTTTTATCCGTTAGCCACCGAAAGCTTTTGGTTTGTATTTCACAGAGTATTCCTCAAAACTTAACAGAGGAATTTTCTTCTTGAAATTTAGAAAAATTCTGAGTCACTTCGATTTTATTTGAGAGGGGAACACTTTTTGACTATCATGAAATTTTTGTAGCATGCGCCTCCTTCGAGGGCTTTACGCTATATTGTAAATAGGGAAAGTGGATCCAGTGATACCTTATTTTGGACGTCTCTTTACTTCACTGTCTTTACAACCGTTTAAAAATTTAGTAAATCTATGGATTCATAGAGCGATAAAAAACTATTTGAAATACATTGATTTATTTTTTATGGAAGTAATATTTTGCAGTGACTTATTCCTTATTTTTCTTTATTTTATTACCTTCCTAGCCCGCGTAGCAATGGCTAGAAAAAGTATTAGTTTCGACAAAAAAAAATTGAGATAACGCCAAAAATGTGGTATTTGAGTGTATTTTGACCTATCTTAGCAAAATCGTCGTGATGTCTGTCTGTCTGTGTGTGTGTGTGTGTGTATCTGTCCGTAACACGATAGCTCCTAAACCGCTGAACCAATTTTCATAAAATTTTCATGTAAAATAGTGTTCGGCACTCTAACGAGCTGATTAGATTTTGGTCAAAATCCATGCTAATGTGACAATTAGGAAATGCTAACTTTTTAACAGAGCATCATATCAATATGCCGTTTTCGAAATATAGTAGACTACATTTTGCTCAATAACTTGTGTTATAACCAAAAACTTCCTAAAAGCTTTGGTTTCTGAGATATTTATAAAAAACTGTTTTCAAGGCTGATATATCATGGCTTTACTTGAAGTATGCTAATAGGCTAGCTAGGAAGGTGTCAGATCCATCATGGATCCATTTGTTTTTTTTTATCACTCATAGTACTTTGGAGGGAAGCATCTTATAAACAAATAGATAAATTTTCGAAATTTTTTACTGTTTTTAATATTTTGCTTTAAACTCCGTTGACAGACGTAATGCCGACGTCTTGATAGCGGAACAAACGCAATTAGCGTTGATCTGACCTAGAAAGGCAATGTGTGTCGTAGGTCACGTGATGGATTTTTTCTTAGCAGTTTTACTCGCCTGCTGCTGTTTTAGTTTCTCTCGTACTTCGGTAGATGGCGCTTCTTGTGGGGTATATGGATTTCTTTTCTCACTAGAAATGTAAGGTGAGACATATACTTAATTTAGCAAAGAGGAGTCCCATAAGAACGAAACAGTTAACTGTCAACACTTATTAGGTGTCCATTAGATATTGGACCCCGTGAGGTTAAGCTTTTGAGCTACCCACGGAAAAATACGAGAAAAACAAAAAAACCCTTATTTTTTTTATCCGATTAGCGACGAAAAGTTGTTTGATTTTTATATAAGGTACATTCACATGAGAAAGACCTCTAAATCAAGGTGTCACTTGACTCACTTTCCCTATTAAAAATATAGGAGTAAAGTCACGTACGTCTGAAATATGTCTTGCTAAAGCGTATTAAAACCGGTAATGGAAAATGACTGCTACAAGCATTCCGCCATATTGAAATCAATTGAACCCAAACGTATGGCTTGGATTAAAAAAGCAAACGCTTTCAATAAAGTTTGAAAGGGACTGTTTTCAAATGACGTTTACCATTTGTCAATGCGGTTATTTGACGTTGTCAAAATTGGATTTTTATTTCAATTTAAGAAAGTTCTTTGGATTTTCGAATTTTTGGAAGACGAAGCCATTATCTTGAATTGATGTAGCCGCTTACTTGGCATTTTTTAAAACAAATTAGTAGGTATTTATCGAGGTATTTATCCTATGGTAACTGATAATGGGTGTTTTTAAGCTTAGGAAAGAGATAGCGCTGAGAGCGCGGCACCATTATCAGTAGCCTGAACTTACCCAACCATACGTTTGGGTTCATGTAAAATCCAATATGCCGGCATGCCTGTAGCAGTTATTTTTAGAGGACCTTTCCCAGTACTGATATATTTAAGATATACATGAGTAAAGTTTACCCTTTGAAGGTAAGGTCACTAGATCACAAAACCTCGTGATCAAGTGAGCTTATTCGAATTGCATGCAACAAAAGTTTCAGGATAGTTAAAAAGTGCTTCCCTCGCAAACAATATCGACGTGTCCAAAGGTTTCTTCAAATTCTATCAAGAAATAAGAACCGAAAGAACCTCTGCTCTGTTAAGTTTTCATTGGAACACTCTACCTACATGCCTAAACTTTAAAAAACAATTTTTTTAGGCACACACTTATATTAGTTACCACAGCACAAATACAATTCGATTTGTTTCAAAAAACGCTAAAAAAGCGGCTACGTCAACTTAAGAAAATGGCTTTATCTTCTAAAAGTTCCAATTCTCCAATTTAACCAAATATAAAAATAATAAAAATCACTCTTAATCTTGACCATTCTTGAGAACGTCAAAATCACTGAACATCCATCCAAACTGACAAATCGTCAACGCCATTTGAATCCTCAAATAAGCGTCTACATTTTTAATCCAAGCCATACGTTTGGGTTTAATTGAATCCAAGATGACTAAACCACGTAGTTTTATACATCTGTAGTGGAAAAAAGACTCTAAAAATGTCTGCTACGAGCGTGCCGACATGTTGCGTTTCAAATGAACTCAATTATTTATCCAAGCCGTACGTTGGAATCACGTACGACTTAAATATATCTGTACTGGGAAAGGTCCTATAAAACTAACTGCTACAAGCGTACCAGTATGTTGGATTTCAAATGCACCCAAACGTATGGCTTGGATAAATTCAGGCTACTGATAATGGGTGCTGTGCTCTCAGCGCCATCTCTTTTCTAAGCTAAAAACACCCAATATCAGTTAGCTTGGGATAAATACGTTTTAGTTTATTTAAAAAATGCTAAGCTGTTACCGTTATTGTTACTAAGAATAACGGTGATATTCAGGACAAAAAAGATTTTGGAAAACTAAAGATAAGCATAACCCAAACGTTAAATTAGTAGTTTCACACTAATTGAACTTTTTGTTTATTTATTTTTATTAGATTTATGGCTTTTAACAAACCAAAGTACCGAATTTGAGTAAAAAATTTGATTGCATTAAAAAAAACTCTGCCAATATATGGGCCCCTAAGCTCACACTAGGTACTATAGTTATAGTGTACGTGTGAGCTTATATAACTAAAAACTGAAATATATTTTATTCAACTCCAGACTAAATTACCTTTTCTTTGATACCACACAAGCCATGTTTTGACTTAAACTCAAATTTTTGGAATCTACCCCCACCCTTAAGAAAAACAAAAAACTAAAATGTATTTTGTTTAACTCCGGACTCAATTACCTTTTGTTTGATATCACACACGCCATATTTTCACTTAAACTCTAATTTTTAAAATATACCCCCACCCTTTTTTTTAAATAAATTAAAATGTATTTTGTTTAACTGCAGACTCAATTACCTTTCGTTTGATATCACACACGCCATATTTTCACATAAACTCTAATTTTTGAAATCTACCCCCACCCTTTTATTTGGTTTGTGTTCGGTGGATTTTGTTCATTTTTAAATGGGACCATCTCGACGCAAGACCCAGCCTAGGTACCAAATTTCATTAAAATCGGCCAAGCGGTTTTTGAGTTATGCGCGTTGGTCGTTACAGACAGACATACAGACAGACAGACAGACAGACAGACAGACAGACAGACAGACAGACAGACAGACGGCGCAACAAAAAAGTTTCAAAATCATCTGAAACGCAAAGATATATAAAAATTTTTGAAATCGGACCAACTTTTTTTGTCTCGAAAAAATTAGGATCACCATAGCTCACACTACTATAGTATAGTATATGTGTGAGCTAAAATCAACGTATAACCACATTAATCATAGGTACTAGATTATGGAAAGATAAAGATTTAAAATTAAGAAATAAATTTATTGAAAGTACATTACGCTGCTGGGTAATCCCTCGTTTACCCATCAATTAAGCACAAATTTAGTGTTAATATGTGTCTCCCTTTTACTAAATATCAAAAGAAAGGGATAGACATAAAATTAACACTAAATTTGTGCATTGGAAACCTATATTCAGAGTTCCGTAAAGTAAGCGATAAGAAGATAAAAAGATTTTATCAAATGCCAATCTAACCTCAAATGAGAAAATAAGAAAACTTACCTTAAAATATCTCGGAAAACTATGCATTTTATACTCGTCTGAACTTTAGACACTTCACCCAGAAAAGCCACTAGAAATTCTTATTCTTTTATATTTAAAATTGCAAAAGTTACAAATTTAACAAAATTTAATTTTAATGCGTCACAGCAGCAAAGATTACCTACATAAGCCAAAAAGATAGATTTAAAATGAACCCGAAATAAAATGCGGTGGAAGAGGTTTTTCTACCTGAAAAAAAGGGGGACGAAAAATCCAAACCACAGATAATTCTCAAAAAACATAGAATAAGGAACAAACGTGCGACCGCAGCGCCTCTTTTGAGCTTAGTGAGAACTTTAACCTAACGACCTGTCCAATTGCATTGAGTTTCCTAGGCATGCCTGCCACTAACAACCAGCTCACATACTCTACTCTAGTCGGCGGAAAATGACGTGACCGACACCATTTGGGGTTGGAATACAGGGTTGGACTATAAAATATTGTATTTTTAATAGACAGGATTGGACTTTTAATAAAATATTTTTTTTTGAATTTGTTTTAGTTAACTGTTCTTTTGTTTTAAATAAACATCGGTTACTTACTAAAGTTATAAATATTCTGGAAATGTTTAGGAAACATTTGGTAATGTATGAAAATGTTCAGGAAAAGTATTAATCTATTAATTAACAAAACTTAAAAAAAAAACAAAAGTTTAAAATATTTTAAAGTTAAGATACCCTTAAAGTCAAAGCTCTCTTAAATTTAACAGACCAAAAATGATGTCTCAAATAATGTTCACCTTGCCAGGAGAATTATATTTGTCCTGACTTTTGAGAATTGGTTTAGGTAAACTATAAGTGTGATCACATTTCATTGACGATCCTCCTTCTAGGGAAGGGAAAATGGTTGGAACTGCAGCAGGTTTAAGGCTATTGCGATTTAGGTTGTTGAAAATCTTTTGTTCAAAATGTTTAGCACAAAGTCTATAACTTATTTAATTTGTTGGCATGTAGATGTGTTAAGTCCTCCCTATGCCACTAACAACCAACCAGCTGAAAGATTAGTCGGCACCATTTATCTAAGTGTAGCTGCGTTCGGTATTTACGCCGGATTAATCTTATTGATCGAAATCGTTCGTTAATTCCATCTAGATCTACGGGAGGTAGATCTGAATCGTTCGGTAATTCTGCTCAGACTAGTCGGACGTAAATCTGGTTGCTCCGCACATTTTGATCGATGAAACAGAATAATGTGAGATTGTGACGTATGTTGTGTATTTGTTTTGTTTACAAAAAAAATTTTTTTAGGTAAAAAGATTGAAATCGAATTATTTGATGTTGAAGACAACAAATTATATAAATTTCCGACCTCATAGGAAAATTTTGACAAAATTATAGCTAGGCGTGAGTTGCAATATGTACATAATATCTTTGGTTACATTTAAGGTTATAACCATTTATAAAAATTTGATCGATTTGATCTGGATCGTTCGTTAATTCCAATTTGCTCAGACTAATCTGTAATCACGTGACCAAAAATCCGTCACGTCTGAGATGCAAATACCGAACGCACCTCGTGAATAAAAAAATGACGTGAACGACGCCATTTCGGGTTAGAATACAGGGCTGGAATACGGAATATTGTATTTTAAATAGACAGGATTGAACGTTTAATAATAAATTTTAATTTTATTCTTTTGATTTTGTTATTGATTGATATTAAATTTAATCTAACTGTTTGTTTGTTTGTTTTAAATAAATATAGGTATACTTAAATTTTTAGTTAAAAGTTATAATTATTCTGGAATTGTTTAGGAAACATTCGATAATGTATGAAAATGTTCCGCAAAAGTATTAATCAAGTAATTAACAATACTTTAAACTAAACAAAAGTTTAACATATTTTAAAATTAAGAGACCCTTAAAATTAAAGCTCCTTAAATTTAACAAATCTAAAAATATGTTTAAAATAATGTTCACCTTTTCAGGAGAAATATATTTGTCCTGACTTCTGAGAATAAGTTTAGGTAAACTATAAGTGTGATCACTTTTCATTGACGATCCTCCTTCTAAGGAAGGGAAAATGGTTGGAACTGCAGCAGGTTTAAGGCTATTGCATTTAAAGTTGTTGAACATCTTTTGTTCAAAATGTTCACCACAAAGTCTATAACTTGTATTTAATTTTTTGGCATCTAGATGTGTTAAGTCCTCCCTGCCACTTGCGGAGAGCCATTTTCGTGCCCTGCAAAATTAAAAAGTATTATGCAATAATATTGTATTTATTTAGAATTTAATGTAACCTATCAACAAAAAGAAATGTTTATGTATTATACATTTTTGAAATAATAAAGGAAACACGAATCTAAAAATGTAAACATAAACATGCAGGGTGTTCCATTTAAATAAAATGACCTAAACATTTTTTAAAAATAAGTCATTTACATAAATTTTGTTTTAACTTTTATTTTCATCTGAAAAAGTTTGATTTTGATCTAGAATTTTATGTTTTTTTTTCTGTCTTTTGGTTTTTTACTACCATTTTAGGCAATCAAACTTTTAAAAGCTAGTGATTTAATCCAAAAATACTTTTATAATGTTTTTTTGCAAAAAAAGTGTTTTTTTAAGATAATACTTTTAAGATATACTATATATACCTACTCAGTGATAACAACAACCTAACAATAGGTAAGCTGTGTTATTATTATATAGGGTCACTTTCCATTTTTTAAAAACACGGATAAAACCAAAATTTTTTGTTATTTTATTTTTGAATTTAAAATTCTTTTTCAAATAACATTTTTTCTGAAAACGTTTATTTTGAAAACATTTTTTTAAAGTGTTTTTGAGAAACCGACAGTGACTTATTAAAAAATATATATTTTTACCTCACAATATCTTTAGGAAACATAAAGAAACTTTTCTTAGAATCATAGCTTTTCATTTTGCAATTTCTTACTGCACAAACATGGCCAGCTTTCCGATTCTCCATATCAGCCACAGAACACCAAATATCACCCCTGTCAATAAAAACACAGAAAACTAATCACCATACGCACTCACAAAAAAATACTCGTTAGTAGAGGTGTTGAAAAAGTAACTATTCGTTACTCGACAAATAACGGAGTAACGAATATCGATCCGAAAATGAAATGATTACTTTCGTTACTTTGATTCCTTCGATTATTTTGGTATTCAGTAATCACTCGAAAGTCGGTAATCCAAGATCAGGGAGTAACAATGATAATTTAAGTAACTAACGCATTTAAATTGTATTTTGAATTGAATACAGTTACAGTAATCAAAGTAACGATAGTAACGAACATATAAAATGATTACTTAAAGCTGCTTAACATGGAGCAATAAACTTGCAGTTGCAAGCAAGATTAGGGTCCCTGACATGACACATATTTGTTTGTTTATAGAGTGTATTGCTCCATGTCAAGCTGCCTTTAGTAGTCGAGTTACGATTAGTATCGAGTATTCAAAAGCAATGAATACACAATAGTTCTGTATTTATTGTCAAAAGTAACGAAAATCAACACCTCTACTCGTTAGCACACGCTATTGAATTCGATGCGAACTAAATAACACCTAAAAGCCCGGGAGCATCTGACTTCTAGCTTCTAACCCGAAATGCCGGCTGCGCGAAGATCGGCGCAAAACGTTCACGCTCAACAATTGTGAGCTGGTTGTTTGTGCTGTTTGTTGACATATTTGGATATATTAATACATATATGTCAACATACAGCGCAGCCCACGAGAAAGACCGGCCCGGGTGCGGAAATATCACGTGACCGTAGAAGGGTCACAAAAGAACGCCTCCCGGCCAGCTGTCATTATAAAACATGTGTGTTTTCAGTTTTGGTATGTTTGTTTACGTCGATTTTTTTTTAATTCGGGCATGAATTTTATCAGAGTTATTAAAATAACGCAGCCCATGAAAAAGACAACAATGCCGCGAACGTGTAGTGTTGTTGGTTGTCGGTCCAACTATAAAACTGAAACCGAATATGTGTCAACTTTTAATTTACCAGTGGATAAACAAATGCATAAAATTTGTAAAAATTAAGTATCTTAAAACGTCCGCAAGTTTGCATCAAACATTTTCCTAACGAGCAGGTTATTTGGTTTGATAAGTGTGTTGTAAATGGAGAGTGTTGAAATTGTTCCGAAATACCTAAGTAGACAACCTGTATCTACTGTTCGATTAGCTGATGTCGAGAGGCAACAACTGGAAACTGCAATACAAGAAAGTCTTGAAACACTTTGAACTCATAAGAAATCAAAAGTTTTATTAAATATTGAGGACATTTCAAAATTTTATTTTTCTAATACTAAAATAAACAAAAATTGGATTTTTACCCAAGAACGTGACACAGTCTGCCTGTGCCTGATGACATTTTTAAACAACAATCCATTACTGTTAGCATCTTTAGTTGTTGATGGAAATCTGTCATTTTTTGTAAATGTTAACAATGTGTCCATACCAAAAAACAAACTGCCAAAAAAAGTTGGGGTTTTCTTTTTGGACGGCACATATACACTTGAAGAGCTAATGCAGTTTATTGAAATGAAAGTTGCAAACGGGAAAGAAGTGGTAAAAGATAAGATTGATCAAGTAATAGACATCCTTAGTGACATTTTCGATAGTGAGAGTGAAAAATGTGTTCAATTGTCATTTCTTATTGAACAATTAGGTCTCTTGAAAAGGTCACCTGAGAATCGAAGATATTGTAGATACACTTTAATGTTGGCTTCATCTTTGTTTATCCAATCATCCAGTGCATACATGTCAATTTACAAAAGTAAGTTAATATGTCTTCTGCACCCTCGCAATATTAAAAAACTGATTTGTAAAATATCGCTAACAGATAGTAATCTCTCCGGTAGTGTGCAATATTTAAAAAGTAAGATACATCTTTTAAAAGAACATGAGTTGGTAGTTAACTTACACATTGATGAAATATATATTAAACTTTGGGCTGGGTAATTTTTCAAAAAATTATTGACGACCAATACATTCAGTTTATTGGACGTGAAAACCGTCTCACTTATTCGCAAAATCACTTGTTTCTTTTTAATAAATTATTGTGAAATGTTTTATATGAAAAAATTTTCTTTAGATAACTCTAGCGAGTGTTTTTGTGGAGAAAAACTATTGTCAAATCTTGAAAAAATTAGTTTAAGGGCATGTAAAGTTTTTTTAAATAATTTTATTAAAAAGCATAATGATTTAGTGTCTGCTAATAAATCTTTGAATAAGAACACAGTCAAAGTGGATGACACTCAAAGAAAAATTAAAAAACTTAAAGCTTAGGTTTATTATGTCCAATTTTAAAAGACTTGTATAGATTTGAAGTAACTAACGATATTATGTACCTAATATACCTGAAGATATTAGAGTGCCAATTTTATATAATTTTTTATTTTATAGATTCAGTTCTTTTATCTAATAAACACATACATCAGCAAACTATTTTTTTCAATTTTTGCCCATATGAGAACAAAAAATTTTTGTCAAATTATTTAAATTGTTTAAAAACAGATAATATATTAAGCAATACAATAAGAATCCTGGAACTCCTAAGATCACGTGACCCCGACTTGCTTATAACGCGCCATGGCCGGTCTTTATCGTCGGCTGCGTTTCTAACCCGAAATGCCGGCTGCGCATAAATCGGCGCAAAACGTTCACGCTCAACAACTGTGAGCTGGTTGTTTGTGCTGTATGTTGACATATTTGGATATATTAATACATATATCCAAATATGTCAACATACATGGACTCTATGCTAGGGATGGGCGAAACAGCGTATTTTTAGAAACAGGTACAAACTGTTCCGGTTCCAGAAAAGACCTGTTCCGAAAATTCTGCTCCTGGTCCGAACTGGACTGGTCAAAATAGCGTAGCGTGCCTCACGGGGTGGCGAAAAAAAATCATCAGGTCTTTACTTTGCTCTCTTTGTCCTTAGGCGGCCGATTTGCCTTTGCCGGCCCTGCTCGGGTTGGGCAACAAACCCCCCGCGCCCCCCCAACTTTGATTTTTTTTCTGTTATCCGAGGATCGTTAAGATTTAAAAAACTATTCCGACAAAACGGAACAACTTGAAAAACCTGTTCCGACCTGTTCCGAGTAAAAAACCTGTTCCGAAATGAACAGGTACTGCTCCGAGAGCCCATCCCTAGGCTGTGCTAATACATGAAGAAATTAATTTAAACCTGCTGTAAAAACAGCTTCAAAACATCGATACATGGTTACATTATTTATATAAGGTAGGCCAAAAAAACCGTAACTTTTTTTTCAACTGATGATTTTCTACTCTTTGTACTGTTTGTTTGTTTGTTTGTTGTTCTATAAAATCCCAGATGGCGCCACTGCATGGGCGTACTTTTTTTTACGGTTAAGCGCACTCGCAAGGAGATCCCTATCACGCTCGAGAAGCGGCCAGTGCGCGGAAATGTTGGTGTGTGTTGGTTTTGAAACGGTTCAGGTTGTAACCTGCAGGGAAAACTGTCGCAGGGAGTTTATTCCACAGCGATGCTGTTCTCCAGAGATATGAATTCTGACATAATGAGGTTCTTGGTGCCTCTATTTTGACAGTAAATTGATGGTTACCGTCTGTTTGACGTGTTCGCCTAGTAGGTGCTACTCCCGGGGGGATCATACGTGCCAACTCTTCAGAGTATTTTCCGTGATAATATCTGTAGAAGAGAGATAGATCGCCCACATTTCTTCGATGTTCGAGACTATCCAAGCTACGGGTAAGTGCGGGGTCATTGATTAGCTTGATAGCTCGTTTTTGCACGGTGTTCAAAAGCATTAAGGTATGTTTGGGTGCCGCACTCCATATATGTAAGCAGTACTCCATAGTTGGTCGAATCTGGGCTTTGTAGAGTGTCAGCAGTTGGCTTGGTGTATACAGATGTCGTGTACGAAATAGCACCCCAAGCTTTTGGGACGCCTTTTTAGCTATATCTGCCACGTGACTGTGCCAAGACATGTTGGTCTCTGCAGTGACTCCTAAGATGTTCAACTGACTCTGCAATGTGACAGCACTTCCAGATAGCATGATGTTTGGCTCACCGGTGCTGGCCTTTTTTAAAAACAGGGCTGCTTGGGTTTTTACGCAGAATGAAACTTAGGAAGGGGCAAATGCAATAAAAAGAAAATTTGGTATTACCGAAAAAACGAACATACACATCAGTTTTTTAAACTTTAACCTATTACAGTAAAACGAAACGTCTAGGATCTTCAGAAAATCTGTTTAACATCTCTTCTTCTAATAGCTTCCTTCCATCAGGCCGTTCGACAGTCATAAAACCGTCCGAAAAATCCTAAAGCGCGCGCAATGCAATACGATGGCGGTTTTAAAACGCTTTTGGTTAGATTTAACGACCAAATAACTGGTCAAAAAACAAATCCTGTTGGCGTAGTGATCGATGTACTTCAAGCATCTGATCATGTGCGAGAGAGTTAAATTGAAAGTCACGTGACTAAAAGAAAGGGTAGGTTTAGGTGTCTCGCGTAAAGGTAGATCGAAGGCAATGTATGAATTCGAGAGCTCTAAATTGAAGTTGCACACAGAAAAAGAGATTTGTTATTTCCAAAATTCCTTATTGTATGTTAATTGTATTTAAAAAAATTATGGCCACACTAGATTTATTTATTACACATTTTTTTCTAAAATTTCATAAGATTATCAGAATACATTTTTAATTTTAGTTCTTTAAAATGCAGATAAAATCAGTGGCGGTTTCTCCATAAGTGCACATGTGCACGTGTACTCCCAAATTATCTAAAAAATATTAAACTTTGATCATTCCTTAATTTAATTAATAATTACCCCAAAAGGAATTCACTAAAGACTGGAATATTATCTAGACATTAATACCCGGTATGTATGTGTTTGTATTCGTGTTCAAACCAAGCTTGAATCTAATTTTTTACGGTAATTTACTGGAACCAAATTCTATGTACCGTGGATGTTATGTCGCATGCTAATTACGAAATATAGAAAGAGAGGACGACATGTCCCAATAGAATTTTACAGTACATAGAATCTGAACCTTCCTTCGGCACCGCGCTTATATAAAAACTAGCCTCGATGCCGGTTCGGTTCATTTTAAATTATAATTTTTGCTTGCTGCATCATTTTTTTTTGTTTAAACCATAAATTTTCTTCTTCTTTTTCTGCGATGTAATTTATTTCGACCTGGGCGCATTTTTAAAAAATTTTCTAGCGATTTTATCTGAATAGTGTAAAATTTTTCCACAATTTTTGCGCACCTGTGCCTGTGGCGCAATTTTTTTTCACTTTTCACTAGAAACTGTCTTCTACAGTGGCACTTTTTGGTGCTTTTGTGACTTAATTTTTTTAATTTTCGCCTGTGATGCCATTTTTTTTCTAAAAACCTTTTTCTCAAAAGGTTTATACTACAGTAGAACCCCGATTATCCGTGCTCGACGGGACCGGACGAGGCACGGATAAGTGAAAAGCACGGATAATCCGAACATTCATTTATTACATGTTACATACATATTATGTATACATACTCAAAATATGACAGAAAAAAAAGATCCCATAAGTTCAAACTAAGTTTATATGTATGTATTACATAAAAAGATAACAGAACAAAAAATATAATTCTACATAAGGTTTTGGTCGAGTGATTTTCGGTAACACTATTTCGATAGAACTTCAAAAACACAATTTCGATGATGGGAAATCATAGCATGGATAATCCGCAGCCCGGATAATCCGCGCACGGATAATCCGGGTTCTACTGTACCTACTTATTTTTATTCGATTTTCTAGTACCTACATAGTTAGATTTTTGACTAGATTGCAACTTTTTATTTATGTTGTGTTAAGCCATGTTTTTCAAGCCTTTCGGTCACAAAAGACTTTTTTTTGGTCATCAAATTTTTTAAGGTCGGTTTTTTAAAATGACTGTTTTGTCCGGCTTGTTTATCGAAAATCCGGCTTTTTTGTCTCTGACGTTCTCCTTTTACGCGAAACCCATATGGTCCCCCTAGTTTTATGACTCTCGAACCACGGATCACCTAACAAAGGTGATCCGTGCTCGAACGGCTTGATGGAACGAACCCAGGTAGCAAGGGGTCATCAAATGACATCTTTTTTTCGTCGAAAAGTGGTAATTTGGATGACCAGCAGGACATCTACCAAAAAATGTTGTGTTTAAGGCGTCAGTTACTTCACGTCTTTTCGTAGTGTAGTTTTTGACGTCTGAAAAACGTCATATATTGGTCACTACCCACACTACACACTTTGTCCAAGGGACATACACTCATACTTACATAGATGGTGCCCCAGTCAGTACTTGACCGGATTTATACGGAATGTGGGGGTACGTATGTAAAATAAATTAAATATTAAATCAAGACTTCGAGGCTTCTTTCGCTTCAAGGTGGAGATGTGTAAGTCTAGGTATAGGTCTATTTTGATCTGTACCACACAGACGGACACCGCTGTATCTGTTCCAGTACTTCCAGGTCTAAGTCACAGAAGAGTCACCTTCTGTGTCCAAGTTTCCTTCAGTGTTCTCAACTGCAGGGAATATTTCATATATTCAGACGAGTTTAAAAAAAGTCATAAATAGGTTTGTGTCTGTGTGTGTGTCTAATGTTCTGATTTGGTCCCAAATACGTCATATTGCTGAAGTCTTTAAAACGTCTAAAAATTACATCATTTTGGGTGTGTCTTTTGAACGTCATTTAAAGGTCATTTACACGTCAGATTAGAGACGTCAATGGTCATTAAAAATGGCCTGTTTTTGACGTTTAAAAAACGTGACCTTGCTACCTGGGAAGCTATTATTTGATTCTAAAACTGATTTCCGTGTATACCAGTGGCGTATATACGGGGGGGCCGAATAACCGAACCGAACCTCCCCGAAGCTAAGATTTTTTTAGATATTTTCCACATATTTCATGAATACAAACATAAAATAGCATAAAATACAGCCTCATGAGGTCTCGACCCCCCCCCCCCCCCCCCCAAACCGTCTCGGGCCCACCCCGAAACTTTTTTCTATATACGCCACTGGTGTACACAAACCGCTTAATCTATCCTCTGAAAAGATTGGTCTACGGTCTACGGTACTACATGACAATACTACGGATCATCCAGCAGGTGATCCGTGGGAATACTGGCAAAATATGGAGAGCAGTTTTTGTTGACGGAAATAAAATTCCGCTTGCTTTGCAACTTCTGCTACTTCCAAACTTTATAAATCCTCTTTATTAACTAGCAGTAGCTAGATATGTAATAATTTTAGGCGTTGTTTAATAGATCTCCATCTTCGAACAATAAACAAGTTGAATCAAACAACGCAACGTTTCAGGGAATAGGGATTTCAAAAATATAAATCTGGGAACCAGGAACACACATACAGCAGCAGATGTTAAACACGGATATCGATTTTTCCAGATGGTATTTAGGCTTTTTCTGCGTTCAAAAATTGGCAACTTAAACCTTGTCTTTTCCGATAACCTATTACAAGGAATCACTCTGTAGCGCGTGCAGAAATAAATTCTTGATCATACATATAAACAAAAATTAAATGTGAACAATCTAGTCTTACTTCCCTCTTTGTTTGTGCTAATCCAAACAGACACAAGTTTGACAAAGAGAGCGGATAACACCAGGATCATACAGACGCAGCGGACAGAGGGAAGCTTCAAAATGAGTGGGCTTGCGTCAAAGACGTTAAAATGTGTTAGAAAGTCAATCAATTTCAAAATATTGTCCGAAAAAATTTGTTGGAAATACCTATTATTAACATTTAAAACAGTTGATCTCTAACCTTTTTAATGTTCGAAGTCTCACCTTAGAGCAGGGCATACTCGTGCATTTTTACACGCGATGCTTTAAGTCAATTATTAGCGATCGACCGTCCGGTTGTTCGCTATCTTCCTTTAAATGCAAAAATCTAACAGAAGGCGTTTAACCAAGAAATCGTCAACAAATAATAAGTTTTTATTATTTTATTAACAATCAATAAACCTGCTCCAAAGGTAGGTTATCTTTGTTTAAAAATACAATGAAATTGCATGATATTTTGACGTTTCTTGGTTAAACGTTTTGTGTTAGATTCTTGTAAAGTTTTTTATTAGAAAATTTACAATGTATATAGTTTAAATGTAATTAAATGCAGGGGCGGCTCGTCCATAGGAGCGCTGGTGCGCGCGCCCTCCTAGCAAAAATAAGAAAAAAAATAAATACAAACTATTATTAAATAATTACTGTTGTTTTTTATTTATTTTTTAATGATCCCGATCCCGCTAGTAACGGAAGTAATTAATATCTTTTCGAGTTGACGCTTGCTGCCGCATACGGTGGCCTTTGATCGCCTCGCTTGAATCTAAAGATATGAGAGGGTGGGCTTGAATCTGGAGGTGCGCGTGGATTCGGCGTTCCTCTTTAATCCAATTTTTGCCACGCAATTGGATCGGAAATGCTCGGGATATCGGCCGAGAAAAGGGCGGGGTGGTGCGCTAAATCAATACACACTTGCATCGTTTTTTTATAGTTCTCAGCTGATTACTGTTTATATTATCGTTAGTATGCGTGTATTGGGCGTAATTAAAATTTATTTCCGCAATTTTTAAGTGAATTTTATGCTGTTTTCGGCTTCTTGTTTGTAATTTTTGGTTTAATTATTATCTACAAGTGTCGAATATGTCTGAGGTAGTTATAAGTTCGGGTCCGGGTAGTCCTGGAAGTAATTCAAGACTTAATTCTGTAGAAAACATTATAGCAAGCTTTTCCTCCTTTAATTTAAATCAAAAAATTGAAATTAAAAGATTAGGAAGGCCGACTTCAGAACTAGAATTATCGCAAACATGCTCCAAAAGAAAAGAAGGTAGGAATTTTAAAAGATATTTACCAAAAAAACAACTGGATTTGTGGATGTGATGTTAGAAACTCGTTATTATTATTATTTAAGGACTAGGCAACTAAACCAAAAGCAGGACTGACAAAAAGGTGCGTAATATCAATTTAACATTAATTTTCAGCCGATGACCGGATAACATTGAATCAACGTATATGAGCATTACAATAAGAAATGGTATTTGAATCAAAAGTTAAGATAAAACGGTTTTGTATATTGAATTAATGGTATCCATCGTTGGCTAAAAACTAATATGTATGTATACTGTAGGTAATTTTTTTTTGTGTAGGCATATTTTTATTTATTGGAGAAATGCTTTTTTTTACTTTGACAATCTTAATACCTAGTGGGCACCATAAGTTCTTTTATTTGGCTACAAATAAATATGCAAATTTTTTTAACTTTATTTATTTTAAATTTATTTCGACTCACTTATTATAGCGCACACCCATTATACTTATACTTCACGAGCCGCCACTGATTAAATGCCATCTAAGTTCTGGTGAACTTCTATGTGGCAGAAACTTACAGCTGTTGTAGTCACTGGTTAAATAATATTGAAAAAAGTCTAAGGAAACCCTAACCTAAGGACTTAAACTAAGAAAAGAAAATCAATTCAGAACTGGCTCACTCTAAAGAGTTCATTAAAGGACCTTGTAGAAACAGAGCCAGGAACATTATTGGACTTACCAGACAGGAGATACGTATAGTGACTGGTCTTTTTACGGGTCACTGTCGAGTGTACCCATGCGCAGAATGGGACTAACAGAAGAGACCGAATGTAGACTCTGTATGGAGGATGACCAAACAGTCATGTACTGTGCGAATGTCCGGCTATTGCACGTTTACGTCAGAACACTTTCGGTATACCTCAGATCGACTCAGAAGATCTGAACAGTGTCTCACCTAAACTGATAGCCGGCCTTTTTGGAGGATTAGGCATACAGTGGTGAGAAACCACTCAAAAGTGAGCCACAATAGACCCACTGGTGGTCGGAGTGGAAGAGCTGCAAGGCCCACTCACATATGAATCATCCTGAGAATTACACACGGTAAAAAAATTTTCTTAGATCAAAGCAAATTGCGTTGAAGTAAAATAATGTGTGCTTTCCTATCCACCAAGAGAATATTTTCTTGATATAGCACAAAAAATGTCTTGCCTCTTATTTTAATGTGAAAAAGAAATTGATTTATTATAATTTAGAACTGAATTAATCTAAGGCACCGTTTTCTCTGAAAGCAAAATATTACTTATATGAAGACAATTTGCTTTGTTACAAAATGGAATATACTGAAATAAAACAATTAAAGAAGAAAAATAAAGTCTTATTTCAAGATTAAACGTTGCGTTAAACTAAAAAGAAATATTTTAATTCAAAACAGTTTTAAGGTAAAATAATTTATTCAAGAAAAGAACGTGTTTTTATCCCAGACAAAATTTTTTACCGTGCACTGATATAGAAAAATTTGACTTAAAGCTCATTAGCAAGGCTTTGAAACGCTCTAGATTGTAAAGTCCGATACCAAGGTAATTTACTGATTTTAAAAATGCAGTATTTTTTGCTTGTGGTGTGGTGAAGTTTCGCATATTTGCGTTTGCTCTAGTTTGATATGGTTGATTATTTGTTATCCTGAAGTTATCTATGTCTTTTAGCTTTAGTGAGAGTTGCAAAGAGCTAGTTAGTTACAGGACAAATTTTGTCACGGTTATGGGTACTGTTTTTCGTTTCATCAGCCTTCCTTTTGTTTTTACTCTGGTAGGTTTTTTTCTATTTGTAGATGTCGCCACTTTTGTCAAAGCATACGGTATCGCAGACATTATTTTTTCATTTCTCTTACCAATATCGTAAGATGTGATTCATATACCGTCTCTATAGCTTTAGAAAAGTGTCACATTGACCATGCAGTGTTCTAAAAATTCCCTTAAGGACGAAACAGTTAACTGTCAACACTTAATAGGTGTCAATGGGGCAAAGGTTTTTGAGAAAATTCGAGTCAAAAGTTTGCTGAATGCGTATTTGAGAAAAGTTCTCATATTATTGCTAACGTAAAAATTACTTTAATACAGCTTAGTTATTTTATGAAGTGCCCATTTGGTCCTATCAGGTAAGAGTCAAGAAGCAAAAAATTAAATAAAAAAAATTAATTAGTAGGTAACTATTTTATCTGTACAAAGTCCTGATTATCAGCTTAGCAGCATCCTCTTTAAATTCAATTTTCTTGAAAACCTTGCCTTTAAGCGACTTGTAATAAGAGCAACTTTTTTGTAGAAAATGATACGTACTTTTTCGAAAACGAACGCAATAAATATTTATAAAAATATCCCCCTGTCCTTCCAAAAACTACCCTTCCCGATCCAACAAAAACTTTTTTGCTATCACCAGTTGATAAAGAGTTAAAATCTATAAGTATTAGTTTTGTTGTCAAACTCTGACTTGTAAGTGTACAATTTAACATTTTTCTACCTATGTAACATTTTTTTAAGTTTGAGAATCTCTATCTTGTCTTAAAATATTTTACCTCATTTCAGTGACACCTTGTATATTAAATCCATTATGAACAAATTGTTCTTTTTGAATTTAGAAAAATTCAATTATTTTTACATCTGGCCCAGCCGTTTTTAAATTGTTTGCACTTTAAAAACCTGAATAAAATATAAGGAATTTTTCACTAGTTGTTTATTTGTTTTAAAGACGACGTTTCGGTTAGTAGGTATCTCTACAGACTACTACTTATACTACTTGGTGTGCAGCCAGGCGTGACGGCCCGCCCCCTTTTTTAATCCTAAGATGCTTGTTTTGCTTAAGGAGTGATTTCCATATGTTTGGTATATCCGTGCTTGATTAACTGAAAATTTCTTTATTCTGCATTATAAACGCAGTTTCAATAAACTTTCGTTTTCGCCAATGTGACTCCTTATGCAAAACTTTAGCTTCAGACTTCAAGGGACATAAAAACAGTATTTTCTTAGATAAGACATTTCTGGCGGCTTTTTTAAACCAGTTACATACGATTCGAAAATGAATTCTTGAACATATATTTTCATAGCTCATTTCCGAAAACAGCGCGCATAATAATTGCCGATGCCGTTCTCTACAACTGCTTGCGTTCTATCGTCGTTTAAATTTCTTTGTTTTTAAAGCATGAGGCGATATCCAGTGCCTACAGAACAAAACGTATCGCGCACACTGGAAGTCACCTCGGGTTTTATGCGTCCTTGTCAGTTCTCTACAAATAAAAGGAGAGAGAGTGCGAGCGGTCAGTTCCCAGGGGTTAACAGATTGAGTTAGGGGCTATATTTACCTCACGTTTTCTACAATCCTACTCGTAGCAAGATGGCGGCCAGCAGCACTTTGCACACACCACTCTACTCGACCGATGCCACTAGACTGGCGCGGCGCAATTCGCTCGCCCCTCGCCTCGCTTCAGGATAAAAACGTGTGCATGACTTGACGTCCCAGATAAAAAAATTTTAGGTAGGGTGACCAGAACTTTTTCTCCTGTCAATAAACGGCGCCGCCGGCGCGGCGAGCGGCTATTCACACCACGGACACCTAACAAAGTTGATCCGTGATCATATCTAATCACGGGCAGAGGCGGATCCAAGATGTCCTGGGGGGAGGTGCCAAAAACCACAAAATTTATTTTTGTGGTTTTTCGTAGGTCTGAACTGTGAAATTGAGCAGCAAAAGGTGTTTAAAATACGCAGCAGGCGAAAAATTTTGAAAACTTAAGTAGATTTTGTTAACAAATTTAAATAAGCGATGCGTCTGGGCTTATCTGGAAGGAGGGGGTGCCCGGCCCCTCTGCCCCTCCCCCCTTGATCCGCCACTGTCTGCTCAAGAGGAAGATGATAAAAAGTTTATAGAGTCATTCCGCAGCAGGCCGCCGCCATAATCCTATTTTGGTATCTATATAGAGCTTTTTCCTTGCTGATAACCTTGACTCTTTCGCCGACACTAAGGCCGCCAGCATGGAACGTCTAATTGCAGGGGTCCGTGGCCACCTTTGGAACCCCAGACCGGGCAGTATTTTTTTCGTGGTCCGTTTGTCTCTAAAATGACCTACTGACTGCGACTCAGGAAGTGATACCTAGGGGAGTGTGAGGCAAGATGGGCACCCTAAGTTTGAAATACATTTAAAAGAAAACTATTGTGAGTAGAACTAAATAAAGATATTTGGTTAAATTTGACAAGATTTCTTTATTATAATAAATATAAAAAAAACTTAAAAAACAAATATTTTCCTTAAAAAATTTTAAAAACCTTGCTGTCTACAAAAAGCCCATCTTGGCCCACCCATGGGGCAAGATGGGCTTTTATGTGGGGCAAGATGGGCACGTCTTTCTCGTCATAACGTTGGTTGGATGTTAGTTCTAACGTCATATTCATAGTGAAAAAGAAGCTTAATAACCCGTTTTCTGACGTTAGAAAAATAATCTTATGTTTTTATAACGTTGTTTTAAAGTGTTTTTCGAACGTTAAAAAATTTTGATTTTTAACAGTAAAAAATAAATGTTTTTCCAACATGAATTTTTTAACAATGAAAAAATATATTTTTTTCAAATATCTCTAAAGATAAGGTAACATAAATAACGTAAATAAAATTCTTCTATTTTGGAAACGCAGGGCAGCAACAGTGAGGTTTCCGTGAACTCGACACTCAGCAAAGGAAATTCGGATCCGTAGCTTCTAAAAATAAAATTTAAAATTCTATGTAAACAATAATTTTGTAGTAAGTGCCTCGCTACGACGCCAAACAATTCATGCTCAAGTGAATACAAGGCGCGTATTCACTTTAGCATGAATGCAAACGAAGCATTCGTTTGGTCCCGCTGCGAGGCTTGCGAATTCTGCCTCAAATAAATACGCGGCTTAAGGTCCGGCGGCTAATCATTCGCGGTGAATTGTCGCATTCCCTGTCTAATTAACTGTAGGGTAGGTATGCGATATTCCATACAAAAGATTTTTTTTACTTTTGTTTACTTTTCTTACCTAATTTTGTGATGCTTCATTTAAATCACCGCATACATATTGGTTATTCTTTAACTATACCATCTTTTCCACACAACTGGTGTATATTCCTATCCAAATATGTATTCCCTATCATTATTAATAATTGTGCTTTTAATTTGCCATGTTTGTTTCTACAAAAGGTAAATATTGTAACCAAAATTGCACAAAGCGTATCTGTTATCGACTCGTATGGACTCGCAGCGAAATGCAACTAAAAATGGCGATGGCTCGTTCTGGTAGTCGAACTATGCGGCAGCGCCCTCTATAGTATCATTTTTTTTAATGTTTAAAAAACAAAACATTTATTAGCTTCATATATCTTAAATTCAACGTTAGAAATAAGATCTAAGAAAAACATTATAAAAATAACCATATACATATTGATGGTATTATTTTTAATGTTAGTGAAATTATGGTTTTTTTAATGTTGGTTTCTTAACGTTATTAAGAAATATATTTTTGGTAATGCTTTTACATGAAATTAGGATTTTCTACATGTTTTTTTAATGTCAAAAGTTGACTTCATTTTAAGACAAATTTGTGTTAGAAAAAAAAACTTTTTTTTTCAACATTTATTTAACGTTTTTTACGATTTTGTGCTTATTGGGGATTTCCACTTTTTTTTTCTTCTCGTTCAAAATATTTTTCTTTACTTTTTGTACAGCAGTCTTTATATATTTTTAGCTTTTTGGTTGCATTTAGTGAGTCTTTAAGCTCCTGTTTGTACGGTATGCTTGTCAAAACTTGTCGAAAAAAATATTGGTCACCCTGCGGTTGCCCTATTATTAACAAAATCCTGCCCACCGTTTTTCGCACAATATAAATTTGGTACGATAATAAAATATTTATTTTTAGAGGTTTTTGCAAATTAAAAAATAGTGCTCCAACGTTATTGATATGAAAATTTTCTCGTGCATCCTGTTTAGTGCGTACATCAATAAATTGCCCGTTTCGTGCGTAATTACGTTGATAAGACTGTATTGAGAAAAGAAGACGAGACAAGCGGAACTCACATGTACAGCTGATTTAAACAAAAATTGATGCGCCTGGAAAAACTCGTTTTTTATTTTAAGCAGTACAGTAGACTCGCGTTTGTGTGAACACGAAAAAAAATCTGCACGTTCATGCTATGGAGACTGTTCACACTACGGAAGGTCTATTCTAAAACCGATATATTAGTGGTAGATATAATAAATCCATACCTGTCAACTTTTAAATGTAACTATTCTTATAATTTAGAGCAAATCTATAAGTTTCTGCTGAAAATGACAATTTAATGTATCGGCAAATTACTACAATTATGAATTTTTAAAACTTCAAGATTTACATATCATTAGGTAAAATACGATGTTATTTTAGTCCGAACTTATCTAGCTGACCAGTGAGTGGCTACTGCTCAGTCTCAATATTTATTAGGCTCTAACACCTATGTTGTTTGTTTCTGACTATAATGTGACCACTTTAAGTGATTCCAAAACATACTTTACTGCAACTTTTTCAGGTGTGTTCATTTCGTTCTCAGAGTCGCCTTCCAGACTTACCTCTGGAAGCAAGAAATAAAAACTTCTTGGTTTTTACCATTTTACATTTTACCATGAAATGGTACTAGTAGTTACCACAAAAAACGAATTAAAACTAAGTAACTCTGGGTAATTCCCCTAAATTTTACCATTTGATTAACACCTCTCTATACTACTATAATACATTGAGCCTCAATGTTCACACTACTGGAAGGTTCACACAAGCGTGTGTTCACACCAGCGCGAGTCTACTGTATACCGTGAAACCTCTCCTTGCGGACACCTCTAATAAGCGGACACTCCCTTTAAGCGGGCAAATTTGTTGGAACCAAGCTTTTCCCTATTTCATTACCTGTAAAATTCACTCCTATATCCGGACACTGGAACCTCCCTTGACCGGACGCGAACCTCTGACAACGGGACGGAGCGCTGCACCTTATGGGCATAAATATTATGTAGTATGTTGGCAACAACGCACTCTGCAGCCAGGGAATTACCTCTTTACGCTTTAAAGTGGAGACTAAATACTTCTCTTGTATTTACAACATATTTTATTCGGCGGGACCGTATGTTTGATTTTTATTGTTCAGTTGGGTAGTAATAGATCTCTGTGAAGTGGCGCCTAGTAAAAAACTTCTTAGTTTACGTGAAAAAATGGTTAAAGTTGTTACCGTTTCGGAGAAGGAACATCTATCAGCACGAAACATCGCTGAAAAATTTAATATCAGAAAAACACAAGCAGCGGAAATTGTTAATAAATATCTAATAAAATTTCGCAGTTCCCTCTCATAAGCGGACACCTCCAATATGCGGACAAAATCAACGGAACTGTGAGTGTCCGCTTATAGGAGGTTTCACTGTATATAATATATTATAATAGGACTTTTTATTTTATTTTGCATGCTTATAATATAAATCAAATAAAACTTGATAACAACCAGCTAGGAATATAGTTTTTAGAAATAACTTGCTTGTTTCTGTTAAATTAAATTTAATTTTAAATTGAATATCTTTATTAGCATTATACATCTAAAAAGTACTGTCTTTTTTGCTGCAGTTCCGCACCTGAGGTTTGAAGATTGAATTATATGGTAAATGGTTGCTTAGTTGCCTGGAAACTGTGAAGAAATTCTAGCAATCTTTGCTTACTCGAAAGGGTCAGTTTAAAGTATATGACTGTTCATTTTATTTTGCATTTGTGCGCGAAACAGGTAAATAACTGTGGAATTTTTATGATGCTCGAAACGGGACACTCCAAAAAGACCCGAATCGTAATTTTACCAAACTATCTCAATTTTATTATATTACAATTATACATTGTGCTTTACCCGACTGAGTACTGAGTAAACAAAATTTTTATCAATAATTTCAATAAACATTTTTAAGCTGATAAGCGGTCCTTACCAACTAAAATTGGTAAAAACTTATCTTCTTTCACTACACTTCTATAAAAACAAAAAATATTTTAGTAGTGAGTGTGAAAGTAAGTTGTAGTGTAGCTGCGTTCGGTATTTGCATCTCAGATGCGACGGATTTTTGGTGACGTGATTACAGATTAGTCTGAGCAAATTGGAATTAACGAACGATCCAGATCAAATCCATCAAATTTTTATAAATGGTTATAACCTTAAATATAACCAAAAATATTATGTACATATTGCAGTAGTAGTAGTAGTAGTGGTGAGGGGGTTGACCCGCAGGTCTGACAAGTAGGCCAGAGTAGGCCCTTTTTGCCATGCCCCAAGTCTGTCCCTAAACCCACTCTCTGCACTTCCCTTTGATGGTCGGGTAACTCATTGGGCCTTCCTGTTCTCTTTACAAAGTCCAGTAAGTCTGCCCGTTTGAGCATGTGCAGTTCTTCCTCGCTCAGAGTTGGCGCTCCGAGTGCCTGTTGTCTCATCCTTGCGTAGGCTTCGCATTCTGCCACGAAGTGTCTTGATGTCTCTTCGTCCTGTCCACAGGCTGGGCAGGTAGGGTCATTCTCGACTCCTATACGTGTGATGTGCCTCCTCAACCGGTTATGTCCGGTTAGAGTACCTATCAGCAGTCCGAGGTCTTTTCGTGTCCGTCCCAGCATCCATCTAATTCTGGTCGCTTTTGGACGGTCTACGAATTCTCTGGTCTGTCTGCAACCCGTTCCTGTTTCCCAGGAGTTTAATAGCGCGTCCTGGGCCCATTTGTTGAGTCCGCTTTGCACTTGTCTTTTTGTCACGCCCAAAAGTGGCTCCGGTCCTACATAGGCGGTTCCTGCCCCGAGTCGTGCGAGTTCGTCCGCCTTCTCGTTGCCTGGTACCCCCGTATGTCCCGGAACCCAAACCAGCGTCACCCGTTTGCCATCGCTTAGGGTCTCCAGCGCCTCTGCGCATTCTACCACCAAGCCGTCAACAATCTTGGGTGCGTTGTACATATTGCAACTCACGCCCAGCTATAATTTTGACAAAATTTTCCTGTGATGTCGGAAATTTATATAATTTGTTGTCTTTAACATCAAATAATTCGATTTCAATCTTTTTACATAAAAAATTATTTTTGTAAACAAAACAAATAGACAACATACGTCACAATCTCGGATTAATCTGTTTCGTCGATCAAAATGTAAGGAGCAACCAGATTTACGTCCGACTAGTCTAAACAGAATTACCGAACGATTCAGATCTACCTCCCCTAGATCTAGATGAAATTACCGAACGATTTCGATCAAAAAGATTAATCAGACGTAAATACCGAACGCAGCTTGGATAACACACTCAGATCAGACTCGATCAGACTAACAAAAGTAGAAAAACTGTAACAAGTGGAAATCTATGTCCCGTCAATTTGTTTTTGAATCTGAGTTGTTACTTGAGATATTTGGTTGGTACGCATAAGTGAAACCCGGCCTTGATAACCACCGCTGACGATTAAAAAACAATATCGTTTTTATCCTAAACTTTTATTTGTTCCAAGTAGTTATAAACATTGCACAATCTTTTTTACAGGATGTAGATGAGAATGTTGATTTCCAAAATTTTATGCTTACAGCTTGAAATATTTGTCAAGTTTTAGGCAGTAATTGATGAATCTAAAACAAAATTTTTGAATAAAAATATTAAAACAACACCTAAAACCTAACATAGGGTCAACTAGTTATAGATGAGAATAAGACGTTTCGCCAACATAAACCAAACCAGCTGTTTTGCCGCAGTACTTTTGCCGCAAGTTTCGCCCCCCCCCCCCCAAGACTAAGATTGTTGTTATATATTTTCTACATTTTTCATGAATACAAAAAAAAATAGCATAAAATACGTCAATATGAGGCCTCGGGCCCCCCCAAGACATATTTCAGGGTGCGCAACTGTTTAACATATGAGGTTTTTCCAGAACATCGTCTGTACAGCTTTTGATCTGGTTTATAAACTCTGTCTCTTTCTCTCTTTCATGATAGGTCACTGGAACATCTCAAGTTAGTCGAATCATTTTTTTCTTGAACAGATAAAAACGGTATGATTTAAGAAAATATACAAAATATCTCCTTTACGGATGGTCTAGTAGTAGTAGTAGTAGTGTGGGGTAGGCTCTAGGCCTGGCGACTAGGCACATGAAGCGCCCTTTTCGCCAACCCCCGGGCATCCCCCCTACTACGTCCTTCTTTCGCTAAGGAATCTGCCCGTCTTCTGTACAAAGACCAGAATATCGGGCCACCTCAGATTCAGAAGGTCCTCCGTCTCAAAGGCCTCCTCTTCGAATACCTCTCTTCTTGCCTCCTTGTATGCTTCACATGATGAGAGAAAATGCGCCGAGGTCTCGTCCTCGGCCCAACATCGCTCGCACGTCGCGTCCTCCTTCACTCTCATCTTTGCCAGGTGTCCTTGTAGGACGCAGTGTCCGGTCAGGACTCCCACCTCTCTTCGTGTTCTACGGAGCAGCCAGTCCCTACGGGATTTGCTGTAGCCTGTCAAATACTCCTTCGCCTGTCTGGCGTTTCCTGTGTTGGTCCACTCCCTTTGTATCTCTTTCTGGGTCCACTCTGTTAGGGCCGACTTCATTTGCCCTCTTGTGAGCCCCAGGCACGGTCCTCCCCTGGCGAGTCTGTCCGCTTTCTCGTTCCCGGGGCTCCCACGTGGCCTGGGACCCATACGAGCTCTACCTCTCTTACGCCGTACGGATGGTCTATCTGGTGGCATTTTTTGAGAGCTTTCCAACGACGTATCAAAACATCGATAATATGGAGGGTATTTTTTATTTTTCTTAATACCCACCTTGTACATTGATGACGTCATCAGGGGGGAGTTGACCCGTCAAAAAAGCTGTTTTGGATAACCTACCCGTAATGAACATCTTCATCAGAGAGAGGAACCTCTCCAAGAAAAAAGTGAAGCATTGTGCAAAATTTCATACTGGTAACCAGAGAACCAAAATTTCATACTGGTAACCAGATGTGAAATATGTTAATCAACGGACTATAAGGAGAGACAGGCTTAAAAAATAAAATAGCCTCTAAACGATTTTTATAAATAAAGTTCTGATTATGCGCACTAGTTAAAATATATGCACATAATAAATTAGACAAAAAGAACGGGTCGCGGTTCGTTTGTCGAAAACACGTTTATCGAAAACATCTTTATCGAAGACATTTTGATCGAAAATCCTAATTTCGAATGATATTTTGATCGAAAATCTTAATTTCGAATGACATTTTGATCGAAAATCTTAATTTCGAATGACATTTTGATCGAAAATCTTAATTACCTCCGAAAAAGAAGAAATAAATTTTTGATGTGCCTCCGTTGTATCGGATGTATGCACATACACAAAATCGGTTCTTTTCAGAATCACAATCTTTCTTAAGAAAGAATTCGTAAATTTCTAACATACATATATTTTTTTTTAAACATACTCTCCTGACCTCTTTCCCGGGATCCTAGAGAATGTGAAACCTAACCGTTGTCAATCGATCGCCAACGTAACCGAACCGTGTCAATGTAGAATAGGGCTTTATTGACACGGTTCGGTTCGGTTCACACTTTTTAAGAACTCCGGAGAAAAGTTCAGGAGAGTATGTTTTTATAAAAAAGTCGTCTGACAAATTATACCTACTAGCAGGATAATATAATTCAATTAACTAAGTTTTAACTTAACGATTTCTTTTTCAAAAAAAATTTGTGGTCCTGATAAGGACCGTTTGAGTAGGTAACATAGAAAAGTTACTTCGATGATTCGCCAAAAATATTTTCGATTAAAAAGTCATTCGAAAAAGTTGTATTCGATAAAAAAGTTTCCGATTAAAGCATTATTCGATCAAAATGTCATTTGAAATTAAGATTTTCGATCAAAATGTCTTACGATAAAGATGTTTTCGATAAACGTGTTTTCGACAAATGAACCGCGACCCAAAAAGAACTAACCTGCTCATTTCAGAAGTGGGAACCGAATGCATAACTTTTGGCTTAAACCAATTTTCTTCTGGGGAGAGATTTTTTAATTTTTCATCGTAAAGCCACCAACCGTAATTCATTGAATTGGCACCAGGGTATTGGTACATGTCACAGGGACCTGTCGGTAAAAATTCTTCCTAATTTATTAGAATTCAAACCAGAACAATGGACAGAACACTGCAAGGGACTGCTGCAGAAAACGAGACCCGAATATTCGTCAGCCTCTCCGAGGAGAGACATAGAAGTACATGGAGAGGAAGTATTCATCGAAAAAGAAATGATAAATAATAGTATTAAAAAGCCTAAATCCGAAAAAGCTAGCAGACTTGAAATGCTCAAATATGGATCAGAAAAATTACTAGAAAATCTCACACATATTATCAATCAATGCATCCAGTATGACTTGAAAATTGCATTCATATCCTCAAAACATAAAAAAGGATACAAAGCTGGATTGCAACAATTAAAAAGGAATTTTAGTAAGTAGATTGTATGGTAGGATTTTAAGAGATCTAATAGAGAATGATTTTCATGAGCAAGAAGAAGAGTAAAGTGGGTTTCATGCAGGCAGATCTTGTAGTGATAATGATTTTGTCTTAAACAAGTAATTGAGAAAAGCAGTGCCATAAAAATAGACTAATGTTACCTTTGTGGCCCTACAAAAAGAACTTGTGTATTAGAAACGAATTAAGTGAGTTAGAACTAGACAATGGACAAACAATATCTCAATGCAATGAGTGTGTATACTAGGGTGTCACATTTCAAAAGGTAGACACGGACCATAGATAAAGGATTTGCGGCGCGGTTCAGTGAGTTTTTATTAGATAGGCAACTCCGGCTGTTTGACAGGTCGTTAGCTCTGTGGCGCCCACTGCAGAGCTTAGTGACGAACTAAAAGTTAAGGCGGGAAATTTGAATCGCCTTTTATAATAAATTTTCTTTAATTTTAAAGTTTTTTTTTAAATTTTCAATCAGTCAATATTTTATAAAGACATACACTGTCTTTATAAGATATAAACAGATTGAAAATGATATATAAAATGCAATAAATAAAACTTTTTTAAATGAGTTTTTATTATTATAAAAAAAGCTACAAATTAACGACTAACTATTGATGAAATAATACATAGTCTAATTGATTGGTAAAATAAAATATAATGAAAAACCAAACACTATCTAGCATATTTAAATTTGCTTTTAACATTTTTGGTGAGTGATGAGTGAATAAATAATGAAACAGTTGTTCATGAAGAGAATCATTCTTAAATGTCTACTTTTAACAGCTTGACGAAAATCTGACATGATTTAAAAGTACCTCCTCGCCTTGCTTGTAAGTTGTGTAGGGTATGTTTCAAAGTAGTATATACATAGCATCCAAAAGCTGAAAAACAAAAAAAAATCAACTTATAACCACATTAATCATAGGTACTAGATTATGGAAAGATAAAGATTTAAAATTAAGGAATAAATTTATTCAAAGTACATTACGCTGCTGGGTAATCCCTCGTTTGTCCATCAATTAAGCACAAATTTAGTGTTAATTTTGTATGTGTCTCCCTTTTACTTAATATCAAAAGAAAGGGATGGACATAAAATTAACACTAAATTTGTGCTTAATTTATGGGCAAATAAGGCACCTACCAGGCACTGGAAACCTGTATTCAGAGTTCCGTAAAGTAAGCGATAAGAAGTTAGAAAGACACTACCAATACAAATTTTATCAAATGCCAATCTAACTTCAAATGAGAAAATAAGAAAACTTACCTTAAAATGTCTCGGAAAACTATGCATTTTATACTCGTCTGAACTTTAGACACTTCACCCAGAAAAGCAACTAGAAATTCTTATTCTTTTATATTTCAAATTGCAAAAGTTACAAATTTAACAAAATTTAATTTTAATGCTTCACAGCAGCAAAGATTACCTACATAAGCCAAAAAGATAGATTTAAAATGATCCCGAAATAAAATGCGGTTGAAGAGGTTTTTCTACCTGAAAAAAAAAGGGGACGAAAAATCCAAACCACAGATAATTCTCAAAAAAAATAGAATAAGGAACAAACGCGCGACCGCAGCGCCTCTTTTGAGCCCAGTGAGAACTTTAACCTAACGACCTGTCAAATTGCATTGAGTTTCCTAGGCATGGACACAGACTGTAAAGAACTGGAAAAAAGAATAAAAGCAAAAAAGTGATTGGATGTCTTAACAGTATTTTTTGGAGCAGAGTGATAAAAAAGAACGTAAAATTTAACATATATATGAAACAATGGTGAAAAGGACGCAATAAGAAGATCAATGATAATATCTAAAGTAAATTATAAGAAAGGAGATCATAAAATAAAGAATAGGAATCGAGGGAAGCATAATGGATGACAATAAAAGACAACTGATATTTTACGGCCATGTACAACGGATGCACGACGAAAGAAAGAAGAGGGCGTTCTAAACCGGAATGGCAACAGTCAATCCAAAGATCAATGAGTCAAAAAAATAGGCGAGAATAGGCGTGGGACAACGTAGAAAAACGTTCTACACCGACATAGTAGTAATAATATCTATTATAATAACATTAACATAACATTTGTGCTTGGTGTATGACGTCATGGTAAATATTATAAAACTTTTCTAACCGACAGGCTTGAATAGATGTTTCTTGCGCATGCGATTGAGTCTGTCAAAAGACCGATAAGCGTAACCATCACCAATACCCAAATAAACGTCGACTTCCCTGATACTTTCCGCCAGGTTTCTACGCCTCTCTGGAAAAAAAAAATTGAAAAATTAAAAAATAGCTTAATTAATGCGGATTCGTACTCAAGTTAATACACGATAAAAAAAATTGTCTTAGATCATAGCAAATTGCTTTCAAATAAAATAATTTGTGCTTTTCTATTCACCAAGAGAATATTTTCTTAATATTGCACAAAAAATGTCTTGCCTCTTTATCAGAAATTGTTTTATTATAAATTGGAACTAAATTATTCTAAGGTACAGTTTTTGTTGGAAGCAAAATATTACTTATATGAAGACAATTTGCTTTGTTGCAAAATATAGGATACTGAAACAAAACAATCAAAGAAGAAAAATAAAGTCTCATTTCAATATTAAACGCTGCGTTGAACTAAAAAGAAATATTTTAATTCAAAACAAATTGTTTTAAGGTAAAACAATTTATTCAAGAAAAGAACGTGTTTTCATTGTAGACAAAATTTTTTACCGTGTACGCGCCTAAAGAAGAAAAAAGAAAGAGAGAGGCGCATTCGCATTTACCAGTTCGAGTTCCTTTGACTAGCTGTTGCTCTCTTTTTGTAGTGTAGACTGTGTAGATCACGACCTAGGTTGGGTTTTGTGGGTGTGTGTTCGTGTCCGCTTGTGTAGTGCATATATGTAATATTCCAATACTTCCTGTTACCTATTTACACAATGGTTGGCGTTTGATGCAAACATTCACAAATAAAGGTACGAAAAATGCACAGATACCAAATTTACATAGATAGAGTTTTTGTCAACTGTACGCCGATGATTTGACGTAACGAATACAAGAATATTTATGCGTAAAAGTATAACCAATCAGGACATTATCTTAAGGACCGCAAAAAGGATAGACTTATACCCATTGATATTTCAAATATGTTTGCATTCTGCATCGTGAGGTACCGTAGGTATTGCAATAATACGTACTATATGGAAATAATATGCATATGTCTTTGAAAGCAACCAATCAGATCTTTTTTGCTTAAAGACCCCAAGGCCCTCATGTTTGCATCATGAATGGACAGTTACCGTGGGTATTGGAATATTATGTACATGGTGTAGTGGTCCTGCTTTGGACACAGCCTACCTAACAACAGGTAGGCTGTGCTTTGGATATGGCGCTGCTATGATGGCAGCTTATATTCGACGGGACTGCCTCGATCACGGCGCAAGGAGGTCAGTTTGTCTAATTTAGACGATCGAAACCTCAATATCGAACTATTTTGTATCATAACTACTAAGTCTTAAAAAAGTGCCCAATTACCTTATTAGTCTCGTTATTAGTAGACCTCAATGCAGAAAATCGATCAACTAACTCGTTGTCACTTGTTACGACGACAAGTCATAGGTCGTTTGATAGCTTGCATAATGATCCGCCCACATTCCGCGCGGAAAGGCGATTTTCAAAAGTACTCCAAGTTGGTAAACCAGAGATTATATGGTGATTTCTTCACGTATATTTAAAATATGGGTTAGTATCTTTAATTTTTACTATTAAACCATTTGCAAAGTTTTAATTTGCTTGTTTAAAAAATTAGATAAAAGTTGTGTATTGATTTATTAGAATTTTTCAAATATGTAGGTATTATATATATTGGACTGAAAAAGTCTGGATCGGTACGTATCAATTGCGTTTGTGACTTTATTATTTCAATCATGTATCAAGGGTTGTATAGGTGCTACATTCAGCTTCCGTTTCTTGCCGCTGTATTAGCTATGATTTATTGTTTCAGCGTTGGCGCATGGGATTGGCCGACGTAATTTATTTAAAATGTCGCACTAAACACCGGTTTCACAGGATAAAAATCAATCCGTTTTGAACTATGTATGTGAAAATAGTGAATATAAAGACTACGATAAAGAATACCAGTGCGTGGTAAAAAATTGATATATAGTATAGCAAGATTAATAAATTTAGTTAATTTTTTATAAAAAAGCTAGTTACATACACACACTCTCAACGTATCAATTTTTCAAGTTTTTTGCTTAAGATGAAAAAAACGATATGCAACATTATTTTTGGAGGCGAAAATCACATTTTTTAAACGCTAGGTGACATTTCCTAACTTTCAGCATCAATTTGTCAAAATTAAAACCATAAAATAATTTCGATCGTTCAGAACCGACAAGCTGACCACCGTGCGGCGTTGCGCGAGCGTGTGGGTTCGAGTCTCACTTAACGCATGGTTGTATTGTTATGTCTAAAAAGCTATTTTCGACGCAAAAACTTTGGCAAAAACTGGGCGATTGATCCTAGTATGGATGGAAAAGTCCCAGTAGAAAAAAAAACGAGGTTGGGTTTTGGCTCTCGATAGTCTCATTTAAAAACGAATAAAATCCACCGGACATAAGCCGAAAAAACGGTGGGGGCAGATTTAAAAAATTAGAGTTCTGGTCAGTGGCGTAACGTGCCTTGGCGGGGCCCCATATAAAAATTGGGGGCCCTTAGTAAGGGAAAGATTTCTCAATCGCTTTTTTCGACTTTTGTCAGTTGTGAAATAGAAAAATTTTTTGCTTACGCACGTTGGGGGCCCCCGTTTCCCAGGGGCCCCGTATAATTGATACGGCAGATACGGCGGTAGTTACGCCCCTGGTTCTGGTAAAAATATTACTTGTGTGGTACTGTATTAAAGGTAACTATGCATAAAGTTAAAATAGTTATTTAAACAACAAGGTTTGAAAACGACTCTTTGCACACGATCGAGACAGTTTGGTAGACCGAGCCGAAGGCGAGGTCTACAAGTCGAGGGAGTGTGCAAAGAGGTTTTCAAACGAGTTTTTTACAATATTTTTTATACGACTGCTAATAAAGAAAGAAAAATCAAATTTTAATTTAACTTGCTTTTATTTCCGACATTTTTACAACAAAACTTTAAAAATTCAACAATTTTTTGACGTATCTAATCAACAAAACATACGAGCAGTGACGGTTGCTACGGAACTAAGCCAACTTATATTGATGGGTGACAACAACAAAAATCACAATGACGGGAGACCCGTATGCAGAAATGACATAGGCGCGCGCAAAAATGACATAAGCGTGTGCAAAACGTTTTGCACACAGCGTGCGCAAAATGCCATTTTCAGATCGTGTTCTCCGTGCGCAAAACCCCCTTTTACAAGACAGTCGTATAAAAAAATACATTATGGTTTGTTTTGTTCAGTGGTGTTATACTGGGAAGGGAGTACTTCAATTGGACGCATCCCCGGGTGGCGGTTAGGGGGTTATTTTTTTCATTAATCGTGTGAGCTTAGGTACCCATGAATTAAAAGAGTATTTTAATAAAACCGGTATTCCTTGTTCAATAACAAGAAGTGCATGATATTACTCACCAATCACTGCCGTCCTTAGTAAGACCCACCTATCTGCAAAAAAATCAAAAAATGACTTAGAACCAAAAATGGCTTCAAATAGGTTGCTTTCATCTGTTTTTTAAGAAAAATACCAACTTTTTTGTTCGGAAGTATTTTATTTTGAAAAACAAAAAAAAATATTACTATGTAATCTTAGCAAGCATTTAAACTTTAAACTCGCTTTTCTCGAAATAAGTGTAAACGTAGATAGGTGGGTCTTACTAAGGACGGCAGTACAGTGAAACCTCCTATAAGCGGACACTGACGGTTTCCTCGATTTTGTCCGCTTATTGGAGGTGTCCGCTTATGAGAAAGAACTGCAAAATTTTTATATATATTTATTAACAATAGTTTTGAGTTTTTCCGATATTAAATTTTTCCGTGACCTATGACTATAGTTGTTTTCTTTTATTTGCATTCGATCTTTTCATTGATCGATATTGTATAGCAGTGTTTTCGCCTGCTTTTGGTTTTTTGTTTCTCTCGTATCTCGGTAGATGGCGCTTCTTGCTATAGTTCTCTCACTAATTACATTTAATTAGAGACAAAACCGTCTGATTAACTTCGCAAGATTTGTCACATTGACCAGCAGTGTTCTGAGGAGTCCCATAAGGACGAAACGGTTAACTGTCAACACTTATTAGGTGTCCATTAGACCTTGGACCCCCGTGAGGTTAAGCTTTCAGGCTACCCACGGAAAAATATAAGGGAAACAAAAAACTTCTTTTTGCCCGATAAGCCACGAAACTTGTTTGATTTTTAAATTCATGGGTACGAAATTCCACGTTCATAATATTTATGTTCATGTCGTGGAGCGCTCCGTCGCGTTGTCAGAGGTTCGCGTCCGGTTAAGGGCGGTTTCAAAATGTTTTAACCAAAAAAAAATTGTCCGCGTCCGATTATTAGGGTGTCCGGTTATAGGAGTGAATTTTACATGTGAAGAAATAGGGAAAAGCTTTAGTTCCAACAAATTTTTCCGCCTAAAGGGAATATCTATTTTACTCTTAAAATTATATATATTATTATTGTTTTTTATTAAAAACGTAAACAACACAAGTTTCTTACTGGCACATTCTTCGAGCTGAAACTCATTGGTCTCTGGTTCTTTGTAATCAGCCCTCATCATATCTTTCATTGTATTGCTTACTCCATAACTAGTTAGTCCAAAAAATTCCATGTTTTGATCAAAGAGAATAGAATATAATCTATATTTCTTGTTTTAAAAAGTTTTGTTATTTTAAATTGTTTGTATGATTGTGTCATTTGTGTCGTTATATACAGAGGGTTATTAAATCTGTCGATTTAATAGCCAATATATATAGCGAAGCAACATCAATCAAAATCCACGCAGGAACCAAGCCAATCCGCATCAGACAAGGTGACACAATATCCCCTAACTATTTAACCAGGCCCAGAATATGATTTTAAAAACTTAGATTGGGAAGAAAAAGGCATCAAAGTAAACGAACAATACTTGAACCACCTAAGATATGCTGAGAACTGAGAAGAAAATGCTGGAGGAACTCATATACGTTACGTATATGGAGGAAATGGATACAGCAACTAAAAACATATGCTTGAGTATAAATAAATCAAGAGAAAATAGAACAAGTAGAGGAATATCTATACCTGGGACAAATTATTAAACTTAAAAAGGTAAATTAAGCTACATATTAAAAAATAAAAAATATCCTCAGTACCTCAAAACGAAAGTGTATAACCTATGTATCCTTCCTGTACTTACCTGTGGATCGCAGACCTGGAAACTTACAAAATCAAACATGAATAAGATAACAAAACCCCAAAGGTTAATGGAAAGACAAATGTTACATGTAAAGCTAACAGATAGAAAAAGGAATGAATGGATAAGAAATAAAACAAAAGTAAGGGATGTCAGAGGAGCAGTAGCAAAATTAAAATGGAAATTTGCTAGTCATAATATCAGACAGAAAGACGATCGATGGAACAATTGTATTGTAACCTGGAGACCTTGGGAAAATAAAAGAAGTAGGGGAAGACGCCAAATAAGATGGACGGACGATTGGAAAAGACATGCAGGAGCAAGATGGATGAACACGGCGGCAGACAGCGAAGAATGGAAGATATTGGGGGAAGCCTATGTCCAAAGACGGAAATAGAATCCATAATAGTATTATAAATTCCGGGTACATCAAGAAAAGTCGCACAAAATGTTTTTCGATATCTTTCGAACTATACCATCGATTTTAATGAAACAAACTGCACGTTGCACGAAATTGAACGCGATGCAATTTTTTCTTCCGAAATGTTTGTTGTCGGTTCTTGTTGGTGGCTCTTTTCTAGTATTGCTATTGTAACAAAACGGGATTTGAGCATTAATGGTATTTTTAAGTTTTTAAAGATTTTTAATTAAATATTGTTTCTGTCATCAACAAGCATTAATTATATGCAAGACTAGGTTAAGATTAAGTAAAATTTATGGCAACTCGGCGACTTGTTTTTAGGCATATTTTCAGGTTCGCCGTATTTTAATAAAAGTTGTATTCGGCTAATATGTCCTTTGAGCCACTAACATCAAAATAATTCTTATTTTGTAACTGGAAATAAATTTTAAACTATTTTCAATTAAAAAAAACACACTGTGTACTTTTACTTTCTAATGGGTTTTTAAGTCTGGCTTGCATTGCTATTTTATCTCTTAGTGGAGCGCTTAAAGTGCAGTCTATCTCTTTCTCGCCAAGGCGAAAGGGAGTAGAATTCTAGCCAATCAACGCCAAGATATTTGTCCCTTCAAGCGCAGGGTCGGTTTAACTGAGACGGGAAACTTTCTAAAGTCGTCAGGGAGGTCACTCTTTAGTTTGCCTTTGCTTGGTACGTTACGCTTTCATCCACACTTCTTAAGGGGGGTTTTATTTCAACTGGGGAAATTTATCAATTATTTTAATATTGTACAAAACTGTTAACTTTAATATTCATAATTATTTTGGTCTTTTCTTTTAGAGTTTATTGATTTTAAAGTCATTAATTATTACTGTTTCCACATTTTGAAATAATGTGTTTAACTGTTTTATGGTTTTTTATCAACAAAATACAAACCATTCGTTGCCCTAAAATCGGCATTTTTAATTAATAACATATCCCAAACCTAAACAGTAACATTAAGTAAATTAAACAGTTGATTGAATTGTTTCACCCATTCAATCAACGTTTAAGATGTTGATAAATATATATATTTAAAACAAATATATAAAAGGTTTATAAAGCCTAAAAGTTTAAAAAGTCGATATTCAACTAATAAATATAAGAAGTGAAAGTGTGAAGCTACAAGAAGAAAATTGAAAAGGTATGTATGATTATCCTACATTAGTTATACATTTGAGAAAAACGTTTATGGCATTCTTTTCCTCCAAGAACCGTCAAATTCCCTTTCGAGATCGTGTAAATTTATCAACATATAGTAACATTTAATCTTTTTATAATTTATATAAGTTGTAGCCTAAGTTGGTAGCTTACAACATTTAAGCCTTGGCCACTTGAGGTGACAGTACCACTGTCACACACAGGCCCCTGTTACACTATCATCATTATAATAATAATAATCTTTATTATTATTATAAGCGAATTTTAATGTTTAACAACTATGAGAAATTTGAACTGGGGCGGTGTAGCAGATCAGATATCTTGGCGTAGGGGAGACAAAGAGGTAGGAAAAACCATAAATGAATATTTTTTTATTGCTGTTTATTAAAACTAGCACCACAAATATAAAATAAAAAAAAATAATGAAAAAAATTTTTTTTTAAGAAACAGGGGCGGGTCTAAGAAATTCATTTGTTGGGTGGAACTAACAAATAGGCAGCCCACAGCACAAGAATTATATTTATTAGAAACAGGGGCGGATCTAGGAATTTTATTTGGGGAGGGGGGTAAATATCAATGGTTAATCTTTAACATGTCAAATTTGCCAACGGCGTAAGCACAAATGAATCCCGTGAGGGGCTTTATCGCGGATCGATACGCAGAGATGGATCCTGAGAGCAAATTGATACATTTTAATCTTGATTTTAGGCGCCATCTTTGTGTCGGCTGGGGAACCTAATTTTTTCAGTAAGTTTAATAAACGGTCAATAGCTCTAACAGGATTTATTAAAAATAAATATTGCACAAAAATTAAAGGAAAAATAATTTTTCGAAATATGGAATTAGTACAAATTAAGCGTTGGTTTGATGCCAAGAAACTTGCGCTTAATATTGATAAGAGCAAAATTATGGGATTTAAATGTTCAATGGAAGGACTGATATTAGCAAACAATCCTTTACAACAGGAAAAAAACACAAAAATCCTAGGCGTTGTCATTGACGAAAAGCTGAATTTTGAGGAACATATCATTCCATTGAGAAAGAAGACCGCATCAGGGTGTTTTGCTGTAAGAGTGGTTCGGAGGAAGCTTGGGGTGGAATTGGCGAGAAATGTATACTTTGCCTTAGTTGAATCTCATTTACGCTATGGAATAGCATTCTGGGGTTCATGTAGTAACACACTATTTGAGTCTGTTTTTCGTTATCAGAAGAGAGCTATCAGAGCTATGTTGCAATTAAAGCAAACTGATTCTTGTAGACCGCATTTTCAAAATTGTAGAATACTTACCCTAATTTCCTTGTACATTCTAGAATCAGTTTGTTTAATCTTTAAAAATAAACAGAGAAGTAGTCCATCTTCCAATCCCTAGTTCCACAATGACAAAGAAATCCATTATCTACGAAAGTAGAAATATTTTTAATAAACTTCCATTGCAGTTCCGAGAAATTAATGTATATAATGGCTTTAGAACTGCTATTAAGGAATACCTTTTAGAACAGTGTTTTTATACCTTGGAAGAGTTTTATATACATAACTAAGAAAAGGAATCTTCCAAGAATTGTTTTGTTTTATATATTTTTAAACTTTTTAAATATTTTGTATTGTTAATTTTGTTTTTTGAATGCTTTTGTTTTAATCTTTTTTAATGTCTTACTGTTTAGATTTAATTAATATATGTGAATGTGCTTGTACCTATTTGTTTTGATTTGCTTGTTTTTTTTATTATTTTATTATTAAGTCCTACTTATTTTTTTGCTAAAAATTATCTAATATTTTGACAATGTGTACTTATTTTTATTGGTGTTACTTAATTATAATTTTAGACAACATATTTGTTAGTTATAAGATTGATGCTTTGTCAACAAGATTTTTTTTTCTTTAACAATAAAGCTTTTTCTGATTCTGACAGCCGCCATTTTGTTTTGGACGGATAGGTGTCAAATTTTTTTACCGTATTAAATTTAGTGGGTCCCGTTTAAATTAAATAAAGACTTAATTTCTACCTTCCTAGCCCGCGCAGCGCTGGCTTGAAAAGGTGTTATTTTCGACGAAAATTTTTTTGTTTAATTAAAGTTTGTTACACTGTTACCAGTGTATAAATTCTTGAATGGATGAAAGCCGAACTGAGCATGCGATCTCAATTGATTTCTACATCCCTATTGCTCCTGACATGGGTAGATGCCGATTTTGATTCTCACCCCGATATTAAATTCATACACAAGACATTTTTATCATTTACCGAGTTACCTAAAGTAAAAGCCTAAGTTTATGTTCTGCCAATAAATTATATACGAAGTAAGGTTCATATCATTATTTTTGAGACAACTTTTTTTCGTTGGCCTATGTTATTTGTTATGGTAAACAGCTGATAACTGTCAAAAAGTTATCTCAAAAATTATGATATGGAATATAACTGATGGAACGGCTAGGGCCAGATATTTACATGTATGGGACACTGAGGCAAAAAGTTTTTTTAGAGTGAGAACATACAATGAATGCTAAGCATTGCAACCTTTCTCTCTCTAGTTCTAATCACCGGTGGTATTCTGTGAACTTAATACTTCAAAGAGATTGTCATTTGTGATATCTGTTTGTCAATGTTGTAAGTGTATTTTTGAAATTCTTTTTGTTTAACAAAAATAAAATATTGGAACACGATGCGTTGCTTGTAAAAACAAGTTTTATAGGAGTGAAAAGCTGGTTTCCTTTTTGAAGTAAGTAGCTTTGATTATTTAAAAAACTTTATTAGTACCTAATCGCAGTAAAAATCCAGTTATAGATTAAAAATCATCAAACGTCCGCGAACTTTCAAAACCACAAAATATCATCAAAGAGTAAAAGTAAAAAAGAAAAGGTAGCACCTCCTGCGCAGCGTGCTCTCTCTTTAAAAAATATCAATATATTGCACACCCGCTGAAAAAGAGTCACAACTCAAAAATCGCGGTTATTGAGATAAACCTGCCGCCATCATCGAAATAACTTGTACTTTCTTCCATAAAAGCGTCACATTTATGTTTGGACAATTCACCGCGAAATGGCGATGTGACTCTTTTATTTTGTCCAGTTTAGCTGAGGATGCGTTCTTTTGCAGTGTCACTTTTGACTTTATAACAGCGTGAACGTGGAGTTTTATCCCGAAAAGAGTCACATTTCGAGTTGTGAAGGTTTTCGTGTGAACTGTTGGTTAAATCTGACCCATATAACAAGTAAAATACTGTTCTTTTTTGTGTTGTGACTGTTTTTTCGAATTGTTCGGTGTACTCAGAATTAAGGAGAATAAGAAAAAAATCTTTTGAATTTATTGGAGCATAATCACATTCCTAGTTGTTATTCAGCACTTTATAACTCGTTGTAAAAATAAATACAAAGTTTCTTCTTTATTTTGTTTTCTTTTTTTATATTATTTACCATCCTGCGTGACATCCTGATTTACAACGTCATGATCCCTTGTTCTAAAAAAGTGTCAGTGTGTTTTTTTTACTAAAAACGACAAAAATCATTTTTTCTGAGAAACGTACTGCAATAGGTAACATGTTAACTCGTAGTTTGTCATGTAAGTGAAAAATGAATCTCTCTAATGAACTAAATTCTTTAAAAGCGATTTTCTCAAAACAATGTTTTTTGAGTTGTGATTTTTTAGCGGGGGTGCGATATGTAAAGGCCTATCCAGTTATATATATAGAGATCATTCTGTTCTGCTACCTATAATCCCATTAACTTTAATTCTCATTAGACGTGCCCCATTACATAAACCTTTTTATTGATTTTGCAGGAGCAGAGAATTTTCTTACTGTGTCGTGTCACCCAAACAAATTTGCTACCTCTATACCTACTTCCGAGCCTATTACTGGAATAGTTTTCCTGACCCCATTCGAATTTTTTCCCTATTTTAAACCAGTAGCGGTACAAGGAATATATATAATAAAAACAACGTTAAAAACACACACATTTTTAAGTTTAATAAGTCGCTTTTTAACGTTATTTTCAAAACCACGTTATTTCGATGTGATTTTAATGTGCTTTTAAAAATAACGTTAAAAAGCGAACTATTAAACACAAAAAAGTGTGCGTTTTTAACGTTGTTTTGATTTGTGCTATGTGGGATTGCACAAAAATCACATCAACTTTAATTTAACGTGAACAAAAATATATGTTTTTTTTTACTACAAAACAACCTCAAACCATGTAATTGTCTTGTTAAATTTACATGCTTAAAGATAGCTTAAAAACAACAAGGAATCAAGCTATAAAAATGTAATTTTTGCTGAAATTTCTGGTGCTGTGTATATAACGTCTTTTTTACCCTCGTTATTTTCATGTGCCAAATTCACAATAAAAATTACGTGTTTATGTCCGTTTGACTGATTTTTAATCTGTATGTTGTTTTAGACTGTTTTAAATGTTTTTTAATTTTTTATTTTTGTGTGTTCCAGTTTTTCATTTGTTTCAAAGATGATTCTTAACTGTCTACCAGACCACTTGATAATGGTTTTTTAAAAACCGAAACGCGTCGTGATTAGACAATAAAATAGTTGTGAAGTAAGCAGGACTTTTCGTTTCTTCTCCTTTAACCACCATATTGAATTTTTGTAATCTGATCAAAAATTCGTAATCCTCATCCTCAAAAACCCCCAGATACCAATTTTGGTGAAAATCCGACAAACTAAAATTTTACCCACTCTCCGCCCTCCACGTTAGGGGGGAGGTAGGCAGTCAGTGATACCACATTATTGGATTGTCATCGGAACTATAACGGTATGTGAAATTTGAAGTTAATCGGATACTTGGAAGTCCGTGGAAAGTAATCAGAAAAACTTGACATTAAATCGTCCATTTTGAATCCGCCATATTGAATTTTTGTAATCTGATCAAAAATTCGTAATCCACATCCTCAAAAACCCCTAGATACCAATTTTGGTCGAAATCCAACAAACTAAAATTTTACCCCCTCTCCGCCAACCAGGTTAGGGGTGAGGTAGGCAGTCAGTGATACCACATTATTGGATTGTCATCGGAACTATAACGGTATGCAAAATTTGAAGTGAATCGGATATGAGGAAGTCAGTTGAAAGTAATCAGAAAAACTTGACATTAAATCCTCCATTTTGAATCCGCCATATTGAATTTTTGTAATCTGATCAAAAATTCGTAATTCTCATCCTCAAAAACCCCCAGATACCAATTTTGGTTGAAATCGGACAAACTAAAGTTTTACCCCCTCTCCACCGCCCACGTTAGGGGGGAGGTAGGTGCCCGATGAAACCATATTATTGTATTGTCACCGGAACTAAGAAGCTATGCGAAATTTGAAGTCAATCGGATGTTTGGAAGTTCTTCAAAAATGAGTTGCAAGATTTGATTACATACATACATACAGGTGAAGTTAAATAAAAGCTTGTAAAAAAGGACATTTGAACTTTTTCTGAGCTACGAAACACGAAACGAAGGCAAAATGTAATGGATTAATTATATAAATGTATGAATAAGGACATCAACTCATTGATTAAGGCTAACAGCTTTTTCCGCCCCTTGCATTTTAATTTTCCATTTGAAATATCTTTAATTAAAAAAGTATTTTGAGAAAACCACTTAGCATATTCAGTGGCGGCAACTAGAAAATGGCTAGAGCCCAGCTCTAGCAAAAAGATTACAAATGCATAGGCCGCAATGTCTTACAAAATTAACCTATTTATTTACTCTGTTTTCTTAGGGATATTTTGGGTCAGTTAAAATAAAAGAAAATTTGACAGCTGTTATCGTTATTGTTACTAAGAATAACGGTAACATTTAGGTCAAAAAAGATAAATTTTGGAACACTAAAAATAAGCATAACACAAACGTTAATTTAATAGTTTCACACTCCTTCAACTTTTTGTTGATTTATTTTTATTAGATTTATGGCTTTTACAAACCAAACTACCGAATTTTAGTAAAAATTAGACTGCATTAAAAAAACAATACAAAACTAACCTTAAAAAATAACGGTAATATAAGTACCGGGCACCGTTACCTTAAATAACAAAAAAAGCGAGAAGCTGCTAAAGCTTAGCAATATCGTTGTGATGTCTGTCCGTGTGTTTGAGTGTGTGTATGTCTGTCGGCCTACGATAGCTCCCAAACCGCCAAACCGATTTTCATCAAATTTTCAGGTTAAATTGTCTAGAAGCTGTTAAGAGCTGATTAGATTTTGGGGAAAGTCCATTAATGCCAAGGACAGTTTTTTAACAACGGTTTTCGTAGAACACATTTTTTGCAATAATTTATGATATTACCAAAAACTTGCTAGGACCTTCCGTCTCTGAAATATTTTTAAAAACTTTTATCAAGGCTGATACAACGTGGAGTTTCCTTAGAGTGTGCTAATGGGCTAGGAAGGTATCAGATCCGTCATGGATCATTTATTTGTTTACAGTAATTAAATAGTTTAATCTCCAAAATGTCTTGGAATTAACTTCTGTAATCTCCGTTAAACAAGCTGGATTGCAACAATTACAGAGGAATTGCAGTAACCAGTACCTCAAGTAGATTGTGCGCTAGCATTCTTATAGATCTGTAACAAAACATATTTTGAGCATAAATAGTATTTTTGCCATTTATAAGTTTTTAAAGATTTTTAATTAAATATTGTTTTTGTCATCAACAAGCATTAATTATATGCAAGACTAGGTTAAGATTAAGTAAAATTTATGGCAACTCGGCGACTTGTTTTTAGGCATATTTTCCGGTTCGCCGTATTTTAATAAAAGTTGTATTCGGCTAATATGTCCTTTGAGCCACTAACATCAAAATAATTCATATTTTGTAACTGGAAACAAATTAGCTAAACTATTTTCAACTTTTAAGAAACACACTGTAAGATTTAAACTTTACCGAATTTCTCACGCATCTTTGAATTGCGGTGGTATTTTGTCTCTTTGTCTTTCTCGCCAATGCGAGAGAGCTTAAGATTCAGACCACGGCAACCAAGAGTGTCTGTAGAGAAGAGTGGTGGAAGAAATCCGTTAAAGAAAGCTTAGATTTAGACCAATCAGCTAGCGGCAAACTGAGAATGTCTAGAGATCGGGGTACTGAAACTTTCGAAAGTCGGATTTTACTTTACTCTTTAGTTCGCCTTTGCTTGTATCGTTACGCTTCCGTTCACACTTCTTAAGGGGGGTTTTATTTCAACTGGGGAAATTTATCAATTATTTTAACTTTGTATAAGCTATTATCTTTATTATTCATAATTATTTTAGTCTTTTCTTTTGGAGTTTATTGATTTTAAAGTCATTAATTATTACTGTTTCCAGTGTTTTGAAATAATGTGTTTAACTGTTTTATGGTTTTTTTTAACAACAAAATACAAACCATTCGTTGCCCTAAAATCGGCATTTTTAATTAATAACATATCCCAAACCTAAACAGTAATATTAAGTAAATTAAACAGTTGATTGAATAGTTTCACTCATTCAATCAACGTTTAAGATGTTGATAAATATATATATTTACAACAAATATATAAAAGGTTTATAAAACCTAAAAGTTTAAGAAGTGTAAATATTTGAATACAAAAGTTTAATAGTAGAAAAAAGTCGATATTCAACTAATAAATATAAGAAGTGAAAGTGTGAAGCTGCAAGAAGAAAATTGAAAAAGTATGTATGATTATCCTACATTAGTTATACATTTGAGAAAAACGTTTATAGCATACTTTTCCTCCAAGAACCGTCAATTTCCCTTTCGAGATCGTGTAAATTTAATAACATATAGTAACATTTAATCTTTTTATAATTTATATAAGTTGTAGCCTAAGTTGGTAGCTTACAACATTTAAGCCTTGGCCACTTGAGGTGACAGTACCACTGTCACACACAGGCCCCTGTTACAGATCTAATAGAAAATGATTTTCAAGAACAAGAAGAAGAGCAAAGTGGGTTTCGTGCAGGCAGATCTTGTAGTGATAATATTTTTTGTCTCAAACAAGTAATTAAAGGAATGCAAGAAATATAGAGGCTAATGTTACCTTTGTGGATCTACAAAAAGCATATAATACCGTTCCAGTGAAAAAATATTGGACAGTGTTAGACCAAACTAATATCAGTCATTCATACATAAAAGCGATAAAAGAACAATTCAAAGAGTCAAAATCTAAAATTAAAATTGAAAATCGACTTCCAAAAGAATCCCTGGTAACAAAAGGCTGAAGACAGGGATGTTGTATCCAACTCTTTTTAAAAATATATATCGCAGTAGCTCTAAAAAACTGGAAACGTAAAGTACACGGGATGGAAATACAACTTAACGACCGATTTACCATATACGCACTACAGTTTGCTGACGACCAAGTAATTGTAGCTAATGATAAAGAAGACACGGAGTATATGATGAGAAAGTTAACGGAAGAATACCAAAAGTGGGGGTTAAGAGTGAACCTGGACAAGAGACAGTACCTATGTATTGGAAACGGATCAAGTGAGTTAGAACTAGACAATGTACAAAAAATATCTACATGCAATGAGTGTATGTACACTTGGGTGTCACATTTGATAAGACAGGAACAAACTGTAAAAAATTGGAAAAAATAATAGTAAAAGCGAAAAGGATTATTGGATGTCTAAACAGTGTTTGATGAAGCAGAAAAATAAAAAATAATGTAAAATTTACCATATATAAAACAATAGTGAAAAGCACGCAGTTGTATGTAATCGAGACTTGTCGCGTATCAGAAAAATACAAAACAAAAATGGAAAGTGTCGAAATGGATGCAATAAGACGATCCACGAGAATATCTAGAACAGATCATATAATAAATGAGATTGTAATAGAAATAATGGCAATCGAGGGAAGCATAACGGATGACATCAATACAACTGATATGGTACGACCATATACAACAGATGAACGACGAAAGATTACCAAAGCAGGTCCTAGAAAAGCAACCAATAAGGTGCAGAAATAGAGGGTTTCCTAAATTTAAATAGCATAGTCAATCCAAAGATTAATAAGTCAAAAACGGACAGAAGATGATGGTCATGATCGAAGGAGGTGAGAAAAACGTTACAAACCGATATAGTAGTAGTACGAATTTAATAATGCCCGAAGAATATTGTGACAGATGGCTGCTTTGACAGTATAACTGTCAACGCAGTTTTCTGTGCTCAAGAACAGATTAAACGATCACGACTTTTATGAAAATACAGTGAACCTGAGAATCTGTCTAAAAACAAGTCGCTGGTTATCATAAATTTTGTTTTTTCTAAGCCTAGTCTTTCTTGCATGCGCAGTGGCGTATATAGAAAAAAGTTTCGGGGGGGGGGGGCGAGACAGTTTCGGGGGGGGGGGGCCGAGACCTCATGAGGCCATATTTTATTGTATTTTATGTTTGTATTCATGCAATATGTGGAAAATATCTAAAAAAATCTTAGCTTCAGGGGGGGGCCCGGGCCCCCCAGGCCTCCCCCTTACATACGCCACTGTGCATGCGATCATGTAAATGATACTTGTTGATCCCGAAAATAATATAAAAATAAAAAGTATATAAAAACTGATAAACGACTAAAAAACCATTTGCCTTCAAATCCCGCTTTGTTACAATATCTAATATATTAGGCGCTTAACCCATTTATTTTAAAATTCAGTTATTGTTGTTGATACTAATGGTACTTTATATTTCAATTTAAACCTCTTTCTTTTAGTCACGTGACTTTTAAATTAACTCCCTGGCATATGATCACATGACTGTAAAATCGATCACTACGCCAACAGCATTCGTTTATTGGACTAGTTATTGGGTGGTCCCATCTAACCAAAACAGTTTTGGTATTGGATAGCGCGCGCATTTGAATTTCTCGTATGGTTTTATTAAGTTATGCAACTTGCCTTCATCACTTTACTTCAACCCCCGCACGCCGTCACTGAATCGACTGAAAAAACCTCCCCCAACAACACCTCAATACGTACCCCTCAAACCGTTGCACCGGCAATTGATTTTTCACAATGACGTCATCGGCCAGGCTCGAGGGATGGGGGAGTTAATCGATGACGTCATTCGAGCTGCTCTCTTTTGCGGAGGTAATAGAAATATTAAGAGTGGAAATAGAGTGATATTTAAAACAGAATGAGCGAAAGATTGCATCTTTCGCTGCTTTAAAACTTGCAAAATACATAGGAAAAATGTTATTATCAAATTTAGAAAACTTATTTTCTCGATAGTATTGTCTTCTCTCAATGCAAATTGACTTGATATGACTGCAACGCCTATATATTTCAGTTTTTAGCTCACACGTACACTATAACTATAGTACCTAGTGTGCGCTTAGGGGGCAGAGTATTTTCAATAGCAACAAGGAAAATAAAAAAATAGAGTAAATAACTAAACCTAATTTTTCCTTTAAAACCAGGGGGGTGACGTTTCGTCTTTATATATAAATAAAATTATCAAAAAAATTTGTTTAATGTGATAGAAAATAGCGATAATCCCGAAAAAGACATGCTACTATGAGCCTGATACAAAATGAATCCAGAACAAAGATATTAAAGACCTTTTAATATCTTTGATCCAGAATATGAAAGCGAACATCTCCTGATCCAAAGATGTTTTTAGGATAAGAAGTAAAGTTTTTGGCAATAATTTTAAATTAAATTTGATAAATCTTGCAGGAAAAAAATGCTTCTTCCGCACTTGTTAGGTCAAGTAATATTATTAGAAACTATCTTATGAATTGGTTCGTAATCCCGTGATTTTGTAGGTCATGGCCAGTGGCCCTCAAAAATACTTTTGTAAATAAAAAAAATTGTATATATATACAACAACATTTTATTTGTTCAAAATAACTGAAAATATTTCAAAAATCCGGGTCAAGTGATGTTAATTAAATTTTATAAATCGAATTGAATCGTCCCTAGTATATGGGAGTGGCGCTTCAGTTAGGAGCTTAATGGCTCTTGTCTGATTTGGTGTCCTGCAGCAAATATAAAATTAACCACGCTTTTATAAATCCCAATAGATCTCGTCTATAAAAAATTAATTGAAAATTTTTTCTGTCAAGATAAAAGATTTTTCTAAAATTATCGTAACGTATCTTATTAGATTTTCGATTTTCTTTTGTATATTTCAAAAAACTACAAAAAACAAAACAATTTTGCTACAGTTTTCTGTAACACAACTAGGCTACTGCAATGCCAAGCATTGTTTTTAAATATTTGTTGTGTTTTAGCGATAACTTGTTTTATTTTTTGAATTTTTTTCATTTTTTTTTTCAATTTATTTCCAGGAATTACAAATTACAGAGTAGATATAACACATTATAAGAGTTACGCTCCCAGAACAAATCACATTCCTAAAGACAAAAACGTCGCGCTAGGATTTTGTGTTCTGCCATACAAGCATATCAAATACAACACACTACACCCATTAAGTAGAACATTAAAAAAAAAACAATATTACCTATACTAAACCTAAAAGTAGAAACAAGATTACAAATTTAATACATTATTAATTTCTTCACGAGATTTCTCTAAAAGCAAAATTTTTACATATTTTTTAAATTTTTTGAAAGATATTTGATTTTCGATAAAAGATTTCTTAAGTTCCAATGGAAAGTGGTTGAAAACTTTTGGAAGGAGATAAATATTTTTAAGAGCTCTATTTTCCTTTGTTTTGTATTGAGAAACATATCTAGTATTTTGAGTATGGTTTTGGATATTTAATAGATTTTTGTTCTTAAAGCAGTACAAGCTAATCTGGTAGTAAAACATTTGCCTAGTATCAAATACTTTTGACTCTTTGTATATTAAGTTTGATGGGTACCGATAGTTTTTTGAGTACATTATTTTAAAAATTCCCTTTTAGACAGTATTTAGTTTTTTTATATGTGCATCATATACTCCGCCCCATGCTAGGACTCCATATTGAATTCTGCTTTCGACCAAAGAATAATATAAAATTTTTAGTTGTTTAATGTCCAATATTTTTCTCAGATATTTAATTCTAAAAAGCATTACTTACAACTTTTTTAGTGTGGATGTTCCACTTTAAATGAGGATCGAAGTGCACTCCTAAGTATTTAATTGTGTTCGTAGATTTTAAATTTATGTTATTAACGTTAAGAGTATCAAAGTTTGGCAAGCCTCTGCTATTACAAGAAAAGGGCATGAAGTTTTTGTATAGTTTATTGTTAAAAGTTTTTGATCGAATATTTTGAAAAGTTCTTTGAGATTTTTTTCTGCCAAAGTTTTTAATTGATCCCACGAATCTGCTACAAAGAATATAACTGTGTCATCGCAGAAACTCAACACGTCACCTTCTAATGGTTGTTCAAGAATACTATTAATATAGAGGATAAAAAGAGTTGGGACAATCACTGTTCCCTGAGGAACACCAAAAAGGACTTCTTCCTCTCCACTTAACTGACCTTTGATGCTTGTATATTGTTTTCTGTTTTTACTAAGCCCTGGGTAATCCATGGTTTACGTTTGTGTGCTTTCCGAGACGTTTTTATTATTGTTGAAGATTCTTTAATATTTTTTGTTATTGTGTCTAGAAAGTAGTTGGTCATAGCATTTACTTCTTTTATTTTATAAAATTCTTTCCAATTTATTTGTTCCATACACAGTTTAAGTATTTTCTCGTTTAAAATTTCATAAGATGAGTGTGAGTTTCCAGTCGATTGTATTTCTAAAGGCGTTAAAACTGTAGTTGAGTAATGGTCTGTAATGGTACTTTTAATTATTACTGGCAAGACATTTTTGAATAGAGATTGGTTACGACACTTTACATGAATAAGATGAATTAGGAACAAACATTTCCTAACAAGCATCTCAAAAAAAATTGTTTATTCATCGTTGAAACTAGAAGAGACAAAAGCTATAAAAAACCTATCATTTGCGTTTCCTAAAAAGTCGTATTTTTACCCAACTGCAGCACGGCGAAAGGAAGGGTAATGTTTTTCGATTGTTGTATGTATGTAAGTAAATATGCATGTTTGTGTCACGTTAGAGGCTAAACGGCTAAACCGATTTTAACAAAAAAGTTGTCGTTGAATTGCTGCTAATCCCGAAGGTGCTATAGGCTATATTTTTTTAAACAGGGATCAACATGGCGGTCTTCAGACGCCATTTTGTCACATGATGTAAGCTTTAAGGCATACAAATTATCTAAATTTTAGGCGATTTTATTGAAGTTCCTTTGACTACTTATTGCAATCAGTGCCCCCCCCCCCCCCCGTGAATTTTTTGAATATACAAAACATGAGTAAAAAGTAATGTTTTTGCTAATAAAATTCAAAATTTTTGCCTGCGGCGCATGAAAGTGTCTATTGTTATCATCCATATTACAACCACTGACTAATTCAATAAAATGCTGCTTAAAAAAATATATACCGTTTTTTACCAACAGAGAATGTCACCTAAAGTGCCAACTCCCCCCCCCCCCCCCCCCCGAGAAGCACCTCTGGATCCGCCCTTGTTGCAAATGTCCTCTAATTTGCTGTAGTTACTTTGTAGTCCTCCCTACTCCCACCTATTTCCCCTCCTGTCATTCCCCGCACCCTATTCAAAAACCATATTCTCATAATTTTATCAAATATTGAGCGATTTCAAAAATTCTTTCTGCATACGCTTTCAGATTTTTTTTCAACACAGTTTTACTAGTAACACACACTGTTCGCGTCCGCAGAAAATCTAGACGTGCTTTTTTCGGTAAAGCTAAATGAATTTTAAATGCATAGTGCTTTTTATAAGTCTGAATAAAAATTAAACCTAAAGGTTGAAAATAAAAAAATTAATAAATAAAAAAAACACCCAACTGCTAAATTTACTTGTAACTACTAGTGGCAGTTGGGTACAAAATTACCCAATAACCTGATTCATGAAAATACAAAACAGTATAATTTCGTAAGTGCGCTTATTAGGTATACCTATCAATTTTGTACTCAACTGCGACTAGTACTTATAAGTAAATTTGGGGGTTTTTTTATTGAATTTTTTTTTTATTGAGTTAGGTCTTTGTTGTTTTGGGGGCGCAAACGCAAACCGTTTCTCCCTTTTACTTTGCATGTCTCTGTTTTTGAGTCCTTCCGAAGTATCGAGCCTCCGACTTTCAACCGCTAGCGATAGCAGACCGCGCGCTGCTATCACTCCAAAATCCAGAGCCTACTTCGCGATATATAGCCTCGCTACGTGCACTTTAAATTTTCACACTAATAGTGATGGTAAAATAGTGAAGTTGTGCCAGAGACACCGACGCTTGAGCCTCTTCTGGCAGTAAAAGCTCAGACGAAAGCATATTACGTCAGTTTATGCTTAGATTTATAAAGTAGTGAATTGTGCTTATGTACTGCGGTATTGGTAGTAACAAATTAGGCGAGGAGTCATAGCGAAGATGTTCGTCCGGGGTGTGTTTCCGGGAATATTTCTGTTCTTTTTTAGCTTTCTCCTGGTACAATGTAAGTATTTTTTATCAACATATATATAGTCATTTTACCTCAACTTTCCTTGTTATGTAAGAAAGCTTCTGTATATACAAAAGCATACATAATTTTGCGATCTTTTCAAATACAAAATGTTCATGTAACATTTTTTTATTGGATCAGATGAATATACAGGGTGTTCTCAAAGTTAAGTCATTTATTTTAACAGGTTTTAGAACTCGTAAAAATAGGTAATTTTAACAAGAATCTTTTATATAAAAGTTGCAGAATAAAGAAGTTATTAACAATTCGAGAAATGTAAAATATATAAACTTATATATTTATCGGTTTCACAACGTTCTACGTCTTCCGATACCCAATCTCCACTCGTTTCTGTTTGCCCATAATTCATCATCTAGGCCTCTTATTCTTATTTCACTATATATTCCTTCTCTCCAGCTTCTCCTTGGTCTTCCTCGTTTTCTTCGGCCAGTTGGTTTCCATTGTAATATTTGTTTAGGTAGTCTTCCATCATCCATTCTTTGTACATGTCCGTACCACACCAGTTGTTTTGTTCTTATATCATCCACTAGAGTACGTTCACCCACTGTCATAATTTCTCTTATTCTTTGATTGGTAACTCTTTCTCTTTTTGATTTCCCTGCTGCTCTTCTCCAATAGTCCATCTCCGTAGCGGAAAGCATTTTTTCTGTTCTATCTTTGATTGGCCATACTTCTGAGCCGTATGTAATAATACTTTTTACAATGGTGTTATATATAAGCTTTTTGTTATGTTTTGATATACTTTGGTCCCAAATTATTCCATTTAATAAAGTTATTGCTTTTCTTCCTTGTACGTTTCTATCTTTTATAGCTTTGTCTAGTGTTCCGTCAGCTGTAATTTTTAGGGACTGAATTCGCTGCCCAGTATTTAAGATTAGATCCTGTTTCGTTCCACCAATACACATATACTCTGTCTTATTGATATTAACCTCTAGTCCCCACTTATTGTACTCGTCTATTAGTTTCCGTGTCATATATTCGAGGTCGTCATAATCCTGAGCCACCACTATCTGATCATCGGCGAAACATAAAGTATACAAGGTGGTTTCATTCAACGGAATTCCCATGTTTTGGCATTTTCTCTTCTAGACTTTAAGGACCTGTTCCAAATATATCTTGAAGAGCGTAGGCGAGATACAGCAACCTTGTTTAAGACCTTTATTTACTAGAAAGCCTTTGGTTAGTTTTGCTTTTATTTTAACTTTTGCCTTACTATTGCGGTATAACTCTTTGATGGCCTTAATTAGTTGTACGCTTATGTTTGTCTTTTCCAACGCTTTCCAAAGTAGATTTAGTGGTATACTATCATATGCCTTCTGCAAATCTACGTAAAGCAGATGGAGCTCTTGTCCGTATGCCATTTTCTTTTCAATAACTTGGGTTATACAAAAGAGATGATCTGAAGTCGATCTACCCGCCCTGAAACCAGCTTGTTCTTCTGCCTCCATATCTTTATATTCGCTCTCCACTTTATTTCTTATTATTTTGCCATATATTCTGCTTAGCGTACTAGTTACAGATATACCTCTATAATTGTCACATATATCTTTCCTTCCTTTTTTGTGTATTGTGGATATATATGACGTTTTCCACTCAGTTGGTACTACAGCTCCATTTAAATATCTTTGGAAAAGATTCCGTAATCTACAAAACAATTCTTCAGTGCCATATTTAATAAGTTCAGCTGGGATATTTCCGGGTCCGGCAGATTTACCGCTTTTTAAGGTTTTGCACACGTTTTTGACCTCAGATATTGTGAGGGGTACTGGAGATCCCATCGTTCTAATGATATTGTCTCTTTCGTCTTCCTTGAATTCTGCTCTATCTTCAGTTAAAAATATAAACTTTCCACGTACAAACGGCATGCTGCGGCTGCATTTTGTTGGCACTCCCCGTAAGTTAATATTATGTCCACGTATGCCATTTTTATCGCATAAAATGCCAAAAAAACAAAAATATCACGCACTTTGGAATTATTTACTACTGGTCAAATCGAAATTCTCACTGAAAACCGTACAATGAATGAATAAATGATGAGTAACTTGTATTCTACAAAAAAAATGAGGTAAACAAAACATTGATAAAAAGTCAGTTCTTACAGTTTTTAAATTTTACATTTTTAGAATTGTTAATAACTTCTTTATTCTGCAACTTTTATATAGATTATTTTTGGTACAATTACTTATTTTTACGAGTTCTACAACCTGTTAAAATAAATGACTCAACTTTGAGAACACCCTGTATATTTGAACATACGTGTTTGAAAAGACATTTTATTTTCTCTAAAAAAGGTGTTTTAACATTTTTCCCTAAAATGCTTAGTTTTTTAGAAACTGAATAAACCCATTCTTTTTTTTGTGATCCTTAAAAATGTGAAATGCTTACCTTTTGAGAAAACCACATAAAACTGAATAATTTCGGTTTATTTTGCATATACTATGGAAATACATAGGAAACGGGTGTACTGCTAACACATCAGGATTCATATCTCAACAAGGGTACTACCCAGAGAACTCAATGTTGTCTTATTTTATAGACTATTAGTTGGTCTTTATTTTTCTTTTGTACAGATTTTCTCAAAAATAAGCAATTTTGAAGTTAGAGGCCACTAAATAAAAAAATTGGTCAAAATCCAAAATGTCGGCGAAATGTTTAGCATCATAAGTCGAAAACATAGACGAATTATACTGTGGTCGAAAACCATTCGTCTGACAAAAAAACGTACAACAGTACAAATTTTATTGCCTTCAAATTTTGTCAAAATACTTTTTTTTAATGTACAGGGACTAGGTAATTAAAAACAAACCGTTTCGTGCATCCTAAATCCAAGATGGCGGGAGGAGTCGGCCCCCCTCCAAGTTCGAAAACTCAATTTTTTTTAAAGAACTCCAATGTAAACAATATATATATGTCAAAATCGCTACTATACCACCTTTTGCAATCTGGGATTCTTTTTTCGCAATGACTGGCCTAATAAAAAATACAAATATTGTTACCTCATTTACATAAAGGTATGCTTCAATCTTTTGTGCGACAATTCATATAATCATATAGGTATTTAATTCAAATAGATCGAAAATTTATTAATGACAATTATTTGATTTGAATACTCAAGCATTTCATTCAAATATTTATTGGTCAAACATATATTGTGAAGTTTTTGTATCAAATATGCGAAAATCGTTATTCAAGTCAATCGTCGTTAGCTTAATTAAACAGATATTTAGGTCAATTAAATATAGGTCAAATACACAATATATTAGCCTTGGTACGATAGACTTTTTTCAGTGTATGCCTAGGTTGTCAAATTACATTTTACCAAATTTTGGCAGAAGGTTTCTTATTATAACTAGAGACCCTGTATGTATGACATATTTTAAATAAAAGAAACGCGACAAACTCTTCAAAGTCAAATTTATTTAATAGCGATTTCGGCTTTTACTCGAAAACTGCCCTCGAGTGCTCAAAAATTGCTCTGAAACGGATGCACGCATTCGACTTAAAAACAAGCAGTGCTCTGCAAAAGATTTGCGTGCTCGACTATTGCCCGCAAATCTCTGAGCGGGTGCTCTGAATTGTTCCATCTCGTTTGACGGAGCAACGTATCAGATCAAGACAAAAACATAACCCCATTTTTTAGATCTGATAAATTTGTTTCTAGTTTCGGTGTATTTGTGTTTTTATAAGTGTTTTCCGTGTTTTACATCTCGAAAATTTACATTTATATACTTCATTGCACCCAAAAATTTTAAATCAAAAAATTATAAAACAACATTATTTTTTATTTGTTGACGTTATAAAACCCAGGAAATTTCGAGCAAGTGTTTGAAAAATCGTGTTCGCACTTGCTCTGAAGGCGAGCAATCCCGCTCGATCTCAGATCACTCCCGGAGTGCTCGGAAAGAAATTCGTGACGTTACCGCTCCACCCGCGAGTGACTTCAGAGCAGTGAAGCCGAAATCGCTATGAGTCAAAATCAAAGGATAAAAATATCGGTCCTCTATACTCTAGTGATGTTTAGAGAGAGACGCACCTTCTGTTCTTGTTAATTCATAAGCGTGGGAAAATAAAAATAAACAATTTTTAACAAAACCTATACAGGGGGTGCGGACAAACGTGAAACGCCAATGAACTTGGCAAGAAAATAACATAACCAATAAATGTTAATTTCAGTGACTTTGATGGGTTTATATATTTATTTATAAAAATATGTCATACATATAGGGTCTCTAATTATAACATCCTATTCAATTTTTTATTACTCGTTTAATTTTGATTTTAAAATTATATAAATTCCGCATTACCCCTATATTTAGACCAAAGAAAATGAGCCAGGAGATACCTTATTTTGATTTGGTTTTATAAGATTTGGAATATTTGTCGAACTTTTTTTAAGATTTTGTACAGAATTAGAGCTTTAATTTGGTGTATTACCTATCTATATCGTCCCAAAAAAAACACCTCTACAGGCAGGGGCAGATCTAGGAACTTGATATGGGGGGGGGGAAATATCATAATAAATATTGCATGAAACTATTTTGCATAATGACCAGGCGGTGTTTTTTGTGTGTGAAAACTAAATATACTTTTAGATCTGAGAGGGGGGGAATTTCCCCTATTTCCCCTACCGTAGATTCGCGACTGCTACAGGGTGTCAAAGTAGGGGTAGTTTCTTGAAACTAAAGAGATATTTTTAATTAAACAATTTTTTTTCAAAAACCTTTTTTTTAAAAGACTTGTAGCTGTCCAGGACTTCTGACTTTAAGAAAAAATCTATGATTTGTGTGGGTAGCCATGGGTATTTGTATAAAACGAAATACACAAGTTTTTGGCAGCGCAGATGATGGCTAGTGCGTATAAATTTGATATGATATTTACTAATTAAAAATTTTTTAAAGATCATTAAAACATTTATTCGTAAATTAAAACGCAGACAAGATTAATGAAGCTAAGGAAACTTGCATAATTAGTCCAATAAAAACACGAGCGATAATAACTTAAAATTTGTAAAAGACTCATGATGACTCCAATTAGATATTTCAGCTCTATAGAACAATATGAATGGGATAATTCGCCGCGAGAACAATTCGCCGCCGAAAGATTTGCCATGGGACAATTCGCCGCGAGATTTTTTTTTAAACTGCTGTTTGAAAATGTATTACTAAAAAAAATTGATATTTTTTATAAATTAGTTTTTAAAATAACCAATAATTAGAAATAATTATTTTCAAAAAGAATTATTGTAAAAAAAAATTTTTTTATTAATTTTTTTAAAAAACTATCTATTGAGAAAGCCTTTACATTTTCAAAAAATCGTCCATTTTTGTAGAGTTTTTTTTGCAAACTACGCTTGATTAAAATAAAAAATAAAAAAAAATTCTTGCGGCAAATTGACAGCGCTGCGAAGCAGCCGGCGGCCAATTGTCCCCGCGGCGAACTGGCCTCGGCGATTCGGTCCGGTTCGGAACTTATTTTTTCTTAAATCATATCTCTCCCCGTCCTCTCAGTCTGGGAGATCAAAATCTGGTCCAGACATTTAACATTTTACAAAAAAAATGTCCCCACAAAAAAATTGTTTTAAAATTTTATTGATTGTTTAAATTTGCCACTGCATAATTTAGTAAATTTTTTAAACGAATATTTTTTCAACTAGTTACCTTCTCAATCAATGTTTTTAATACTAACGAATTTTTTTAAACTAATTACCTTTTTTCACTTATGGTTTCAAACGATTTTTGAACTGATTACGGTTGGAACCCTCAATCAATTTCTTACCAATAGATAGATTAATTACATTTCTTACCAATTGCATCACGTACTAAGGTTTTTTTAAACGAATTAGTCGTAGTAGTAGTAGAGGGTGAGACATAGGTCAGGCAAGTAGGCCAGAGTAAGACTTATTGTCGTTATTTTTTTCTTTTCCAAATGAGTTACTTTTTGAACTAATATTTTTTAAACCAACAATTCTCGTAACTTTAATTTCTTTAATTAGGTGGTTGGTTATTGTCAATATTAACATCAATGTATTGCAATAAAATTTTCTAACCAATAGTTTTCGAACCAAATATTTAAAACCAATGGTTTTTAAACTAAAGGAGAGTTTACACATGCATGGATTTGCTGGCGCCAATAAAAACTGGCGCGCCAGTAAGTTAAATTTGCAAGTGTAAATACCGACTTGCACACGAGTTATTTTTTTGCATGCATGTATCAAAAAAGTCTGCAGCTGACTGAATTTGCTGGCGCCAGTGGTGACGCATGCGCGCAGAAAAGGAAAATTTTCATATGTAAACAAGTGCTTGCACGTCGGCTCGCCAGTTTTAAGTTCATTATTTTACATTATTTTTTATTTTCATTGTGTTTGAGGTTAAAAATTTTGTTTATTTTTGTTTTTATAGCTTAATATGGCTAAAAAAAGTGGTCAGCAGAACTGACCATACAGTTTCTTGAAGGCTATGAATGTTTTCCTTGTTTATGGGATGTACACAGTAGTTCGTATAAAAACAAAGATAGTCGAGATAATGCTTCCCAAAAAATTAGTAAAATAATGACTATTGAAGGCTTTGAAGTTGCAGAAGTAAAAGCAAAAATATGATCCATAAGAAACACATATGCTTTGGAATTGACAAAAATTAAAAAAAGTCAACGTTCCGGAGCCGGTGTAAATGAAGTATACACCACAAAAACACCATGGTTTAAAGTAGCAGAGCGAGTTTTAAAGAATGTTGTTTACATAAGAGAAACTCTAGAAGAATATCAAAATGTTGCTTTGTCATTCGAAGATGGTTTTTATAGCTCGCAGGATCTTCTGCTGCAAGTTCTCCTAAAAGTTTTTCGGAAGCACCCAAAGTAGATCGACTAGCAATCCATGCTTTAACCCATGCAGATACGGCCTTTTCGTTGTTCCTTTTCCTGAATCTCTTTTATTTTTTTTTTCATTAAAAGTTTAGCGACTATTTTGCAGGCTTCCGAGAGTTCAGCCGACATATCGCGTATCGTGTACACTTTAAAAATGAAACTGGCGTGCCAGTCTTTTTAATTTCCGCACAATAGTGTAAACCTTTACTGGCGTGCCAATAGATCTGGCGCGAACCCACTATAATGTTATAGACTCAATATTTTTCGAACTACTTATCATCAAATTCTGCGACCAAAAGTGGTAATTTTATACAGGGTGTCTCTAAAAGGTCTGTACAAAATCTTAGCACATATTCCTGAGGTCAAAATAAGTCGATTTAAAGTAACTTACCTTAGTCCAAAATTGCTCAGTTTCAGAGATACAGGGTGGTAAATTTAAAAATTAAAAATCGATTGTCTTAAAATTTATGAACATTTCTTAACGCATCACTTTAAAAATTGGCACTCGGGGGTTTTTTGGGATACGAAACCTAAATATGGATACCTTTTCACTGTGGCCGTTAGAGGGCGCTTCACAATGCTCTTTTTATTGTTTAAAATGACTATAACTTTTTTCTCAGTGTGACTTTTAACTTTTTTTAATAAAAAATATTTTCCTGAATCTTTTTAAGCCAAAAAGAAACTCGTGTTAACATGCGCTAAAGTAAGTCGTTTTCGAGATATCGATGCCGCAACGGAATACTGAAATTATTTTGAATGACTATTTCACTAGAGTGTTTTACCACGGATCACCTAGGTGATCCGTGGTTTTACACTGGCAAAATGTCATAGCAATGGCCAGTTTTCTACTGACTCTTGTTCTCAAAGCTTTATACAAGTTTGTTGCTTTCGCTCATGAAATATTTTAATTTTTAAATTCACCATATCTCTGAAACGGAGCAATTTTGGACTAAGGTAATTTACATTAAATCGACTTATTTTAACCTCAGGAACAGTGGCGTATATACGGGGGGGCCTGGGGGGCCCGGGCCCCCCCGAAGCTAAGATTTTTTTGGATATTTTCCACATATTTCATGAATACAAACATAAAATAGCATAAAATACAGCCTCATGAGGTCTCGGCCCCCCCAAAACTGTCTCGGGCCCACCCCGAAACTTTTTTCTATATACGCCACTGCTCAGAAATATGTGCTAAGATTTTGTACAGACCTTTTAGAGACACCCTGTATTTATAACAATCCCCTGGGTTCAAATTGGATCAATCCCCCCCCCCCTTCCCCGAAATGGTCCAAGAGTGCTTTTAAAGAGATTTTTCAGCAAAATACAAGAAAAATTGGTACCTATGCATATTTTCCAAAATTTTATTGAAAACTTTATACCCTACTCCACCCCTTCCCCGCTTCGCAAAGTGGAAAACCACCATTTTATGTTCACATAATTTTACGACGTTTCAAAATTGGATTATATTGGGTTTATGGAAGAAGGCCGTTCTCCTATTCTTTATATATTAGGTCCAGCATAGACCTTAGCAAAAAACATTTTGTTTTTCGAATTTACTGCCTAAAATGATTTATTTTTATATTTTTGCGGCTTTGAAAATATACCGTTGTATAAGAAGTTTTAATACCTATAACTTAAAGTATTTTTTATACGACTGTCTTGTAAAAGGGGTTTTGCGCACGGAGAACACGATCTGAAAATGGCCTTTTGCGTACGCTGTGTGGAAAACGTTTTGTACACGCTTATGTCATTTTTGCGCACGCCGATGTCATTTCTGCATACGGGTCTCCCGTCATTGTGATTTTTGTTGTTGTCACCCATCAATATAAGTTGGCTTAGTTCCGTAGCAACCGTCACTGCTCGTATGTTTTGTTGATTAGATACGTCAAAAAATTGTTGAATTTTTAAAGTTTTGTTGTAAAAATGTCGGAAATAAAAACAAGTTAAATTAAAATTTGATTTTTCTTTCTTTATTAGCAGTCGTATAAAAAATATTGTAAAAAACTCGTTTGAAAACCTCTTTGCACACTCCCTCGACTTGAACCAAACTGTCGCGATCATGTGCAAAGAGTCGTTTTCAAACCTTGTTGTTTAAATAACTATATTATTTTTAAATTTTATAACATAATAATTTTTACGAATAATTATTTAAAATCCTCAAAATACAAATTGGTGCACTATATAAATTAATCATAAAAGCCTTTAAGCCAACGCAAATTTAGCTTGGTATTGGTGGGCTTCCAAATCCAAATTGGTAGGGTTTAAGCGGTTTAAGGTTTCCCCAAAGGATCCTAGCATACTTCGCCGCCAACGATTTGCCGTAGACCTAAGGTCACTAGATAGAAGGAACTTCGTGATCTGAAGTGCTCTTAGACACAACTAGCCGCGAAAATTTGAAGTCATTGATGTCAAACACGGCTTATGTGTATTTACCTAATGCGCAAGAATGTAAAATCTATTTTTCTGAAAATTTTAAACAAAAATTATATTTAAATATATGAATTTGTTCAAGTATGATTAATGACTCTCTCATAATCAAATTTCCTTTCAAATAAATTTCATCAGTATTTAGCTCCAAAAGTTATTTTGGCGCATTTGGGATATTTTAAGTGGATTAATTTTTGTTAGAATAAATATGGAAAACAGAGCCAAAATATAGTTGAGAGATTTTGATGTCTCTAACAATTAACCCCTGGCCGAACTTCACCATACCATTGACTCTACAGAGTGTCATTTTTTTCCATTAGAACGTCGGAGAAGCGCAATATATACCATTAGAGTAAAAGCTATAATTACCATGAAGATTCTGCTTAGAAAGAGAAAAACTAATTTAGCAGGTGTTTAGATAAAGATAGAAACAACTTTCCCTCTTTATCCCTCTTTAGTCATTCGCCGCCTATCTTAAGCCGCGTCGAATAAATTTTATTGCATTGATTTCGGTAGTGATAAAGATCATTCATTGCCAGTTTGAGCGTGGTCTATGATTCAGTCATAACATATTGACTCGTTTATTGACTCGTTTAAGCAGTTTCACTCTATATGAAATCCTTGAGAAGTATTTAATCGATAAACCTCTGGCCGCGTACATTGTTTTTTTTTTATTATAGATGGCAGCAGTTGGCTTTTTTCTCAGCCCCAAGTGAGCCCCTAAGGGTAGGCAGCACAATTAACATGCTTCCCATTCATTTGATATTACAAAATAAAGCAATGAACAAAAAGTGTCATTGCGTCTTTTTCTTTAGTATATAGAAGGAGAGAATAACTTGACTTCAAGGGTTAGATCAGTAAGTTGATCACCCAACAGCCATTTTCTTAGCAGAATGGAGTCAGATTTTCTGAATTTGGTGAGGTTGAAATATATTTTTAAAAATATGTTTTATTTTGTGGATATTTTTAGACTTTTTTGTGAAAAATTAAAGTGGTTACAGCTTGGGCATTCTTGGAATTCATTTATCCAGAAGAAACATGCAGGTTAGTGGATTAAAAGCAGGATTAGGTTTAGGCCGCTAGTAATTTCTGTACTTAATGCGTAATTTCGGTAATCTTTTAATAAAAAGGTGAACATTAATTACCGTTTCAAAGGATTAGGAAGCATTCTGTTCAAACAGAAGGTAAATATTTTTGCAAACCATAATTAGGTAGTTTAAGAAAAATGGGTAAATATAGTAGTTTAAGAAAAATGGGTAAATGTATAAAATAGGGGAGACTAGGGATAATTCTTACATTTTTTAAAAATATTTTTGAATAAAAATATAGATGACATTTTTTGAATAGTTTCTTGCATTATAATATATAGCTTAATATGTAATGATTTTGAATGATTTTAGTGTAACAGTTTGCTAATTAATGTATCAATGATCCCTATATCTGTACCCCAGAGCCAGACTATGTTTGACTTTTTTTGGTTTGAACAACCTTAATACAGACTTAACATTGTTTGCCTAACGATGTCTATGGACTTAATATTGGTTCATATCGAGGTTTATAATTAGCAAATAAAAATACATGAAAAAATAAGTATTAAGGTTGTTCAAACCAAAAAAAGGCAAAAAGGGATTTAACATGCAATAATAATATATGATATATTAGGAATATTTGATACAAGTTGCATAATACATGAATAAAGAAAAAATATTTATTTGTGTTTCAGTGAATTCTCTAAAATATGAATCTTTAATAATCCCTCAAATAATAAGCAGCCAAATGCAAGTAATTCTCACCAAAATAGGTACCAATGATAGTAGTAGTATTTAAATTTTGCCAGATTTAATTACAAAACAATTTTCCCTGAACTGCTGGTTTGGTGGTACCTTAAGGGAGATCCATATAAAATATTTGATATAAAAAAAAATATATATCTACAAAGGTGTGTTGTTTTAAATTATTGTAATGTTTATTTTTTTTTCAGAATTAAAAAAGCGTCGAGGATCCTCCATTCTTAGTTCAGTAAATTTGACTAGAGAGAAACAGCTGACACCAAAAGCCAAAAAGCTTTATCGAAGAGTGGTAATTGACAGTAAAAAATTAGCCAACCAGAGCAGGACAATCATTTCGAAAACGTCTAGAGATAGCTGACAATTTTTCCAGTCACTATAAACATATAATTAAAAGGGTAAATAATCAAACCTTATTTTGTTATGGTTACCGAACTGGCAAGATTTTTATAATACACATATCCTACCCTCAGAACAAAAGTGACACATCTCAAAATTTTAATTTTAGGATTTTTACTTTTTGCGGTTTGTCACTCACTATCGTTACATTGTCTAAGAAAGTCACAATTCAAATTACAAATAATAAAATAATATATTTAAAGTTTTAAGTTACCACAGCTTCTTATGGTAACCGCAAAAGTTTTTTGCAATTTTCCAACAATTTAATTTTTTGAGCTTTTTGAGGGTGTGATATATGTGTAAAAATATTTAACTATTGTAACAAATACTCTTACTTAATTAATAAGTGTCATTGAGATTCATGTATATTTTGTAAATTGTATTAATAAATTTTTTTTACCAAGTTTCAATCCTTTTTGTATTCCTTTTATTTAAAAAATTAAGTTTAAATAAAAGGATTAATTAGTCACTTATTTCCTTTATGAGACATTGACAACTTTTACAGTTCAGTTGCAGTGGTTGCTTTTGGAAACAATGATGAAAACCATAATTTATTATCAATAAATATTCTGACACGATGAAATTAGTAAAAGTTGTCAAAAACACCATAAAGGAAAATCAGACTATAAAAAGGACCAAGAAACAGGCAAAATTAAAGTTCTTTGATTTTTTAAATCTTTAATTTTGTCTTTAAGTACTCTGTAAGAAAGTCGCAACTGTTATTAGCATATATTAACCAAATTGGTTATGCTAATTTACAACTGCAACCTTCTTGCTTAGTATGGAAATCTTGGCCCTTTTTGTAAAAACCTAAGTATTGATTCCAAAAAACAAATCAATATTTTGTTAAGAGCGCCATCTATGTCAAACCTAAGAACTAATCAAAATGTTTGGCCGCACAGTTTAAGGTGCCTGTAATACTTCTCAGAGCTTAGCACGGGAGAAAGTCTTCTGGTCTGCAAAGCGGACCGAACCGTGGTCTTCTCTGGATTCAGTTCCTTGGAGATTTTCGAAGAGGAATGTACCCATTTTTCGTTTATTACTATCTCTAAACGGCGCGTTAAATTAGCCTGCCATATCCTACGTGTAATAACCCGCGAAAATTTAAATTATGACAATTGATGCTAGCAGCCATGTTGGATCCCTCTCTTCCCTTTTAGTAACGCAGCGTTTACATCGTGTAAGTAATTAACAGCATTTTATTAATTAACGGGCGCAAATATTCGCCCTAAAGATATCCCCAACTAAGGGATATTAAACTACGAATAACATTGATTTTTTACAACGCTGTTTTCATGGCCGATTCAACAGCTGACAAAAATTTTATCTTGATTTGCACGATCCATAATTTTTTCATAAAATTTTATTCTTAAAATATTGTCCATAGGAAACAGTTCCTGACATTTTTTCACCATGTAGACTTTGTATCCAACAAAAAGGGAGTACATAGGTCTTGAACTTAATGCACCCAAATGTATCAAAATCATCCTCATACTTAGCAATAAACAAATTTATTACAATCCGAGCGGAGTTTCCTGCAAAATACCATTTTAATATTTGAACATTTTCTTCGATAGTAAATTTTAACGCCGGCATAAATCAAATCAAATCAAATCTTTATTTTTCCTCAAAATGATTGTAAAATACAATATGGAAATCGTCACTAATAGCTAATTATTTAATAAAAAAAAGAAAGTTGCTTGCGGTTATGTCAATACTTAATTCTAATAACATATTTATCAATGTAAACAACAACAAAAAATATGCATAGATATAAAACCTATACATACATATACACACACACACACACACGCACAAACAATATTATAAAATAAACGATTTTTCACATCAGGTCACAAAAAAGTAAATAAATAAATACGACAACAAATACTTTTACTACAAAAATTATTCATAATATAATGAATAAAAACAAACGTTATATATGGATAAAATGTTACAATGCATAGTTTAGAAAACATTTTATATCATCATAGGGGCATATATCTAGCAGAATTTTTTTAACTGCATCTTTGAATTGTGTTACATTATTAATAACCTTGATATTATTTGGTAATTTATTGTAACACTTGATCGCCATATAACTTGGTGACTTCTCATAGAGAGTACTAACATGCTGGTCTACCCTAATCATATTGCCATTTCGGGTGTTAAAACGATTACTATTAACTCTGGAAATATTTTCAAAGTTTTGTTTATTATTTCTAAGAAATAATATAGATCTATAAATGAAAATAGCTGGCAGAGTCAATATTCTATTTTTAACGAACACAGGCCTACACGAGTCTCTCGGTCTTATGTTAAAAATGAATCTAATTAACCTTTTTTGTAGAATTAGTACCCGCTCAATATCATTTGCATTGCCCCAAAAGGGACATAGTAGACATTCATAAGCCCACTGTTATCAAGGGTATTTTTAAGTTGTAAGATAGCATAATAGGCTGAGTTCAGTCTCTTACATACATGATCAATATGACTGCCAATTTAGGCCACTATCGATATTGATACCAAGAATTTTTGTTTCCTTAACAACATCCAACTTGTTTCCACCGATTTGTACATCTCCAATCTCGTATGCAATTCTGTTATTATTGGATGAAAATGTCATTACAACAGTTTTTTCTAACATTATGCCCGAGAAAAAAATTAGCAAGGTGTAAAAAACGAAATTTTTACCTCCTTTTCGCTTCGCAGATTTAAAAGAAAAGACAATCTTAATCCCGTAACGCGACCTCGTGGGATCTCCCATTGTAGCCCTAATCAGCTCTTGTCTACCTGCCTATAATTTCTGCTCTGATGGTCCTCCTCTTCTTTAACTTTTAGTTTACGGACCGTCGCATTTTGCTGAGATCGGGGTATATTTCTATATTTATATAAACACCTGTTAAGAATCTTCATAGTCACTATAGCTATTACCTTAATTGTATGTTACTTTGATTTAAACAACAGTTTGTTATCGCTTTAGTTTTTCAAGGTAAGAAAAAGTAATATGAGAAAGTAAAGCTAAATTCATACAGGCAGTTCAGGTTCAGTTGTAGCCGAGGTGGTTGGAGTTTGAGGTTGGAAGTTTAGAACTAGGCATTCATAAACTCACTTTTGAGTTTTATTTTAATTGGTCTTCTCAAGGCTGACATAAAACAGCTGATAGGATCATGTGATCAACTAATACATTTTGATTGGTGGATGCAAACATTACAGACGCTCAACCAGGGTTATCAAAACGGACGGGCCACGATCCTCCACTTTGTTGACGTCACATCCGGGGCTGATTTTTTTTTGATGGTCACATTACGACACAGCTGATTGGTTTTAAAATATTGAAGTTGGAATGACGGTTCATGAATATTTAATTTTTTTTATATAAAGCCAGTTTTGAGATTGTTTTTACTATATTCTTGCAGAACAATTTTTTTTTAATGTATAATAATCCTTAATTTTTCAGAGCCGCTTCATTAGCACACACAAAAATTAAATTTAAAACAGAAGCGAATGTGACAAACACAGATGACAAAGTCAAATACCTGTCAAATATAACAGTTGGCATGCCGTATATGGCGGGTAATTTGAATTCAAAATAAAAAATGCTACATCTTGAAGATTTTAACCTTTTAATCATCTTGCATCCTTACAAAAGTTTGGCAGAATATCGGGATGGTGTCTGAGAATATTTTACTGAAATTTCGCGGAAATCTGTAGTGCCATTTTGAAAATATCCTAAAAAACGTCTGACCTCCCATAAGACCCAATGTAAAAGTCAGCCCCCAGAGAACAGCTGATTTTTTCAGGGTCGTGGCCTAGGTTCAACATAAAATATCCAACTTTTTAAGTGAACCTCAACTGAACCTAAACTTTCTTTATAAATGCAAATACATATTTTAATAAGTTGATATTGTCTTGTTGTGAACCTCAACTGCTTTTATACATCTGGTGTAAAAGTGTAAAAGGTCTTAATCGATAAACTTAATAATTGGCAAAGTTTTGACAGTTTACTGTTATGTAGTTATGACAATAAAAATAATTACGTCATTTGTTTTGCAGCCAACTAAGCAAGAAATATTTTTTTTTAAATAATTTTACATTATGCAGTTTGGGTGGATTTTAATCTCTAATTTTATATAAGGAAGGAAATGTCGAGTGGTATTTTTCTTAAAAAATAGTACATAATTACAGAGAACGGACAAGGAAATGATTAATTTGTACTACTAAAACTAACCAGTTTCGGCTAGATCAAAACATGACCCACCTGGTCTCAACCTAATTTTCAATTTAAAATGTAAAAACCTCAAATTAGGGCTAATTGGGGCCACTGAGCCACGCGGACAAAAGTAGTTAAAATTTGGATGTCATCCGGGGTTTTAATTTAGAGGATTTCTTTAAATTGTTATTAGAGAGCAAGAGCAAAATTTTGTCCTAATGTCTTAAGTAGGGAAGGGCACAATTTTATATACGTACTGTATTTGTAGGAGAAGAAGAAGAAGAGCACAGTGGGTTTCGTACAGGCAGATCTTGTAGTGATAATGTTTTTTGTCTCAAACAAGTAATTGAGCCAAGGAGTGACAGAAATATAAAGACTCATGTTACCTTTGTGGACTTACAATAAGCATATGATACCTTTTCAGTAGAAAAATTGTGGACAGTGTTAGAACAAACTAATATTAATCATACATACATAAAAGCGATAAAAGATTTATACAAATGGTCAAAACCTAAAATTAACATTGAAAAGCGACTTTCAAATGAATTCTTGTTAACGAAAGGCTTAAGGCAGGCATGTATCTCTCCAACTCTTTTTAAAATATATATCCCAGTAGCTCTAAAAAACTGGAAACGTAAAGTACACGGCATGGGAATACAAGTTTACGCCCCATTTACCATATACACATTAGTTTGCAGGCGACCTAGTAATTGTAGCTAATGATAAAGAAGACATGAAATATATAATGATAAAGTTAACGGAAAAATATCAAAAGTAGGGTTTAACAGTGAACGTGGACAAGACAAAGTACTTATGTATTGGAAACAAATCAAGTGAGTTAGAACTAGATAATGGACAAACAATATCTCCATGTAATGTGCATGTCTACTTGGGTGTCACATTTAATAAAACAGGAATAGACAGTAAAGAACTGGAAAAAAGAATAGCAAAAGCAAAAAAGGTTATTGGATGTCTTAACAGTATTTTATAGAGCAGATGGTGAAAAACACGCTGCTGTATGGAATAGAGACGTGTCGCGTCACATAAAAATACAGAGCAAAAATGGAAAGTGTTGAAATGGATGCAATAAGAAGATCAATGAGAATATCTAGATCAGATCATATAAGAAATGAGATCATAAAAGAAAGAATGGGAATCGAGGAAAGCATAACGGATGACATCACTAAAAGACAACTGAGCAGGTGCTAGAATGGCAACCAATAGGGCGTAGAAAAAAGTGTGTCCTAAACTGGAATGGTAACAGTCAATCCAAAGATCAATGAGTCAAAAAAACCTGACAGAAAGTGACTATCGGGATCGAAGCAGGTGGAGAATAGGCGTCGGACAATGTAGAAAAACGTTCTAAACCGACATAGTAGTAGCACTGTATTTGGCCACTTCTAAAAGCATATGATTTGGCCACTTCTAAAAGCATTGCTTGTCAGGCGTTCGTACACATCTTTCTTACGACGAACATTATATAAAATGTATAATAGCTTAGTTAGCGTTAAAAGAGTGCTTTATTAGTTCCCTTAGGATAAAAAAGTTGATTCTTCATTAGATCTTGGTGGTTGCAAATCTCTTGAGCAACTTTCAGAAAAAAGTTTTGATTTAAAAAAAATTAGTTTTAATGCAGCAATGCAGTTTAATAGATTATTTGAATATTTTTTACAGGTTACCTGGAAGAAGACCTGAAGTACGTCAAAGCGGAATACTTTACGCAAACGCCGTCCCTAAGATGTTACGACTGTAACTCGGATTTCGATCCGCGGTGTGGAGACCCCTTTGATAGTTCCACCATCGGTATTGTCAACTGTTCAGAACTGAGGATCCCAGAACACCTTTTGAACATGAATCCTCACGAAAAAGAACAAAACAGGGTCGTACCAACTGTTTGTAGAAAAATTGTACAAAAAAGTAAGTAAATTAAACTACACTTCGGGGCCATTCATAAATTATGTAACGACCGCTGAACAGAAGCGAGTTAAAAATATTGCTTGCTAAAGAGATAGATGGGTAAGAATCCCGCCGCCTCAGTGCAGAGGACGTGAGTTCAATCCACGGTGGATAGAATAGACCGGAGTTCGGATCTTATAAATATATGTCGAATTTTTCACGTCACTGGTGGTCCAGATGATTTTTGTAAACAATAGTTAGATATGATATGAACAACGGAACTACTAATATTTTTTGAATTTTTTGAAAACTAAGGCAATTTTCCCACTGTTTTCTGGTACATCCTTATAAAATGTAATTTTCTAGACTTATTGTCGTTATTTTTTTTAACCCGCTTTATTTTTTATTACACGAAACTTAAACTGCAAGTCAAACTGAATGTGATCGTTTAGTATCAAAGGTGAACCGAGGACTTGGGAAGTAAACAAAGATGTAGGTCAGCGGATTATTTTTGAAGCTGAAACGAACACATTATTTTCTTCGAATTTTAATTTCTGTGTAAAGAGAAATGAAGCGGGCTAAAAAAATAACGACTGGCATGTCTGAAAAATATTTTTTTATAAGAATATACTAAAAAATAGTATAAATAATGCCTTAGATTTTAAAAAATCCAAAAAATATTAGTTCTTCATATCATACCTATCTAACGTTTGTTTACAAAAATCAGCTGGACCACCAGTGTCGTGAAAATTCGACATATATTTATAAGATCCGAACACCGGTCTATTCTATCCACCGTGAGTTCAATCAGCCAGATCATTAGTGACGTAAAAATTTGACATATTAGATCCATAGACCGGTGTATTCTAGGGACCGTGATACTCATATTAAACAATTTAATTTTTATGGCATACAATTACCTATCATATCCATTGATTGATTTTGACAAGGATTTTTAGTTTTTTATATTTTTTTAAATTTTACGTTTTTATTATTATGATTTGCTGTTTACTCATCAAGCTTTTGTTTTTTCATTGTTTTAGTCGACAAATACTGGGGTCTTACACACACACAGAAACGAGTGATACGCGAATGCGGGTACATTCGTAGCGAGTACGACGACAGAAAAACGTGCGCGATGAGATCGGGCACCCAAGACATTGGCGTCACATACTGCTCCTGCACGAAGTCACTGTGTAACGCCGGTCACCACCTACACGCCTCATCGTCGATGTTTTTTGTTTTTTCCATTGTTTTTACATTTGTTTTTTTCTTTTGGCAATCATGATTTAGTTAGCTTAGATCTAGAGTTTTTGTTTTGCTTTTAATTGTAAAGTCAGAGATTAGTGTAATTTTTAGACCCGCAGACTGCCTTAACAAAGTTGGTCTTGTGACGCCCGTTGGTGGTCTGATGAAAATGAAATTTTTAAGGGCTCAAAAAAAGAGCACAGTAAGGTGCAATCGGAAAATCGATATCTTTTATAATAACCGAGTTTGCCAGCAGATTTTTTGTCTTTCGTCAAATCGGTCGACATACAACTAAATCGTTCAATGGTGCATTGCAGTGAGTGGGACTTTAAGGTTCTTCAAAACCGACCAAGATTTGCTGGAAAAACCAAAATTGTCTTTGAAGTTTTGCCGGTGTTGAAAACAGATTGTTTCCGACAAATATTGCTCGGTTTGGACATACCTTAAGCCTTTTTCCTCGAGGTTACTATAGTCACTCATTCAAGTTACTCAAAATGACGTCACGGTCACTCGCAATAACCGCTGTATGACTTTAGACAGTCAGTTTTTGTTTTTGCAAATTCTGAAATCCTTAAATACCTCTGGTGGTTGTGTGGCCTTAATGAACTTTTGGTGTTCTGTAGTAATGCGAAGGTACCACAGAACACCACGTTTTAAGGCTAGTTAGAGTTAAATTAATATAGTTCCAAACTTCAAGGGATGTACTTCATTTTCTACCGTTAGCAAACATAATTCGTTGTTAATATATAGGCTGGTTACACTGTGTGGTTACTCGTGACGTCATAGTTAGTGTTACTCAGCGAAGGAAAACAGAAAACGAGTAATCAGATTACCTGGAAACTTGTAGTTACTGCGAGAAAAAAGGCTTCTTAACACGGACCTTTCTAAAAACTTTTATTAAAAATGAAACTTGATTTTAAAAAATAGCACGTTTGTCTAATTAAACCAAGACAGTCAATGAAACGAATTAATCTGACAGCTTTTCTGAATCAGCTTAATTAAAATTCTAGCAAATTTATTTAATAATCATTTTTATTACTTTTTTGTCATCTTTTAAACATCACTTGACCTAACATGATATCCCATAAAAACTCATTTTTATAGTTATAACGTAGGTAGCTTAGAAACATTTTATATTCTAATAAATGTGTAATTATTTTTACAATTTTATGCAAAAGTGCCAAATTTAATAAATCTAATTCGAAACTTAAAATTCCTAAACAAAATTTAACCCTAATATACATTTTTTTATACATGTTTTTCTTGTAATTCTTCCATTCCTATCTTTTAGTTTTTTCCAAATATATATATATATATATATATATATATATATATATATAATAAATATATATTCAAATTCCTCTAAAAAAATAACTACCTCATATATATTTTTTTGTTAAAATATAAATCTTTTGTATGGTTTTTCAAAATTTTCTAATTAAAAACTTTTTAAGAAAGTATAAGGCTTATAAATTTTTTGTAGAACAAAAATACGATTTAGGCTAAGTAGTACAATGCAATTATTATAAGTTATTACATTTTTCTGTGTACCTTTTTTGTCTAATAAAAACAATAAAACATAAATCACAACTCATGAAAAAAATCATCTTAAATTGCAAAAACCTTGTGGCTAAAATTATATTGTAAAAATAACATGTAAAAACTCAAATTATTCACTATTACTTTTTAGGATTTTACAATTAAGATGTATTTTTTGTTTTTTTTTTATTTTGTTATTAGTTTTATTATTATTCCTATTTACCTAGAGCAAGCTAGATTTGTTTTGGGCGCAAAATCATTTCCATAATAGTAAGTACATTATTTTATATTTTTATTTTAAGTTTTGTCAATTTTTGTGCATGAACTATTATGTGTTAATCCTGTTAACCTATCCTTAAATTGAGTTAAAGGAAATATCACACACACTTATATAAGATGAAACAAATGTTTAAATAACTTTTATCTAACCCTGTTTTAGATAGGTTTTTGTCAAGGTCTCTAGAAGATAGGTTACCTGGTAACTTTCTGACCAATCAGAGCCAGTTGTTGAAGCGGGAAATGACGTCATCGGGAGTGCCCATTTAAATAAAAAGCATTTAATATAGTAGAAAATCTTCAAGTTTCTTGTGTTCCTTTATTAATTTAAATGTAAAATATGTCTTGTTATTTTTCCAAAAGTGTCTCTAATAACAATATTCATAAAATGCATCAACTAACTCAAATATAAAACTTACCTGATACCAAATATCCCAAAGGCAAAAGGTCTTGGGAAGCTTTTAGCCCGTTAAAATAACTACAAGTAGGAAGTATGAGTATAAATATAGTCCGAAAAAAACACCACAAATGTAAAAAATATGCCATTGAAGAATAAAAATACTTAAAATCACATGTAAACAATGGGCTCTAATCAAATGACGCGCTGTCACCTCTCACGCCGTTTCCACCATGGAGTTACCAGGCAACCTATCCTCTACACACCTTAGGTTTTTGTCTGCTTTGGTATACTCTTTGCAATAAGGCTAGTCCTTTTGTTTAATCACCCCGTAATTCTGGTAACAAAACGCACGTGTATTCTTAATTCAGTTTTAAACCATAGGTTCCTAAGGTAACTGATAATGGACGCTGCAAAACTAATTATCAGTTACCTTAAGGTTAACATAATCGGTCACCACCCTTTATAATAAGGGTGATGGATCGGTGTTTAAACTGTCAATTATTTTGAAATTTCTGACTTTGAAACATTATCGCTTATTTTATATTTAAATTCTGATTCTGATTTGGAATAGTTTTTTGAGAAAAGTTTCTGTCCCAAAATGATTTTATGTAGTGAAAAATTTATGAACAATTGGGGTGCCCTGCCGCCAAAGTTTCTACATTGGAAGATTTTCAGTGCGACTGACCATAGAACTACAAACCATGAACAAACGATAAATTACTGATTATTTAATTTTTTCAAAAATGTTATTTTCTACAATGTATTTTGAGTTGGATTTGAGCTAAGCTTTGCAATTTGTTTTGGTAAAAATTATTATTTAAAAATAGGATTAGGCCCTGTTTATATTATATTTTTGTAAATTGAAGTTTTTAAATTACCTAAGCAAAATGACTTAATAAAAGTTAAATTAATATTATTTGTAGTTTCCACAAATGAACTTTAGCTCGACTCATATTAATGTAGTACATACTCATTTCTTTGCTACAATATATAAGCATTAATATTTTTTGAAATTAAAACAGTATTATATTACACTTTTTAATAAAAAAGTTGTTCATATGAAAATCTCACATTTTTTATGGTGGACACATAGATCTTTTTAAAAATATAAAGAAGTTCCTAACTGATTTAACCGCAGAGGCTTTGGGAATTTCAACAAAAACAGTATTAAGACAGACTCTTTGTGAGTGAATTAAAAAATATATTTTAGACACAATATTTAAACTAGAAATAGCTATATTGAGGGTATTACTAATTACTAAGTTTAAAATGTTGCAGTAGAACTGCTCATAGGATTAAGTTCAAATCAAAAGATGAAAATTATTATACTAAGCTTTATTTGTATGGTTTTGTAAACTTATTTTCTTAAAATAAAATAAAAGCAATCGAAAAACTAAAAATCTAAAATCTAACTAAAAAACTAACTACGCAAAAATAGTTTATTCTCATCGTCCAAAAAACTCCATCTCGTGAACTGCCATATCTTCAGTTATGACGAGAGGAACGACACCAATTTAGCTCATTTTCTCAGTCTTTTCTTGTTTTATAAATCTTTTTTAACAGTAGTTGTACAAACTTTTTGAATTAGTTTTTTTAAATGCGTTGTTTTGAAGGGCATCAAAGAGTCTTCATACTTTTTGTCATTACTGTGTTTCTTTAAATTCTGCTCTATAGTTATCACGGATGGGACTGAAGATCGAAAAAAGCGTGGAATTTTCGAATGAACAGTTTATCTTTGTCGCCAATTTTCTTGACTATTTTTCTGAGAATATCTGAATACTTCTAAATATCTACTTTACAAAATATTTTGACTACTTGACAACAAATTTTTGTTTTGAAAGTTTACTTTTATTGTCAATTTAAGCTTTGATAGACAGACAGGCTTGCAACTGCCAACTGCAATCTGGGGCCAACAATGATTTTCGAAGCTATTTTCTGTCTTCTTTATAGCAGAAAAATAAAAAAGGGTAGCAAAGGGACTTGGGGTATTGCAAGGACTATATCGACTGCTGTCTTTTATATTTTGCATATAGGCACATAGAGGGCGACCAAAGTCTTTAAACTTTTACAGAGGTTGCCTACAGAATTCAACTAGTCATGTCTATTTAACTGGACGACTGTAGCTGTTACAAAAACAAATGGTTTAATGCCAAGGTCTGTAGAGGATAGATTGCCTGGAAACTCTATGGTCGAAGCGGTGTCAGAGGTGACAGCGTGTCATTTGGAGTGCCAAGATTTGATTAGAGCGCTATGTTTGCATGTGTTTTTAAGTATTTTTAATCTTCGATGGTTTAATTGTTACATTTGTGGTGTTTTTCGGACTATATTTATTTAAAAACTGTAAATACTTGTTCTAGTTTAGTTATACTTTCTACTTGCAGTAATTTTAACGGACATATGAAGCTAAAAGCTTACCAAGACATTGTGCATTTCGCATATTGTGTATAAGTTAAGTTTCATATTTGAGTCAGTTGATGTATTTTATGAATATTGCTATTAGGGACAGTTTAAGAAAAATAACAAAACATATTTACATTTAAATAAATAAAGGAACACAACAAATTTGAAGATTTTGCGTTTCTTAATATAATATGACGTAATAAGGAACACTTTAGGCTAAGTAACGAAAAAAAAAATCGGTGCGATGGACTATAAATACTTTTTATTTAAATGGGCACTCCGGATGACGTCATTTCCCGCGTTCAACAACTGGCTCTGATTGGTCAGAAAGTTACCAGGTAACCTATCCCATACAGACCTTGGTTTAAAGCAACCAGTGACGTGAATGTTTTAATCAGGATTACAGTCAGGTTCAATGACCTTTCAAATACTGTCGATAACTTGTGTAAAAGTATAAAGACTTTGGAGGGCGACACTGATCGAATGTTTTTACATGACATTTAGCAATAATTCCTCTTGAAGATCAAAGGAACGTTACTGCCAAATTGATATAGCATCATTTGTTTACCGAAAGTCATCACTGAGCTTCGACAAACGAACCCCGATCGACGAATCATCCTCCACCAAGACATTAACACCAGTATTTACTAAAGGGTGCTAAGTGCTAAGTCCTACAATCCTAGGTTTAAAAGTCTACATTTTGATTGAATATTTATATAAATTGTTCATACATACCTTGCGATATGGGTCATCTTTTTTTGTTTTTACAAAGACATAATTTCCACACAAAGGTTATAAATAAATAAAAATAATCAAATATTTTGATTTAACAATGGTAGCCATATTTAAACCTCCAAATGTCACTAGGAAATGTCGAATAAAAACGGTGTAAGTCAGTGTCAGCTGTCCGCTATATTTTACATGATAATTAGACAAGTTAGCGACGATTAAATCGATGGTTGATTGTTTTAGTGAATGAGTAATTGAAAAGGGATTCTAATATATATTGTGCTTTTTACAGTATTTAAATATTGATACGTATTTAATACGGTAATGCATCTACAGATATAGTTTTAAGTTATTTATGTATTATTTAGCTTTGAATATTTTTGTATGTAAGTTTTTTTGTCAATCATGGATTATTTCTATTATTTTTCGAACTTTAAACCACCCCTCACACCCCTACTACAATTTGAGACTATTTTTAACGGGAATCCTACGACTGCACGGACTAAGTTTCCAAAAAATGACATTTGGTTACAAAATTTTTATGTGGTTTTTCTTTATTTCTAAAGTTAATTTGAATTTATATGAGATGGAACTCAGTGAGAAATGCTTACTATCAAATTGCACATTAGGGTGAACCAAATCTTTGCAGTTATTTGTCTTGTGAGTATTGAAAAAATACACTTAAACCGGTCGGTATCAAGTCCATAGACTTGATACTTAAACCCGGTCTACAATGCGAAGTCTTAAGGTCTTAGTAAATACTGGTGTATAAGTTCCCACAAAGCACAAAAAAACCATTGATTTTTTAACCCAATAAAACGTCGAAATGTTGAACCATCCTCCATACAGTCCCGATCTGTCCCAACGATTTCTATACCTTTTTCGAAAATCAAGAATTTTCAAAGATTTCAGTCGCCAGAGAATGCAATTTTGACAGTACCAACAAACGAATGGAATTACAACTTTGACAACTGGTTTGAGCGCATCCAAAAGTGCATTAATTTTCATGGAGAATACTTCGAGAAACAATAAAGTCTTTAAAAGTTATTTACTGTTTTATCCCAGCTGTATATGCAAAACTTAAAAGACAACCCGTACATTGTTATAAAATTGTTTGGATATTATATATGATTTTATTTTTAATAGTTGAAGGAAGAATCAGCATAGTTCGAGAATGCGGTTACATCCCCGACCGGAACGATAATAAACAGTGCACTCGACGATCCGGTACCGCCAACGTCCAACTGCTGTACTGCGCATGCACTACGCCGCTTTGCAACCACGCATCGCCCTCTGCGTTTCGTCCGTCTTTTCTATTAGAAAGCTTCTTTTTGGGAGTGGTAGCACTGGTATTCATTTTTGGTCGCTACTAATAGACATTTTAAGTAAATAGTAGAGAATTTAAGCCTTTTTCTTTGACGTTACTAGCCTTTTATTTAAGTTACTCGAAAGACGTCACGGTTACTTAGAGTGACCAGTTGTATGCCAATATTAGTCAGTGGCAGATTTTTGATTTATTTATTGTTAATATACACTTTAATTTTAACATTTTTTAAACAAACAAGTTTGAAAAACAAACATACGCGCTTTACCTTAAACTTTTCAAGCTACCACATCTCATAGTCTGGTTACCCTGTGTGGTTACTCGTGACGTCATGGTTAATGTTACACAGCTGCGGAGGAAAAATAGAAAACGAGTAACCTTCAGGTTACCTAATTACTTGTTGTTACTTCAAGGAAAAAGCCTTTTAAACTCAGATCAAACTACGTAACTGGGCAATATACGGTTGAAGACCATAAAATACTAGCAGCTAACCAAAGGAATGCAAGGCAATATTTTAAGCTGCCCATGCTCCACTTTCTCCTTAAACTCCTGTCAACAGTAGTCGATAATTACGTTAGTTGACTATAAAGTATAAACTGACTTTAATTCTCTATTAGGGAAATTTTCAAAATTGAAAGTAAGTTTATGAACCAAGCTGGGCCCCCATAGTTTATTATAAAGAACAAAATATAAAAAATCGTCTAAAATCATAAAAGAAAATGGCATAAGAGTACTATGTTAAAAACGAAATTAATAATAATCGGACATTATCAAAAAGTCATTCTTCAAACCAAGACAAGAGCAAAATCGAAGTTTTATATAACGTCTTTTATCAAAACCGGACAAAATCAAAAAGGACCAAATCATAAAAAGGGGTAGGGCCTAGCGTGTCACCTAAAGAAGAACGGTTCTGATATTGCTATGCAATTGAAGCGTCCTCACTGCAATTTCTTTACTGTCATGCCTAAAGAAAACGCCGTATCTACTATAGGGATTGCTATTGCACACACGACATTTTCATTAAGCAAGGCCCATACTTAAAAAAAAGGTCAAGTGTTGAACCCTAGGTTAGGATTCATTTGCAATTAATTGACCAAGGGGTTCGGTCCGGTTCGGTTGGATTCGATCCGGCTCGGTTAACACCGATTTCGACCTCTTGCGAGCTTTTATACCACAAACTTCAGCTTGAGAAAAATCCTCCGAATTTTTAATGTATAATGCAGTCATAAACACATCAACTCTAGGTAAATTGTCTGATTGTCCTTTTATAAACCCCGCATCAACCATTTTCAGTCTTTAACAGAATCACAAAACACTAAATTAAGAAAATTTAGACAAAACTACGTCCGGAAATAACTGAACACCACGTTCAAAGCTCCAATAAGTACAATATCAATTATTTACGTGTTGTTTGAATGTCGGTGAACGGTCGCATCGATCGAGATCCAAAGACGTGACGTCACAACCAATGGCAGGGCGTTTTAAGAACAGGTCAAGTTATTCAAACCTTTATTTCTTAGGTAATTTAATTGTTATGGGAATTTTTCTTTTTCTAGGAAGTTTCTTATGATAATACCTTACGATTTTAATTGTTTTTAAAGGATTCGATTTTTTGGGCAAGTTCCCTGTTAATTGACCAAGAGATTCGGTCCGGTTCGGTTCGATTTGGTTCGGTTCCGTTTGGACCTCTCAAAAGAAGGACAAGGGAGCAAATTTTAAATTTTTTAATGTATTTTTGGATCCAAAAACAACAATATTATTTGGTCCCGATTTAAATTTGCCGCCAAACTTCCATGAGACCGATTTGTATGAGAGGAAGAGAGACGGAACCAGTATATATAAAAAGAAAGGAGACAGTTGCTCATGCTAGGCCCGGCCCGTTTTTATGATTTTCTTCTTTTTGATTTTGTCCGATTTTGATAAAAGGCTTTATACAAAAATTCGATTTTGCTCTTCTCTTGTTTTGATGAATGACGTTTTTGTATAATCTCCGGTTATTAAGAAATCCGTTTTTGCTATTGGACTGTTATACCATTTTCATTTATGATCTTGCCCGATTTTGTTTTTGTCATTTACGTCGATGGATAGGGATTCACCAAGTTCTTTTCTGTCTCTTTTTTATTATTGGTGCAATAAAGACGAGCTTATCTAATTTAGGCTAGACGAAAGCTGCCTGAACCTAAGGAGGTTTTTTTATTCTTTTCTTTTTAACCTACGTCCAATTTGTTAACCGTCTTGAATTTGTTTAGATAGTCTTTAATTTTTTATTCGATGTTTTGTTTTCTATGCGGAACCAATGATTACAAAACTTGTACACAGATGGGCAACCCAACAAGCTTCGTAACAGCAGCGGACAGATGGCTCTGCCGTGTCATCATTGGAACTACATGAATATACGGCAGAGCCATCTGTCCGCTGCTGTTATGAAGCTTGTTGTACACATGTCTGTGTACAAGTTGTGTAATCATTGGCCGAACTTATAATAATGTGCTTTTTATCTTCTATTATCGGTTTTAAAGTAGAAGAGAAATTATTACTTGACAAGTTAATTATAAAAAAAGATTCATTTGCCAAAAATAATTTGATAATTAAACTATACGACGTGGCCGTAAAAAGACCCCTTGCTAACTTTAAAGTCGTTATTACCTTTTTGCCAAATAAATATAAAAAGTTGTATGATTGAAAATAATTTTTTGAGGGTCCATTTACGACCGCCTTGTATATGGGTTCTAGGTATTATTTATTATATCGTCCAAATTCTGATAATTAGCCAAATAAATATTAAAATATTTTACAGAGAAAGTGTTTGTAGGTAATTGAACATAAGAGCTTTTATTTTTATGAAATATCCTAAAAGATGCATATTTTTTAGTTTTCCTATAATTTCGTGCCTTTCAAATATTTTTAAAAATATGTAGATGATATCTATAATTTTTATTTTAAACCTTTGGACTTTTATTCAGGATAGAGTTAACTTGGAACAAGCTTGCTAACGAATTAATTAATTTTGTAAAGCACATTTCCAATAGATTAGTTTTTATTTTTAGCCGCTAACCTTTTTTTCTGAAATAAACATCGCCCCTTATAATTCCTTGTTTAAAAAAGGCTTACTTATTAAAAGAAAAACTACTTACTGTGTATTTTTTAAAATATTTATAGTTTCACTCTAAAAATAGGCCATTAAATGAGTAGCGCACTCAGGAATATATTTTGGAGGGGGGTAGGGGGGCGAGACACCATAATGCCGTATTTTAAGCTATTCTATTTTTTTCTTCATGAAAATATATAAAAAATCTTTGGGCTTGGGGGACGCGGGCCCCAAGCCTTTCCCCCCCTGGGTGCACCCATGATTAAAATTATGAAAATACATTTGTTACGAAAAAGGGTTTAATTAAAAATAAATCAATAGTTTTTGCTAATGCATCCAAGGCTATCAAAACGGACGGGCCACGATCCTCCACTTTGTTGACGTCACATCCGGGGCTGATTTTTTTTTGATGGTCACGTTACGACACAGCTGATTGTCTTTAAAATATTGAAGTTGAAATGACGGTTCATGGATATTTCATTTTTTTAAAAATAAAGCCGTTTTTGAGATTGTTTTTACTTTATTCTGGCAGAACAATTTTTTTTAAATGTATAGTTAGCCCTAATTTTTCATAGCCGCTTCATTAGCTCACACAAAAATTAAGTTTAAAGCAGAAGCGAATGTGACAATCACATATGACAAAGTCAAATACATGTCAAATATAACAGTTAGCATGTGGTACATGGCGGGTAATTTGAATTCAAAATAAGGAATGCTAAATCTTGAAGATTTTAACCTTTTAATCATGTTGCTTCCTTACAAACCTTTGGTGGAATATCGGGATGGTGTCTGAGAATATTTTACTGAAATTTTGCGGAAATCTGTAGTGCCATTTTGAAAATATGATTAAAAAACGTCTGACCTCCCATAAGACCCAATGTAAAATTCAGCCCCGGGAGAACAGCTGATTTTTTCAGGGTCGTGGCCTCTATTTTTGTGTTGGCCTTGATGCATCAAGTATAAATATTTTTGTTTTTGCGTATTTTTGACATTTTTCCCCCTAGATTTTTGAAGAAAATAACTTGTTAAAGAAATATTTTAAATATAATTTTAATAGATTTTAATTTGTTGTCCTACCTATTTCTTAGTCTTAAAAAATACACAAATATATTCTTAGTGTGTTTAGGTTGCGAATAAAAACAGTTTGGGTTTTAAACACTACCCACAAAGAACAATCACGTGTTTAATATGTAAAAAAGGCGTGGGAAAAAAAAGCGTTGATATTAAAAGCTGCTAGAAAAACACGTTTATTTCATATATGAACGTTATAAAAAATAACGTTGCTAAAAACTGCGTTTTAATAACGCCATTATCAAATTGAAACAGCAATGTTTTTTGATATGAACCGCATTAGATTTACGCCTTTTTTACACGAATTTGAAAACGCGACTTACATGGCTTTTCTACCGAATATTTTTGAGATTTTACTAGCAGTTCTCTGGCCTCTAAACTCCAAAAACCTGTTAAGGAACTGATCTCTGATCCTTCAGGCATCTGTTATTAACCTGATAAATAAACATTAATAAATAATAAAAAAAAACATAATGTATGTATAGATATTTTTTCTCGCCTTGAGCGCCATCTTATAAATTATCCTAAAGTGTTGTAGTCTTAAACTAGTAAACTTTTATAACTTCCTTTCGCGTCACTATTAAGTTAAAGAAATGTTATTAAAAAAAAGTGACAAAAAAAGAAGCAAAAAGGTAGTAAGTAGGTTTGAGAAGTCTGAATCTAGTGGCGTTTTAGAACATGTTGTGGAGGACTTTTCAAGTGTGAATTTGGCACATGAAAATAACGAGGGTAAAAAACACGTCATATACACAGAAACATCAAAAAGAAAATTTTTATAGCTTGATTTCTCCTTGGTTTTAAGTTATCTTTAAGCATGTAGATTTAACAAAATAAATATTACATGGTATGAAGTTGTCTTCAAGTAAAAAAATACTTTGTTATTTTTGTTCACGTTAATTTAACGTTGATGTGATTTTTGTGTTATTTTGGTAATGGGGGTAAAAAATAAAAACTGATACCTATACCAAATGGATATGTACTTTACAAAAAATTGCTTGTTCCAAATCGTATCTTGTATAATAGGTCTATCAACTTAATACCTATTTTTCATTATTAAAATTTTACTAAAAAATTATTCTAAACGAACCTGACTAAAATGATACAAGTTACCAGAAACTACTGGTAATACTTATGCCCTGGATGCCACATTTACCTGGTATTTAGTATCCTCTGTTTTTTATTTGATGGCCACTATAATAGCTTAATTTTACCTAGGCAAAAAATTTAATAGACAAACTTAATACTTAAATAATGTATGTGTAGCATATTTTTGATTTAGAAAAAAGGTATAAAAAACTCGTTTGATCTCTTGGTGTAAGTTTAAATCTTGTTAACTACTTTTAAATTATAGATCATTTTTATAGTTAGCGGTTATAAAAGTTATAAACTAAAGGGTAAAATATTTTATCTTCGTTTAACAGTATTCTAAAGTTTAGAGCCGGTTTCTCAATAGAGGGTTAGCCCTGACCCGTGGGTTATCTTTAATAGCTGTCTTTTTTTAGCATGTGGTAAATATGTCAGTCATCTCTTTTTTTAACCCACGGGTCAGAGCTAACCCCCTCTTGGGAAACCGGCCCTTAGTCACGGAAATATCTATTTTCTTGATCATGACTAATCTTTGTAATTATTTAACAAAACGCAAGTATTTTTTATCTTTTTTTTAATAGCGAGGATCTCGTTTAATAAATTCACCACTTCACCTCGTTTGTTAATGATTTCGGAAAAATGAACAGATTTTTTTTGGTTAACAACTCTCGCTTTAAAACAAATATAAAAAATGTATTTTGTTATAGCGTTTTAAAAAGAATTTAACAAATATAGACGTTTTTGACCAGTGAAATCTAAGGACACTCATCGTAAGCTTTACGATAAGTGACGTTAGTAAAAATCGCTTTAAAATAATGATTTTGGTAGTCATTTCGCTTCTGAATATATAAAGTAGTTCAAAAATAACAAATTAGTTCAAAAATAGCAAGCGTTGATGCTTTTCTGTTGTCTCTAAAGGCCTTCACACACACCTCCGTAGCATGGTGCATAACGCGTGGCATGGGGCTTTCAACCTATCAACGATCGAATAGCAGCGGCCATATTGGTTTTGCATAAGAAAAGTCCATAAGGTTGAACTTCTATGCGCCATGCTATGCGCTATGCATTTTTGTGTGTGATGGGCGTAAGCGCGAGCACTAGCTAGTAACCTTCGATGCACCGTAGCAAGGTTTGGCTAATCCATTCTCCCTCTTTGTTGTTTTGTATGTGAGCAACAAAGACTTAGTTGCGATTAAACCCATAATCGCGCTTGAATGCTTACTGTGCATCTAAGGGTTAATAAAAAGAAATGTAAATTACGAGAACCACATAATTTTATGAGAGAGAACTTATTAGGGACTTATTGCTATAAAGCAAGGCATTAATGGTGCCAGGCACTATTCTGACAGTTTCGCATGATAAGAACAGCTGTCTTCTTTCAAAATTAGGTCTGTGTATTATAAAAGCCAGAATTAATAATGCCGCCACTATTAATGGAGAATAAACGACTGGATTTATAAATTCGACTTGGGTATGTAAATTTTGAAAGATCAACTGTCAGTTTTCAATGGAAAACTGACAGAATGGTGCCTGACACTATTCTTCTGACAGTTTCGCATTATAAGACCAGCTGTCTTCTTTCAAAATTAGGCTTTTGTGTATTATAAGAGCCGGAATTCATAGTGCCGCCATTATTAATGGAAAATAAACGACTGCCTTTATAAATTCGACTTTCGTATGTAAATTTTGTCAGTTTTTAATGGAAAACGGACAGAATAGTGCCCGGCACTAATACTGCCTGGCTTTATTGCAATAAGTCCCTATTAACTGATTTAAACATATTCCTTATTTTCAAATAATCATATTAGGCATAAAGCTTTAATTGTCTTTCTTATTCCTTTACAAGATGCCTTCGATATATTTTGAAAATTGTTTTACACCACATCAGAATCCAGGGCCCCTAGTTTTAACTCGTGCTCATTGAAGACCCTATAAGTGTGCTCAGAAGCTACCTAATCAGAATTGGAATAACTACAAAATCGTTATTTAACTGAAACGATTTTCCAAAATGTTCCCAATAACTAAGGCAGTTATTTTCTCTATTTCACAAAAACCCTGTTACTTATGTATATCTTATAAAAAGTGAATTTATCTTTCTGATAGTAATAAACAAACGCATTTATTTTAAATTAGATGATTTAGATGCCACGATGTTAAAAAATTTTAATTTTACTTACAGTGGCGCACCCAGGAAAATTTCTTGGGAATGTGTGGGAATAGGCCTCTTAGAGGCCGAAGCCTCATAATGTCGAATTCTAAGCTTTTTTTGTGTTTTTTTCTGAAATATGTGGAAAATATGTTAAAAAAATCTAAGGCTTCGGCGTTACCCGAGCACCCCCCCCCCCCCTAGGTGAGCCCATGATACTTAGTAAATACTTAAATGTAATCTATGTTAAAGCGAATATCACTGCCCAAATTTGGCGAAATATAAACTGGAAGAATGGACGATTTTTACAAGCTTTTATCTGTTTAACTATGGTAAAAATACGGCGAGTTGTCTTTAAAAACTATTCAAACAATAGGAACTTTTTGGACCAGCAAATCGCTTCTAATTAACAATTTCTTTATGGCTATTTCGCTTACTAATTATGCACCCTATTTAAAAAATAACTATAACGATAACAAATGCAGCTGTGTGGATAATAGGGAGATTTTGGGCAGCGTATTTTACACTTTGTTCCCGTTATTGTTATTACTGAGTCTGCGCATTAGCAGCTTCTCGCTCCTTTTTTGTTATGTACGTAACGGCGCCCGGTACCTACGGTGGCCGTCCTTTAATGTTACCGTTATTTTTTAAGGTTAGTTTTGTAATGTTTTTTTTTTAATGCAGTCAAATTTTTTACTAAAACTCAATAATTTGGTTTGTAAAAAACCATAAATCTATTAAAAATTAATAAACAAATATAAAAAAAATAAAAAGTTGAAGGAGTATGAAACTACTAAATTAACGTTTTTTTTATGATTATCTTTAGTGTTTCAAAATATATCTTTATTGCCCTGATTGTTACCCTTATTCTTAGTAGCAATAACGGTAACAGCTGTCAAATTTTCTGTTATTTTAACTGACTCAAAATGTCCATATTTTTTAGCGAAGTAGCCACATGAATCGTTATTTTAGAGGCTAGCAGCAGAAACCGTTATTTAGAGGTCGAAAATGTCACTAATAACGGCTAATTTTGTCACGGATCATCATTTGTTTGATCATCCGTGGTTTTATTGTTCTGAGACCCGAGTGGTGAGAACGAGCGCCACGTTGCCAAGTTTTCACTAAAGTATTGGTCTTCGGTAAAAGCACGCGGTAATCATTCGCATTTTAAAATGGAGCCCGGAAGAACTCTATTTAGTTTTGCTGAGAAATTTCTCTTGAAACACTTTTGGGGGGGGATTGATCGTTTTTAAACCCCTCTCTAAGTATAGCCTTGAATGTAGGAGAAATGGGGGAGATATTATTGTAGCCAATTTATTCAAAAGTCGTCCATTTGAGTTACAGATAAAAAATGATTGGCTTTTGCAAACTGCCTCCATAATGTTAAAATTATTTTCCGTCCAAATTTTTAAGTCCATCGTTGATTAAATCGTACCTAAACTCCACTTGTGACCTAATAGTATAATGATCCAAGTAAACATTTATACATAAAATTCGTAAAATACAATGTCGTTAAAAGTTGTTGTTTTTGAGTGATGATACATCGTTTTAAAAGCTCAGAGCTGGCTATGCAACTCAAATTACCATTACCTACTCAGAAATAGAGTGAGCTACGATTTCTGAAGCAGCTTAATTTAGTAATTAGTAAATAATGAATAATGATAAATTTTTTAACCTGAGTTGACCTGGCGAGGGTTACCATCAAAGATTACTTATAAAACTCATCATTTTGAAATTAAAAATATGGACGGACTTTATTATGTGTATTTTGTAGATAGAATCACTGATCATTTTCTTTTTAACGTTTTTATTGGGTTGGAACAAAATTAATGAAACGGGGCGAGTTCGTAAAGTCATCGTCTACAAAACTCAATAAGGTATTAAATTCGTTGAAATACACCTGGTTCCAAAATTATCATATGAATTCTACCGTCATCAATTGATGGCATCGACGCTCAACGACTCTGGGGTTCGATGAATGTCAATAACGTCAAAATCAGCTGTTTTTTGTTTACCTGGTTAAATTTTTCTCTTTTTTTTTGTTAAAATGTTTCACGATGTAGTAAGTAAAGTTACGATGGACATGTTGGAAGACATATTAAGATTAAATCTCAGATGATGAAGCTAAATGAAGATCTGTAGTTAATTTTCATATCTTCATACCACTGCAATGCAGGATTAAGGATTGATTACTCATGCAGGGTACTCTTTAGAAAAGAAAAAGTGAGGTTAGGAAGTCTGATTTTATTGCGTTTTTTGTTGGTTTATAGGTCATTACAAATCAAGACGGTAAACGATTTTAAATATTCAAGATATTTAAACAATCTCATAATTTCCACCATCTGCAGTGGCAGCTGGACAAATTTTTGTATTCGCGATATAAAATACGTTAAATTTCGTTTCCTTACATTTGTGCTAATCCGATAAAATATAGAATAGTGTACTTAAGCATAAATTATGGTTTAGTATTAGTTTTAAATCAACATTTATTTTTTATTTACTTGCTACGTATTAAAATATAACAGAGGGGCAACCTGTCGAAGGATTTTGGAGGAAGGGAAGATTAAATTTCTGAGATGATAAAAAATATTTTTTCTTGAAAGAGGCCCAAGCCCAACCTTTTTTTTTAAATTATTGTTGGAGTGAGTTCGTTTCGAAGGTGCATGCGTTTTGTGTCACATTTATCACGTCATTAGTTTTTAAAAATGATACGTTTTTCGGTGCTGTAATTTTCGAACTTAAGTTTTTTCTTCTTATTTTACGGTTGAAATTGTATCATTCTTTTGCGAAGAAAGCAAAATATAAACGTAATGCGTAGCAAAAACCCTTTCTTTTAAATATACTTAGGTAGATGTTTTAATCAAAATAGACTGTGTTAAATTACGTCCTTTTTAATAGGAAATATCACTATAATTATAATCAGGAACATTTAAGAACAGAGTATAAAAAATATCATACCAGGATTTTTGTATGAGTTTTTCGGGCACTTAAAAGAAGTTCTTCGTCCGAATCTGATGATCTGGATGATTCACCATCATCATTCTTTAAAAAATTTATTGCCAATTTCGCCGCAAAGCTGTTTATAGGCAACATTTCTCAAAAAGATTTATGCAATTTTAATAACTTGAAATTTGAGGTTATGATATAAATCCATCCATGAACAGGCATCGACTCCACGGGCCGATGGCTATTTTGCCGTCCTTAGTAAGACCCACCTATCTACGTTTTCATTTATTTCGAGAAAAGCGAGTTTAAAGTTTAAATGCTTGCTAAGAGTACATAGTAATATATTTTTTTTGTTTTTCAAAATAAAATACTTTCGAACAAAAATTTCGGGTATTTTTTTTTTTAACGGATGAAAGTAACCTATTTAAAGTCATTTTCGGTCCTAACTCATTTTTGATTTTTTTGCAGATAGGTGGGTCTTACTAAGGACGGCAGTATTGTTGTCAACAATCGATTACATCGGAAATGTAGAAGACCTTGTTTGATGGCATGTGGATCGCGTCAGAACTTTTTAAGAACCTGTTAGATTGCATCGATGAGATTAAGAACTCTCCCGATATCCACTCTTTTTAAGGCTGCTTGACATGGAGCAATACACTTGCAGTTGTATGCAAGATTAGGGTCTCCGAATGAGACATATTTGTTTGTTTATACAGGGCTATCAAAATGGACGGGCCACGATCCTCCACTTTGTTGACGTCACATCGGGGGCTGATTTTTTTTGATGGTCACGAACCGACACAGCTGATTGTCTTTAATACATTGAAGTTGGAATGACGGTTCGTAAATATTTGATTTTTTAAAAAATAAAGCCGGTTTTCAGATTGTTTTTACTATATTCTTGCAGAACAATTTTTTTTTTAAATATATAGAGTAATCGTTAATTTTTTAGAGCCGCTTCATTAGCTTACACAACTAAATTTAAAGCAGAGGCGAATGTGTTCGTTTCTGCGTGGAAAGTAATCGGATCATCTACATCTATTTGTTTATGTTCGGCACTCGGCAGACTTTTAAAACTTAATATAGTTATTTACATGTCTTTACCAAAATTACATCATCATCTACATCTTTTAAAAAATTACATTTTTTATAGTGTAATTTTGTTTTAAAAAGTTTAACGCTGGTATGTATGAATTCTAAATGAACATTATCGTAAAAAATCATTATAAAATCGAGAAAGTTTTACTGTTTTACAATACAAACAAATACATGTCAAATATGGCGCTCTGCTACAGAATAGCGCCCTACAAAATAACGCTGCTTCAAAATAGCGCTGCCATAAAATAGCGCTGCTACAAATTGGCGCTTACAAAATAGCGTGCATCAAAATAGCGCCTTACAAAATAGCGCTGCTACAAAATGGCGCTGCCACAAAATAGCGCTGCCACCCAATAGCACGCATCAAAATAGCGCGCATCAAAATAGCGCTGCTACAAAATAGCGCGCATCAAAAACGCGCTCAAAAAACATCATTAAAAACAACATTTTATAGCAGCGCTATTTTGTTGGCGCTATTTCGATGCACGCTATTTTGTAGCAGCGCTATTTTGTAGCAGCGCTATTTTGTGGCAGCGCCATTTTGAACCAGCGCTATTTTGTAAGGCACTATTCTTTAGGAGAGCCGTCAAATATAACATGTGGTTCATGGCGGGTAATTTGAATTCAAAATAAGTAATGCGAAATCTTGAAGATTTTAACCTTTTAATCATCTTGCATCCTTAAAAAAGTTTGGTGGAATATCGGGATGGTCAACCCCCCGAGAACAGCTGATATTTTCAGGGTCGTGGCCTGTATTTTTTAATTGGCCTTGTTTTATACAATAGTTGTCATATCAGGCACCCTAATCTTGCATGCAACTGCAAGTCCATTGCTCCATGTCAACCGGTCTTTAGACATCCGTGTGCATTGCATGAAATGATATTAAGTGTATACATTATAAATATAACTATTTATTTAATAAAATAAGGTACAACATAGACGACATTTAAATTCCAAAAACTCACAATTGTTCTTGATTGTAAACTGGTGCAAAAATAAATTTAATTTATTAATTAATTATATAGTGTAAAATTACCTTTCGAAAACGCCTAAAACTATAATTTTAATAAAGATTAATAAAGCTATAACAAGAAAATTATTTTTTATTTCTAAATAACGAATTTTTTTGAGAAAGAGTTCGCTACTGTTGTTCTTGTGACACTATTTTGATGCTGTTAAAGATTTACATCAGTGTAGCTTCAATACAAACCGCATTTTCATTTGAGGCAGAATTTGCATGTCTCGCTGCGAGGCCGAACGAATGCCTCGTTCCCATCCATGCTCAATTGAATAAGTACAATAAAATGAACAAATGCAGTCCATATTCAACTGAATGTTCGTTTGCAGTACCCATTCCATTCGATAGCTGTTGACCGCGGCACGTACATATGCGTATGCTCGCTCGGCCTCGCAGCGAGGTATGCGAATTTTGATGATTGGCGCGACTTCAACGCGGGAAGTTCTGGATAAAAGTGACTGGTTCACTAGAGATATACTTTTTTTCTGAAAATAATTCGCCACAGTAGGTCTATTTAAACAGTGGGGCACCCAGGAATATGTCTTGGAGGGGGGCCCGAGACCAAATGATTCCGTATTTTCCTTAGAAAAAGAGGCGGGTTGTGAAGGGCCCCCCCCATGATTCAAAGACAAAGTAAGTTCTAGACCTATCAATTTTTCCATATTGATTGACTCAATTTTATTTAAATTTCAACCATTATATCTTCCAAAGGCTTTCTGCGTAAATCAGGAACTAAGCAGTCTTCAGTTGGGTATCCAACGGGCAGCAGTAAACTCAGTTTTTCATAGTTTGGGCGTCTGAGCAGGGTTCGGAGAGCTGGCCCACAATTTAACGGGGTGGATGTTAATGAGACTAATCCAGCATTCTACATTAAAAAAATAAAAAGCGATAATGAATTACTTGTATAGAATTACAAAAATAGATAATGGTCAAAAATATGATGACAGATTATGAATATAATTATTTTCCAGCTAAATACCCAAGAAAAAATTCACTGTCCCGATCTGTAACACAAGGACTGTAACTGCAACGGTAAATTTTCAGGTCAAGCCAAATTTATAAAGCAACGTTTTTTAAAGATTTGTTCAAGTTTTCAACGGTTTTGTTTGGAAAAATGTTGATTTTACAATCTTAATTAAGTTATGCGTAACATCCGCGTTACAGAATATCAATCTATAGGTTTTAAGTTTTCAAACACAAAACGATTTATTATCAATAATTCAAAAACTCTGCGACATTTTTCGTCGCGGTCCTCTATAACCTACTACTAAAATATGGTGTAAAAGTTAATGTACTACCCAAAGTTCTTTTTTTGTACGGTTGATAAATTATACCTGGATTTGGAAAGTGATATCAAGTCACCCCGGTTCATGGCAAATCCCTAAAGAAATGGCCGGCCTATGGATCTTATATATCAAACTTTTACGTCACTGGTGATCCAGCTGATTTTTGTAAACAAAGATTAATTAGAATATCTGTTTAATGAACAACTATACTTGATATTGTATTAAAGTGACACCGCGTCATCAAAACCATGATGGGCGGGAAGGGAGTAGAGGGGTACATACAGTGGCCCGCACTTCCTTTAATTTTTTTATTGATATTGATTCCCAAAATGAGGCACTAATTAGTCATTAGCTTACTATTTAACTTGCTTTTTATTGATGTTCGGTTCGGTTCGGTTCGGTTCACTCTTATCTGGTTGTTACGAACATATTACTGATTTAGCCGGGCTTTGACGTTTTCTATTCGTTGTTGTTTTGACTGTTTATATCAAACAAATTATGATAGGGCTTTTTACAAAACAAGTTACCGGTTTTGCAACTTAATCAATATTTGCGCACGTTTTAATATAATTTTGGACCCTCTTTTATGTTTCGGATCTTTATTCATTAGGTAGGTACCTATTTGATCTCTCTTTTAAAAGGTCTTAGTGTTTTATCCTTCGAACATTAAACCCCGAGCGGCACACTGCATGTACAAAGTAAAACACTAATTTTTTAAGGCTTCTTTACTTAGATTTTGCCGCAAAATTTGGTTTACCATAGCTATGACGCGGTGCCACTTTAATACAACAGCAACTATAGTACTTTTAATTTTTATTAATTTTTTGAAAACCAAGGCAATTTTCCAACTATTTTTGGGTATATTGTCACGAGGGCGTTTTAACGTGACGTAAAGTCCATATCATTATTTTTGGGATAACTTTTTACGATTTTTTTTCGCTGGCCTATTTGTTATGGTAAACAGCTGATAACTGTCAAAAAGTTATCTCAAAAATTATAATATAGAGTATAACACAGTTTAAGTTAGGTTTATGTTTTTATTAACAATACTTATAATTACTACTTACATTATATACATCTTGCTAACAAAATGCGTATCCTCTAGATCGCTCGACTTCTGACAATCTTCACTGTTAACTTGTTTGTGTGGGACGTTACGTTCTCAGCTTACAACTAACTGCTAAACTCTTTTGGAGATGCTATTATTAAAAACCGTTTACCATTGATAGGATATCGAGATGTGTTTTGTTTCCTGTAAAAACCTCATCGATGACCGGTCAATCGCTTATGGTTTTTATTCTGTATACAGTTTATTACACGTTTTAGTACAAATTGAACAATATACAGAAGTTCATTTCCTCAGATTGTTTAGGGTTAATGTGCACTTGCTTATAAACGTAACTTGTGCAATTTAGTTAATAGGACAATATTTTCTATTCTGACAATATCCTTCTAAAATATTCTTAAGACGTATAGTCGTTATTTTTTTTAACCCGCTTCATTTTTCTTTACAGAAAACTTAAAATACAAGTTAAACTGAACATGATCGTTTAATATCTACGACTTGGGAAGTAAACAAATGAGTGTAGGTGTTAGCGGATTACTTTTGATGCTGAAACGAACACATTATTTTCTTCCAATTTTAATTATTGTGTAAAGAATGACTACACTTCTCAAAAATATTATTTTATAAGGATATACCAAAAAACAGTTAGAAGATTGCCTTGGTTATCAAAAAATTCCAAAAATATTGGTTGTTTATTAAAGACATATTCTATCTAACTTTTGTTTACAAAAATCAGCTGGACCACCAGTGACGTAAAAATTTGACATATAAGATTCATAGACCGGTCTATTACAGGGACCGTGGGTTTATGGTACTTACTTGTATTGCTGCCAACAATATTCCGGTAGCTAGCGACACACTTTGTTCATTGTAATAATGTAACTTCTTAGACCCGTCTTCTTTAAAACTATATATCTGTTTAAACACCAAAATCAAATATGGCGCATCTGTTAAATACTCTTTGATCCAATTTGTCTTTAACGGTTTTAGATCGGTTGTCCATACTTTGCCCATTCGCTTTTTGTAGTTAATTTCCTCCTCTTCTTCGATTATTTCTCGAATTTTTTGTTTGATTTCTGGGTCTTTGATTACTATGAAAATCCAGGGTTCCGTGTGAGCACCGCTAGGAGCAGTCCCTATAAAATAAAATATAGGTTAGGTTAGGTTATGTGAGTTGTGTGAACGCCGCATCTTCACGCCGACCCAGGTGGTCTAGTGTGTGCACTAAATACAAGATGGCGGGAGGAGCCGCCCTCCCCCAAGGTCGAAAACTCGAATTTATTTTTTGGGACCACAATGTCAACAACAAATGTCAAAATCGGGACTACACCACCTTTTACAAGCTAAAATTATATAATGACTAGATTATTAACCCAGTCTGTATATGTGTTTGTTAGCCCTGTAATTATTAGAAAGTTAGTTAAAATCAAACGTCCCCGAACTTTCAAAACCACAGAATATCATCGGAGAGTAGAAATAAAAAAGGAAAGGTAGCACTTCCTGCGCAGCCTGCTCTCTCCACAAAGAATATCCAGTATTTTTGCCTCACTTTGTATGTATCATTGCGTGGTCTTTTTTATCAGTCGATTTGTCCGCTCCCACTATTCCTTCTTCGTTGGTATATCAAAGCTGTAGAAAGAACATGTAGTCCGTCGATTTAATAAGTATTTAGTTGTTTCAGAATACCTCAGCCAGTTCTGCAAAGTTATCCCTAGCCTCTTTAGGTTGATCTTGGTTTAGGCTTTTAAACCTTGTCGCCTCTCTATCTAGACATGCTGGAGAGGGGAGGTTTAGCATTACTTCAATTGCTTCCAATGCTGTTGATCTCATTGCTGAATTTATGACTCTACACGCTGTTCCCTGTAGTTTAGCTCCGGATATTATTTGCTTCGGTTTTGCTCATCAAGCAATATAGAGCTAGCTGTGATTATTGGTCTCTATATTCTAAAGTAAAGTCACTGCTTGGTTTTGGTTCTATTTCCCATGACCCATGGTGGGCATCGCGGAGTGTCTTGCCATGACGACCCTAAAATGTGATTTGAACAGGCGCTCTCAGGCGTTATGGGAAGACGCGGACGGAATGAGGCAGGCCAGCTGCTTATCGGGGCGGTGAGCGCCTACAGAGTGAGGTCTTTTCTCACACTGGGAGAAAAGATATGAGACAGGCGACAGGGCTCTTGACAGGCTTTTGGGAAGCTGTGTGCTTAGCCCTGGCGATGTCAGAAAGTTTCAACCTAGAAAAATCTACTCCTTTGCCAAGGCGGCGAGTTTTTAGGGCTGACACAGTGGATAGTGGGGTACAACGGGCCCAGCAAGGTGGCCTAAGCGCATGGGACTTTTCCCGCCCACCATTCAGTTATCCATTCCCCATGACTTCCCACCTATTTCGGTAAAAATCCACAATCAGGCCCAGCCAGATAAAGTAAAGCTGTAAAAATTGGTTCTTAAATTTTTAAACTCAATAGTTAAAATCAAAACAATTTTACCTGCAGTTTTTATTATATTCCTTATAACTTCTGCAGGAACATCTTCCGTACTAAAATGCCTCACAGTGCGCCTTTTGTTCATCAGATGATAAAACTCCTCTGATCTTCGTATGGAGTCTTCATTCGATAACTTTTCAAATTTGAGAGGAATATGTTTGAGGTGTTTGTCCAAAGCTGGTAGAAATGAATCGTGTTCTTCGTGTTCAGAGTTTGAGTTCGAATCATTATCTAAAACTAAACAAAGAAATATTAAATCAGGTATTGTCCGATCAGAATAAAATGAGACACAAAAGAGATGGCTTCAATTAACGCTATGTTTCTCTATCGAGTGGCGTGCTATAATTTTTTAATTTATCATTATTAGGTATTAATTTTTTAAATATCAAACAAGTTTCGTGGCTAATCGGGCAAAAAGGAGTTTTTGTTTCCCTCATATTTTTCCGTGGGTAGCCTGAAAGCTTAACCTCACGGGGGTCCAAGATCTAATGGACACCTAATAAGTGTTGACAGTTAACTTTTTCGTCCTTATGGGACTCCTCAGAACCCTTCTGTTCAATGTGACAAATCTTGCGAAATTAATTAGACGGTTTTGTTTCTAATCAAATGTAAATAGTGAGAAAACTATCGCAAGAAGCGCCATCTACCGAGATACGAGAAAAACAAAAAACAAAAGCAGGCGAAACACTGCTATACAATATCGATCAATGAAAAGATCGAATGCAAATAAAAGAAAACAGCTATAGTCCGTGACCTACGACAGCTCTTTGTCTTTCAGGCCGGATCTCCGCATTTTGCATTTTTACCCGTCATCAAGACAGTGAGCGTCAATCAACGGAATTTTTAAGCCAAGTAATACTAACAAACAGTTACTATTACTTGGCCTAAAAATTCCGTTGATTGACGCTCACTGTCTTGATGACGGGTAAAAATGCAAAATGCGTTGATCCGGCCTGAAAGACAAAGAGCTGCCGTAGGTCACGGACTATAGTTGTTTTCTTTTATTTGCATTCGATCTTTTCATTGATCGATATTGTATAGCAGTGTTTCGCCTGCTTTTGTTTTTTGTTTCTCTCGTATCTCGGTAGATGGCGCTTCTTGCGATAGTTTTCTCACTATTTACATTTGATTAGAGACAAAACCGTCTAATTAACTTCGCAAGATTTGTCACATTGACCAGCAGTGTTCTGAGGAGTCCCATAAGGACGAAACAGTTAACTGTCAACACTTATTAGGTGTCCATTAGATCTTGGACCCCCGTGAGGTTAAGCTTTCAGGCTACCCACGGAAAAATATGAGGGAAACAAAAACTCCTTTTTGCCCAATTAGCCACAAAACTTGTTTGATTTTTAAATTCACGGGTACGAAATTCCACGTTTATTAATTTTTTATTTTACTCCTCCTAAGCCTTTTTTTGCTGGAAAACTCCATACCTTATTTTTCTTAAAAAGAAATATTTTTTAAAAATTTTTGTACGTATTATATTATATAGGTAGGTACCTATCTATTTCATTAGGTAGGGGGCGTACGGATCTAGAAATTTAAAAAAATTCCAATTGACTCGAAAAATTGCAAAAATACTGCTAAGATAGGTCGAAATTCACCTAAATAACACATTTTCGGCGTTATCACAAAATAAAAACTTCTTTGAAAATAATACCTTCCCTAGCCATTGCTGCGCGGGCTAGGAAAGTAAAAAATATTTTTTTTTCAGATGTGACTAGGTATGCCTAATTTGAGACAAGAAAAATCAGTTTGATAGTTTTATTTATTTGACTCACTTAAATTTTGTCAAGTTACTTTTGCGACTGAAAGAAGCAGGCACTAAATACATTGTTTACCGGGATGCGTCAGATGAGCCAAATGTGAGATATGTTGAAGACCAAACCTTCTTGATATTTTTACCAAAAAAAAAAAAAAAATTGGGGGAGATTTTGATAAAATTCCTAAAAGGACTCTTTTGTCAATAAAATAAGACTAAAATCAGTTTTTAATTTTTATTTGGCGATAAGTTATTACAAAAAAACTACAAGGGCTCATATTTTTCCATATATTTTAGTGGCGCACATTTAAATAGCTCGAGAACGAATCCTATAACCCCCCAATTTTTTTTGGTAGACATATCAGAAAGGTTTGGCCTTCAACATATCTCAAATTCAGCTCATCTGACGCATCCCGGTAAACAATGTACTTAGTACCTCATCCTTTTAAAAAGAACGTAAATGTTAAAAATGCGTTAGTTTATTACCTTGATTTTGTAACACCTTTTTTTCCTCATTCAAACGCTGTCTTTCAAAGTTTTGGATGTGTTCTTCTTCAGCCTTCTTCACTTTCGTCTTTCTATCGTTGTATACAAAGTAGCACACCCTCACAAAGAGGTAGAGTCCAACACCCAACACAAAATGTTGCCAGTACCCTTCAATACCCATTTTTATTTAAAGTTGTTGGTTGCTTAAACTAAAATACAAGTAAAACTGATAAACAAAGACATTTTTTTGTAAACAAATAAATGTTGTATGCATGCACTGCGAGCGAATCTTGTGTACAATTATTCATAATTATGTGTTGGAGGTCATGTACCGCTGCCCACTTTTTTAATGCCATCAAAAAATTGCCCAAACTCCTCTAGATAGCCGGAAATTTCAGCAGGGTTTAAACACTCCTAAAGAAAATCAAAATCAACGAAGAAACCAAGCCAATGCTCATAAGAAGAGGTGTGGGACAGGGTGACACAATATCCCCTAAACTATTTAACCAGGCCCTAGAAGATATTTTCAAAAAATTAGATTGGGAAGAAATAGTCATGAAAGTAAACAGGCAATAATTGAACCACCTAAGATATGCTAATGATCTCGCCTTAATAATAGATAAGAAAGAAGAACTGATATGTATGTATAGGTTTTATATTTATGCATATTTTTTGTTGTTGTTTACATTGATAAATATGTTTAGAATTAAGTATTGACATAACCGCAAGGAACTTTCTTTTTTTTATTAAATAATTAGCTATTAGTGACGATTTCCATATTGTATTTTACAATCATTTTGAGGAAAAATAAAGATTTGATTTGATTTGATAAAAATGCTCGAAGAACTGGATACAGCTGCTAAAAATATAGGCTTGTGTATGAACTACACTAAAATCATCACAAACCCAGATGGAGATATCACGATCAGAATATAGAGAGAGAAAATAGAACAAATCGAGGAATATATTATATACCTGGAACAAATTATTAAACTAAAAAACGAAAACCAAACAGCTGAAATCAATAGACAAGCAAGATTGGCCTGGGCAGCATTCGGTAAATTTTTTTTTGTTTTAAGCTTTTATTGAGCATATTTGCTACAATTTTTTCTTAAATCAACTTAAAACTATACTTAAAATTCAAATTTATACAACAAATAAATAAATAGGTATAAACTAACACTATATTAATAAAATTTAATAACTTTATATAAATTGTATTGAAAATAAATATTTTTTTATACTTTTTTTAAATTTTTTTAAATTTGGTTCATTTTTTATTGACACGTTTAATTTATTGTATTCACTCAAGCCTTTTGAAAATATTGATTTTTGAACAACTAATTTTGATGTAGTGCTTAAATGAAAATCTTCTTTTGTCCGGGTATTGTAAGTATGATAATTATAATTTTGATTTATAAATTGTTTTAAGGAATCTGGTAGTAAATTATTATTAATTTTATAAATAAAAATACAAACATTATAAAATATTAAATTTTTTAGATTTAGCCAGTTTAATTTCTTTAACATTGTTTTTATTTTGGTATATTTATCTGCATTTAAAATTATTCTCATTGCACGATTTTGTAAAATTTGTAATTTTTCCAGAATGTCTTCATTAGTTGAATATAAAATAGTTGAGCAATACAAAAAATATGGCAAAATTATTGTGTTGTATACACATTTTTTTGAGAAAAATGATAAATAATGACTTATTCTTCCTAAATATCCAATTTTTGCTGCTATTTTCGAGATGATATTATCGTAGTATAAATTAAACTTTAATTTTGAGTCTACTATAATTCCTAGATATTTGAATGAATTCACGATTTCCAATTTTTCATTGTTTATTTGAATTTCTAAATTTAATGGATTACTTTTCAAATTTATTGTTATATATTTCGTTTTATTAACATTTAATTTTAATTTGTTTGTATTTAACCAATTTAAAACTAATTTTAAGTCAGAATTTAATAAATTAATAAGATGTTCCAAAGAATTGCCTTTTAAGTAAATTAACGTATCATCCGCAAACATCTGAATTAAACTATATTTTAAAATTGATGGTAAATCATTTATGTAAAGAATAAATAATAATGACCCCAATTTACTTCCCTGAGGTACCCCAATTTTGATTTCTTTTTTTGATGATAGTGTGTTTATTATTTTAGTACGTTGTTTTCTGTTAAACAAATAATTTTTAAACCATTCCAAAACTAAAAAATATCCTCAGTACCTCAAAACAACAGTGTATAACCAATGTATCTTTCCTGTACTTACCTATGGATCCCAGACCTAGACACTTACAAAATGAAACATGGATAAGGTAACAAAATCCCAAAGATCAATGGAAAGACAAATGTTACATGTAAAGCTAACAGATAGAAAAAGGAATGGAGGGATAAGAAATAAAACAAAAGTAAGGCATGTCAGAGAAGTAGCAAAATTAAAATGGAAATTTGCTGGTCATAATATCACACCGAAAGACGGTCGATGGAACAAATGTATTCTGAACTGGAGACCTTCGGAAAATAAAAGAAGTAGGGGAAGACCCCAAATGAGATGGGCGTACGATTTGAAGAAACATGCGGGAACAAGATGGATGAACATGGCCACAAACAGAAAAGATTGGAAACTATTGGGGGAGGCCGCCTATGTCCAAAGATGGGTCGAAGAAGGCTAAATAGATAGAAAGAAAATCGTTTAATAAATCATTGTTTAAAGTTTAAACCATGCAGTGTTTCGAAATAACGCAGTGTTCCTTTGTATTCTGCAAATGTAGGAAAAATAAGATAACATTAGAAAAGTGGGCGAGTGTACCTACTCTTGCCAATGTACTTTATGGTATTGACCTAAATTTTGAGATATTTATTTAAATAAGTTTAACTTCTGCATTGAAAAATTCAGAAAATTAACGTCGTCAAATAACGTTAATATTTTATAGAATATTGTACACAATAGTTTTTGTTGGCAACATTTTCTGGCATAGGGACCAATAATAAGTGCTGGCTCTGGAACGAAATAGCGATGTACAAAATAGCGAAGTACGAAATGGCGAGTAATTAAATAGCGACTATCAAACTAGGGATGTAATGAAAGGGCGACTATCAAAATAGCGAGGTATCGAAATAGCGACTATCAACATAGCGATGTATCAGAATAGCGACAACCAAAATAGCGATGTATCAAAACAGCGATAACCAAAATAGCGGTAATCAAAATAGCGATATATCAAAAAAGCGATATTTAAAATGCAAATTGGACGAGACTTTATTTGGCAGTGAAACTGAACTGTACCAGCATTATTGCAAAAAAAAAATTCCTGACTTCTTTACCGGGATCCTAGAGGGTGTGATTTCGAACGGAACGGAACCGAACCAAACCGAACTGAACCGGTTCACCATTCTCGCGTACTTGGGTTTTTTTTATATGAAATGTTGAAATGTATTATTTGTTATGAGTACAAATTTTTGCGAATTTTTCAAAGTAAAATAATAGGTATAAATGTTAAGTTTGTGTACTTACTTACCTATAATTATATTAATTCCTGAATTTTCAAAATAATCTACGAGCAAAAAACTACGCGGTTAAAAACTGTTATTTCATCTACTTATTAAAAGGGTATAAAATACCTAAAGTCCCTTCAGCTGACCATAGCATGCATGTTAATAAAAATCACTCCATACATATAATTATAAAAATTATAATAGCCTTTCTTATCCATAATTTTGTAAATTTTACCGGGTTTAGTCTAGCAGTATTCGTAAATTCCCAATTTATACGTCCAATTGTCTGCGAGGAAGTAAGTAATGGTCTCATCCTAATATATATATTATTAAAAACATACCTTTCTTACCTCTTTTCCACAATCCTAGAGATTGTGAAACCTAACCGTTCTCAATTGATCGCCAACGTATCCTGATCGAGTCAATAAAGACATTTCTAAATGACGTAACGGTTGCTACCCCCCCTTATTAAATATACATACATATATCTTATAAAGATATAAAATAATTTTTATTTTTTTATTTTATATAAAATCTGAGGGACGGCAGTGCCCCGCCAAGTGCTGTACCATTTTTTCTTGAAACATTTCAGCCCATATTTGACCTATCTAAAACTCTACTTCGGAATAAGCAAACTTAGTACAGTCGTAGATCAACCAAAGAAATTCAAATGTTTTTGAGATCAACCCATCCAAGTTTGATGTACTTCCAGTAAAGTAGTTACGAATTTCAAAAAACGTCGAAATTGACACTCACTCACTCATGTATATCATCAAAATTCTACTGTACTTCCAAACATGCTACAATGCTGAAATTTTGCAGACTGATAGAAATTATGACCAAATCCCTGGAAAAAAAACCGCAATATTCTAATTTACTTATCTCCTCTATACATGTAAAGTTATGTAAAAGTAACATTGTCCACTTTCAGAAACGCTAGAGAGCTGAGCTTTGGTAGACTGATAGGCACTATAATAAAACCATGAGAAAATAAATCCCCAAAATTTTAAATTAAAGGTATTGCAAAAGTTTTTAACAATATTCCGCATATTTTACGACTTTAAAAATTAAATATTATTCAACTCCTTTCAAAAGGAGTGAAATCATAACAAAAACATTTAATGTAAAAAAAGCCAAGTACGCAAAAATTGTATTCCGTAAAAAGAATTGAGATAAAAGTAAAGCCAAGTTCTCCAATACAAATTTCAAAATGAAAGTTTCTTACTAGTTCTCGCTATTTTGAACGTCGCTATTTTGTACATCGCTATTTCGTTCCAGAGCCAATAAAAAGATCAGAAAATAGAGAAAAACATACTGGTATCTAAAGTTTTCCATTTATAGCTGCAAAAAAGTTTACATGTTTGAATTGTCTACTTTTTACATTTGCAGATAGACGTCGCCAGTTTAGAATAACGTAATATCCAGCTTTTGCATTCGATAGCGCTTGATTCCCACTATAAGAAAAATCACGAAATTTTGAGTTACACAACTATTGCATTCAGCCCACGATATAAGGTATTTTTAACTTTTTTTAAAGTAAATTAAAAAGGTTTATTCTTCTATTTTATAAATATATGTCTTTGAAGTGATAAAATTATTGAATTTTTTTAATAGGCGTGGCGCTTTGTGGACGCAAGCATGCATGCAATATATAAATTTTGTCTCCTAAATTGTTATTTTGAACGAGGTGTGTTTATCGAAATAAATCATTAGGGGAGCTGGGGGAAATGGGCGCCAGTAGGGAATGATAGCCACCACGTTTTTACCTTCCTATCCGGCGCCGGCGCAGAAATGGCTAGAGGAGACAAAATTTTTTTTCACATAATGCCAAAAATGTTTTGTTTGGGTGTCACTTGACCTATCTTAGCGGCATCTGTCCGTGTATGTGTATCCCGTCCACGATAGCTCCTAAACCGCTAAACCGATGTTTGTGAAATTTTCGTGAAAAATATTGTTCGATACTGTAACAATCTGATAAGATTTTGGTCCAAATCCATCATGATAATGTTTATTGACAGTAAAAATATTAAAAATGCTATGCTTTTAGGAGCTTTTGTTTCTGAGATATCTAAAAAACTGTTTTTAAGGCCAATATGGCGTAGAGTGCACCCCACTAAGCACAAAATCGTAAAAAACGTTAAATAAATGTTGAAAAAAAATGTTTTTTTTCTAGCACAAATTTGTGTTAAAATTAACTTTTGACATTAAAAAAACATGTTGAAAATCCTAACGGAAATTTCATGTAAAAGCGTAACCAAAAATATATTTCTTAATAACGTTAAGAAACCAATATTTAAAAAACCATAATTTTATTAACATTAAAAATAATACCATCAGTATATGGTTATTTGTATAATGTTTTTCCTAGATCTTACTTCTAACGTTGAATTTAAGATATATGAAGCTAATAAATGTTTTGTTTTTTAAACATTAAAAAAAAATATACTATAGAGGGCGCTGCCGCATAGTTCCACTACCAGAACGGGCCATCGCCATTTTTAGTTGCTTTTCGCGGCAAGTTCATACGAGTCGGTAGCAGATACGCTTTGTGCAATTTTGGTTAAAATATTTACCTTTTGTAGAAACAAACATGGCAAATTAAAAGGACAATTATTAATAATGATAGTGAATACATATTTGGATACGAATATACACCAGTTGTGTGGAAAAGATGGTATAGTTAGAATAACAAATATGTATGCAATGATTTAAATGAAGCATCACAAAATTAGGTAAGAAAAGTAACTAAAAGAAAAAAAATTGTTTTGTATGGAATATCGCATACCTACGTTACAGTTAATCAGACAGAGAATGCCACAATTTTAAAGCCGCGTATTTATTTAAGGCAGAATTCGCAAGCCTCGTAGCGGGATCAAACGAATGCCTCGGCACGGGACCCCATCCGATCAGAGTGCGAATTTCAAACGAGCATTCAGTTGAATATTGTTTGCCTTGTATTCACTTGAGCATTAGTGAGAACGAGAGCGAGGCACTTACTACAAAATTATTGTTTACATATAATTTTAAATTTTATTTTCAGAAGCTACGGATACGAATTTCCTTTACTGAGTGTCGAGTTCACGAAAATTTCAACAGACTCTTGCTGCTCTGCTTGTCCAAAATAGAAGAATTTTATTTACATTATTTAAGTTACCTTATCTTTAGAGATATTTGAAAAAAATATCTTTTTTCATTGTTAAAAAAACATTTATTTTTCAATGTTAGAAAAAAATTTGTTAAGAATCAATACTTTTGAACGTTTGAAAAACACTTAAAAAAAACGTTATAAAAACATAAGATTATTTTTCTAACGTCAGAAAACGGGCTATTAAGCTTCTTTTGAATATGACGTTAGAACTAACATCCAATCTAACGTTATGTTTTTAAATTAAACGTTATTTTGACATTATTAAAATATTTTTGTGTTTAGTGGGACTCAGACTGTGCTACAGGGCTAGGAAGGTATCCGATCTGTCATGGATCCATTAGATTCGTATTAAAACACTGTACATAATTATGTTGCTGCAAGAATCCCCAAACATCGAAAAATTACGTTTTTCCGTAACTCGTAGACAATGATTGAGTAGAAACAAAATACTTCCATTGTCTTTATTTATTTTAAACACGAGGTTTCAGTTAGTAAGTATCCCTACGCACATAGCACAAAAATCACATCACGTTAAATTCACGTGAACAAAAATAACAAAGTTTTTTTTTTACTTGAAAACAACCTCATACCATGTAAAATTAATTTGGGTAAATCTACATGCTTAAAGATAACATAAAAACAAGGAGAAATCAAGCTATAAAAATGTACTTTTTGCTGAAGTTTCTGGTGCTGTGTATATAACGTGTTTTTTACCCTCGTTATTTTCATGTACCAAATTTACACTTGGAAAGTCCTGCACAACTTGTTCTAAAACGCCATTAGATTAAGACTTCTCAAACCTACTGACTTTCTGCGTCTTTTTTGGTCACGTTTTTTTAATAACATTTTTTTAACTTAAAAGAGACGCGAAAGAAAGTTATAAAAGTTCACTAGTTTAAGACTACAACACTTCAAGAAAATTTTAAAGATGGCGCTCATGTCAAGACAAATTATATATGTATCTATCTCTATACATTTAAAAGCTAAACAAGATTTATGAACAGTAAACACTTTCACAGAATATTAATGTGTCTTTATCAGGTTAATAACAGATGCGTTGTGATCGTGGATCAGGGATCAGTACCATAACAGGTTTTTGGGAGTTTAGAAGCCAAATCACTACTGCCTGATAGGTTTGGAGCTCCAAAGCTAATTTAAATACTTTTTTGTAGGCAATTTTAATCTCTACAAGATTGGCCTCTACAAGTTTTTTGAAAAAACTTTTTGTTTTTGAAAAAAAATTGTTTAGTTACTTTTAAGGAACTAATCCCAATTCGACACCCTGTAGGTGTGTTATTTTATACAATACACCAGATTAAAGCTCTAATCCTGTTATTTTGAATACCTACTAGATATTTCAACGTACATTTCTCAAGGGTGTGTCAGAAATTAAAAAAAATAATAATAAAAAAATCAACGGCCTATTTCAAACCTGACTAAACACTGTTTGTACCTTAACAGGTTTTAGGAGTTTAGAAGCCAAAGCACTACTGCCTGATAGATTTCGTCAAAGGGAAAAATCCCGACAATAGGTGGCGATGCTGCTAGTAAATTCTCAAAAATATTCGGTAGAAAAGACATTCAAGTCGCGTTTTAAAATTCGTGTAGAAAAGGCGTGAATCTAATGTGATTTTAACGTTGATAAAAATCACTTGAAACTAACGTAAAAGCATTGCTGTTTTAATTTGGTAAAGGGGTTACTTAAACGCAGTTTTTAGCAACGTTATTTTTTATATAAATGACCTATTAAGCTTGTTTTCATATATGAAACAAACGTTTTTTTCAAGCAGCTTTTGAATGAAACTTTTACTACGTGTTTATGGGCTCATGTGGAGCAAAGAAGTCGTGAAGGAGGGGGTGTGAATCATAAGAAGGTAGCTTTAAACCAATATTAAACTTCTTTTTTTGTAAATGTAGGCTAATTGACAGACAGTCATCAACATTAGTAGATGGCTCCCAATCTCTCTCTCTCTCAAAACTTGCTGAACGCTTTAATAAACCCCAGCGGCGGCGCGTTGGGTGGGCCTCCATTTTTTTCAAACCACATATTATTCTTTCAAAATCCATAATATGTTTCTAAAATGTAAAATTTTCCTTACTTCAAAATTTATACGAGCCCCTCCCACTATTTAAGAACACGCGACGCCGCTGATAAACCTTTTAAGCGTTGGTTACAGAGGTAACTAAGGGTTCGCCTAAGGCATATTTTTTTTTCTTCACAAGGTTCCAAAACTTAAAAATACATCCTGCTCTGATTTTTTACCACTGGTGTTCAAACGTCTTGTCGACTCCCAAATTATTTACGGCTATTATTGCTCAAACCTTTAGCGCCAAATGGTCGTCTCCCAATCGGTCGGCGGGAAAACAGCAGTCGTCGCAAAAAAGTGGGTTTCATATTTTTTGTTGTTTATGGCTATTGCCCAAACATTCAGCTCTCAATGGGCATTGCCCAAATGATGGGCGCTCAAATGGATGGCACCCAAAAGGTCTGCATCCAAATGGTTAGTGTCCAGCCAGTAGGTCCTCAAACAATCGGACGTAAGCGTTGCGCCTACAAAAGTATACCAACGCAGCACTCAATAGATGATGCAGTGCCGTGTGGTTGTCACTACGCATGATCATTTTAAAGGCAGCTATACCTATATCAGCTACATAGCTTTTAACAGCATTGTTCGAAAGAGAATTGATCTGGCGTATCTTTTATTGGTTGTCCTGAAATCTAACAAAAACATAGATTTTTTCTAAAGTCACAAATTGAAGCTGCCCTGAACAGCTACAAATTTAAACTAGGAAGCTACTTTAAACACTATTTTGTAGGCAGTTTCAATGTCTACAGATTGGCCTCTACAAGTTTTTTGAAAAAACTTTTGGTTTTTGAGAAAAAATTGTTTAATTAAAAAAATCACTTTACTTTTAAGAAACTAATCCTAATTCAGCACCCTGTAGGAGTGTTATTTTTGAGACGATATAAATAAGCATTGCATCATATTAAAGCTCTAATCCTGTTATTTTGAATACGCCTAGATTTTTCAACGTGCATTTCTCAAGGGTGTTCTTTGCACAAATTTAAAAAAATAATAATAAAAAAATCAACGGGCTATTTCAAACCTGACTAAACAAGGTAGATCCAAACGATTTTTTTTTTAATGTGAATGGCCAAAATTTTAGTAAAACCTAAAAGTTACTACTTGAGTTGAGAATCTTATAAAAAAAAAACACATTTTTGTCTAATAAGTATTTTGTTTATTCTTTTTTTACAATATAATATTAATTCTATACAGATTTTTATATAAATAAAAAAATACAGACAGAAACGCTTGGATTAACTTAAAAAAAAATATATTGGACAGGCACTTTTTTGGACTTCCCCTTTTTTGATTATAAAGATGTCTAGGTATATAAAAGCTATTATGTAGAATAGATATTTTATATTACAAAAAAATTGGTAAAATACAGTCTTCGACGTTCTTATAAAAGGCACACAGTATTATCAAAACGTTTTTGTCTGATTTTTTATTTTATTAAAATATTTCTACTACACCTTATTTTAGCAATTAAAAATATAATTTAATATTTTAGTAGACTAAGATGGAAGGCATGGTATTAACATTTAATTCCTTTTCAGAAAATATAAGCCGAGAAAAAACACTAAAAATTAAACTTTTTTTATTAATATACAGTAAAACCTCCTATAAGCGGACACTCACTCACTCACTCACGGTTTCGTTGAGTTTGTTCGCTTATTAGAGGTGTCCGCGTATGAGAGAAAACTACGAAATTTTAATATATATTTATTAACAATTTCCGCTGCTTGAGTTTTTCCGATATTAAATTTTTCAACGATCTTTCTTGCTGATAGATGTTCCTTCTCCGAAACGTTAAGAACTTCCATTTTTCCACGTAAACTAAAAAGATTTTTTACTAGGCGCCATTCCAAAGACATCTATTACTACCCATCTGAACAATAAAAATAAAAAACAGCTGTCCCGCCGAATAAAATATATTGTAAATACGACAGAACTATTTATTCTCCGCATTAAAACGGAAAGAGGTAATTGCCCGGCTCTAGAGTGCGTTGTTGCCAACATATTACATAATATTTATGCCCATGTCGTGCAGCGCTCCGTCCCGTTGTCAGAGATTCGCGTCCTGTTAAAAGAGGTTTTTTTTTACCAAAAAAAATTGTCCGCGTCCGGTTATTAGAGTGTCCGGTTATAGGTGTGAATTTTACATGTAAAGAAATAGGGAAAAGCTTGGTTTTAACAAATTTGGCCGCCTAAAGGAAGTGTCCCCTTAATAGAAGTGTCCGCAAGGAAAGGTTTCACTGTAGCACTTAATGCATAAAACTAGTCTAAAACAGTGTTGTTTTTAACATACATAGTTTAGCTAGTAGTTGTATATACTGTATTTGATTAAAAAATTATCAAGAACAAGAAAAATCTCGAAAAAACATAGTAAAAATGGAGTAATAGTTTATAAGGGGACGAATTTATTTGTTTGCCAGTTAAAATCTCCAATTCTTCTCGGGGGCACTTTTTAAATTTCCGTATTCGAAATTTTATTTAATTTTTTAAACAAATTATTTTACTTTTTTTATATTGATTTAACAAGTAGTTTAATTTTTAGTCTCTCTTTTATATAAGGTGTTCTAGATAAAAGTTACTACATTGGGATTTCGAAAATGGATTCTAACAAAAAGTAGAAGGTTCAGAAAATATTTGATAACTTCATTCAATCAGCAGTAGTCGTTTATCAAGAACTGCCAAATTTTAAAAAATTTTAATGCAAGATGGCAACGAAATTTAAATTTTTTGAAAAACAATTATTCTTAATTTTTACTCGATGTTAAAAATTTCTCAGTTATTTTTAGTTTTACCGCCAATCAATTGACGTTAAAGAAATTTTTGCTAGACCTTTCTTTTTTTTATAAAAACCGTTTTTGAAATAGCTATGTAGTTTCTTTTATTTAAAACACAATGTATATTAAAAACTCTATTTGCAAAGTTTTGATTAATTTAAGGAATTTTCAACTTTAATTTTTAACAAATTAGATAATAATAATTAAAAACTTAAACTAAATTCTAGCTTTTATAAATACACAATCACACGCAAAATTAAACAAAAATATATTTACAAAAAATTAAAAAATAATTTTATTCTTTCTTTAGATTTATTTCTAAAAGAAACTTAAATTTAAAAATATACAATGCCTGGAAATTATATTTTTTTGTTCATAATCCGGATTTAAAAAAAGTATTTTGTACCATAATTATTATATAAAAAAAGAAGAGGTCTTTAATTTAAAAAATAAAACAATATTTTTATCAGTAAAAAGTCGTAAAAAAGACAAAAAATACTGACCAACCTTAAAAACTAAATTTTAGAATCTAAAAAAAAAATCTGTTTTACGCGGGGTAACTTGTTTTAGCTGTCTATTATTTATAAATTGGAGGTTTTCATAGCCTAATTCGATTGAAAGTGACAGCAAAAACATGACGCCTGAACAAGATCACATCGGCGTTGTCAAAGGTAACCTATGTCGGCATTAGATTTTGTTAAAAAAGAGTTAATTAAAAGTATTATTTAACCAATTTTTCCTTATAACATTACTTTAATATTTGAAAAAGTACTAAATGAGCTTCGCGGAACTACTTTTGAGGCTCAATACCACCTCTGCCGCCTCACAAGACCAAAAGATCAAATTCCGCCGAAAGTAATGTAGAAAATTGACTCGGCAAACCAATCAAGAGGAAGGAGATTTCTCGCGTTTTCCTGATTTGAGGAATAGGGATACAGATGGTTTTAAATATCACTGTTTACTGTCACTTTACTCAAAGTTGGCTATATAGCTAAATGTGTCGTTTATATTGGGTATATTCAGTTAAAAAATATAGTATGGCATCTTTTTAAGATTTTTTTTATAATTTTATGTTTAACAATAATTTAAATATATAACAAATCACAGGCCAGCACAATTAGTAAAAGAAAATCTAAAAAACAAGTTAAAATAAATTAGAAATATATTTTAGAAGTTAAAAATATTACGGAAGACACACGACATATTTGTGTTTTTATTTTACTACTTCATCATAATATAGACTATTTTATGAATTCTTCTGCATTGTGTAAGGATTTAGAATCAAATTCACCCACGAAAACACACCGTTATCTTTCTTGGACTAATTTGCATTTTATTTTTATCATAAAAAAAATTTACGACCCATTTGACCACAAAAATTTGGCTTGTTTTTTGTCCTTCTTTAAACCAAGGCCAACAAAAAAATACAGGCCTAGACCCTGAAGAAATCAGCTGTTCTCGGGGGGGCTGACTTTTACATTGGGTCTTATGGGAGATCAGATGTTTTTTTATGATATTTTCACTACAGATTTCCGCGAAAACAATCTCAAAACCGGCTTTAATTTAAAAAAATCAAATATTCATGAACCGTTATTCCAACTTCAATATTTTAAAGACAATCAGCTGTTTCGTGACGTGACCATCAAAAAAAATCAGTCCCCGATGTGACGTCAACAAAGTGGAGGATCGTGGCCCGTCCTTTTTGATAGTCCTGTTTAAATTTCATATTTTTTTTCTTGTGTGAATATTTTGTATTTCTTTTTCTTATTGTGCAATATATTAACAAATAGTTCTTTTTTCATACACTTTCAAAAGTATGACAAAAAGAACAGTTTGAACTCTGTGATAGTACAAGGAAAATGAACACAAGCTTAATTTTTTTTTGGAAGGTAGCTAGTTTTTTTAATAGCTAAAATAATTTGATATATTCTACAGGGTATTAAGCGCAAAAATAAATTATATCTTTTATTAAGCACTAAAGGATAAAAATAACAGTCTTTCTTAGTGCTTTGTTAAGCATTTTAAAACACTCAAACGCAGATTTTCTGTTAAAATTTTTGTAAAATCTATATTTACATACTTCTGAAAATTTTTAACAGAAAACTTTTTAATTTTTTGTTCTTCCTAATATAACTTTGGTTTTTTAGACGATTCGGATTTATTATAAGCTGCCCATTTGGTCACTGGGATAGTAGTTATAACCAGCAAATAAGATCACTGTAATATTGGCGCCGATGTTTTAACTTCTCCTAAGTTGAGAAAAGTATTGGAAATTCACGGCCTTTGCTGGATGAGTATTGATAAAGAAACAGCACTGATAAGGATAGCTAAAGATCCACTTGAAGACCAAGATCCACTCGTAGCTGAAAGTAAAAAAATGTTTAAAGAAAACAAACATGACGGCAATTTTAAAACTTTTCACGGAAAATGTCCTTATTTAAAAAGGTTTAATGGAGACACATCGTTTTTTCTAAGGGTCATGGAAAGTTTTAATGGTAAATTAGACAACGCAAAGCCGTGGCGAGCTATAACTGTAACTGCAACCGTTACAGCAACCAAATTTCCTCTGTCGGCACCAGATTCGAAAGCGCATTTTGAACTGCTCGCAGTGAGAGTAAATGCAACCGTTGCATCATCTAAATTCCCTCGTCAACACCACGTTCGCGAGTACACTTCAAGCGTGTCGCAGTGCATCGACATCGACAGAGAGAATTTGGTTGCATTTACAGCTTCGAACATTAAACCAGATTTACAGTTACAATAATTTTAAAATATAAAATGTGTCGATAACTATCAACATAGTATAATAAAAAAATCTATTATACTCGTATGTTCATGGCTTAGGATCTATTTTTGTTCAAGGCTCCAAGTATTTTTTATAACTATTAGTTGGGTATGTTTTAAAGGTTTATGTAATTGTAGTCATAAGTATAAAACATACCACGGTGGATAGAATAGACCGGTGTTCGGATCTTATATATATATGTCGAATTTTCCACGTCACTGGTGGTCCAGCTGATTTTTGTAAACAAAAGTTAGATCTGTTATGAACAACGGAACAACTAATATTTTTTGAATTTCTTGAAAACTAAGGCCATTTTTCCACTGTTTTCTAGTACACCCTTATAAAATGTAATTTTCTAGATGTATTGTCGTTATTTTTTTTTAGCCCGCTTTATTTTTTATTACACAAAATTTAAACTACAAGTCAAACTGAATGTGATCGTTTAATATCAAAGGTGAACCGAGGACTATTGGGTAGTAAACAAAGAGGTATGTCACCGGATAATTTTTGAAGCTGAAATGAACACATTCATTTCTTCGAATTTTAGTTTTTATGTAAAGAGAAATGAAGCGGGCTAAAAAAAATAACGACTGGTATGTCTGACAAATATTATTTTATAAGAATATACTAAAAAATAGTACGAAAATTTCCTTAGTTTTCAAAAAAGTCAAAAAATATTAGTTGTTCATATCATATCTAACTTTCGTTTCTAAAAATCAGCTGGACCACCAGTGACTTGAAAATTCGACATATATTTATAAGATCCGAACACCGGTATATTCTATCCACCGTGAAAACATACCGCCCCATCTATTTTGATTTAGTATACAGCTGATGACATATCAGCTCGCGTAGGGCTGCATCAAGGTCTGTAGAGGATAGGTTGCCTGGTAACTCTATGGTCGAAGCAGCGTGAGAGGTGACAGCGCGTCATTTGAATTGCCACGATTTGATTAGAGCGCTATCTTCACATTTATATTTTTAAGTATTTTTGATCTTCGATGATTTATTTTTTACATTTGTGGTGTTTTTTCGGATTATATTTATTTAAAAACTGTAAATACTTTTTCCAGTTTACTTATACTGTCTACTTGTAGTTATTTTAACGGACTTAAGAAGCTAAAAGCTTCCCAAGACCTTGTGCATTTGGGATATTGGGTAAGTTTATATTTGAGTTAGTTGATGTATTTTATAAATATTGTTATTACAGACACTTTAAGAAAAATAATAAAGCATATTTACGTTTAAATCAATAAAGGAACACACGAAACTTGAATATTTCCTACGATATTAAATGCTTTTTATTTATATGGGCACTCTGGGTGACGTCATTTCCCGCGTTTCAACAACTGACTCTGATAGGTCAGAAAGTTACCAGGTAACCTATCCTCTACAGACCTTGGGGTTGCAACAGGTTGAATAACAGGGAGAGTTCTTAAACTAATCTAAAATCCATCTGATTTTTGCTATCGATGCCGTCAATCGATAGAACATATGATTATGACAGCCATTAGCCATGAGGCCAACAAAAATTAAAAAACTCGATGCGTTTAGCCTAATTTTTGAATTCTGTGTAAATTTTATGACCTACCTCAATGGCGTCTTGGGGTCATTCGAGAGTGGGATTTAAAGTCTCTCAAACTATAATGTTCCACCGTTTTTTCGACATAATCCAGGACATTTGAATAAGTTTTCGTGAACTTAAAAGAAGTTTCAAGTCCTAATCTGATGAACTGGATGAATCATCATCATTATCATCCTTCAATAAATTTTTTGGCAATTTCGCCGCCAAGCTGTTTATAGGCAACATTTTTTAAAAAGATTTATGAAATTTTAAAAACTTGAATTTTGAGGTTAGGATATAAATCCATTTATCAACAGGTATCGACTCCACGGACCGATCGCTATTGTTTCCAACTAGAAGAACCTGTTTGATGGCATGTTGATCGCATCAGAACTTTTCAAGAACCCGTTGGATTGCATCGATTAGCTCATCGATGAGATTAAGAACTCTCCCTCACATAACGTAGCATTTTAATCAATCAGCGATCGATTTGGCATCTTAATTCCGCTTGATAATTGGTTGGAGTGCTATGCTATGCGTTATGCGGCTTATGCAAGTTTGTATTTTAAGGCATTAAAGAACAAATGTGGATCTTTCTATTAATTATAAAACCAGAATTGTTCCAAAAAACATTTGCATTTAAAAAAGCTGGCATATAAAAAGCAGCATTGATGAAAAAATAAAAATGTGTACATTTTTATACTTGTTGATAAGCAATTAATAGATTCTCTGTGATTGAAATTTATCTTGCATAAAATTATGATTAAAAATAAATTAAAAAAATAAAAAATAAAAAAGTATATAATACCTTCTGCTACAGGTGTTTTCTCGCTGGATTGTGCAGGTGTGGAAAGTTGATCTGTGCGAAAAAAAAACAGGCAATGGAAGTTAAACTTATCATGAGAAAATTAAAAATAAAATATATACATGCGAAAATAGCTGTTATTATAAAGTTTTTGTTATGTATTTCTCAAATTTATTCATGAGAAATTTTCGGAAATTCGAGAAAAGAATAAGATTAAACATTTTCTGCAGTTTTACTTTACTTTAAAGTTTATTAAAATATTTATTTTAACTTATTTCTAGAAGCAGAACGATAGATGTTTTGACAAAATTTTACATTATCTGAAGCAAGAATATAGATTATCTTTTTTTTATTTAAATCAAAATGCAGAAAAAAATAGGTAGGTAAGTTTCAATTTTTGCCTTACGACGCCGACGGCGACGTTACTTATCTAGGTATATAAATAGCGTATTGAAACAAGATTATACCTTTCTGTTTTTTGTCCTTATTTTTGTGGTGTTTTTTCTGATGCTGATTGCCGTGATTAGCTAAAACTGTGCGAAAAGCGAAAAATAAACATTAGACAAAACAACAAAGCAAAAAAACACATTGAAAGAGAAGAAATAAAATGTTAAATTTAGAAAAAATATATTAAAAGTTTTTTAAAACAAAGTAAAAAAATCTATGTACCTCTTCTACATCAAAAAAAAAATTTTAATTAGAAAAGTTTGCCTCTTTTACAAAGCTCATTTGTAAACTTTTTGTTGAAATAATTTCTTCCAATAATTCGTGTAAACAAAATTCTTTTAATATGACCAAAAACAAATAATAAGATAGAGAAACAGTCCGTACCTACTAATAAATAACAACCAAAAATGAGCCATAGATGTCACTAAGATCAAAAACTTAGTGTAAAGAAATTATCTGCTGCGTTGTCGGTGTTCGAGCATTTTATTGCGTCTTTTGCTAATATTATTTAAAATAATACGAATTATGACATTAAGAAGCAACAGAACTAGATTTATTAAATTTATAGAAATAAAATCAGAATATTAATTTATAACACACATAATTACAGTCTAACTTACAGACAAATAATAGAAAAGAAAACGAGAACTAGACTTTTGTCTATTGTATTTCTATGAAACGGTTCGGTTAAAATTGTCGAGTAATTTAGAGATGGTTTTTGCTGCATGAACTTTAAAAGCACACAAATGTACATTATAGAGTTACGCTTGACATTTACAGCGAAACGACTATTCTATATAGTTTTTGTAAAAAGCAAAATGCCGAACTTACCTCCCTCGAAGGGCATTATTTCTGAATAATTTGACCAGCCGTGATGATTCCGCGACCTAAAAAGAAAAATATAATTAAACATTGGTATGTTCTATAACCAATGACAAATACAGGGTGGAAAAGGGGTTAGTTCTGGTTAAACATAGTAAATTTATGAACCAAAATTTACTTTTTTTTAGTTTTATACAAAAATTACATGATTCTCTTAACATTTAGATTTGCGACGTGGCGTTTATATCTGCCTGATTAGACCTAAATTTTATAGCTAATCAGCTAAACTAAAAAATTATTCGGTTTTTGCCGCCAATTTGGCCGTTCTTCCGGAAACCCTGGGTTACTCTCCACAAGGAAAATTATGTAGTTTTATACAGATTAAAATAAAGCAATTTTAATATTATTTCTATTTTCGGTTTTCGGTTGAGTTCCAAATGGGGTGTAGCAAACAAATTTCCAACTGATGTCTAGTCAGGGCTATCAAAATGGACGGGCCACGATCCTCCACTTTGTTGACGTCACATCCGGGGCTGATTTTTTTTTTGATGGTCACGTTACGACACAGCTGATTGTCTTTAAAATATTGAAGTTGGAATGACGGTTCATGAATATTTAATTTTTTTTAAATAAAGCCGTTTTTGAGATTGTTTTTTGTTTTTACTTTATTCTGGCAGAACAATTTTTTTTAAATCTTAATTTTTCATAGCCGCTTCATTAGCTCACACAAAAATTAAGTTTAAATGAGAAGCGAATGTGACAATCACATATGACAAAGTCAAATACATGTCAAATATAACAGTTGGCATGTGGTACATGGCGGGTAATTTGAATTAAAAATAAGAAATGCTAAATCTTGAAGATTTTCACCTTTTAATCATGTTGCTTCCTTACAAACCTTTGGTAGAATATCGGGATGGTGTCTGAGAATATTTCAGTGAAATTTTGCGGAAATCTGTAGTGCCATTTTAAAAATATTATAAAAAAACGTCTGACCTCCCATAAGACCCAATGTAAAATTCAGCCCCGGGAGAACAGCTGATTTTTTCAGGGTCGTGGCCTCTATTTTTGTGTTGGCCTTGGTCTAGTAAATTTGATCCATCGAGCAACGCGGTTTGGTTAGGGTTATATGTAGTGACAACGGGACTAAATTCCTTGCCATTTCAAGTGAGGTCTAGTAAACTTAGAAGCTTATAACTCGGAACGGTGCAGGTTTTTCGGGTCAATCATTAGGACAAAAAATACTTGAATTTAGGACACCAATCGAACGCATCTACCGCCGTTGCGCTAGCATAACAAATGAAGATTGAGTCGAGCGGCGGGGTTCTGTTCAAGAAATATGTAGCGATCATGGCACCAATTTTCTTTCGATTTCAAGTATGGTCTAGTAACATTAGAAGCTTATAACTCGGAACGGTGCAGGTTTTTGAGGTTAAAAATACTTAATACCATTGGCCTTGCCTAAAAAGTTATCGCCGAAGAATTATTTTAAAAAATATAATGAGTTTTTAAAAAATCTATTTTTCTTTTGGAATCGTCGAAGAATTGTTTACCTTGCTCTGGTTTCATATATTCCAGGTTCTAAACCTGATAAGGTTTGCTTGATTAAGTAGACATCGTTGTCTGGTTCTCCGACTTGTGGAGTAATGGTTTTCCATGTTTCTTCCTAAAACAAAAATAAAGTATCTCTTGAACACTAAACTAAATAAGGTTTCGTGGGTAGAGGACAGACCAACAGTTCCTTTTTGGGCTGCCATCTTCTCACGAATACCTACCTGATTCTATAATAGGACACAAAATGCACATTACTCAACTAAATAATTTTTAACATTATTGTGTTGACAATTCTTTGATTTAAACATATGTGTCTGAGATAAAACACTTACACGGTGACTTTAATCTAGAACTCTGGTGTTTGTTTATGTGCAAACATTCTATGAATTTAAGTTAAAAAATATGATTCTCAGGACATACTTCGGCAACGTCGCATCTACCGAGTTCCCAAAGTGAGATCTAGGAGGCAGAAATATTTTTGAGACATATAGTCGTTATTTTTATTTTAGCCCGATTCATTTTTCTTTACACTAAAATTATAGTTTGAAGAACATATTGTTAACCTACACTCATTTGTTAACTTCTAAACTCCTCGGTTTACCTTTGATATTAAACGATCGTGCTCAGTTTGACTTGTATTTTAAGTTTTGTGTCACGAAAAAGAAAAAGGGGTAAAAGAGATATACGTCATAAAAATATTATTTTATAAGGATATACCTAAAAACAGTTGGAAAGCTGCCTTGGTTTTTAAAAAATTTCAAAAATATTAGTTGTTCATTACAGAGATATCCTATCTAACTTTTGTTTACAAAAATTTACTGGACCACTAGTGACGTAAAAATTTGACATATAATAAAAATATATATAAGATCCATAGTATATTGTAGAAACCGTGCACCAGTCCCTTCTCTGATATCAGGATATTGATATATAATAAGGTAACAAAGACTGGATGTAAAGCAATTTAACCTACCCCTTTCTTTCTATACTGCAACTCGTGCTGTGAAATGGGCTGTTTGGATTCAACTTTCCAGGTTAGGACCACATCTTTGTTGTCGCTGGTTGGTTTCTGGAACTCTTGTACCACTGGCAACTTCACAAGACGAACCTGTTGTTCGGCTTGTCCGAATACGTTCTGGGCATGACAGCTGTATTCGCCGAAGTCAGATTCGTCGACGTTTTTGATTAGGAGTACGTTTCTGTAAATGAAAAAGTTTTGAACATTAATTAAACCTTAACTAAGATACGCAACCAAATGTACAGAATGCGGGCCTGGCCTTTAGTTTGATGGTTAGATGGCGCAGCGCTGTCATAGATTTAGACTAGTGTATAACAATATTGGAAAGAGGGCGCAGTCACTTTGCTAGCTTTGCATCACATGCGATGTTGTCCAACCTTTACAGAAAGCGTGCTTAAGTGAATGGCCTTTCCTTGTCCTTTGTTTCGTACCGTTTATTAAATAACCTTGTCTTTTTTGTGCCTTATTTAGTTTTGTTAATCGATTTTTTAAAACTTATTCACAAGACAAAACTGAAACAGAGGGCAAGATTTGATGCCTTGTTATTGCTTTTAAAATGTTGGTTAGTGCTTTTCCACATGCCTCATTCAGGGACACTAATCTTGCCTGCAACTGCAAGTTTATTGCTCCATGTCAAGTAGCCTTTAGCCTAAAGAAGTTTATATTATGTCACATCTGATTATATTAAAGCACATTACACTAAGGAACGGAAAGAAAAAATCGGTGAATAGGCCCTCCCTCTAAATAATTGACAGACTGTAATTATTCAGCTTACCTCTTGTCGGTAGACGTCCTTCCATATTTGTTGACGTCATCAGGGATAAAGACGCCATTTTTCCTCCAGCTGACGGAAGCCATTGGCTCGGCATCGATGTGACAGATCAGCTCAGCTTGGTGTTTGTGATCGGAGTTAATGAAGAGTTTTTCTACTTTAATTGTCGGTTTGCCTGTCCAAAAAATATGAGGATTCAGAATGATACAAAAAACCAATACAAGAATTGAGATAATGTTTTGAAGACAAATTTTAGTAGATTAGTAATTATGTTGTAGTAAAACAGAATACAGTAATCAGATTGAACAGATACTCTGATTAAATTTGCTTCTGAAATAAAAGAACAAAAAAAATTGAATTAAGCATCAACGAAATTATTTTTAAAACTACCCTACTTAATATAAGTTAATGAGAAATTATAAAGCAAAAAGTGTCCAAATTGATCTAAGCTATCTAGAGGAAAGCAAAAATTGAATACAGTCAAAAGAGATAGAACCACAGTAAATGGACAGAACTATGCTTCGGCAACGTAAAAGAAGTTAATAAACCGATTAAGTAGTAGTCTTGTAGTAGCAGTCCTACTATATCGTAGCACTTACGTTGAACACGGATGGTGATATGCGCATGAGCAGCACGGCCGATCCTGTTGTCAGCTAAACACTGGTAGCTGCCGTCTTCGGTGCTGGTTATTTTATCGAACGAAAGCTGTTCGCCTGTGGCCAAACGTTCTCCGTGGCGACTCCAGGTTATTCTTGGTTTGGGGCTTCCAGTGGCTCGGCATACCATGCTTAAGGAATCACCTTCACGGTACTGCAAAAACAATAGATTTTATTTCAAAAATAGGCCCAGAAGAATACCAAGATAATTCTCAAGATCATCGTCTGCTACATAGATGAATTTAGGTGTTCTGTACAAAATGATACAGGCATAGAAGTAAACAAGATATATTTTTTAGCGGAATAAGGTTGTGATGCGACACCGAAGGCCCTAAGTACTAGAATCTTTCCTATATCTAGCATGTAGTTCATTCGGGTCCTACCGCATGGCCAGCCTTCTATTTAGGAGTAGGATTTTTGTATGGGCCATAAGGATTGCATGGGAGAACAGACCAACGTTGCCAGTTCAGCGAAAATATCAGTATAATCCGCTACTTAGTTCGCTAAAAGTAAACTTTTCAGTTTTATGTAAGTGCATTCAACAACCAGAATAATACCTTAAAATTCTGCTTGTTCTAAATGTAAATAATTCACTTAGTTTTACAAACAAACAGTATTTTAAAGTGTTATTCTTGTTATTGATTTCTGTTTCACATTCACCAAAGTCAATTTTTTTACACCACAATTTACCAATCTATTGGTAAGCTAACTATTACCTATTTAATAACACTAACACTAAGAAAGGTAATGGTAGACCACAGTGAATGCAGCGTGGTTATAGGACGCCGGAGGATGATCGAGACCTTAGGGGGGCGGCAGAGGTGGTATTTTTTGGTATTTTTCAAGACAAATATCATAATTATGAGTAGTAATGCCTTTTAAACTAAAAACGAAAATTTTCAGAAAATATTGAAGTAGTGTTACTTTAAATGCTCGCAGGCGACATGCGCCACAGGCAAAAATGTTTTAAATAGAAAAGGAACATTTTTAAACAAAGATCGATACAACAAGAAAACTTGATAGTAAAGTTGATAGTTTTAAGGTAAAATTGAATAAGTAATACTTTTAACAAATCCTTTTCTTTACCCAAAATCTAATGCCGACATAAAACTTGTGTATCATATTGGGTAAAATCGTTTGATGTGTTCTTGAGTTATCGTGTATTGAGACAGACAATTTATTGTATTATCCGATCTAGGTGTTCTATGAACTAAATAACTCATATTTGACAAAATTTTAAAAATAAAATGTTCACGTTTTTAATAGTCCTTTGACAACGCTGCAAAGCTTTCTGCGGGACTTAGGCTTATCGCAGTCTCTTTTTTTTTTATTACAAGCTTTAACTTCAGATGTTCTCTCTAACTAACTATCAAATCTTGTGAAGCGTTTTTGACACACTTCCCATTATCCGATTTGGATGAAATTTGGTACACACATAGTGGTCCCATGACAATACAACATTAAGAAAAAAATATCCTTCCACCCCTACCCCCACCCCTTCTATAGAAAAATGTTTTTTTTTGACACACTTCCCGTTATCCGATTTGGATAAAATTTGGTATACAGATAGTGGTCCGATGATAATACAACAATAAGAAAAAAATATCCTCCCACCCCTACCCCCACCCCCTTCCATAGAAAAATTTGTTTTTGACACACACCCCGTTATCCGATTTGGATGAAATTTGGTATACATATAGTGATCCGATGACAATACAATATTAAGAAAAAAATATCCACCCACCCCTACCCCCACCCCCTTTCATAGAAAAATGAGTTTTTGACACACTTCCCATTATCCGATTTGGATGAAATTTGGTATTCACATAGTGGTCCGATGACAATACAACAATAATGAAAAAATATCCTCCCACCTTTACAACCACCCCCGTCCATAGAAAATGCATTTTTGACACCCTTCCAATTATCCGATTTGGATGAAATTTGGTATACATATAGTGGTCCGATGACAATACAATATTTAAAAAAAATCCTACCACTCCTACCCCCACCCCCATCTATAGAAAAATGCGTTTTTGACACACTTCCCGTTATCCGATTTGAAATTTGGTATACATATAGTGGTCCGATAACAATACAACAATAATGAAAAAATGTCCTCCCACCCCTACCCCCCACCCCCTTCTATAAAAAATGCGTTTTTGACACACCTCATTTCAAATGACTTTTATAAAATTTGGTATATGCATAAAGGTCCGATGGCAATACAGCCCAAACAAAAAATATATTTCTACCTCTACCCCCACCCTCTCCTTCCTACAATAGAAAAATGAGTTTCCAAATAACTCACGATCAGCGATTTCATTATAATCTAAAATAAACTCTTCTGTTCTGTTATTGAACAAATATTTTCATTTAATAGAGTAGATAGCTGGGGCTCCCTGGTGGTCCAGAAAGGAGAGTTGTCTGGAATTTAACGGTGTCAGGCGTGGACTGTAATTTTAAGGGAATAAGGTCATAGGCTAAGCTGGTACAAGGGATTCTGAAATGGTCTAGTTTACCTTCTAGGTTAGTGTAGCAATAAACAAATGTATGTAAGGTAAAAATAATGCATTTTCACTTACCATTTTTATACAGGAAGTGGAACTCATGGGAGGACGCGCTGTTAAACCGTAGTTTTTGCACCCCACATTCCTGTGGTAGGAGAGTCGCTAACACGCGTGTATTATCGTTCGAAGGCGAAACGGTTCTCTGTGATGCTGCAGCAGGTATTCGCTACTGCGTTCGTTCTCCCACATGTCGCCCAGTGGCGTGGTTAATCCATAGGCGTAGGAGAAAAGGAATAAGTAGGAAGGAATGAGATTACGAAGGTCCATATTAAAGGAACTAGGAACCTTAGTAATTCAAAATGCATTTTATGTAAAGTAAATTAATTATAGCAAATTGTAATATTTGCCTTTAAACCCGCGGGAGTTTCAAATGCAAATAACCCAGTAATTTTAAGTACTTAATTAGTTAATTAATACTAAATAAACAAAAAATAGAAAATGCTCTAGTGAATCACCAAATAGCCTAATTCGAACCAATTTGGTAAATTATAGTAAAAAGAACATATTTACAAAAAAGAAGGCGGGACGAACCATTTCCCACCCCCCTGAGAATGCCCAGGGGCATTTCAGAGAGTTTAATTTGTAGGCAGGGCGCATAGTTTTACCAAAGGCCGTTTGTAGGTACCTTTAGTAGTCTTTACAATAGCAACCCGTGGAACATTATCAGAACCTTTAATAAGGTCTTCAATGCGGCCTAGGGGCCAATCCAATGGAGTGGAATTTTCATCTTTGATCAGTACCATAGTACCAATATCAATGGAAGCAAGAGGTTGGTGCCATTTGGCTCGCTGTTGCAAAGTGTGCAAATATTCGCGATGCCAGCGAATCCAAAAATCGCGGTGCATTCTTTGCAACAGTTGCCACCTGGACAGCCTGTTTAACGCAATATCGCAGTAGTTTGGATCGGGTATTGTACCTGGAGGCCTCAAATTTAAAAAATTATTAGGAGTCAAGACCGCCAGATCAGTAGGATCGGTGCTTAAGGCACATAAAGGACGTGAGTTCATTATGGCTTCAACTTGGGTTAAAACCGTATTTAATTCCTCATAGGTGAGTATTTGATTTCCAACTACCCTGTGAAGATGAGTCTTTAAAGATTTAATGTTTGATTCCCAAATGCCTCCCATGTGGGGAGCAGCAGGTGGGTTAAAAGACCAAACTATACCTTCCCCCTTCACGCAATCAGAAAAAATTTGTCGCAAGTATTTTTCAGAGGCCACGAAGTTGGTCCCGCAGTCTGAAGAGATCTTTGAGCATAGTCCTCTTCTAGCTATGAAGCGGCGCAGAGCAGCCAGAAAGGCTTCTGATGTCATATCAGAGACTAACTCTAAATGCACGGCTTTAACAGCGCAACAGATAAATAAACAGACATATGCTTTCATGGTTTCTGCACCTCTGGTCCGACCAAGAGTAATCGTGAACGGACCACAAAAATCTATACCTACATTTTCGAACACCTTTGCTTCGGAAACTCTAAATTTCGGTAGGTTACCCATAGGGGGTTGAAGGGAGTTAGGTTTAGTTTTCCAGCAAGTATGGCAAGAACTTAAAACTTTTCTCACTACCTTTTTAGCAGACAATACCCAGAAGTTTTGCATTAGTAAAAAAGTTGTGGTCTGTATACCACAATGAAGATTGCTGCGATGCAAATCTAAAATCAGTAATTCAGTGAATTTTGCACTAGAAGGCAAAAGAATTGGAAATTTTTTATCGTATGATAAATTTGAATGGCATAAACGGCCTCCAACACGAAGCAAATCGTAGCTTTCATTATGCAAAAATGGACATAATTTTTGAAAAGCTTTTGGAAGCTGTTTCTTATCTTTTAGTAATTCAATTTCTTTTTGGAAAGAAAAAGATTGTACGCATTTCGAAATAAAAAGTAAGCTTTTGTAGTAATCCTGATTTGTAAGGTAATCAGTAGCAAAATTGTATGAGGGATTTTTAAACTTTTGTAACCCTCGCAAAAAGTAAGCAACTATTCTCTTAATTTTAAAAAGAGAACTGTATTTTTCAAACAAGTTGTTTACATAATATTCAACTGTTTGTTCGCAAGTAAAAACGTTAAAAATATTTTTTCGCTGTTCTTCCAAAACTGCATTCCCATCGTAAGTAACTGTCATAAAATCCCAAGTATTTGTAGGTTGGTTTAGAAAAGAAGGCCCTTCTAACCAAAAATAAAATCTTTGTAAATCAGAGGGATACATTTCCCTAGTACCGCAGTCAGCAGGATTTTGTTCAGTAGGAACATAATGCCAAAACTCAGGGCTAATTCTTCCTTGTATATAGGCAGTTCTATTCGAAACAAATGTTTTAAATTTGTGAGGAGATCCCTGAATCCAAGATAAGGTCACTGTGCTATCAGTAAAAGCAAGAATTTTATCAAATTTAATTTTTTCCGAGAACGTTTCTAGTAAAAAATCCATTAATTTAGCCAACAAAACAGCTCCTAAAAGCTCTAGTCTTGGTAAAGTTAGTTTACGACGCAACGGTGCGACTCTAGATTTACTACAAACAAAAAAAACTTTAATGTTTCCATCAGAATAAAAAATTCGAATATAAGCGACAGCACAATAGGCCCGTTCTGAACTATCGCAAAATCCTACTAGCTGGATTTGACTAGCATTAGGCAAAATTATTTGACGAGGAATTTTAACAGAATGCAAAAACTTTAATTCATTTTTAAATTTTTCCCATTTAAAAACAATTTCCGGACTGACAGGGTCGTCCCAGTTTAAGTCTTCTGCCCAGCAGTATTGAACAATTAATTTTAAAATTAAAACTATTGGCGCCAAAAAAGACAGAGGGTCGTAAATGCGGGCCAAATTACTTAAAATTGTTCTTTTAGTGCATGTTTGGAGAGAACAGTCGAAAGTATAAAAAAATTCATCAGTATGAGGGTTCCAATTTAAACCGAGAATTTTCAAAGTTGAATTTTCAGCATCTAAATCGAGAGAAAGAGCCTTCATCGAAATGTGTGACTCAGGAAGATCGGATAGTAACTCGGGACAATTGCTCGCCCATTTACGCAATTCGAATCCACCTCGGCTAAGTAGCTCGATTAATTGATTTTTCATCTCAGTGGCCTTAAAAAAGTCATCACTTCCCGAAATCACATCATCGACAAAAACTGCCTCCTCAATGATTTTTGAGGCAAGAGGAAGGTCCTCATGCTCTCTAGCAAGTTGCAGCAAAGTTCTGATAGCCAAAAAGGGGCTACAAGAGACCCCGAATAAAACTCTATTTATTTCGAAGTCTTGAATAGGCTGGTTAGGATCAAACCTCCAAACTATTCTTTGAAAATTAGTTTGACTAGGGTCAACTAAAATCATCCTGTACATTTGACGGATGTCGCAACAAAAGCAAAATTTATGCAAACGATAAAGTAATAAAATTTTTTGTAAGTCCCTTTGTAAAGGGGGCCCAGTATAAACAGCGTTGTTGAGCGAGATTTTGCCAGGGGCGTGCATGCTCGCATCAAAAACCACCCTCAGGGGGGTGCTAGTAGAATCTTTTTTAAACACCGCATGGTGTGCAATATAAAAATGATTTGAAATTTCGGTCGGCAAAGGTGCAGAAACCGGTTGCATATGATTATTATCTAAATAATCTTGTAAAACAGAGCTGTAGGCAGCATAAAAATCAGGGTTTTGTAGCAATTTCTTCTCAAGGGAGAAAAAACGACGTACGGCAATGGATCGAGTGTCGCCAAAATCTGGAGCAGTAACTTTAAATGGTAAAGATACAATATATCTCCCCTCCTCATTTTTTGAGGTAGTTTTCAAAAAATAATTTTCGCAAAACTCATCTTCGGGGTCAATGGCCTTGACATTAGGTATGTCATCTATTTGCCAAAATCGTTGTAGATTTTTATCTAAATTGACAAAAGAATCGTTCATTGACGTAGTAAAAAATGTTTTAATTTGATTTGTAGTTGAAGGTGAAAGTGAAAGATTGCCCATTATTCCCCAACCAAAAATAGTATTAATGCAGACGGGGTTGTTGGGTCCCGTAGACAAACGACCATCTAGCAAAATGTAAGGGTACACATCGCCGCCCAACAATAAATCAATTTTATCGCTTTTATTAAAGCCTGGGTCAGCTAGTTCTAAGTTGGCGAGAAAAGGAAAACTTTTAATCGAAAATGAGGAATGAGGTAAATCACTACAAATTTTATCGAGTATTATCGCATCAAAATTAAAAACAAAATTATTATCACGCAAAGAGGATATATTGCAATTAATTCCAGATTTTGCCGAAGTTGTCATTCGATCTAAGCTTTGTAGAGTCATGGCGATATTAAATTTAGGAAGGCCCAAACTATCAGCACATGACTTAGATATAAATGAAGATTGAGCACCAGAGTCACAGATGGCGCGCACTGTGTGCCAATTTTGAAAAACATCCTGTATTTGTATTAAAGCGGTACAGAGAAGTACTTCGCGATCATTTAAAGACATATCAGTAACAATGGTGTTAGTGGTTCTATTAAATTCGGTAGCCACGGGGCTCCTCGGGGGTTGCACTGCAGAAGTAGAGGGGCTACTCGCAGAACTAGGTGTAGAATTAATAGGAAAAAAATGTAAGAGACTGTGATGAAATTGGCCACAATGTAAACATCTTTTTTCTGATTTGCATTGCTGGGGTAAATTATGCTTTGAGGCCAAACAGTTGACACACGCTTTATGTTGTTTAACAATCTCAAAACGTTGCTGGGGAGTTTTCGCCAAAAAATTAGGACATCTGTATATTATATGATCGCCACTTTTACAGAGAAAACAAAAATTTTGAGGGTTTGGAGTATTATTTAAGCCACTTTGGCCATTTGGATACTGGGAGGCATTTTTGGAGGCTCTCTGAAACAAAGCAGATCGATTTTGAAACTTTGCTTGATTTTTCTGACTTGAAATTGACAAATCTTTATTTTTTAAGTAATCTTGAGTTTGTTGTATTTGTTCCAACGCAATGCAATGGCTAGAAACAAAAGCACGAATTTTATCATAAGAGGGGATCTCATTGGAGCAATAATTTTGCTCAAATGCCTTGCGCGTGGTTGGGTCCAACCTATCCAAGAGCATTTGTGCCATAATATAATCCCAAAACTCCGTTTTAAAACCCATGACCTTTAAAGCACTTAAGTTTTTCGAAAAACAATCAAGCAAATTCCTCAAATTCGTAGCATTCTCTTTAGTAAGAGGAGAGAAGCCTTCAATTGCCTTCCAGTGAAGGTAAGCTTGTAATCGTTTATTTGTATACCTATCCACCAAGGTGTGGTAGGCATTTAAATAATTTTCAGCAAGGATAGGAATGTCAGAAATGACATCCAGGGCAGGGCCCTTTAAATTAGAAAAAAGCAAATTGAATTTTTCAAAGTTTCCCAGCGACCTATTATTGTGCACGGTAGCATTAAAGGCTTGCAAAAAGGTTGGAAACTCCTTAAATTCCCCTTGAAAAAGAGGTATTTTTATCCTAGGCAGTAAACCATGCTGGTCTGTGGAGGCACAGGGACTGCCCATGGGATTTATCGTACTGCTCAAAAGCCCTCCATCTTCAAAGGGTAGTTCGAAAAGTTCGTAAAATATAGTGGAAATCTCGTCACAGCGTTTGCAAAAGTCCATAAACACTTTGTTTTCTACTACTAAGCGATCCTCATCAGAGGCTACCAACGTCAACAAAGTATTATGGTGCTTTTCAAAATCTTTTTTGATTTTTGACAATGTCCGAAATTTGACTTTAAAGCCGCTGTGATAGGCAGGGTCATTTTTTGCGAGGGTCGCGGATTCAATGATCAAATTTAGCTGTGAAATCGCACTATAGCGCAAGGCTTTAGCCTTTAAAATTTTATCCGAACTAGACATGATTTAAAAAAAATCCAAAAAATAATTGACAAAAATTAGGTAAACTGAAAAAAAAATCAAAATTTGGACACCCTGTATAAATATTAATGTCCTACGTTTAATTACAATAATCAAACTATAAGCGCACAAAAGTAAAGAAAATACCCGATGCAAACTAATGATAACAAAAAACTTGTGTATAAGTTTTTTTATCTTCGCCTCGCGAATTCAAATAAGTAGGTACCTACTATGTATTAAATTTAAAAATAAATACCTACAAATCAAAAGCATTTAATTTGGTAAAACTATTTATCTGCCTTTACACGAAAACAAATTCTCAAGTTAAGAATTAAATTTCCTTCAAAATTTATTATGCACGCAAAAAATGGATACAATCATAGCCATTTGCAGACAGATATTATAATAGTAAATTAGAAATAGATATATTCATAGCAATTTTTACGCAAAAACGAATATAGTAAAGCATCCGCAATCGGATATAGTCATAGCAATTTGCAATAAGCAAAAATGAATATGGCAATTTGGAGATTTTTTTCGAGCAAATTGGATATAATTATAGCAATCCACAAATGTGAAGGCACAACGGCTAAAATAATAGCACTTTGCAGACACTATTTTAAACTATTTCCAGTGACAAACAAAAAAACACCCAAATTCTATACGGTTTTTTTTTTACAAAAAAGAAACGAAAAAACTTGATTTATTCGAAACAAAAAAAAAGCATAGTAGTTTACAGATTTTATCTGTGTTTGGTTTTTCGCATGAAAAGGCTAAATTTATTGTTAAAAATATTTAATTTTTACACAAAAAAAATCGCAAAATGTATTTTAGAAACCTAGGGGTTTTCTAAAGTAGGCATGTAAGAAAAACAAGGGTTTTTCTTGCATTTGTTTTTACACAAAAAAAAATCGCAAAATGTATTTTAGAAACCTAGGGGTTTTCTAAAGTAGGCATGTAAGAAAAACAAGGGTTTTTCTTGCATTTGTTTTTACACAAAAAAAAATCGCAAAATGTATTTTAGAAACCTAGGGGTTTTCTAAAGTAGGCATGTAAGAAAAACAAGGGTTTTTCTTGCATTTGTTTTTACACAAAAAAAAATCGCAAAATGTATTTTAGAAACCTAGGGGTTTTCTAAAGTAGGCATGTAAGAAAAACAAGGGTTTTTCTTGCATTTGAAACCAGTAAAAAAGGCATTTAGGAAAAACAAGGGTTTTTCTTGCATTTGAAACCAGTAAAAAAAAACTAACCTAAAAAGGCAAAAAAACGATTCCAGAAATCCGGCTCGAAGGACCAAAAATGGGGCTCCCTGGTGGTCCAGAAAGGAGAGTTGTCTGGAATTTAACGGTGTCAGGCGTGGACTGTAATTTTAAGGGAATAAGGTCATAGGCTAAGCTGGTACAAGGGATTCTGAAATGGTCTAGTTTACCTTCTAGGTTAGTGTAGCAATAAACAAATGTATGTAAGGTAAAAATAATGCATTTTCACTTACCATTTTTATACAGGAAGTGGAACTCATGGGAGGACGCGCTGTTAAACCGTAGTTTTTGCACCCCACATTCCTGTGGTAGGAGAGTCGCTAACACGCGTGTATTATCGTTCGAAGGCGAAACGGTTCTCTGTGATGCTGCAGCAGGTATTCGCTACTGCGTTCGTTCTCCCACATGTCGCCCAGTGGCGTGGTTAATCCATAGGCGTAGGAGAAAAGGAATAAGTAGGAAGGAATGAGATTACGAAGGTCCATATTAAAGGAACTAGGAACCTTAGTAATTCAAAATGCATTTTATGTAAAGTAAATTAATTATAGCAAATTGTAATATTTGCCTTTAAACCCGCGGGAGTTTCAAATGCAAATAACCCAGTAATTTTAAGTACTTAATTAGTTAATTAATACTAAATAAACAAAAAATAGAAAATGCTCTAGTGAATCACCAAATAGCCTAATTCGAACCAATTTGGTAAATTATAGTAAAAAGAACATATTTACAAAAAAGAAGGCGGGACGAACCAATAGCTGAGACTAAAAAGTAGAAAATAAATTGGTAAAATTTTTTTTTTAAGTCACAAGCTTTTATAAAATGCACTAAAAATTAAAAAATAATTTTCTAACATTCTAATATTATCATAATAATAAAAGCGATAGCTTTTTAATGCATTTTATAAAAGCTTGTGACTTAAAGCTTTTTTTTACCAATTTATTAATAAATGCTATACTCTATCTGTTTTTTAGCCTCTAATGGAAATTTACACCCCTAGATGTAAACTGGTTCACGCGGTATAATTAAAGACATAATTCAGGTTTTGTGGATTTTAGGCCTCACAAAAACCCCGACAGTGAAAAGGCCGATAACATAGTTAACAAATGTTTAATGACCTTCAAAGATTGGTCTCTCAAGGAGCTATATTTCAGCAGCTTTATATAAACATCAAAAAGACCGCCAACTAGGTAGACAGAAAAAAAACAGAGGCAGTGTAAGTGAAATTTAAACTAGAAGCTTTCTTACCGTAGTTCTATTGGTATTCGTTATAAGCTGAACAATCCTAGGTTCTTGAGATGGCAACACTGTATGTATAACGTAGGGATTCAAGTGTTCCCTAAGCAACACGGTGCAGTTGTATTCACCAAAGTCCTGATCGTTGATGATCTTGACCTCGAGAAAGCTTCCGTTGAGTCTGATGTTGTCGATTTTGTTGACTGCCACTGGACCTTGGTAGAGGGCCTGGTTGTTGCGGAACCATGATCGGATGACGTCAGCTAAAAACAAATAGATAATTTTGCATTGCCAATCAAAACATAAGAGTTGGGTTGAGAGTTGGGTAGGAGGATAAGCTTTGACCACTGTGTTGTTGGTTTCTGGGGATACATGTACACTAGGATTCATGAATATTGTCGCAACGACACTTTTTAGGGATCCAAGTTGAAAAACTTGATAACAGTGCAATGTCGGCCCATCCTTCCTTGCCTTGTGTCGTTCATGTTTAGGCTTACTCGGCACGCATTAATCGGTAATTTTGACTGGCAGGGGCCCTATCTAAGGAATAAGGGCACTGGGGATAGCGGGTAGTATTTACTTAGTCTTCTTCGATCCATCTTTGGACATAGGCCTCCCCCAATATCTTCCACTCTTCTCTGTCTGCGACCGTGTTTGTTCATCCATCTAGCTCCCGCATGTTTATATAAATCGTTCGCCCATCTCATCTGGGGTCTTCCCCTACTTCTTTTATTTTCTCAAGGGCTCTAGTTTACGGGTTCCATCAATCATCTTTCTGTCTGGTACTAAGACGGGCAAATTTCAATTTTAATTTTGTTAAATCTCCTCTGACATCTCTTACTTTTGTTTTATTTATTGTCCATTCATTCCTTTTTCTATATATATATTAGCTTTTTACATGTAACGTTTGTCTTTCCATTGATCTGTGCGCTATTATTATATTTTCCATATTTGATTTTGTGTCCAGGTCTGGGATCCATAGGTAAGTACAGAAAGAATAAATTGGTTATACACTTTCATTTTAAGGTACTAAGGATATTTGTATTTTTTTAATATGTAGCTCGTCTCTTGATTTCAGCCCTTTGATTTTCTTTTTTTAGTTTAATAATTTGTCCCAGGTATATATATTTATCTATTTGTTCTATTTTTTCTTAGTTTATTCTGGTCGTGTTTTTTATGATTTTAGTTTCGTTCATACTCAAGTCTATATTTTTAGCTGCTGTATCCAGTTCTTTTAGCATTTTTATCAGTTCTATCAGTAGTTTAGGGGATATTGTGTCACCCTGGCTAACACCTCTTGATTCTAAATTATGTTGCTGCTTCGCTATATATATTGGCTAATAAATCTGTGTATCTGTGATCTATTTGGCTATTAATTAAATATGCTTTTACTGCCCAGTGCTGAATGCTATCAACTATAACCTTTTTGAAAGTCTTGGCTTGTTCTATTAGAATTTTCATGTTTAATAGGCGCTCAACTGTACTGAAACCTTTTCTAAGCCCGCTTGTTGTTTTGATTGATATCCGTCATATTTTGTTGTTAGTATATCTGTTAATATTTTTGTGAAAACTTTTGAGGACTGTTTTAGATCGATCGAGTTTTTTAGGTCTGCTTTAGGTGTAGAATAATAGAATATTAGTAGAATTAATTCTTTCCATTTCTTTGGGATATTTTTTTCTTTTAGCATTTTATTCAGTAGAATATGGAGGGTGATAACTACAGCTTTACCATCGTACTTGAGCATTTCTGCCGTTACTCCTCTTTTCATTATTTATTACAAAATGAAATTTTGGGAAGTTTTTACGGCATTATTTAATAATCCGAGTCTACTGAAACTACTATAACTTATCTGACAAGTGTATTGACTTATCTGACTCAGTGCATGTTTTGCTAGGGGAAATGTGCCACTTCAAAAACCGTACAGTGATTTACATGTTTTTTCAATGATTCCTAGTATTTCCCAAGGATTTTCAGGTGTTTCCCAGTGATTTTTCGGTGTTTCACAGCAATTTTCATGTGATTCCCAGGTGTAATTTCCAGAAAAATGTACAGGGTGGGGCATTTTCGTTGGTTTTATAGGGTACAGGCTAAACGGTAAGATATACAAAAAAACTGACATACGTGTCCCGTCCTCTTTGTTAGTGTCTTTTTTAATGGCGCAATCAAATCTACGCTCACTATATTGGTTTAGCAGATATAGGGTGATTCTCAAAAATTGGCGATTTTTATTATCTCTTATTACTCGGTTATTTATGGAGATAGAAAAAAACTTCAAATACAAAAGTTTTATGATTTTCTACATAGAATCCAGTGGCGTAACCAGAAAAATTAAAAAAGTTTTTTTGTATCTCTTACCGTTTAGCCTGTACCCTATAAAACCAACGAAAATGCCCCACCCTGTACAGTGATTCCCACTCTTCGATATTTTGCTATGAGGGCCTTATCTTATTTTTGTCTTATATTTTAATTAAACATTTTAAATTTAATTCTGAAGATTAAAATCGTTTGTAAAAATTTTGGAATAGCTCAAGCTTTATTAAGATTATTTTTGATAATTTTTGAATAGTCATTAGCTGAATAGGGTTTTTTTTGAGAGAATTATAGTTAAAAGAATAATAGTTGAAAGAATATTATATTGTTGTCGTTATGTGGCCATTTATAAATTATAGCTAATTGCCCAACAAACAATTAAAGTTGTAACGACGAAACCCCAACTAGAAAGAATTTCTTAAAAGTAACCGCAACGTACTCCCGCTACGTCTCAGTATACCATACAGCGACGTTATAATTCCCTAAGTGGGGAACCAATTTCTGGTTATAACTACTTGGCCAAGTGTTTAAAGTCACTGTAGTAACAACTACACTACTACGTCGTAGCCAGGTATCTACTACGTCGTAGAAGCTGTTTTTTTCCGTAATGACATAAAAGTTGCGATGTAGTTGCAAATAATATAATCGTTTCTTTTTGGTAGAATTGTTACACAATATGGTGGACACAACAGTAAACAGACTCGCTTAGTTTTTTTGTTTGGTTATGGTTATAATATAAACTATGTTATCCAAAAGTGTGAGAAGTTACGAGCAGAGGATCAAAATTCGAGTGCGACGCAAAGTTTTTTGTATAACATGCATTATATATATTGCAAAAAACCGGTGCGCCCGTAAAATTGAGCCGTTTTCTGGTAGCTGATGGAATTTTTGTGTTGTGATTTTGGAGGTTATGTTTTCATAATCGACAGTTAACTCCAACAAATGGTGCTTAAGAAGAGCATTTTTGGTAAGCTTCAACTAATTTGTTTATAAAATAGTATGGCTCTTTAATATGAGCTCATAAAACGACAACAAAAATATTAAATTTTCTTTCTTACATAAAAACATGGCGTCCCAAACTATATTCCCTGATAGTCGAAAAGGTTACTTGAAAGTAGTTGCGGCTTTAAAGTTGATCCAAAAAGTTATTTTGTCTACATTGTTACATCAGATGTTACTATGATGACACAAACTTTTGTGGTAAAAATTAAAGTTATAATGTAGTTGTCGGATACACTTGTTTGGGACTCCAATGAAGCTTAACTTTCTAGTTATAATTAAGTAGGATATAAAAGTCAGGGCGACTACGAAATAACGACTAAAAAGAAAGTAAAACTTTAGCAACGTCCTATTGTGGTAGAGAAGACTATCAGAATCGACTATCAAGAAACAATCCTATGAAGTAGTTTAGAGGGTCGTTTTTACGAAACATCTACTATTTCCTGATACTAAATAGTAGTTAGAACTAAAAAGTAACAAATTTTGGTTGGGATCACCACATTTCTACTATAAGAAAGTAGCAAAGCCTTTAGAACATGTAGCCGCTACTATAAATGTTAGTTGGGTGGCTTTTAGTGTCTATTTATAATAAAACATTTTGTTGGCACTAAGATGCACAAACGCATTACATCCTAAATACCTTTGCAATCCAAACAAGTACAGTTATAAATTTGCTATGCAAATCTTAGATCTTTTAAAGAAGTTTTTAACTCCTCTGAATATATTTAAATGATGGCATATACGGCATACAAATGCTGAAAAGCGGTGTTAACATTCTTTACAAAACAGTTGAATAAGTAATCTGCTTTTGCTTTGCTTGTTTGTTGTAAGTTTTATTTGATGTTAAAGATTATAAGGTCAAAATTATACACATTTATAATGATATAATGGCAGGGAGACATGAACAAACCAAGTACAATATATTTTTTAACTTTTGCATATACAGCATACAGCTGGAATTAAACAGTAGATAACTTTTAAAGACTTTATTGTTTCTCGAAGAATTCTCCACGAAAATGTATGCACTTTTGCATGTGTTTAATCAGTTGTCTAACCACTCGTTTTTTGGTACTTAGTTTAGTTCAGTGTAGTTTAGTTTAGTTTATTACGGGATATGCCCAATCATAATCATCATCATTACAATTCAAAATTACATTATTACTTATTATTAATAGCAAAATAGTGGAATTATCTAAAATATATTTTCATACCTACTAATATATATTGTTATCTTACAGTTTTCTTAAATGATTTCTTAGGGACTCTTTTGAAATACTGAAAATTTTAATTTGTGTTGGTCATCATTCTGGCAAGCCCAGTAAATTGACCATACAATACTCGGTATTCCTAGCCCAACTAACATTTATAGTAGCGGCTACATGTTCTAAAGGCTTTGCTACTTTCTTATAGTAGAAATGTGGTGATCCCAACCAAAATTTGTTACTTTTTAGTTCTAACTACTATTTAGTATCAGGAAATAGTAATGTTTCGTAAAAACGACCCTCTAAACTACTTCATAGGATTGTTTCTTGATAGTCGATTCTGATAGTCTTCTCTACCACAATAGGACGTTGCTAAAGTTTTACTTTCTTTTTAGTCGTTATTTCGTAGTCGCCCTGACTTTTATATCCTACTTAATTACCACTAGAAAGTTAAGCTTCATTGGAGTCCCAAACAAGTGTATCCGACAACTACATTATAACTTTAATTTTTACCACAAAAGTTTGTGTCATCATAGTAACATCTGATGTAACAATGTAAACAAAATAACTTTTTGGATCAACTTTAAAGCCGCAACTACTTTCAAGTAACCTTTTCGACTATCAGGGAATATAGTTTGGGACGCCATGTTTTTATGTAAGAAAGAAAATTTAATATTTTTGCTGTCGTTTTATGAGCTCATATTAAAGAGCCATACTATTTTATAAACAAATTAGTTGAAGCTTACCAAAAATGCTCTTCTTAAGCACCATTTGTTGGAGTTAACTGTCGATTATGAAAACATAACCTCCAAAATCACAACACAAAAATTCCATCAGCTACCAGAAAACGGCTCAATTTTACGGGCGCACCGGTTTTTTGCAATATATATAATGCATGTTATACAAAAAACTTTGCGTCGCACTCGAATTTTGATCCTCTGCTCTTAAATTCTCACACTTTTGGATAACATAGTTCATATTATAACCATAACCAAAGAAAAAAACTAAGCGAGTCTATTTACTGTTGTGTCCACCATATTGTGTTACAATTCTACCAAAAAGAAACGATTATATTATTTGCAACTACATCGCAACTTTAATGCCATTACGGAAAAAAACAGCCTCTTCGACGTAGTAGATACCTGGCTACGACGTAGTGGTGTAGTTGTTACTACAGTGACTTTAAACACTTGGCCTAGTAGTTACAACCAGAAATTGGTTCCCCACTTAGGGAATTATAACGTCGCTGTATGGTATACTGAGACGTAGCGGGAGTACGTTGCGGTTACTTTTAAGAAATTCTTTCTAGTTGGCGTTTCGTCGTTACAACTTTAAATGTTTGTTGGGAGTAGGAACATGAAAGTTCAGTTTGCTAAGAATTTCTGCACTGTCTACAAATCCGTGTATTATGCCATAACAAACTAGTACATCAAAATTCTCCCTAGGTCTAGTTAAAGTTTGTATATTTAAATTTTGTTCGATGTCACTGTATGATATTTCAGGATATTGAAGTTTTTCTTTGTATGCTATATAGCGAAGGAAAATTTTTTGTATGGATTCTAATTGATCAATATATTTTGCATAATATGGAGTCCAGATGACAGCACAGTTTTCCAAATGACTTCCAACTAATGAAACATATAAAGTTTTTATTGCAATTGTATTGTTAAATTCCCGTGTATTTCTTTTTGAAAAGGACAGCTTGGTGTCAAAGAGCACGCCTAGATCTCGGATCAGTTTGGTTTTTTCAACGGGTGTATCATCAAGGAAATATGTGCTTGGTATAGGTGAAGTCATACTAAATTGCATGTGTTTGCATTTGCTAATGTTTAAGATCATTTTGTTCTTTTTGCAACATGTATTAAGTCTACTTATGTCTTCTTGTATTTGGTGAATTGTTACCTCTGGATTTTTGGGTTCTATTTTGAGATATAGCTTTAGATCGTCTACAAATAATAGAAACCTAACAAAGTGATAGCAGCTATTGATATCATTTATAAATAAGCTAAAAAAGCTAAAAAAGTACTGTCAAAATTGTATTCTTGAAGGCGTCGGCTGCTTCCTCTGGCCACTGAAATCCTTGACCACGCAGTCCATTCTTGATTTTCGGAAAAGTAAAGAAATCTTTGGAGCTTAGGTCGAGACTGTATGCAGAATGGTCCAACAATTCGACGTTGTGTTGGGTTAAAAATTCAATGATTTTTTGTGCTTTGTGTGAACTTGCACTTCGGGGTTCGTTTTTCAAAGCTCAGCGATGACTTTCGGCAAACAAATGGTGATGTAACAATCGGCAGTAACAGTCCTTTGATCTTCCAGAGGAGTTGTTGCTACATGATCGCTTTTGAGACAAATGTTGCGACAATCTTTTTAGATACACTTCGAGAATACGGATGACTTTTGTTGGCTTCGGTTAACAGATACGGTATCCAGCGGGAAACTCATTTTCTTACTCCTAATTCTTCATGCAAAAATTTTTTTTTAGGTCTTTTGAGAACAACGCTATCGGTGGAGGGGGTGATGGATCTTTTGGAGCTCTGTCTCCGTAACTCTTACTTTCAAGTGAAAGATAAGTTTTACGCGCAACATGATGGACTCCTAATGGGTTCATCTCTGTTGCCAGTGGTAGCAAACATCTACATGGAGTGGTTCGAGGACCATGCAATCAACACAGCAAGAGTCAAACCAAAACTATGGCTACGATACATGGATGACACATTTATTATATGGCCGGAAAATGATGACGAACTTACAGAATTTTCTACACCATTTAAACGGTATTCGACCAACAATCAAGTGCACCATGGAAATTGAAAAAGATTCGGCCTTACCTTTTTTGTATGTTCTTGTCAAACGATTAGACAGAAACATTCAAACCACTGTGTAAACACACACGGGACAGTAACTCAATTTTAAGTCTAATCATTCTGTTGCAACAAAACAAGGAGTTATAAGAAGTTTGTATTTAAGAGCCGTAAATATTTGTAGTAATAATGAAGAATTAACCACAGAAATTAACAACATTAAATAGGACTTACAGCAGAATGGTTACTCTGAGAAATTAATAAACTCAACTATATTTAAAATTAAAAACAAACTAAATGTACCAAATTCTCAAAATAATAATCCGTTAGGTGTTATTAACATTCCATATGTTCAAGGGATTTCAGAAAACATAAGACGAATAGCTAAACACTATAATATAAAAACAGTATTTTCTTCGGGAAATACGATAAGAAGTTTTGTAACTAAAACAAAACCAGACAATCCTTCAAATAATAAGGAATGTATTTACCAAATCCCGTGTGAGTGTGGTAAATCATATGTAGGTGAAACGAAATGCCCTCTTCAGGTTAGAGTAAATGAACATCTAAAAAGTACGGTGATAACGGTTAGAGATACTTACTAACCGAAACGTCGTGTTTTAAAATAAATAAAGACAAGGAAGTCCGAAATTTTATTTCTACTGTATTTTCATTGATAGCTTACCTTTTTTATCATCAACTTGACATGGCAACCGGACCGTATCATCAATGTTCTTCACCAGATGCTCACCCTTGGTCGTCAGTTTAACATTGACGTCGTTATCATCAATGAGTATGCTTTGACCGACCTTTTTGTCGTCATCTGTTTCATCGTAGTAGTCCGCGTCATTGCCGGCCTGGTCTTTCGGCGTGTCGGGATCAGCCAGGTCACCATAGATCAGTTCATCTTCCTCTTTTATACCTGGAATAGAAAAAAAAACATACCATAATTAAATATTAAACATTATAATATTATGCAGGTATAAATTTACATTGTAATGAATTCATTGGATGCTTTACAGAGGCCACGTGTGAGGTTTGTTGTTTTCTTCCATATGTATATTGTATATGGCTATGGCTATTATTGACAAAACAAGTAAAAGATCTAGCAGCCAAAAACAATAAACATGTACCCTACGATGTCCGAAAACCAGGTGCAGAGCTCTTTGACCAAAATTACACCCACCCCCTGATGTTCAAAAACGCATGACACATAAAGAAAATAAAGTTTTGTGTTTTAGATGTCAATACTTCTTCAAATTTACTTTTTAAAGTTAGCCTAGTAGGACAGTGAAAACCTAAGCTAGTTAAAACTATTTATCATTTTTCTACAAAAATCTAAATTACCTAACGAAGTCAATACCACAGAAAAATTTAAACTTACAAATTTTTTATTAAAGTGTGCTGTACTGTTTTTGTTCTATAGCGTGCCCTTATTCTGGTCTTAAAATAGTCAAACTTTTGACCGTGACAATAGTTTTTTAATAATAATAGGGACTTATTGCAATCAAGCCTGGCAGTAATTGTGCCGGGCACTATTCTGACAGTTTCGCATTATAAGAACAGCTTCTTCTTTTAAAATTAGGTCTGTGTGTAATATAAGAGCCGGTATTAATAGTGCCGCCGTTATTAATGGAAAATAAAGGAATGGATTTATAAATTCGGCTTTGGTATGTCAATTTTGAAAGATCAACTGTCAGATTTTAATGGAAAACTGTCAGAATAATGCCCGTCACAATTACTGCCTGGCCTTATTGCAATAAGTTCCTAATGTTAATCAAAAAAGTAATTATAATTATTATGTAATGCAAAATTTAAATAATTGATCAAATTATCAAAAAATCTAATGAAAAAGCAAGATAAGTACGATTAGGGTGATTATTGAATTTTATTTTCAAAAATGTACTCTGAGTTCAATGGTTTTAAAACTTAATAAAATTGAGGGCATTTGACTTTCGTTCTATAAAGGAAAATTTGGCGTGTGGCCAACCAGCAGATGTCTAATTTATAGTATTTTATTTAGACCACATCTGCAGAACACAACAACTAATATATTGTGAAATCCAAGCATTTTAAAATTTAGGCCATTGCACAACCTACTGTTAATAAAATGTTAACTACATACTTAAATCAAACACGCCTATTTTTGTTTAAGTTTGTGGTTTCGTTTCAGACAATCGACATTCTTGACAATTGACAGATAACAGATGATCACTGACAGACTGACAGAATGTTATTTATTATCATCTGCCGAATGTCATATGTCAGTCGAGTCACGGTGGATAGAATAGACCGGTGTTCGGATCTTATATATATATGTGGAATTTTCCACGTCACTGGTGGTCCAGCTGATTTTTGTAAACAAAAGTTAGACCTAATATGAACAACGGAACAACTAATATTTTTTGAATTTTTTGAAAACTAAGGCAGTTTTCATACTATTTTCTGTACATCCTTATAAAATGTAATTTTCTGGACGTATTGTCATTATTTTTTTTAGCCCGCTTTATTTTTTATTACACAAAACTTAAACTAGAAGTCAAACTGAATGTGATCGTTTAGTATCAAAGGTGAACCGAGGATTATTGGGTAGTAAACAAAGATGTAGGTCAGCGGATGATTTTTGAAGCTGAAACGAACACATTATTTTTTTCGAATTTTAATTTTTGTGTAAAGAGAGATGAAGCGGGCTAAAAAAAATAACGACTGGTATGTCTGAAAAATAGTTATATTTAAAAGACATATATTTAAAAGATCCGAACACCGGTCTATTCTATCCACAGTGAGTCCACGTTTGCAGTTTTAAGTCAAATTTTCGCGAGCAAACCATGGTTTATACTGGTTCTTGTATGTAACTGTAACTTTATAAGATGTTTATTAAAATTCAAATACAAACCATAGCTTGTTGGTGAAAATTAGACTTTTGTTTCTTTTTACTTATTGTTTTCTGCAACTCCGTTTTTTTTTTAAGTCGTAATTATAATATGTGGCGTAAAATCTTGTGGTATATTTTTTAGAGATAACTATGAATGGTCTTGTTTTCTTGTTTTTTTCAATGAATACAAAATAATTGGTTTAGTTTTGCGTGGCGTTTGCCACACCACGGTTTGGTTGAAGTTACTCAAAATAAGAAACAAATTAAAACCATAGTTTTCTCGCAAAAATGCCCTTTACTTTGGCCTTTTCATTAATATACAGAGTTCGCAGCATGTGGTTATAAACATGAAGCTTTTTTAACTTGTTTATTTGACTTATTAATCAATTGATATCGTCTATCAAAAATAATTATTATCTAATTCTTATCAAGGTTAGGAAATGTTGTTGACACCTAAATAAAAAATTATAGTTTCATTTAACATCAATGAATGAAATTATTTTAAAATTATAGTCTAGTTATTTAAACATCAGTAGAGTACGTATGTTTATATTTTCGATATAACCGATAAATTCATTCGAAAATTACATTTAGATTTGACATAGTTTTTAACAGAAAAACATTTTAAAACAACAAAACTCCATAAATTGAAGTGTTTTTTTATTATTTGTAAATCAAGTACGCCTTTCACCTAATTTAAAAACGATGAGGTAACTTAAGTAGATAGGTAACAACATAAAATAAAAAAAACTATTGCTTTAACCAAAAAAAGTTATTAGACATTTAAAGTGGATATACGTGTACCTATATACTGCTTTATATCGCCATCGAACATGATATCACGGATCACCAGGTGATCCGTGATTATATTATATTCGGTTAGGCGTGTAAAACTTTAAGAGTGCACAGTAAAAATTTTAACAAACGTGGAATTTCGTACCCGTGAATTTAAAAATCAAACAAGTTTCGTGGCTAATCGGGCAAAAAGGAGTTTTTTGTTTCCCTCATATTTTTCCGTGGGTAGCCTGAAAGCTTAACCTCACGGGGGTCCAAGATCTAATGGACACCTAATAAGTGTTGACAATTAACCGTTTCGTCCTTATGGGACTCCTCAGAACACTGCTGGTCAATGTGACAAATCTTGCGAAGTTAATCAGACGGTTTTGTCTCTAATTAAATGTAATTAGTGAGAAAACTATAGCAAGAAGCGCCATCTACCGAGATACGAGAGAAACAAAAAACAAAAAGCAGGCGAAACACTGCTATACAAGATCGATCAATGAAAAGATCGAATGCAAATAAAAGAAAACAACTATAGTCCGTGACCTACGACAGCTCGTTGTCTTTCAGGCCGGATCAACACAAATTGCATTTTTACCCGTCATCAAGACAGTGAGCGTCAATCAACGGAATTTTTAAGCCAAATAATACTAACAAACGTGGCATTTCGTACGCGTGAATTTAAAAATCAAAAAATGATTTTAAAAATTTTATTTGGGTGCCACGCCCAACTTCTTTTTTTCACAATAACTTTTTGTATTAAAAAATTAAGGCGTCTGTCCTTTTTTTAAATAAATTCTTCAATAACGAAATAATTAAACATTTTTGAATAATCTTTTTCTCCATAGATATCATCGCGAGGTCAGTTAATCTATTCTCCCCCATTGTGCTGCTAAGGAAAGTTTTGATTCTCTTGAGGGTAGAGAAACAACGTTCTACTTCTGCAGTTGTCATAGGCATCGAAACAACTGCTTCTAGCACGCTAGTGCTATCAGAATTAGAAACCTTCGCCATTCCTGTAAGTACGAAATCGTTGAAATTAAAACAATATGGCCCGACCGATAACGCCAAGTTGTCTCAGTGCACTAATTTAAGGTGCACGCACACACCTTTAATAGCCAACGGTAACCGTAGACCCGGGTGGCATTACGGGGATACGGGCGGTATCGATCGCCTCAATTGATTCACAAGAGCACTAATCGAAGTAAGGCCCAGATTCTGGGTACTCTAAAATTTTCCAGGCCTTGACTTGCTAATATTGATATGATGAAATTATTAATTAAAGAATTATCAAATTTTAATATTTTTAAGGTAAAATTTGGGAGTGTACGTGCACATCGGTACTTATGGAGGAACGGCCACTGGTTCTATCTCTTGTAAACACGCGTACGGTTAGGGTAGCTTTACGCTAACCAACTCTTGTATATAAGAAACTGAGTGAACTGTCAAATCGTAAAACTATTATATTATTAGTTTATGGTATTATGTTTATTCTTTAATAAGCCATATTTTTGAATTTTGGAGAAAGGAACTTATCATGGGAACTTCTCTTCCATTTTCGAGTAATTTCTTTTTACAAAAAATCAATAATACGAAGAAGATTACGACCAAGAATAATAAAGGAACAAAAAAACTGGGAAGATAAAAATTGCAATTATTTTAATAGCTGTTAAAGAATTAAATAAAGTATTACCACCCAAGAAGAAGAAGAAGTTATTGCATTTAAATGTAAATTTTCTGAAAGTGCTTCAAAAAATTACATTGCTTTTAGCAACATTGCAAAGAAAATAGAAGGAGCTATAGATTGCTCGCAAAACCTATACGCAAACGTTAATGTTTTTTTACATTCATAATCAAGAAAGTAGGGGTTAACAGTAAACGTGGACAAGACACAGCACCTATGTATTGGAAACGAATCAAGACAAGAAGAAAATGAACAAATAATATCTCCATGCAATGAGTAGGTATACATGGGTGTCACATTTGATAAGACAGGAAGAGACTGTAAAGAACTGGAAAAATAATAGTAAAAGCAAAAAAGGTTATTGGATGTCTTAACAGTATTTTATGGAGCAAAGAGATAAAAAGAGTGTAAAATTTAACATAAAATATATGAAACAATGGTAAAAAAGACGCATTTAAGGTACCAACGACCAGGAGCATTCTTCTTAATATTTTATTATCTTTGCTCTCTTACTCAATATCCTGAAGGTCTATATTAAACAAAATTAGTTTTTAATCTAAAAACTGTAATTAAGATATTTTCCGTAATCTAAAATTGTGTATTATACGTAAGATTTTAATCGATCTGATAGCCTATATAGATAATAATTAAGTTAAACACAATTTTACTCTAAAGATTGATTGCAGTTTATTGCATGATATAATTATACTTATATGCAAGTCAGGCCTTTAAAGATTAAAGCGCGAAAATTTGTTTAATTTTATACTGGTATAATAAGGAAACATCTAGATTTTTAAAAGTACTAGGTAGTTAGTTGTCTAACTAGTAACAAGCATTGATTTTTTTTAAATAAACGTATTAAGGAGCGTATTTAAAAAATTAACAAAAGCGAAAGAACTCGGTCGAACGAATTCGCCTGAACGGTTGCAAATACGTACAAATTCGTTTGTTTGCGCTTGGTCTACGTACAATGCGATCATTTATACGTGCAGACACATCTAAAGCGCTTACATAGAACGAAACAGCTAGTAAAATTAATTATTTAAACATTGTTTTTCTGTCAATGAATGAAAAACATTGATTCAATGTACACGAACAGTAATATTATGATATTTAAATCAATGAACTTCCGTTTTTAACAAAAGTACAAAAGCGCTTTTATACACTTTTTCGTCAGACAAATGGTTTTCGAATTATAAAGTCATTTTGGATATTGATCAATTTTTTTTAGTGGCCGTTAACTTTGCTTAACCTACTTATTTTTAAAAAAATTTGTAAAGAAATAAAATAAAGACTAATTAATAGCCTAAAAAACGAGATATCACTAAGTGGTCTGAGTGGTACCCTTGCTGAGGTACGAACCTTGATGTGGTAGCAGTGTACACGTTTCCTATGTTAAGTTTTATGCCATTTTCTCGAAACACAAACATTTTACAGAAAATATGTTAATTAAATTATCTTTTAAACGATGTATCACTTAAGTGGGTAAAGTCCACCGTTAGCACTTATTTGGCATCCCTAAATTGGAGTTGTTTTTATTATTCATTTTTAAGAAAAAAATGTTAAATATCTTTTCTTTAAAAAAAAATCTTGTTAAACGATGTATCACAAAGTGGTGTCAGAGCTATTATTGACACTCCAGGGGCTTTCGCATATTAAGTTTTTTTTGTTTTAATTTTTGTTTTATTTTTTTTTAATCTCAGCAATGGTACTTTCCAGAGAACTCGATAATATATTGCTTTATAGGCTATTAATTATTATTTTTTTTTTATGTTTTTACAGATTTTTTCAAAATAAAGCAGTTTTGAAGATAAAGGCTACTTAAAAAAATTGGTCAATATCCAAAATGACGGCGAAATGTTTGGACTCATAACTCGAAAACCATTCGTCTGACAGAAACACGTATTTATTGTCTTAAACTTTTGTTTAAAACTTTTTTTTCTAAAATGTAGAGAAACCGAGAGAAACCAAATAATTTAAAAGAACGCTTTTTATGCACCCTAATTCCAAGATGGCCGATAGGGGACCGCCCTATCCTAAGGTCAAAAACTCAAAAAAAAAATTTGGATTAATGTGAACAACACATGATGTCAAAATCAAAATTAAATGGGAACCGTGACCGACCAGCGCGTTAGTTCGTACATATGCCTGCCGTGCTTGCTATATGATTGGACCGACCTCGCGTAGGCTGGGCGCGCTGCGTATCTTGTGAGTTCGAGTCCCACCTTGGCATATGGTTGTTTTTGTAACGTCCCAGAAAGGCATATCTCGGCAAAAATTTGGCGAAAAAGACTGGAAGATTGATCCTAGTTTTGGAAGGAAAGTCCCATGATAAAAAAAAACGTATGTCAAAATCGCGACTACACCACCTTTTGCAAGCTCAAATTCTATAATGACTGGACTGTTTATGATACCATTTAAATTGGCCAGACCTTACCCAAGAAACATTTATTTGACTTACAACCTAATGAGACCTGCACCGACGTTGGATTTAGTGAAATATTAAGTTGCAAGATTGATTATGCGTTGAGCGACGTCACATTTATATCAAAACCGACGTTATTAAATATACGTCCGTTTTTTTAACGATCTCGCGACGTCAAATATTGCAACGCAATATTCCATTGATTTCCCAACGTCCTTCTTACGTTCGTTTGTTCGACGTACAAAAACTCTAACCAGCCCAACGACCAACAGACGTCGGCGTCGGGTATCTCCGGTGAAGACCCTAATCTCAGGCCTAAACTAGCGTTTAGTTTGGTTGGTGTATTTCCCGTAACTTTTACTTGACCTATTCGACGTCCGTTCATATGGCCTAGGCGTCACATTTACAGCCTACTGTCATTTATAGACGCCCATAACCTAACAAAAAGTGCATTTGTTTGGTCAGGACGGCTACATGTCAGGACATGACGCAGTTTTATATCTTTTTTGGATTTTGGAAACCATAATAGCCTATCCTCTTCCCACAGGTGGGGTATCGGTTTTATTTCCCTTATATTTTTGGTATTCAAATAAACATTTCTAAAAACAAAAAAATATAAAAAAAAACAATGATTTCGTCACTGCCTGACAGTTGACAGCGCGGTAGTTAGCTTTGGGACCGTGGGCTTTACCTATTGTAGGCAAAAAAGAGCGGGCCTTTGAATTCTATACCGAGATTTTGGTTAATATGATAGATATAGTTGCGAACCTAGAGTTCCAATCCGTTGGTAGGCCGACGTAAAATCATGCGGGGCGAACGTCCGAATTTAATGGGACGAAATACGTTTGCCAAACGTCGGACTTTCACTCTTTGGTTATCTTTCACAACCAAAAGTGGAGACCCGGTCCGAATTGGTATATTATTAGTTCACATTAAGTCAGACACCGAAATCCGCCATTCTGAAAAGGTTAGCGTCTGTCGGCCATTATAAAATAATTTTTATTTTTCTAATTTTAAGTAGAAATGAAGGAATAATTGCAAAATTAGTAACAAATTTGAGTTTAGTGAAGCAGCAAAACATTTTTTTTTACAAAAATAAAATAATAACAAAAATTAGATCTATTTAAAAAAATGTATATTTTAGTAAATCTTGCATATTTCAGGAGCGCTTGCTTTTTTTGAAAGTATTTTAATCACATTTATCAATAAACATGCCTTCGTTGTAAAATTTTAGTTGGATTCCTGCTTTAAAATATAAATTATTAATATTCTAATACCGCCTTTCATGCATGACTATAATTGTAATTTGTAAAATGCACCCATTTTTATGAGACTTGTTTAATAAGTTTAAAATATTTACTTATCAGGTATAATTTTAGTTACTTGACAGGAATTCCTTTTAGCAAAAACTATATATATTCTAGGCAATGGAAACGAAACCAAACGCAACTTACCTGTTTGCGACTAAATTTAAGTGACGGAAATCCAACTTACAATTACGTTGTTAATTGGTAAACTCTATTATCTATAAGGTCAGATGCTGACGTCGTAGCGACCCGAATTTGTATTCCCCATTTAGGTGCAAACGAGGGTCGTCAGGCGGTCGAAACGACGTCGGCACCCGACGTCGCGTTTATCGCAAGCAACGTATGCGTAACGTAATATGACGTCTAAATGCTGCTTGGGTAGTTATTTTTATTGGGCATAGGCAAGCATGGGAGCATCTTGCCAGATATTTATTTACCCACTGTAATAAAAATTGTGTAAAGTTGGGAGCCAAAACTGCAGCAGAATCTTGGCAAGTTCTTTCTGATTAATAGGCATGATTCGAAAATATCCACGGAAAAAGGGTAGCGGCTAAGGACACTCAACGTAAAAGCAAGCCTTATAGGAAGCGAAGCCAACGTCAAGCTTTCTATTTTTGGTTATTATTTTTGGCATGTTTTCTTCGGTTTCGCATTAGCGGTTCGGTTTTATTTTAAAGATGTTGATTTACACAGTATGAAGGTACTTCTACTATACAGTGTGTCCCAACGAAAACGAAACAGAGGCGTTTTTGGGTATTTAGAATATTTTTTCGAAAAATTCCTCGGACACGTCGATTTAGTTTTTGAGGGGACACTTTTTGGCTATCTTGAAATTTTTGTAGCACGAACCCCCTTCGAGGGGTATACTTTACCCCTATATTTTGAATACGGAAAGTGGGTCTAGTAATACCTTATTTTGAAGCTCTCTTGAATATCTGTACAACCGTGTAAAAATTTCGAAAATCCATCGATTAGTTTTTGAGATATTTGCCTTCAAACTTTCAAATTTAACATGGACTGATAAAATAAAAATTTAATTAGAAATTTATTATTTTTTGGATGTTCAAAACTAGATATCAAGTAAAAAAAATTGTTGGAAAGCAAAAAATGTGTCGCCGTTAAGTCAAGTCTACTTGATTTGAAAGAAGATAATTGTAATATCCCTCGAAAATTCAAATTATGACAATTGATGCTAGCAGCCATGTTGGATCCCTCCCTTCCCTTTTAGTAACGCAGCGTTCACATCGTGTAAATAATTAACAGCATTTTATTAATTAACGGGCGCGAATACTCGCCCTAAAGATATCCCCAACTAAGGGATATTAAAATAATATTCTAGATTTTATATAATTTTTTTTTGTGGTCTCAAATAAAATGTTCAGATGAGTACGCACCTAGATTTTATCTTTTTTTGTACCTGAATGACAGGGCGTTAATGGAACAAAACCGCTGGGTAATTATTTCCTAGAATCCTAGAAAAATGTGGCTTTCAGTGGCACACGGCAGCTGTAGATTTTTCTTTTTACGTTTCGACAATAATAGATATCGTTTAATGGTAGATAACTCGAGGAGATAAGCTTCAGATCTTGCTGTAATACTTGTTAAACCAGGTAAAAAGGTGAGCCATTTGAAATTTTTAAACAAAAAAATTATTTCTTTACTTTGTAAAGCAGTTTCTGTACCCGGTACAGGGTGTCCCAAGTTCGATGTTTTTGAAGAATACGGTTTTTAATTGAGCCACAGACATTTAAAATATTTTTACATTAAAAGCAACGGACCTCAGACTAACAAACAATAATTAATCTAAGCAACAACGAACGCATTCACAGTACACCATAAATTGATTTCAATTTAAGAATACATCAATATTTTTATTTTTTCCATACTTAGTACTTAAACTTTCAACTCTACTCAGTATTTATTCGATTTACCTATAATATAATGATTACTTAGTACCGAATACAAAATATCTGATACTCGAATAGGAAATATCAGTATCTACTCGATACTTGGAAAAGTAATCGTTGCACATAACTACTAAGCGCACGAATTCAAAGTGCCCGTGAGCTGCTCTAACATGCAACGCGAACCGTGGAAGCAGGGAACATCACGGGGGTGCGGGCGCCATCGAGGCTAGTTTTTGTATACGCGCTGTGCCGAAGGGAGGTTTAGATTCTATGTACTGTAAAATTCTATTGGGACATGTCATCCTCTTTTTCTATATTTCGTAATTAGCCTGTGACATAACATCTACGGTGCATAGAATTTGGTTCCAGTAAATAAAAGCGTTGTTTGATGGAGAGTACAACGTTAAAAGTAAAGAATTATATTCGAACTAACTATACAGCGCATCCGCCATTCCCCACAGGCTGGTTTGAACACGAATACAAACACATACATACCAGTTATTAATTTCTAGATAATATTCCAGTCTTTAGTGAATTCCTTTTGGAGTAATTATAAAATAAATTAAGGAATGATCAAAGTTAAATATTTTTTAAAGTAAAATTTGGGAGTGCACGTATGAAGAAACCGCCACTGCTACTTACCCACTGCTCGATGGACAAGATACTTAACATTTGATAGGTCGCACCCAGTGACAATATAATGTAATGATTTTTTTTTAAATTTGGGACATCCAAAATGGCGGATTTTCTTATTTATAAACCGACTTGTCTTAAACTTAACACTTTGCGATATTTATGAACAGACTTGTCTTAAACTTAACACTTTGCGATGTTTATGGTAATTCAATATAATTTTTCCCTTCTACTTAATAAAAAATAAAATGGCAGATCCAAAATGGCGAACTTTCAAATTATAAATATGTATCGAATTTGAAACTTTCTAATGTTTAAAGTCCCAGTATTAATAAAGCAGAATTTAAAATTATTTCACTAATTTTCTCTTTTTTGGAATTTAAATTGAGTGTTTAGAGTTAAGAATATAATAATAGAAAATAATAAGATATTAGAAGCTAAAGTTTGATATTGATAGTCGACTCAAATTTAATAGACGGAACGGTACTGTCTTATTTATGCACCAATTTTTCTTAAACTTGGTACTTGCATATAAAGGTTTTTGGGCCAACCGTGCGACAAAGATGCAATGCGAGAGTTGGAAAGAATAGAAGTACACACCAATAAAATTCAAATAGCCAGAAAATATTTAGAATAGAATAGAATAGAATAGAATATCTTTTATTGGCAACAAACATTACAGAAGTACAAAAAGCATATTTCTATAACAAAAAGCAATGTCAAAAAAAGGCAATCTCACAGGTCTGAAAATTGACAGTCTCAGGATTGCAGGGCAAGCATACTGGCCACAAACTGTCAATAACCAGATCCCTGAGTGTAAAATTACACTGGAAACTCAAAAAAAAAAATAAATAAATAAACAATCCCTAAATTAATCATTCTTTCTTGTCTAGAGTTTTTTTTACAAGTTCATCAATAGAAACATTTTAAATGCATCCCAAGTTTTATATTAAGCTTGTTTATGTTCTAGTTATTTTCTAGCTTTTAGTAATAATTTAAAATAAAACCGGTTAATTTAGAAGTTTTTTATTTTATACCGACCAAAACAAAAAAATATTAAGCCCAACTAAAATAAAACTAGAAAATTATTAGCCATCTGTTAACTGGCACATTTTAAAAATAAATTCAATTCAAAGAAATAATGAACAGTTTTACAAAGTTTTTGTTTTGTTAATGATTTGAAAAAAGTGAGAACAAAGAACAGAACACATGAACCTAGATTTCTAATTGTTAATTTTTATGGCTTCCTATAACGTCGCGTTTCTATTATTTTATATCTTATCACAAAGTAAGTACAAAGCAGAAGAACGGATTTGTATGAACAGGGTGTCCGAAATTGGGCACTTTTACAGGGTTTAAGGTACTTCTAGGGGAGACAGAGAAAAACTGACCACGCATTGCGAGGCTCAAATTTCAAGAGAAGACTTATAGTGAAAACCGCATTTTGAAATATCGTCTCGCCTTTGAGCTTTTTGAAAAGTCTGCATTTTTGAAGGGGGTCTATAACTTCGTTATTAGTGGAAATATTGATTTAGAGCAAATTGCAATTTGATAGACTTTGTCACGAGGAATTCACCCGCTAAATTAAATTTTAACTGTCACTTTTAGTTTTTGAGATATGACATAAAGTTGCATTTTTTCTCATGGAATGGCCTATATTTTAATTAATTTTCGAATTCGTCATTGAATTCTTTTCAAAATGATGTATCATATGTCATAGCTTGATTGTGCGGTTTCGGAGATAATTAAAGTTTTTTATTTTTATCTAGTGTGCGTGCAAATCAAGTTGGCCTTGCGTCTTGTCGTTTCGTCATTATTTTCAATTGTTTAAACAATTTGACATTACGCTTTGATATGAAATTATTTTGCACAAAAGCGTTTTAATTTTATTTTGAAATATGTATTATTTTTGTTACTTTTTATAACTAGGCTTTGAGGGCCGTCAGCTGAATTATAACTTTTCCAAACCAGCCTTACTATATTTTTGACTGTGTAAAATAATAAAAATACTGGAGTGCCTTGACCTGCCTCAGCAGGAAATCATAGCGCACTAGAAATAAGTGAAAAAGCTGAATATCTCGTATACCGCTCAATGAAACTATGACATATGATACATCATTTTAAAAAGAATTCAATGACAAATTCGAAAATTAATTAAAATATAGGCCATTCCATAAGAAAAAATGCAACTTTATATCATATCTCAAAAACTAAAAGTGACAGTTCAAATATAATTTAGCGGGTCAATTCCTCGTGACAAAGTCTATAAAACTGCAATTTACTCTAAATCAAAATTTCCACTAATAACGAAGTTATAGACCCCCTTCAAAAATGCAGACTTTTCAAAAAGCCCCCGTAGCTTAAAGACGAGACGATATTTCAAAATGCGGTTTGCACTATAAGTCTTCCCTTGAAATTTGAGCCTCGCAATGCGTGGTCAGTTTTTCTCTGTCTCCGCTAGAAGCACCTTAAACCCCCTAAAAGTGCTCAATTTGGGACACCCTGTACATGGTGTCTTATTTTTTATGCTAACGCACCTGCATTTTTTCACCTTCCGAATTTTGCATAAAAATTTCAACTGAATACTGTTTTTTAGTAATTCGGTGGCGCTGTCTCCAAATCTGCTATTGGTTTTTTGTATTACCTCAGGTTTTTTGTTAAATCAGTAAAACGCAAAAATCTTAGAAAAATACGCTATATTTAATTAATTAATTTTTTTAAAATTTACTAAATAGGAACAAATGCAAAAATATATAAAAAAATATATACATTATAATGTGTAAACAAATTTCTAGTCTTTAGGCTTTTTAAAAAACCGTTCCCTTTTCTCATAAAAGCTTTTTTTGTAGTTTTTCTGCTATGTTCCACTAAAAAAAGGTCTCTTTTTAAGGTCCAGCAGTAGTCAGCCATGATTATTGTGTTGCAGCGTCCATGATACCTTCTTTACACCTTTTTAATATCTTGCTCTTCACGTACATCACCAAGGTTTTCTGGGCAATAGTCTAAATGTGAATGCAAAAAGTGAATTTTTATGCTCATATTGCAACAATGATCTCTATATATACAGTGTGTCCACGTAAGTTGGCGGCATATGGGAAACTTTTTTATTATTAGCTTTACGAAAAAAAGTTATTCTTCATAAAAAGTTCTGCATGGTCCAAAACCTAAAATGCAACCCTCAGATGTTAAATTTTTTCAGTCATATTACGAGGTTTGTCAAAAAATGTGATTTTTGCTCCAGAGTAAAGTACCTTTCTTTTTGACAATATCGAAAATTGTTATAAAGAAAAGATGTTTAGAATTAAAAGTAGCTTTCAAATATTCAACATTGTTTATTTACATTAAAAAATATTTTTTTCTACATTTTCTGCGATTACGTTGGAAATTTAAGTTTGCCCATTAAAGCATAATTAATCTAGGATGCAAATAATAATAATGTAAATAAACAATGTTGAATATTTGAAAGCTATTTTTAATTCTAAACATCTTTTCTTTATAACAATTTTCGATATTGTCAAAAAGAAAGGTACTTTACTCAAGAGCAAAAATCACATTTTTTGACAAACCTCGTAATATGATGAAAAAATTTAACATCTGATGGTTGGATTTTAGGTTTTGGACCATGCAGAACTTTTTATGAAGAATAACTTTTTTTCGTAAAGCTAATAATAAAAAAGTTTCCCATATGCCGCCAACTTACGTGGACACACTGTATATAACTGGATAGGCCTTTACATATATGCAAAGTGAGGCAAAAATATTGATTTTTTTTCCTTTTTCAATTTTACTCTCCGATAATATTCTGTGGTTTTGAAAGTTCGCGGACGTTTGATTTTTAATTTATAACTGGATATATACTGCGATTAGGTACAAACAAAGTTTTTTAAATAATCAAAGCTATTTACTTCAAAAAAGAAAACGGCTTTTCACTCCTATAAAACTCGTTTTTACAAGCAACACATCGTGTTCCCATTTTTTATTTTTGTTCAACAAAAACAATTTCAATAATATACTGACAGACACTTTAATGACAAATCACAAATAGGCCAGTAGAATAACCATATTTTAAGATAAAAATAAATATTTACTAACATGGCTTAAAGCATTGGAAATTGTAGAGCGGTGAAAAACGAAGTTAAAAAAAATAAATGCGTGAGCATGGGCGTTGCGGGTTAGGTTTTGGGGGGTAAAAAGGGACAGGGAATCGTAATATTTTGATTTACGGTGAAAGTTGACGTTGGAATAAAAAGTAACATACAGAAAAGTTATAGGCCATAAAAATAAAAATTCGAAAAAAATTAAAAAACCGTAATTTTTGTTGTTTTTTTTGCAAAAATAATGTCAGTTAAACAAAACTTGGTTTATTCACAATATTTAACAAATAAGAAAAATTTGAAGTTTCTAAGATATTTGTTTTTCCGCTCAAAAAAAGCATAGGGAAACCCATAAGACAAAATGGCAAAACTTTGAAAATTTATATTTTACAAACAAACTATACAGTTTATCAAAAAAAGCACCGAGTTGCAGTATTGTGGCGTCATACAGATACGAAAAAAACACTGATTGAGTTGAGATTCCAAAAAACGACATTTAGCGATTTTTAGTATAGGGAAACCCATAAGACCAAAATGGCAAAACTTTAAAAATTCATATTTTACAAACTATACAGTTTATCAAAAAAAGCACCGAGTTGCAGTATTGTGGCGGCATACATATACGAAAAAATCACTGATTGAGTTGAGATTGCAAAAAACGCCATTTAGCGATTTTTAGTTTAAGAAAACCCATAAGACCAAAATGGCAAAACTTTAAAAATTCATATTTTACAAACTATAAAGTTTATCAAAAAAAGAACCGAGTTGCAGTAGTGTGGCGCCATACAGATACGAAAAACCCACTGAGTGAGTTGAGATTCCAAAAAACGTCATTTAGCGATTTTTAGTATAGGGAAACCCAGAAGATCAAAATGGCAAAACTTTGAAAATTCATATTTTACAAACTAAATAGTTTATCAAAAAAGTACCGAGTTGCAGTATTGTGGCGTCATACAGATACGAAAAAACCACTGATTGAGTTGAGATTCCAAAAAACGTCATTTAGCGATTTTTAGTATAGGGAAACCCATAAGACCAAAATGGCAAAACTTTGAAAATTCATATTTTACAAACTATACAGTTTATCAAAAAAAGCACCGAGTTGCAGTATTGTGGCGGCATACAGATATGAAAAAACCACTGTGTGAGTTGAGATTCCAAAACACGTCATTTAGCGATTTTTAGTATAGGGAAACCCATAAGACCGAAATGACAAAACTTTGAAAATTCATATTTTACAAACTATACAGTTTATCAAAAAAAGCACCAAGTTGCAGTATTGTGGCGTCATACAGATACAAAACAACCACTGAGTGAGTTGAGATTCCAAAAAACGTCATTTAGCCATTTTTAGTATAGGGAAACCCATAGACCAAAATGGCAAAACTTTGAAAATTCATATTTTACAAACTATCCAGTTTATCAAAAAAAGCACCGAGCTGCAGTATTGTGGCGTCATAAAGATACGAAAAAACCACTGAGTGAGTTGAGATAACAGAAAACGTCATTTAGCGATTTTTAGTACAGGGAAACCCACAATTGTAAGATTTCCGAATGTTTCCAGCATTCTTTTAACAAGCTCTACATCATTGGGATCTTTGTAATTGCCTCTTAATTTATAGACAACAGTTCTAAAAGCACTGCATGCATCTTTTTCCTTATCTTCCATAACATTTTTAAATACTGGATCTTTCATTAAACACCTATCTATTTCATCTGCGGTCCAACAAAGAATCCTTTCTTTAATTTTGCCTCTGAGAGGGCCGAAAATGTTTGACAAATACTAACAAAGCAAATTTTAAATAAATATTAACACTCTTGAATATTTTATACATATTTTAAAGATAAAGAGACGCGAGAAACTCTTCAAAGTCAAATTTATTTGAGTGAAAATCAAAGGATGAAAATATCGGTCCTCTATACTCTAGCGATGTTTAGAGAGAGACGCACCTTCTGTCCTTGTCAATTCATAAGCGTCGGAAAATAAAAATAAACGATTTTTACGAAAACTCATACAGGGGGTGCGGACAAACATGTTTCTTTATATGGTGCATGATGAGTGATGCCCGAGGGGTCATCGGCACCCTAAAATTTTGTACAGCGTCCAACAGGACTTGGGTCCTGTCGTGTACTGTTGGGTCCTGTTGAGTACTGTTGGGTACTGTCGTGTACTGTCGAGTACTGTTGGGTCCTGTCGAGTACTGTTGAGTACTGTCGTGTACTGTTGGGTCCTGTCGTTTACTGTCGAGTACTGTCGAGTACTGTTGGTTCCTGTCGGGTCCTGTTGAGTACTGTCGTGTACTGTTGGGTCCTGTCGTGTACTGTCGAGTACTGTTGGGTCCTGTCGAGTACTGTTGGGTCCTGTTGGGTACTGTTGGGTCCTGTCGAGTACTGTTGGGTCCTGTCGGGTCCTGTTGAGTACTGTTGAGTCCTGTTGAGTACTGTTGGGTCCTGTTGAGTACTGTCGGGTCCTGTCGAGTACGGTTGGATCCTGTCAGGTACTGTTGAGTCCTGTCGAGTACTGTTGGGCCTGTCGAGTACTGTTGGGTCCTGTTGTGAAATTTGTACAGTACTGTTGAAAGCTGATGACCCCTCGTTGATGCCACTCACCACTGACAATTTAAATTATTTTGGTGAAACGCCAATGAACTTGGCAAGAAAATAACATAACAAAAAAATTTTAATCTCAGTGACTTTGATCGGTTCTCTCTATTCTAGGCCACCTTCATTAAAACTTCAATAGCATGGTTCCATCAGGCCCTTCGACGGTCCTAGAACGGTCCGAAAAATCCCAAGGCGCGCGCATGCAGTACGAGGACTGTTTTAAAACTTTTTTGGTTTGATGGAACGACCAAATAACTGTCCAAAAAACGAATGCTGTTCGAATGAGAGATCGAGTTACTTCAGGCATGTGATCATATGCGAGAGGGTTAAATTCAAAGTCACGTGACTAAAAGAAAGGGTGGGTTTCGTCGCCTCGCGTGAAGACATAGAAGGGGATGTGAAGATACATTTGCACACAGAAAGGATTACACATTCTCATAATACATTTTTAATTTTAGTTTTTTAAAATGCAGATAAAATAATTACATTAATTTAATTTATATTCACAAACTATAAACCACTACAGACTGCCTAATAAACTAAATATACCAAAAATTAAATCGAACTTGCATTAGCACAAATTTTTGGGCGAAACTTGCGAAAAAATATTAATATTTTTTAATATCACAAGTTTTGTTAAATTTATCTATTTATTTATTATTTGGTAATTTGATTTTTACAAAATATTTGTGAAATTACCTACATATTACCAAAGAAGTTAGGAAAATCACATTTTGTAGCTTGTACTTTGTTAGGTATATAGTTATAATGACCTTAATGTCGATGCTTTAAAGCGAAGTTGTTTGTTCTTCCGCCAAATCTGGTGTAAAGTTTCACATCCGGTGTTACCCCTCTTCTTTTAACTTTTAGTTCACAGGTCACCGGGATTTGCTGCGATCAGGGTAAACCCCTATGTTTCTATTCCTATCCAATCACCTGCTAGAAATAACGGAGTAACGAATATCGATCCGAAAATTAAATGATTACTTTCGTTACTTTCATTAGTTTGATTCCTTCGATTATTTTAGTATTTGTCTCTATTTTTATTTATTTTTAGATTTATTAGATTTTTAAAACATAGTTGTACACCAGACAGTTCTTACGTAATTCCTACCTTTATTTTTTTAATTTTAGCCCACATTTTGAAAATTTCAATTGAATATTTCCATAATATCAAACAAAAATATACCTACAAGTAAATGATCTTCGAATTAATGACAGTCCGAGAATTTTGCACTGATTGAATGATTGAATTGAATACTGTTAAGGTAATCGAAGTAACGATAGTAACGAATATATAAAATGATTACTTAGAAGTCGAGTTACGATTAGTAACGAGTACTCAAAACGAACGAAATCAACACCTCTATCACCCTCTAAACTAGTTTTTCTTTTTCTAAGCAGGCTACCGTATGGTCAGTATAGCTTTTCTCCATGTGGTATACCTTCAGCATTCCGCAGTCCCGTAGTAAAAAAAATTAAGAGGCTCTGAAATATTTATATATTTACAATTTATTTTGACAAAAATTTTAATTTTTTGGGTAATTTACTGTTTTTTGAATTTTCTTAGACAAATGTAAATTTAATGTAATTTTATGGTATATTTTTATCTCAGGTGATGTAAACTATGTCTGCAATCCGTGTATTTCAGAAGAGTCCGAAACCAGTTTAGGTTGCTTGATGGAACGGAAAACTGACTGTCCGAGAACAGTACAACGTCGACCTGGAACGCAAACAGGATTTTTCGGAACCGTTTTATAACCGTCCCACGCTTTGATGGAACGAAACTAATATTTTCTTAGACTGTCAATGCCAAATTAAAAAATAAATGTAAATGTTAACCCACTAATATAAATACTGCTTAAAATTTAACATAAATTTTTTGAGTTATATCAGTTTCTTTTAAATTAGCTGTACGTAGGTAGTTTAATCTAATATTTATGTAAAACAAAAATAAATAATTAGGGTACCTACTCAAATAATCTTTTGCAATGTTAATTTAAATTTTAACAAATACTGATGCGACTTATTTTATTTTTGTGTTTTTTTTCGAATTTTTGCTGCAAGTTTTGTTACCGCACCTGGTTACAACGCGCCGTTGATTACAAGAAAATATAATAAATATAATGTCTAAATTTCTTGACATACATAGGAGTACCTGTGTGACAGTAGTTGATAATTATTTCTTAATAATCACCCACCAACTTTGTCTATCACGAATTTAGAAAAAAAACCCAAAACCGAACCCCCTTCCCCCCTTCGTAACGAATTTTTAGGAAAAAGCACATTAAAAACAAAACAAACCCAACAAAAGAAAAAGTAAACATTCAGATCATCAAACCAGAACAATCGACAAGGGACTGCTGCAGGAAACGAGACCCGAATATCTGTCAGCCTCTCCGAGGAGAGACAAAGAAGTACATGGAGAGGAAGTAATCATCGAAAAAGAAATGATAAAGAATGGTATTAAAAAGCTTAAATCCGGAAACGCAAAAGGAGCTGGGAGAATATGGATCAGAGAAACTACTAGAAAATTTCACATATATTATCAATCAATGCATAAACGAACATCCAGTACCTGATGAGTGGAAAATTGCATTTATATCCTTAATATATAATAAGAAGGATGGCAACAATTACAGAGGTATTTTAGTAACCAGTACTTTAAGTGGATTGTACGGTAGGGTTCTTAGAGCTCTAATAGAGAATGATTTTCATGAACAAGAAGAAAAAGAGCAAGGTGAGTTTCGTGCAGGAAGATCTTGTAGTGATAATATTTTTTGTCTTAAACAAGTAATTTAGAAAGGGAGTGCTAAAAATATAGACTTATGATTCGATCGAGTAGAAAAATTATGGACAGTGTTACAGCAAACTAATGTGATACATATATAGAAGCGATAAAAGAACTATACAAAGGGTCAAAATCTAAAATTAAAATTGGAAATCGTCTTTTAAAAGAATTCCTGTTAACGAAAGGCTTAAGACAGGGATGTTGTATCTCTCCAACTCTTTTTAAAATATATATCGCAGTAGCACTAAAAAACTGGAAACGTAAAGTACAAAACACGGTAATACAACTGAACGACCGATTTACCATATACACACTACAGTTTGCTGACCACCAAGTAATTCTATCCAATGATAAAGAAGACATGGAGTATATAATGAGAAAGTTAACGGAAGAATACCAAAATTGGGGGTTAACAGTGTGTGTGTAAATTTAACCTTTTTTACGAAATTTTAATTACAGTTATCAAATTTGCATTTTATTGTGCAATTTCGCAAAAGGAACATTGTGAATTTAAAAAAAAAACGAGGATGTGGCTGTTCTACGTTTTTGTACAAAATATCTTCCTAGAAACCTAAATTAAAATAAATTTGACATGTTTCCGCATATTCAATTCTCAACTCCCCACTGGGCGCGCCAATGAAAACAAATCAACCCCATAATGACACGGCACATATTAATTTTTTCAATGTTCAGTATCGTACTTAATATATTGCTTTATCTTTTGCCTGCCTAATTCAATGTCAGCGTTATCAAGTTGATTCCAGAAGGCAAAGGCTCTGCTTGGTTAAAAGTTCTTTCTACACACTGTGAAGCTTCTTCTTTTTTAATTTTAAGGTTGAGACGTCGGAGTCTCTGCTCTGTGTTTAAGACATACAGCTGTTTGGATGTTGTAGAGTGTTTGGTAGGTGAAGATAATATCTCCTCTTGTTCTTCTATTTTCGATACTTAGCAGTTTTTGTTGTTTCACTCTGTCCTCATATGTATGTGTCCTTCAACCAAGTTGCCTTGTTGCTTTTGTCTGTATTGCTTTAAGGCTGTTGCAGTTTCTGGTGAGGTCTGGGTGCCAGATCTGGCCTGCATATTCTAGGATTGACCTACGGTTTTGTACAGTTTTGTAAATGCTTCTGGAGGAGTGTTTGGAAAGATCTTCTGTAGGAGGAATAGGTTGCTGTTGGCTTTTTTGCATTTTGCAGTTACATGACGTACTGACCAGGTCAAGTCTCTAGTTATCACATCTCCAACGTAATTGTGCTGCGGAACACTGACTAGTACTGACCCATTAATTGTGTATTCTTCTCCTAGGTTGTTTTTTCCAAGATGGATTGCCACAAATCTTTCCACATGTAGTTGTTCGTCCTCACACACTTCACAATTTGGTTTAGATTATTCTGGAGAAAATCAGGGCATATGTTGATATTATTAAGTTGAGGAGATCTATAGTGCAAGTTACAAATAATAGAAGTGCAAGTACGGAGCCTTGGGGTACTCCATTTCGTACTGGACAGAGTTCATAGTATAAGTCGTCAACTCTGACTTTGTAATCTCTGATAATCTGATCTGTAAAATTGGTTCAAAGCAGTAAATCACCCGCACACCATAATGATCTGGTTTTATCAGAAGCCCCTGGCTGGAAACGCAGTCAAATGCCTTGGCAAAATCTAAGTATTTGACATCAATGGGAGTTTCTTAATCTTATGATTTTGTGCAGTTGTTAAAACAGTTAAGGAAGCAATTTGTGATACATGTTGTTTGGTTATGATGATTTATTCCTTTTCAAGAAAACCTTTTTTTGCGACTATGAACTATGATTTTTCCTTACAACAGTTTATCACCTTTCTTGTATATCCTGATATGACTGATTAAATTTGACATATCCATTATATTCTTAAAGATCTTGATAAAAGTATAAAACAGTGAAAATTAATAAATGCCTACTTGTCATCAAAATAAACAAATATGATAAATTCTACACCACTGTTTGCCAGGTAAAAAAAATCAATGCCATTGAAAATTAAAATGCAAGTCTTACCTGACCTAACTCAAACTTTTTGTTCTTTGGCACCCTGTGCGTCTGGGTTGCCGGCTGAAAAAGGCTCAAACCGCTTTTTAAAAATATTCTACCCCCTGAGGAAGGGTGCTTGCTTAAATAATTTATGAACTTATTATCTTTTGACAGACCGAACTTTTTTAAAGGCGCCTGAAAAAATACAACAGATAGAGGAAGTGTGAAAGTAGAGTTTACGGTAGACCTCGTGTAATAAATAAAGCCTATGTAAACACATTAATAAGAATTTAAATTCTGTTAATTTAGCTTGCTGGGGGACATAGAGTTTTTAAAAATGCTCAAAGGGGTGCAATGGATACGGGTCATATTTTTGGTGTGGGCCTATCTGATGCGTCAGCGTTCGGGCGTCATAAAAATTCCTCCTATAAAAAGTTGCCTGTTTCGGGCGTAAATTTAAAAGAAACATTGAATATTTTTAATATTGGATCCCAAGAATTACTATTTATAAGATATCCATAAAGTGTATAAAATTGCATATGTTGTATTTTTTCAGTATTTTTCTTTAAAATTATCTGGTACCGTTTTCAAGTCTAAACAAAAAAAATCCAGTCTACGGACTAAGACTTAAACTTATTGGTGTATGCAGTCAGGTGTGATCCCTGCCCTTTAATCCTTGTGTGTTTGTTTTCCATACGGAGTGGTTTCCATGTTTTCGATGTTTTATCCTTGGTTGATTAAAATTTTGTTTATCTGCATTATATTTGCAACTTCAATAAACTTTCGTTTTCGCCAATGGAACTCCCTAGGCAAAACTTTAGCGTTAGATCATTGAATCCTATGAACATATGACTAGGCATGATCTGCTAAGCCCGATTTTTTGCCCTTAGAGTAATTACCACGCTCTCGGGATTCGGTAAATTTCTTATTAGTCAAGGGATTTTCTGGTTTTGTCTTAAGCCTCAATCCCACGGTATGCGATTTGGCAAATTTCGTGTCTTATATGTCAAACAAAATAAATGCCAAATACCATACCGTTGAAGTCCGACTTTAGTCACAAAAGTCCTAATCATATATTTTTCGATAAGAATTTACTGTTTTAAGCTTATAGTGTTTGGCTATTCATTCTATTTTTTCTACAAGCTTAAAAAAAACATGAAGTTCCAGACATCTCAAAGATATTGTTTTTATACTTTTTTAGAAGTTGACGTCTTTGTGTTTTTATATCTATCTAGACTTGAATGGTGCGCGAAAAACTTTCGGGTTCTTCCCGCAGATGGGATAATGTATTTTCGGTTCTTCCACTAGATGGTACACTATGTCAACTTCTCTCTCTCCCTCAGTCATCGTAATAGTTGTCTAAATATTGTCTAAGATGAGAAATTTATTTATTAAAAGATCAGAAGCGCAAGACGCAAAAGATGGATGTATGAAAAACGGTCCTGGTTCAAATATGGCCAAACAGGTGTGTAGAAATAGGCTCACGGACGAAGTATAAACACAAAAACGATGAGAAGAAATGATGAAGAGATTACGCACGAAATCGGAAAAATTTAACGACGCACGAAAACGAATAATACTATATTTTTATGCGGGTATTAGATTTCAGACATTTAGCCAGACAGATACACAATAACAATTAGGGTGATATACGAAACAAAGACCAAAGGCTGGAAAGAAAATCCGATAAGTTATAGTGTCTGCTTTTGGGGGAAGGTTTAAATTTAAATCCTTATTTCGTCTTGGGAAAAGGATAAGACTGGGTATTTATGGAGGGTTCTTATAACCTACTCTACCTTTTAAAAATGTATCTGCAACTATGAGTTTTCTAGGGTTTTTGGTTACAAAAAAATTGATCCCTATAATAGCTGTATCAACTTAGGATGACAATTTGTTGTGTTTGAGCATGATGCCAATATAATCACAAAATACCATTCAGGATTTAAGCACTTTTAGCTAAATTTCCTTTCGCTATACGCTTACATAGAACTATTTCTTTCCAGTTAGTAAGTAGATTTGCAGAAGGCATATGATAGTATACCACTAAACCTAATTTGGAAAGCGTTAAGCGTACAACTAAGTAAGGCCATCAAAGAGTTATACCGCAATAGTAAGGCAAAAGTTAAAATAAAAGCAAAACTAACTAAAGGCTTTCAAGTAAATAAAGGTCTTAAACAAGGTTGCTGTATCTCGTCTACGCTCTTCAAGATATATTTTGAACAAGTCCTTAAAGTCTGGAAGAGAAAATGCCAAAACATGGGAATTCCGTTGGATGAAACCACCTTGTACACTTTATGTTTCGCCGATGATCAGATAGTGGTGGCTCAGGATTATGACGATCTCGAATATATGACACGAAAACTAATAGAAGAGTACAATAAGTGGGGACTAGAGGTTAATATCAATAAGACAGAATATATGTGTATTGGTGGAACGAAACAGGATCTAATCTTAAATACTGGGCAGCGAACTCAGTCCTGTGATGAGTATAAATACTTGGGTCTAAAAATTACAGCTGACGGAACACTAGACAAAGCTATAAAGCTATAAAAGATAGAAACGTACAAGGAAGAAAATCAATAACTTTATTAAATGGAATAATTTGGGACCAAAGTATATCAAAACATAACAAAAAGCTTACTTATAACACCATTGTAAAAAGTATTATTACATACGGCTCAGAAGTATGGCCAATCAAAGATAGAACAGAAAAAATGCTTTCCGCTACGGAGATGGACTATTGGAGAAGAGCAGCAGGGAAATAAAAAAGAAAAAGAGTTACAAATCAAAGAATAAGAGAAATTATGACAGTGGGTGAACGTACTTTAGTGGAGGATATAAGAACAAAATAACTGGTGTGGTACGGACATGTACAAAGAATGGATGATGGAAGATTACCTAAACAAATATAACAATGGAAACCAACTGGCCGAAGAAAACGAGGAAGGCCGAGAAAAATCTGGAGAGAAGGAATAGACAGTGAAATAAGAATAAGAGGCCTAGATGATGAATTATGGGCAAACAGAAACGAGTGGAGATTGGGTATCGGAAGACGTAGAACGTTGTGAAACCGATAAATATATATATATATATATATATATATATATATATATATATAAGTTGCGGTCTCCGGTTTTAACATTATACTTAATTGTGTAAAACTGAACCGCTCATAATTTCAGATTCCCACTCATGTAAATCAGGCACCGTTGGATGATAGAAGAGCCGTTGGTGGCTCTTATCGGGTTGGATTGTGGCTTAATACTATATACATAATATTCTAATACCCACGGTAACTGCCCATTTATGATGGGAACATGAGGGCCTTGGGGTCTTTAAGCAAAAAAGACCTGATTGGTTGCTTTCAAAGACATATGCATATTATTTCCATATAGTACGTATTATTGCAATACCTACGGTACCTTACAATGCAGAATGCAAACATATTTGAAATAGCAATATCAATGGACACTAAGTCTGTCTTTTTTGCGGTCCTTAAGATAAAATGTCCTAATTGGTTATCCTTTTACGCATGAATATTATTTTATTCTTGTATGCGTTACGTCAAATCATCGGCGTACAGTTGACAAAAATTCTATCTATGTAAATTTGATATCTGTGCATTTTTCGTATCTTAATTTCTGAATGTTTGCATCAAACGCCAACCATTGTGTAAATGGGTAACAGGGAGTATTGCCTAGGTTCCGATACATTATTTTGGTCTTAGTATTTGTTTTATTTTAGTAGTTTTGTAGATAAATGCGTATCTCCGCTTAAAGAAAACAATTCACAATTCACGGTATTCATCGCAATCAATTGAAAAATCTTCTCTTTGCTTCTTGAATGACTTCTTTCATTTCCACCAAACAATTGACCGGTTTTCTTTTAAAGGCAAGGAGAATTTTTATCGTTTCTGTCGCCTTTTTAAGGTCAAGTTTGAGATTTAGTGTCCCATTGATACAGATTTCACTACGTGAGGTAGTCGGTGCGCCTGCGGATAACGACACAGAATGATGCATTATACATTTTTAATTTTCTATGTGTGCCAGGGCTATCAAAATGGACGGGCCACGATCCTCCACTTTGTTGACGTCACATCCGGGGCTGATTTTTTTTGATGGTCACGTTACGACACAGCTGATTGTCTTTAAAATATTGAAGTTGAAATGACGGTGGATATTTGATTTTTTTTTAGATAAAGCTGTTTTTGAGATTGTTTTTACTTTATTCTGGCAGAACAATTTTTTTTAATGTATAGTAAGCCCTAATTTTTCATAGCCGCTTTATTAGCTCACACAAAAATTAAGTTTAAAGCAGAAGCGAATGTGACAATCACATATGACAAAGTCAAATACATGTCAAATATAACAGTTGGCATGTGGTACATGGCGGGTAATTTGAATTCAAAATAAGGAATGCTAAATCTTGAAGATTTTAACCTTTTAATCATGTTGCTTCCTTACAAACCTTTGGTGAAATATCGGGATGGTGTCTGAGAATATTTCACTGAAATTTTGCGGAAATCTGTAGTGCCATTTTGAAAATATCATAAAAAAAACGTCTGACCTCCCATAAGACCCAATGTAAAATTCAGCTCCGGGAGAACAGCTGATTTTTTCAGGGTCGTGGCCTCTATTTTTGTGTTGGCCTTGATAAAACATACATACTTCAGAAAAAAGGTGCATATGGCCACTGAAATTGTACAATTGTTGTAATTGTATAATGTTTTAATTAAAAAAAGTAGTAACGGTAAGTTAATAAAAAATTGTTTCTCTTGTATTAAACTTCACATTGTTGTAAGAAATATACGGAAAAAACGAAATGTTACGATGTAAAATTAATTTTCAGTCAATAAATGAAAGCTTATTGATTCAATGTAGGCAAAAATGAATATAATGAATACTGATTAAATTAATTAATAATATTCATGTTTGTGTATATTGAGTCAATGTTTTTCGTTTATTGGCATAAGATTAATGTTCCATTGATTAATATTTTTTTGATCTGTGTATATTTCATTTATATCGTAAAATTACCTCTCTTTTTTTAAACAAGAAAAAAGGGAGACCAAGGTTTAAGCATTCTTAATTTAGCTAAAAACGGCAATAATGTGGAAAATTGAATATGCTGAAGATTCAGAGACCAAAAAAGTGATAAAATAAAATTATTTGTCTGTTTTTTGCGAAGTTATCAAATGCAAAGACTCCGCCCGCCAGGGAAGAAGGCCAAGTATTTCAAAAGAAAAGAAAGGAACGTTTAATTAAGATTTGCAACTAGATTCAAGCCGGCTGTCCATGGAGCGTATTATCTGCGCGGATTTCTTTTCCTCAGGCTTTGATTGGTCCAAATTTTTAAGTCAACCAGTCAGAGCCCTAGCAAAGATAAATCCGCGCGGATAATACGCTCTATGGACACCCAGCCTTAGGTATTAAAAAAAATTGTTGGCTATACTTAATTTCATTAATTTTTTATTGACACTTTACATAATAATTATTTTTAACAAAGAAACTGTGTAAGTAAAGGTTACTTTTTACAACTCAATCGACATTACATTAGGTTTATAATGTTTACAATAAAGATAATTACAAGTATCAATTATCAATTATTTGTTCAATCTATTATTGACTTTATGTGGTTAAGTGTGGGGTAAAATCCCATTAATAAAAATGTTGACCTCTATCTATTACTTATTGATTCATAATCTTGACTATCAATACAATACATAATCAATAAGTGGCGCCGGCGCTCCAATTAAATTTGGATTCAATTTTTTTTAAAGGTAAGTCACAAAAAAGGTCAACAAACGAAGAAGTTCCTCATTCTGGCGTACAGTCGGTTAAATGAATCTCTTGCAAATTAAATATTTATCTATCTATTTAGCCTTCTTCCATCCATCTTTGGACATAGGCCTCCCCCAATATCTTCTATTCTTCTGTCTCTCGCCGTGTTCATCCATCTAGTTCCCGCATGTTTCTTCAAATTGTCCGCCCATTTTATTTGGGGTCTTCCCTTAATTCCTTTATTTTCCCAAAGTCCCCAGCCCACAATACATTTGTTCCATCGATTGTCTTTCTGGCTGATATTATGGCCGGCAAATGTTCATTTTAATTTTGATACTTTTTCTCTGACATCCCTTACTTTTGTTTTATTTTTTATCCATTCATTCCTTTTTTTACCTGTTAGCTTTACATATAACATTTGTCTTACCATTGATCTTTGGACTTTTATTTCCTTATCCATGTTTGATCTTGTAAGTACAGGAAGGATACATTGGTCATATACTTTCGTTTTGAGGTACTGAGGATATTTTTTATGTATAATTTACCGAATGCTGCCCAGGTCATTCTTACTCATCTCTTGACTTCAGCTGTTTGGTTTTCTTTTTTTAGTTTAATAATTTGCCCGTGGTATATATATTCCTCTACTTGCTTCAGTTTATCTTGGTGTATTCCGATCGTGATTTATTTATCTGTGTTTGTTATGGTTTTAGTGTAGTTCATACTCAAGCCAATATTTTTAGCTGCTGTATCCAGTTCTTCCTGCATTTTCACCAGTTCCCCCCACCTATTTGTTATTAAGGCGATATCATCTGCAGATCTTAGGTGGTTTAAATATTGTCCGTTTACCTTGATGCCTATTTCTTCCCAATCTAAGTTTTTAAAAACATCTTCTACGGCCTGGTTAAATAGTTTAGGGGATATTCTGTCAGCCTCTGAAACCTCTTCTTATGTGGATTGGCTTGGTTCCTTCGTGGATTTTAATTGATGTTGTTGCTTCGCTATATATATTGGCTATTAAATCTGTGTATCTGTGATTTATTCGGCTATTAATTAAAGATGTTTTTACTGCCCAGTGCTCAATGCTATCGAAAGCTTTTTAAAAGTCTATATATAGTGGAATGTTGTATTCGTTGGCTCGCTCTATTAGGATCTTCATGGTTAATAGGTGGTCAACTGTACTGAAACCTTTTCTGAAGCGTGCTTGTTTTTTTGATTGATATCCGTCAAATTTTGTTGTTAGTCCAGGTCGATAGTTTTTTAGGTCACTTTGATCGCCTTTCTTATGTAGAATAACGTTCATGGATTCTTTCCAGTTGTTCGGGATTATTTTTTTTTAGTATTTTATTCAGAAGAATACGAGGGGTTGCTCGGTATTTCCTTTTGATGTACACACAGGCTACGGGAAATACAGGAAATTATGTGGAAGTACTTGGGAAATACTGGAAAATACCTTGGAAATTTGGGCAACTACTGGGAAATATCCCGGAAATTATCGTAGGTATTTCCTTTGGTGTACAAAAATTGAAGATCGAACCCCCCCTCGGGAGAATATGTAGGGTACTAACTACAGCTTTACCACCATATTTGAGCATTTCTGTCGTTACTCCGTTTTTTCCAGGTAATTTGTTATTTTTAATTTTCTTTAAAGCCCTCTTTATTTCTGCTTTGCATATTTCAGTTTGTAGCTCTGAGTTTATGTTCTTTAGTTTTGTTTAGAGTTTCTTCGTGGTTTCTCGCGATGGTTCCCTTTGTGTTTGGTATATTGCTGTATAGGTAGAATAGTTGTGTGACATTTATAATATCCTCTTTAATGTTAGTCTCTATGCCGTTCATATTCTTTATTTTAATTATTTTACACTTACCTAGAGTCGGTCTCAGACATTTCATATTTCTGTTATTTTCTATAACTCTCTCAACTTTTATTCCTTGGCTCTTTCTTTTATTTTGTTTTATCATTTTTCTTAAAGTTATCTTTTCCCTTCTTTCTCCAGGTTCCGCCTTTTTTCCATCAGTTTCTTTATTTCTTCTGATATACAATTTTCTCTCTTTTTAACTTTTAGTCCGATATATTTTTCTACTTTGGTCATAGCTCTTGTCAGCGTATCATATTTTTCATCTTTATTTTCATTTTCGCAGTTTAGGGTTAGCAGTTCCTTTAACATTTGTGTGAATATTGCTTTATTTTGTGTAAGTTTATTCATGTCAAGCTGTTCATTGTTATTATCAATTTTTCTTTTCATTTCGATATTGCTGGCAATGCAGATTTTTGTTCTGAGCATCCTATGATCACTGCCTGTTGCATGCCATAGTGTCATATGCTAAATATAATAGTTATGTAATTATTACTACCACGCTGATTGTTTTGACGTTTTAAATGTTAAACAACATAACATTGATTGCAGTGCTTGTTTTTAACGAACTGGTAGTTTTAAGCTTACATTCAGAAATAGATTCTATATTACCGAATCGTGCCCACGAGCAAACCGTTTTACTATAACACACCTACTTGCCTCCTCTATCATTAAAATATAATTAAAATCGCTTAATTATTAGTCATTAAATAAAATTGTTTATAAGCGAGAAACCAAACGCATATTTTTATAAAGGAAAAAGCAACCAGAGGAATATCTGCATTGCTTTATAAACCTTGATGAGTAAACCTGATTATACAAAAAATTTCAAACCAGATTCTTCGTGTCTTTAGTACTTTTTCAAGTTTTAAATTAATGTTAAAAGTTCTTCAATGAAGCCTGATTTCAATAAATTACTCACAAGCTATGTGTCTCTGTCTTCCTTTTGATCAATCTATCTTCGAATGTTTTTTACGCTTAATAATCTGGTTTTCAGTTTCAACTCTAAATATAAAACCAGTAGGGTTTCACTGAAAAACATCCTAGTCTGGTAGAATATTATCAACTTGAAAAATGACTTTTACTTCATGTTTTCCAGGTTTATTTGACAGAGAAACATTATCTTATTATAAAATACCATTGAGTATCATAAAAATCTTAGTGTTGTCTATTTGTCTTTTACGCGTAAAATTACAATTTCATAGAAAAACGTCACTTTCTTTTTTAAATGATTTAATTTTGTTCGAGTAGATGTGTTTGATTTTTTTACAGCTTTCTTTTCAGTGACCGATCAGGTAAATAATTAGGCATCTCGACAGCTTCATAACTTTTAATTTATTTGATTTTAGTAGGATTATGGTTTACTATCTAACTGTGATGTGATGTTAAATAGACACATAAAATAATGATTTCTCTAATGATATCTTTTGAGTATTTGTACGTACGCTACAAATAGTAACAATCAAATGCTACCAACTTAAATTTGGTTGAATATTGTAATTAATGGTCCATTTTAGTTTTCTTCAGATAAAGGATAATGGGCAACTTTAGCATTATCTTCTTCTCCATCAGATGCAGCATAACAAATTGAAAGACCAACATCACTCTCTGCTTCATGTTATTAATGGCAACTAGAAAAAGGAAGATCATACCCCGGTAAGTGTGGTTCTTAATTGGACAGATAAATATGACAATTAAAGACAATTTTATCAAAGAGGGTTTTTGGACCTTAACAACTATTTTCATCGTTTCGATACGTAACTCTCGTTATTTTTTAGGCAAAGTTTAATTTTTTGGCTGGTGCATCAAGAAAAATTATGTTGTTAATAACTAATGTACGCTTAAGCTAATATTGCAAACTTCACGTTCTAACATATCAACTAACATCAACTTGTTACTCGGCTAAAGTTCTCTGTTTGTTTAAGTTTTGAGGATCTTATTCTTTGATAGTTTTTCCGAATCAACAGGACAAAAATGAGGGAAAACGTAGACAAAAATCAAACACAAGGCCGAATCTTTGATCCAACGATGTAACTTTTTTGATTGACAGATTAAATCCCGCTATAAAATGATTCTTAAAAACAGTCAAAGTAATAAAGTAAATAAAAAAATTAAAGAAAATAAAAAGGCTGCTGATAAATGATTTGTTCACTCTGGTAAAAATTTGGCCTACCAAAAGTTGCTGATTTGCTGACAAACTTTTATTCCTAAACAAAAATATTAGGAAGAGAGGAGGAGCAGATCCGTGATTAAATGGTTGAAAGTAGATATTTAATTTAAACATCCGCTTAAGATCATTTAAACTTCTGTCAAAAAAAGGTGCAAAACAAATGAACGAAATAAACAAATCAAGTTCTCTGGTTTATTTCCTCTCTAATAGATCTTTTTTTGTTTATGTTTGCTGCCAATATAAACTTTTCCAACTTGCTCGAAGCTATAGGTCATGTAGCAACAATTTCTCTAGAAAATCAAAGGAATGTTACGAACCCCGAACGACGAATCATCCTCCACCAAGACAATGAAAGTTCGCACAAAGCACAGAAAACCATTGCATTTTTAACACAACAAAACGTCGAATTGTTAGACCATCTTTCATACCGAACCTAAGTCCCAGCGATTTATATACTTTTCCGAAAATCAAGAATGGACTGCGTGGTCAAATATTTCAGTCCCCAGAGGAAGCAGTTGACGCCGTCAAGAATGCACTTTTGACAGTACAAACGAGTAAAATTACAGTTTGTTTGGGCACATGCCAAAGTGCACTAATTTTTGTGGAGAATACTTCGAGAAGCAATAAAGTCTTTAAAAGTTTTCTACTGTTTTATTTCAGCTGTAGATGTACAATTTAAAAGATAACCCTCGTGTTGTATACGTTGCTTTTCCTTGTCAGCAAATTTTTGAAATATTCCATTAATCTTTCCATTACTGCATCACTCTCCATAAAAATTTGAGAATGACTAGTGCATTAATTTTCCAATAAATTTATTTTTAGTTTCATCTAAGTAGCCTCCAATACTCCAACATAAGCTAATTTTCTTTTCTGATGCATTTATTATACTAAGATTTTTAACTTGACTAAATGTTATTATATTTTTAACGAAGGCCATCATTATTAATCTCACGCTGACTTCAAGTTTTTTTGTTGAGTTTGTTTCCTGCTGAATGCTTTTTTGTTGTCTTGAAGCCTTCAAACTATTGTCGAGATTCTCTGCTTTAAAAATGTAAAAGGTGAATGAACACCAAAATATACATCAGGAAAAAATTCGACATGGTTTTAAATTTAGATTGATTTGACACAGATCGAAACATTGGTATTTGAAAGGAAGTTTAGGTATCAGAAGCATTTTTTGTTTGGTTTTTCTCTTTTCATTTACACAGGATGTTCAAATTAAATTGCACATTTTGGTATAATAATTTTTTAAATCGGGTAATACGGTAGGATTCTTGGAGATCTAATAGAGAATGATTTTCATGAACAAGAAGAAGGAGAGCAAAGTGGGTTTCGTGCAGGCAGATCTTGTAGTGATAATGTTTTTTGTTTTAAACAAGTAATTGAGAAAAGGAGCGCCAGTAATACAGAGACTCATGTTACCTGTGTGGACCTACAAAAAGCATATGATACCGTTCCAGTAGAAAAATTATGGACAGTGTTAGAGCAAACTAATATCAATCATACATACATAAAAGCGATAAAAGAACTGTACAGAGGGTCAAAATCAAAATTAAAATTGGAAATCGACTTTGAAAAGGTAACGAAAGATGTAAGACAGGGATGTTGTATCTCTTCAACTCTTTTTAAAATATATATCGCATGGGAATACAACTTAAAGACCGATTTACCATTTACACACTACAGTTTGCTGACGACCAAGTAATTGTAGCTAATGATAAAGAGGACATGGAGTATATGATGAGAAAGTTAACGAAAGAATACCAAAAGTGGGAATTAACAGTGAACGTGGACAAGACACAGTACTTATGTATTGGAAACGAATCCAGTGGGACAGAACTAGACATTGACCAAACAATATATCCATGCAATAAGTATGTATAATACTTGGGTGTCACATTTGATAATACAGGAACAGACTGTAAAGAATTGGCCTTAACAGTATTTTATGAAGCAGAGGGATAAAAAATAATGTAAAATTTAACATATATGAAACAATGGTGAAAAGCACGCGGTTGTATGGAACATAGACTTGTGGCGTAACAGAAAAATACAAAACAAAAATGGAAAGTGTCGCAATGGATGCAATACGAAGATCAATGAGAATATCTAGAACAGATCACATAAGAAATGAGATCATAAAAGAAAGAATGGGAATCGAGGGAAGGATAATGGATGACATCACTAAAATACAACTGGTATGGTACGGTCATGTACAACGGATGAACGAGAAAAGAGCGGGTCCTAGAATGGCAACCAATAGGGCGCAGAAAAAGAGGGCGTTCTAAACTGGAATGGCAACAGTCAATCCAAAGATCAATGAGTCAAAAAACCTGACGGAAGATGATTGTCAGGATCGGAGGAGGTGGAGAATAGGCGTCGGATAACGGACATAGTAGTAGTAATTAAAAGACACTTTAAAAAAAAATTATGTCGTTCATTACTAAAACAAAGGAAAGCTTAAAAAGTCTTATTGTTTAAAAATATAAAATCTCTTTATAAATGCTAAGTATATGCAATTGTTTTAAAATATGTGGGCGGTTCTTTGGCTAATAAACATTAAGTTAATCCAAATTTACATAACGGGTTTTTTATTTTTAATTTTTTCTTAATTATACAAAAATAAATATGGGTATACAGACCGACACAAACAACAAAAGTGCACTTTTTATGATCATTATTTTATTTTACAGTCCTTGAGTTTTTAATAACTATTTTGTGTTTGTAAGATTAACGATGTGTAGCGGATTAACAAATAATTCATTGTAGTTCTTTGTATCAAATATATGAACTATACCATCTATCAAATATATGAACTATGCCATCGATTTAATCAGACAAACTGCACTTGGCAGAGAATTAATCAGAGCTTTAACTAAATATATTTTTTGTCCGTCATTTGAAAATCCAAGATGGCGGACGAAATAAAATTGTACCCTTCAAATATGCTCGTTTATTCTTATGTTGCGAACATGCTTTAATTATTTTTTTAAATCATCAAAAAAGCTGCTTTCTTGCTACGCATAACAAGGTGCGAATCAGCAAAATTGGTTAGGTGGTTCTAAAAAAAAACATTTTTCCGTCTAGTTCCCGCATGTTTCTTCAAATTTTCATGCCTTATCTATCTATCTATCTATTTAGCCTTCTTCGATCCATCTTTGGACATAGGCCTCTCCCAATATCTTCCACTCTTCCCTCTTCCCTGTCTGTTGCCGCGTTCATACATCTAGCTACCGCATGTTTCTTCAAATCGTCTGCTCATCTCATTTGTGGTCTTCCTCTGCTTCTTGTATTTTCCCAAGGTCTTCAGTTTACAATATATTTGTTCTATCGATCATCTTTTTGTCTGATATTATAACCGGCAAATTTCCATTTTATTTTGCTATCTGTTAGCTTTACATGTAACATTTGTCTCTCTATTGATTTTTGGGATTTTGTTACCGTATCCATGTTTGATTTTGTTAGTGTCCAAGGTGATGGTACAGGTTTAACATTTGTTTTTCAAGTTAAATAAATTAATATTATCCTTAAAAACTGTCAACTGGACTATTGCTTCAGCCTCCAACCAAACAAGAAAATGTGTAGGGGTTTTTTAAAAAATATTTTAAATAAATTGGTTTAGTTGAACAGGAAATTGATTTTGTAATATTTTTTTATATAGGTATACCTACCAATATTTTTTAATTCTATTCCAACAAAAAAATTTGGTAGGTATTTATTTAACGCTTTTTAAACACCATACTTTAAAAACAAAAAAATTCACCTCATTTAAACATAAAATACTAAAATGTAAACAAAAACTTCACGGTAAGTAACTTTTTTAACACAATAATGGATGATAACAGCTGTGTGTGTTTTTTACAGTTCTATGCAATAAAAAACGTTAATTATTTTAATAATTAAAACTTTTTCGACTTTTGAATAATTTAAAATTTAAAAAGAAAATAAAGAATCAGGTCAGTTTCATTATGGACCATTCTTAACAGTTTAGAGCTCAAAATAATTTTTTTTGAAGCAATAAAGGTTAGATTCATTTAAATTAACATAACGTAAGTTAAATTAGACTAAGTTAAGATAATTTTTATGCTATATGTTTTTACTTATGAAGGTTCCTAAAGGCCTAAAATATGATCTTTACAGAAAATACAAGTGAGAAACATAAAAAAATTGTAAAAATCGAGAAAATGTCTCCTTAACCCACATCAACGTTAAATTAAGGTGAACAAAAATAATAAAGTTGTTTTTTACTAGAAAACAACCTCATACGATGTAATATTTGTTTTGTGAAATTTACATGCTTAAAGATAACTTAAAAACAAGGAGGAATCAAGCTATAAAAATGTAATTTTTTCTGGTGCTGTATATAGAACGTCTTTTTGACCCAGGTTATTTTCATGTGCCAAATTTACACTTAAAAGGTCCTCCACAGCATGTTCTAAAACGCCACTAGATTAAGACATCTCAAACCTACTAACTTTTTCCGTTTTATTCTGTCACGTTTTTTTATGTTTTTTAATAAAAAAAGGCACGAAAGCCTGCTCTAAAACCCTCTAGGTAAATACTTATTAAATGTAATAATTGTCTGCGTTTTTTTTTGTCCCGTTTTTTTTTTGAATATCTTTTTTTCAACTTAAAAGTAACTCGAAAGGACGTTCTAAAAGTTTACTAGTTTAAGACTACAGCACTTTTAGACAATTTTAAAAGTGGCGCCCAAGGCAAGACAGAATCTCTATACATTATGTTTTCTTTAAAAGCTAAACAATAATTTTTAACAGTAAACACTTTCACACAATATTAATGTGTCTTTATCAGGTTAACAACTGATGCGTCGTGATCGTGAAGAATCAGGGATCAGTTCATTAACTGGTTTTTGGAGTTTTAAGACCAAAGCACTCCCGGATAGATATCGTCGTAGTGAAAAATATCGCCAATAGGTGGCGCTACTTATGCTAATATATTATATTATATTCGGTAGAAAAGCCATGCAAGTCGAGCTTTAAAATTCGTGTAGAAAAGGCGCGAATCTAATGTGATTATGACGTTGATCAAAATCTACTTAGAATTCACTTGAATTCTTCCATTCTGAATATTTTTTATAACGTTAATGAATGACCTATTAAGCTTGTTTTCATAGATGATATAAACGTTTTTTTCTTGCAGCTTTTAAAATCAACGTTGTTTTTTCTCACGCGTTTTTTACGTGTTAAACACGTGATTGTGCTATGTGGGAAGTTACCTAGTCTAATTTGGTTTAGGGTAAGTTAACTTCAGTGAATTTAATGTAATTTGTAAGGCTAAACTAAAGTTTAACGGCCAAAACCTTTTATTAAATGTTTTTATTCAACGCTTTTTATTTTTTCTTGCATAATTGTCAATTTTTTACAACATTTTATATTTTAAACCAAGGCCCACACAAAAATAGAGGCCACGACCCTGAAAAAATCAGCTGTTCTCCCGGGGCTGAATTTTACATTGGGTCTTATGGGAGGTCAGAAGTTTTTTTATGATATTTTCAAAATGGCACTACAGATTTCCGCAAAATTTCAGTGAAATATTCTCAGACACCATCCCGATATTCCACCAAAGGTTTGTAAGGAAGCAACATGATTAAAAGGTTAAAATCTTCAAGATTTAGCATTCCTTATTTTGAATTCAAATTACCCGCCATGTACCACATGCCAACTGTTATATTTGACATGTATTTGACTTTGTCATATGTGATTGTCACATTCGCTTCTGCTTTAAACTTAATTTTTGTGTGAGCTAATGAAGCGGCTATGAAAAATTAGGGCTTACTATACATTTAAAAAAAAATTGTTCTGCCAGAATAAAGTAAAAACAATCTCAAAAACGGCTTTATTTAACGAAAAATCAAATATCCATGAACCGCCATTCCAACTTCAAAATTTTAAAGACAATCAGCTGTGTCGTAACGTGACCATCAAAAAAAAAATCAGCCCCGGATGTGACGTCAACAAAGTGGAGGATCGTGGCCCGTCCATTTTGATAGCCCTGTTTAAACTACTAAATAGACATTGATAAATTACGTAAAATGTATGTTTGCAAAGATATGGACAAGGATTGGCAAAATAAATTAATTATTTGCGTTATCATTATGGTGTTAATCTCTAGTTTATGATTAGATTAGTGATACGTCAAAAAAAATTGATCTTGTAGCAAGATAGTATTATTTAGTACCTAATAAGTATTCATTCAGCATTTTATCAATTTGAAAAATGTGTTTTTTACGTAAGCTAAAAAAATTTAATAAATCTAGTGAAGGGTTTTCTAAATTCACAATACATATAAAAAGTCATCAAAACCTCTAAAAAGCCCTACTAAAATATTGTCATGTGATTTTTTATAAAACTCTAGTCTATCGACGGCTATCAATACCGAATTATGATACGTATAGGACTATCTTGGCGACGGTCACGGTGATACAATCGCTACAGTCACACGGTCACGGTGACGCTACCGCTACAGTCACGGTCACGGTCATGCGACCGCTACAGTCTGCCTAAGCCTTGACAGTCAATCATTTTTCAAATATGGTGGCGGTTCAAAAATGTTATCAAAATTCTTAAAATGGTATTCTGTTAATACATATTTTTTACGTTCGCTAAAGAAGATGTATGGTTTTTGTTAATCAATTTTTTAAACGTCAAAAATGCGATTTGTGGTTGTTTCTTTACCTAAATGTTGTCATGACTTCTCTCTGTGAGACCGTATCCCTTGTAACACCGAACCCCCCAGGAACGTACTTTTTAGGTCCCAACGTCCCCATACCTAAAAAGTATGTTTTAAAAATGTTCAAAATGGGAAGATTCATAAGCGTCCATCTTGGACGTTATTAAAACATACTTTTTAAGTATTTCTAGGTCACCAATATTTGTGTTTAAAAGCTAATAAAACGGACATTTTAAAAACTCGCAAACAGGACATTTTTATAACGTACTTTTAAGATCCCTCAGGGCCCTCTATCATTTGCGTACCTAAAAAGTACAGGTAAAAACGTATAAAAAACAATAAAGGATGTTTAGGAAACGCGCAAATCAGGGTCCTAATCTATAAATACCTAAAAAGTACGTTTTTAAAACCTCCCAAGGATGATATTTTAAAAAAGTCAAATTAAGGACGTTTTTAAAAATGTCCTCTAAAACTTTTTTAAAACGTCCTTGGAACGTTTTTTGTACGTCTTTGAAACGCTTTGGAACGTTTTCGAACGTCAACGGAACGCTTATTAAACGTTCCCAAATTTTCCAGAAGGTTGAAACAATTTAATTTGACAAACGTTCGAGAAACGTTTTCAAAACGTATTAAAAACGTTCTCTGGGGAGGTTATAAAAACGTAAAGAAGACCTAAAAAAATGTTCCAAGGACCTTCCAGGGACCTGTATCGGACCCCGAGGACCTAGGCGAACGTTTTTAAAACGTCCCCAAGGTCCGAAATAGACGTTTTAAATCGTTTTTAAAGCGTACCTGTGTTAATAGGGATGTTTGTGTAGGTACATACGACGACAGCTTATAAATCGCTAATCCGATTTTAATGAAATTTTCAGAAAAAATAGTGCTTGATCTTCTAGTACGCTAAAAGTTTTTTGATCAGTTTTATAGTTTATGAAGTTTAAAAAATCAACACTATTGATCACTTGTGGCTTATCCAGATCAAAAAGTCAACAAAAACGGTAACTTTTGAATGGTGTTTTCTATAAGAAATAGAAATTTCGCATGTAGAATGATTTTTGAAAAACTATCTAGATAAGCAATGATAGCAATTAGGGATTATCCATAAATTTAAACAGTGGCGCACCCAGGAATAAGTGCTTTGGGGGCCCGAGGCCTCTTGGGGGGCAAATACATACCACTTTAGGATGTATTAAAAAAAACGAATAAATTGTTAAAAACTAAAAAAAATTATTCGCTTTTAAGAATTTTGTAGAAAAGTCAAACTAAAATTAACTTCTGGTCACTTTTTAAAGTGTACCCAAGAAAATGAAAAAAAAATATTTTTAAAAAAAAAATTTTTTAAATTATTTTAGTAAATTAAATTTTGTCAAAAATTATTATTACCTTCGTCATCCTTTCCAACTGCAGCGCCTCGAACCAATCCTACCAAAACGAGAAAACATAAAATAGAAAAAAGTTTCACATTCATTATAACAATTTTTTGTTGCACCAAATCAAAAAAAAAATCACTGTTTACACTTAATTTAGTCAAATACTAAATGTATCACTTTTTTGCACAAATATATTTAGTTATAATCCAAAAAAACGTGTCTTGTATATCCAAAGTTGGCACTAAAACTTCGTAATGTATAAAAATCCTTTAAAAAAACGCGAAAAAAATACTCCGTTAATTCTCGATGGGCGCGAAAAATTCAAAACTCCCGCGGTTCCTAAAGTTAAGCTGACTAAAGTCGGTTTTAGCGCCCTGTGGCACAAAGTATTTTTATATCAAGCGTGTTGTGGAGTATACGCAGAAATCGACTGGTTTACCGGCTAAACTCAGACTGTGGGAGCGGTAAACTCAGCCGCGAGTCCCCCACTTTTGTATCTGAATTGTTTGTAGCCCAGTTCATATATTTCAGATCTTATATATACAGTGAGTCATCGAAAAGGGGTAAGATATACCGGGGAATGATAGGAAAGCCAAAGATACAACTTTAGAAGTCTAGAAATCGAAAGTACGCAAATATTGTATCAGAAGCGATTAGATGAAAATTAATACAGAAAGAACATTCATATAAAGAGATATACATATACAAACATGTTAAAAGGCTTGAAGGAAGCAAGCAAAGAAGCTGTTGGATATTAAGATAATATAGATTGGAATAAGATGTGGTGGAAGGAGGAAGTACAGGAAATGGTCAAGGATAAATAACGCACATACTTGAAATGGCTCAGGACTAAAGAGCTAGAAATCTACAGGAAAATCAGAAGACAGCTAAGAAATTTGATACGCACTGGAAAAAATTAAATGATTGAGCGAAAATGGACGGAACAATACAAGGGACTGCTGCAGGAGGAGAGATATAGAAGTACAAAGAGAGGAAGTGATCGTAGAAAAAGAAATGATAAATAACAGTATTGAAAACCTTAAATCCGGAAAAGCTAGCGGACCTGAGGTAAGATTCGCTGAAATGCACAAATATGGATGAGAGAAACTACTCGAAAAACTCACATATTATATCCAGTACCTGATGATTGGAAAATTGCATTCATATCCTTAATAAATAGAAATGGAAACAAGCTGCATTGCACCAATTACAGAGGAAATTTAGTAACCAGTACTACAAGTAGATTGTAGGTACTGTAGGATTCTTAGAAATCTAATAAAGAATGATTTTTATTAACAAGAAGAAGAATCGCAAAGTGGGTTTCGTGCAGGCAGATTTTGTATTGATATTGTTTTTTGTAACCAGTAATTGAGAAAAAGAGTGCCAGAGATACAGATACTCATGTTACCTTTATGGATCTACAAAAAGCATTTGACACCGTTCCAGAAGAAAAATTATAAATAGTGTTAGAGCAAAAATAAAATAACAGCGATAAAAGGACTATACGTAGAGTCAAAATCTAATATTAATATTGGAAATCGACTTTCAAAAGAATTCCTAGTAACGGAAGAGTTAAGTATCTCTCCAACTTTTTTAAAACATTACATAAAGTTCACGGTATGGAAATACAACTTACCGGTGGATTTACTATACCATACTACACACTACAGCTGACGATCGACCAAGTAATTGTAGCTAATGATAAGGAAGGCATGGAGTATATGATGAGAAAGTTAACGGAAGAATACCAAAAGTGGGGGTTAACAATGAACCTGACAAAGACACAGTTCTTATGTCTTGGAAACTTTTTGACTTTTTTCCGAGTTTTTATTTTTTGATCTCTTAATATGTCATCTTCTTAAATCAAATTTTTACTTTTTATCCCTGATTCGTCACTTTTTATCCCGGGGATACAAAGTGACACTAACACATCCCTAAATTACGCGATTAAAAGTGCATTATCCCTAAGGAGCAAAAATGCAGTTTTCAAAATGCAAAGTCTAGCTAACATCTCAGCTACTCAACATATTTTTTATGTCATACTATATTTACCATATTTACTTAGTAGGGATTTATTGGAATAAAACGTGACTTTATTTTAGAGTCGGCTTTATTCTGACAGATTTACAAAGAAAGTTGAGAGCTAACCTCTCAAAATTGACATAACTTTCATTTAATAAAAACAGGCACGAATAAATCCGGTTCTTAAATATACAAAGGCCAAATTTGAAAATAAAGCAGCTGCTTTTTATGTGTAAATCTGTCACAATACTGCCGATTTTAAAATAGGGCCACATTTTATTCCAATAAGTCCCTAGTATCTCGCACGTTGTCTGCGCTATGGTATAAAGTCGAAACTATCCTGCTGATCTTAGCAGCAGTAAAGAAAACAGTACAACAAAACTTCGAGACATACGAGCTAGACCTTATATTCTCTTAGTAGTTTTGTTATTTGGTTTCGTTCTTTTTACTTTCCTCATGCTAAGTTTGAATCCGAAGGAGTATTTTACACCTTTTGTAGCCGTGTAATAAAGAAATTAACACTTTTAGTTTCATTTTGGTCTCATAAAACAAAATCAACTGTTTTTTATCCGATATTATTTAAAATGTTGAATGAATAAACCAATGACAATAAATTAATTTATTTTAATTAACTTTCCCAACAGTTTAAAAATTTTGAGATAATAGGGACTTATTGGAATAAAATCTGACCTTATTTAAAATCGGCAGTATTGTGACAGATTTACGTATAAAAAGCAGCTGCTTTTTTTCAAAATTTGACCTTTGTGTATTTAAGAACCGGATTTATTAGTGCTTGTTTTTATTAAATAAAAGTTAGCGACCTTATTTTTAAACTTGAAGTCGGCTGTCACTTTTCTTTGTAAATCTGTCAGAATAAAGCCGACTCTAAAATAAAGTCAGGTTTTATTCCAATAAGTCCCTAATTTTTAGAATGAATGAATGAACCTTAGACTCTAGTAGTTGGAATTGCTTTGATTAGAATTCTCCTTGGAGATCTGTCAAACCTATACCAAATACAAGATGGCAGATTCTCAATTTCTTTATATGTGAATCGAATTTTTTAAGAATTTAAAAAAGATAATAAGAATTTTCCAAATTGAAAACAGCGACTTTAAAAACCATTTTAAGTCAGGATAATCCACTTGGAAAACATTTTTGATAAATTAAAAAGAAGAAAAGAACTTGTTGAATACAGAAAGGCATTTGATAATTCACCCAAGAAATCAAAATTATTAACAAAAAATTAAAAATATTATGAGCAAGTCAAAACAAAAAAACTATACGCTTTTTAAACATTTTAACGAAATTAGAATAAATTGAAGAAATAGAGAAAGAAGATATTGTAGCTAAAAGTAGATAATTAAATACATTAACTTTGTGCTTCGGTGGCGGTGAAAAGATCAAAAAAGAAAATCCCGAATACAAAAGCCCGAACAGCAAAAACTCAAAAAAAAATCTTGAAACACGAAATCTGGAAAATCAAAACAACAAATCTCGAAATATATTTAAAGAAAAAGAAGAAATTTAAGCTTAACATGACTTGGTTAGGTTTGTACTCTACTAAAAAAACTTAAATATAAACTTTCCTAACCAGATCAGGTTGGTTTTTTTGTCAAGTTAACCTAACCGGTTCAGGTTAGACTACTAACCTCACCAGGTCAGCTGTTGACATTGACTCAAGCTTTTGTTTTTCGAGATGTTGTCGTTAGACCTTTTGATTTTCGAGATTATTTCGGTCGATCTTTTGTTTTTTGAGGTTTTGTGGTTCGAGCTTTTGTTTTTGGAGATTTTGTCGTTCAGGCTTTTGCTTTTCAAAATTTTTTGTTTTCGATCTTTTGAGCAAATGTAATTAAGATTTTAGTATTCAAGATTTTGACTTTTGATGTTTTTACCGTCATGCTACTCCTGATTTTATACATTGGGGTATTGCACAATTAATTTGCGATATCAATTATTCACCACATTCAATATTTTTAAAATTTATTATGCTAAAGGAAGTTACGCAAAAATGCAATTCTTGCAACGAGAATGACATACGTTTAAATAAAATAAATATTCCTACAATTTTATTTATTCAAAAAAGGCCAGCTGTGCATATATACTTACCTACCTCATTCATTCAAAGAATTAGGAATACTTATTACTATAGATTTACATAAAACCCATGACACGACTACTAATCTGCCAATATTGCAAGAATTTTATGTAAATTGTGGCCAAATGTCATCATTAAAGGGTATAAAATCACAATGAAAAAATATTAATAAATTAGTTGATGAAACATGAGAACAAAATTTATTAATTCATAGAAGTCAGGGGAATATACGCTAAAATGCTCAAATATGGATCAGAGAAACTACTAGAAAATCTCACATATATTATCAATCAATGCATAAACGGACATCCAGTACCTGATGATTGGAAAATTGCATTTATATCCTCAATACATAAAAACGAAAACAGTCTGGATTGCAATAATTACAGATGAATTTCAGTCACCAGTACTCTAAGTAGATTGTACGGTAGGATTCTTAGAGATCTAATAGAGAATGATTTTCATGAACAAGAAGAAGAAGAGCAAAGTGGGTTCCGTGTAGGTAGATCTTGTAGTGATAGCGTTTTTTGTCTTAAACAAGTAATTGAGAAAAAAAGTACCAGAAATATAGAGACTCATGTTACCTTTGTGGACCTAGAAAACGCATATGATACCAGTCCAGTGGAATAATTAGCGATAAAATAACTTTACAAAGGGTCAAAATCTAAAATTAAAATTGGAAAACCACTTTCAAAAGTAATTTTGGTAACGAAAGGCTTAAGACAGGGTTGTTGTATCTCTTCCACTCTTGCTAAAATATATATCGCACCAAGTAATTGTAGCCAATGACAAATAATACATGAAGTATATGATGAGAAAGTTAACGAAAGAATACCAAAAGTGGGGGTTAACAATGAACGTGGACAAGATACATTACTTATGTATTGGAAACGAATTAAGTGAGTTAGAACTAGACATGGACAAGTATGCATACTTGGGTGTCACATTTGATAAGACAGGAACAGACTAAAGAACTGGAAAAAAGAATAGTAAAAGCAAAAAAGGTTATTGGATGTCTTAGCAGTATTTTATGGAACAGAGAGATAAAAAATAATGTAAAATTTAACATTTATAAAACAATGGTGAAAATAACGCTGTTGTATGGAATAAAGACTTGTCACGCAACAGAAAAATACAAAACCAAAATGGAAAGTGTCGAAATAGATGCAATAAGAAGATCAATGAGAATATCTAGAACAGGTCATATAAGAAATGAGATCATATAAGAAAGAATGGGAATCGTGGGAAGTATAACGGATGATATTACTAAAAGACAACTGATATCAATCCAAAGATCAATGAGTCAAAAAAAACTGACAGTATATGAATGTCAAGATCGTAGGAGCTGGCGAATAGGCGTCCGACAACGTAGAAAAACGTTCTAAACCGACATAGGAGTAGTAGAAGTCAGAAAATAAAAGATATTTTATTAATATGATTCAGAAGACAAACTTATACTGAAACTCGTTTTTATAGTTCGTAAAAGATCTAAGCTTATCAATTAAAAAGTCCTTAAACATTTTTATTTGTTTTACATCAAGAGTGTCTTCAATTTTATTGGAATACTTACCAAGACCACACCAATTTTTATGGACATTCTGGTTCTTGATTAAATCGTCTTTTTTACAGCCCAAACATATTTTTAAGTTGAGTTGAAAGACCTATAAAATGTCCTGATCGTTAACATCTTTTTCTGTCTTATCCCGGGATTCGATCTCTTATTTGATAGAGAATAAAGTAAGACACAAGGATTTTGTCAAAGCAATATCGCACTAAAAGCCTAAGAAACCAAAAAAAATTGAAGAAAATAGAAATAGTCAAAACTTACCATCAGATGACATAATAACAAGGGATTAAACTGATGCTTTTAATAGGCGAAAAGTTTGTAGACCAACTGAAAGGAGGGGTTTAGTTTGCTGAGGGATTAAAAAGAATTTTGGTCACGTAGTTTATAAACTATTTTATGCACTTTAATGTAAAAAAAATAATTCTAAAGAAAAATGGAACGCTATTTAAACCCTACCCTAGATATACCTACTCGAGATATAAAATGTCATCCTAGTGATTGACAGTCTTTCATAGTTAGGGTTATTATTTAATTTCAAATCTGGGTATGTCTCGACAAGTAAGTTTTTGACCTCTTGGGATTAAAAGGTTCATTTTACTCCCTAAATCTAGGGACTAAAGTAACTTCTTTAATCACTAAAATGCATTAAATTAAATAAAGATAGGCAGGTACATCAAATCAATTAAAGGAAGAAATTGATTGGGCTAAAGATAAATTCTAAGGCAACATTAGAAATACTAGAGAAAGGTGCTTGACTGAATGATAAGGAAAGTTAGAAAGTGGGTGTAGAAGACGCAGGTGCTGTAAAATGAAATACTTACCTGCCTCTCAACGGGTGAATGATCTTAAATTCAGTATCGGAAAAACTAAATCATTGCATATAAACAGCCAAAACCTCTATCAAACCTAACCATTTTACTGCAAAATACGAAAAGATCAGTAAAATTTTCGAAGAAATAAATATATTTCGTTGGTTGAACCTCTTTTTTGAGGACACTTATAACATTAACTTTGACTTATAAACTGATGATGAAATGATTTTTCTTCTAAAACCTTTGTGACATACGTTAGTGATATCTTCTTTGGGGTCTTGGAAAGAATAGTTCATTAAAGGTGTTTCTGATTGTTTCGATTCGAGTTAAGAATGTTCGTATCGCAGGACTCTTTGATTAAATTTCGGCCCGCCCGTTGTGAAGAATTACACCTTGTTTAGTTGGTCCTGTCTCGTTTTGTGTAATAAATTGTACCTCATTGCTCTATTCGAAGACTTCGTTTGCTTATTTAAAAAGATTCTCAATTGGACTCTTTGTTTGAAACCCATAGACAATGATTGTGTAACAAAATTTCAGACTTCCACTGTCTTTATTTATTTTAATTTACCCTTAAGTCCGAATTTTTTGTCAAAAACTCAGTATCATTAAAAACAAATTACAAACTGATAATACACTTACACTTACACGAGAGAACAACGCTATTGGTGGAGGGGGTGATGGATCTGTTGGAACTCTGTCTCCGTAACTCTTACTTTCAAGTGAAAGATAAGTTTTACGCGCAAAATGATGGACTTCCAATGGGTTCGTCTCTATCGCCAGTGGTAGCGAACATCTACATGGAATGGTTCGAGGACCATACGATCAACACAGCAACAGTAAAGTCAAAACTCTGGCTACGATACATGGATGATACATTTATTATATGGCCGGAAAATGAACTACAGAATTTTCTACACCATCTAAACGGTATTCGACCAACAATCAAATGCACAATGGAAATTGAAAAAGTTTCGGCGTTACCTTTTTTGGATGTTCTTGTTAAACGATTAGACAGAAACACTCAAACCACTGTATATAGGAAACCTACACACACGGGCAGTAACTAGTTTTCAAATCTAATCATTCTGTTGCTACAAAACAAGGAGTTATGAGAGGTTTGTATGTATTAACATTCCATATGTTCAAGGGATTTCAAAAAACATAAGACGGATAGCCAAACACCATAATATAAAAACAGTATTTTCCTCGGGAAATTCGATAAGGAGTTTTGTAACTAAAACAAAACCAGAAAATCCCTCAAATAATAAGGAATGCATTTACCAAATCCCGGGTGAGTGTAATAAATCATATGTAGGTGAAACGAAACGCCCTCTTGAGGTTAGAGTAAATTAACATCTTAAAAGTACCCAATTAGGGGATATTAAAAAATCCGGTTTGGCGGATCACGCATAGTCAAATGATCACAGGATTCAGTGGTCAGAAGCTAAAGTTTTTCATAAGGAGTCGCATTGGCGAAAATGAAAGTTTATTGAAGCTGCGTTTATAATGCAGAATAAAGAAGTTTTCAGTCAACCAAGCGCGGACATACCAAACATATGGAAACCACTCCTTAAGGAAAGCAATCATCTTAGGATAAAATAGGGGGGTGGGCCGTCAATTTGACTGCATACCAACTAGTATAAGTAGTAGCCTATAGACTGGATTATTTAGTTCACATTTGAAAACGGTTAGAGATACTTACTAACCGAAACGTCGTGTTTAAAATAAATAAAGACAATGGAAGTCCGAAATTTTATTTCTATTCTCAATTGGAATTTCACTGCTATAATAACCGAATATTACAAAATTAATAATATGCCTTTTCTTCGTCTAGATCTACATCTGTGTCTGCGTTTGCATCTTCGACTGCGTCCTTGTCTATATCTGCATTTATAATTCCAACATCTGCGTCTGCATCTAAGTCTGAGACTGTGTCTGCCTCAGCTTCTACGCCTATGCTTTCTTGTTTCAATCCAAAAAATAATTATTTCCAAAATTTTATTCACTGATGATAAAATATATAGATCATATTATAGTAGGTGGTTCTTCAGTAAACCAGAACACATATTTTTAGACAAATAATACAGATCATATCTTATATACCTGATAAGGTTTATCGTGTGTGTGCATAGGTATACCTAGTTCAAACAGAATACGCAGATAGTACGTTTTTATTGTTGTTGCAACTAAATTATTCATAAAATTTCTGAATAATTTAGGTTTACGAATCAATGTGTCATCAATTTTTTATTCTTGCGCATTTATGTAAAATAACGAATTTTTTAACCCAGCATCGGAAGGATGGGATTTCACACAGTTTATTTTGTATTTACTTACTTACTTTGCAATATAATTGTTGTAAGGATCTTCCGCTTCGTAGTACTTCTAAAAACTCTTTTTCCTCCAATCAACCAAAAAGTTTTTAGAAACAAAAAGTTTATTTAGAATTTTACAATTTACCACTAGCGTAATGCAAGAAAGTATAGAAATGAGGGTTGAATGGATATGACAACTGAAATAATAAAAATATCTAAACAATTATATAGAGCTATAATAGAAAAACTAAAAAAACCCGTTTATACGAGGTATGACATTGAAACTTTAAGACTGATGATGATGTGCGTTCTACTACCGCGCGCAATCTTGTCGCCTTTCCTTTACTAGTTTGTCTTACGCAGTGGTTTGAAGCGAATTATGACGAACGAAAAAATTGGGCAACGTATTAATTTAAAGTAAAACTCAAAATAACGGCTACTGAATGCATTCAAATGCTAAAGGATGTCTACGGAGAGCAGTGTATGTCTCGTGCAATGATTTTTATATGGCATAAAAGCTTCTTCGAGGGTCGTGAAGAAGTTAAAGATGATTAACGAGAAGGGAGCACATGCAAAACAGCGACGCTCATTGTTTATTTTTCGATATTAGGGGGGTTATTCTTATTGAATGGGCGCGTAAGGGTCAAACAGTCAACCAACATGTATATTTGGAAGTATTGATGTAGCTAAGGGAATGTGTAAGGAAAAAACGTCCACGTGTGGAAGAACAACGCGAGGCTGCTCTAGCACTTTTTAGCTAGTAAGGAGATCCCCGTCGTTAACCACCCACCAGACTTGGCCCCAGTGTTCCCACCTATTGGAAAGCGAAAATCCGTAGCGTGAACGCGAAAAATCTGTAGAAATCCGTAGGTTCAAAGAAGACTAAAAACAAAAAAAGGTGCTTTTTTACAATTAAAAAGTTTATATTGGTTTGATTTTTTTCTTTTTTTGGCAGTGACAGGAGTGCACAACTTTTTTGGTTCGGAATTGCACGAGAACGGTAGGGTACCTACTGCTCAGTTCCAACGGATCCAAATAAACTTTTTTGCAGTGCCGTCAATTTTTTAAACGGATAAACCGTTATAATTAGAAGAAATAAAAAGTACGTACTTTTTTAACCTTTTTTATTTAGTTAAGGTACGTACAAACACTAATATTAGATAGTTTAAGTTGTGCTACGTATTTTTACGTAAGCATGAGATTTGACAGTTACGCAAGCGCACTTCGTCACACCGTCGTCAAGGTCACGTTAGGAGCTTACGTATTTACGTTAGCTTACAGCAGTCTGCGGGCACCTTAACGTTACGAAAGAATAGAATTGGTTGATTGATCGATCGAAAAATGTGGCCTAGACGATAATTTCCGCTTCCAGTACAAACGATTCTTTGCAAATATATTCCTACTGTAGTTGAAAAGACAAAAACCAAAATTGTAACATCAAAAAAACACAGTGCCGAATTCCATATTCTCTGCTATTAGTAGACTTGTTATGGTAACGTAAAAACATTCAACTTAAACTCAAATTTGGAACAAAACGTAGAGGGCTTAACGTGCAGTTTTACGTAAAAATACGTAGCACAACTTAAACTATCTATTTTCTAGTGCAACATACATAACGTAAAACATAGTTTAACTTTCGTGGCGCGAAGCGTTGTTTGACTCCCCATCAAATAACGCGCGAAGTAATACAATTCGTTCTAAATAATGTTACAACGACCGTTCGCTAGATGTCTAGAAAAATAAGGTCACTGATCCAAGCAAAACCTTTTTACAAAATGATTAAAATGTAGGAAAAAAAGTAAAGATAATAGGGACCTATTGCAATAGTGCCAGGCACAAATTGTGCTGGGCACTATATTGACAGTTTCGAATTACAAACTGACAGTTGATCTTTCAAAATTGATATACCAAAGTCGAATTTATAAATCCCGTCGTTTATTTTCCATTAATAGTGGCGTCACTATTAAATCCGGCTCGTATAATACACAAAGGCCTAATTTTGAAAGGACACAGCTGTTCTTATAATGATAAATTGTCAATATAGTGCCCGGCACAATTTGTGCCTGGCACTATTGCAATAGGTCTCTACTGAGGACTGATAAGGAGGAATGAGGCGCGGCCGCCGTTGTGTTTTGATGTTTATCGTTTTTTAGTAAAATTGCCAAAAATCTGTAGATTTGGATCCAAAATCGGATATCGGAGATCGAAATCCAAAATCCGTAGATCTACAGATAAATCCGTAGGGTTGGCAACACTGCTTGGCCCCTTGCGACTTCTACCTGTTTCCGAAAGTGAAGAAATCGTTAAAAGGAACCCGTTTCTAAATATTAGAATACGTCAAGGAACAAACGGCAAGACTTCTTAACAGCCTCTCTTCTGATGATTTCTAAAATTGCTTCCAACATTGGAAAAAAACGCATGCAACGCTGCATCGATAGAGAAGGGGACTCATTGATGGGGAACATCATTAATTTGTATATAAGTAGATTTTTTACAACAGTTTTATAATTTTATTGTCAGACCTCGTATTCTCGTAAATATTGCTATGGAGGACGGAAGATATTCCAAAAGACCAATATCCATAAAGTGAGGGTGCAAACGTAAGTTGGGTTGAGTTTAGGTTGGTTGGTTCACCACTTACACCAGTCATTCGAGAAATACCCTAAATTTTGAGATAAGAAATTGAAAAACGTAATTGTAAAGTTTATTGAAAGGAAATCAGTAAAAACGATGCATTTAAAATATCTAAAGTGCACCTACCTTAGTTTTCATCTAGTTGCAGTCGTTTTGGTCGCTTGGAAGATAGGAAAAACGGGAAAATAGTAGCACTCACGGCGTTTCTTGTGCTTCGTGTCGGTTTTCCGATTGCGACACATCGCGCAGACTCGCGCGTGTCTCGGTGCGGGGATAAGTCATTTGCATATATCCCGCGAAATTTGAAATGAAAAATAATATTAAAATATAAAAGTAGCCAAAAGCTGGCAAATAATTCTTGCACCAACAATAAAGGAAGAATAACATATTTGTAAATAGTAAGTGAAAACTACAAAAAAAAATTTCTCCAAAAAAATGTATACGCAACAGTTTGGAAATCTAAAAAATTTCTAATAAACCGCTTATTGCCCATTGTATGGTAAACATTGTGGCTGAAGATTGATGGCCTATTTATTGACATTATTGGCCATTGTTTGGAAGATATTTATTGGTAAACAAAGAGGATATTAGATTTCGCAATTGACAAATGAACAGGTCCTTTCTTTTGGTGAACATCTTAACATAATAATGGCTAAAGGATTTTTAGCTCACACTACTACTGTATAAGTAGTGTGAGCTATGGTGATCCTAATTTTTTCGAGAAAAAAAAAGTTGCTCCGATTTCAAAATTTTTTATATATCTTTGCGTTTCAGATGATTTTGAAACTTTTAGCTCACACGTATACTATACTATAGTAGTGTGAGCTATGGTGATCCTAATTTTTTCGAGAAAAAAAAAGTTGCTCCGATTTCAAAATTTTTTATATATCTTTGCGTTTCAGATGATTTTGAAACTTTTTTGTTGCGCCGTCTGTCTGTCTGTCTGTCTGTCTGTCTGTCTGTATGTCTGTCTGTCTGTCTGTCTGTCTGTCTGTCTGTCTGTCTGTCTGTCTGTCTGTCTGTCTGTGTGTCTGTATGTCTGTCTGTAACGACCAACGCGCATAACTTAAAAACCGCTTGGCCGATTTTAATGAAATTTGGTACCTGGGCTGGGTCTTGGGTCGAGATGGTCCCATTTAAAAATGAACAAAATCCACCGAACACAAACCAAATAAAAGGGTGGGGATAGATTTCAAAAATTAGAGTTTATGTGAAAATATGGCGTGTGTGATATCAAACGAAAGGTAATTGAGTCTGGAGTTAAACAAAATACATTTTAATTTATTTAAAAAAAAGGGTGGGGGTATATTTCAAAAATTAGAGTTTAAGTGAAAATATGGCGTGTGTGATATCAAACGAAAGGTAATTAAGTCTGGAGTTCAACAAAATACATTTTAGTTTTTGTTTTTTTTAAGGGTGGGGGTGGATTTCAAAAATTTGAGTTTAAGTCAAAACAAGGCTTGTGTGGTATCAAACAAAAAGTAATTTAGTGTGGAGTTGAATAAAATATATTTCAGTTTTTAGTTATATTAGCTCACATAACTATAGTACCTAGTGTGAGCTTAGGGGCCCATATATTGGCAGAGTATTTTGTTTTGCTGTCTGTCTGTCTGTCTGTCTGTCTGTATGTCTGTCTGTAACGACCAACCCGCATAACTCAAAAACCGCTTGTCCGATTTTAATGAAATTTGGTACCTAAGTTGGGTCTTGGGCCGTGATGGTCCCATTTAAAAATGAACAAAATCCACCGCACGCAAGCCAAATAAAATGGTGGGAGTAGATTCCAAAAATTAGAGTTTATGTGAAAATATGGCGTGTGTGATATCAAACGAAAGGTAATTAAGTCTGGAGTTAAACAAAATGAATTTTAGTTTATTTAAAAAAAAAGGGTGGGGGTAGATGTCAAAAATTAGAGTTTAAGTGAAAATATGGCGTGTGTGATATCAAACGAAAGGTAATTGAGTCTGGAGTTAAACAAAATACATTTTAGTTTTTTTTTAAAGGGTGGGGGTAGATTTAAAAAATTTGAGTTTAAGTCAAAACATGGCTTGTGTGGTATCAAACGAAAGGTAATTGAGTCTGGAGTTGAATAAAATATATTTCAGTTTTTGATTATATTAGCTCACACTATAACTTTAGTACCTAGTGTGAGCTTAGGTGCCCATAGACTGGCAGAGTTTTTTTAATCATCGTCGTCCGTACAATTACTGAAGAAAGGCATAAAAGTATTTGACTTCCGGTTACCATTTTGAAATTTTGTAGTTAGTAGTTATACTTCAGTAATGGGAAAGTAAATGTATACAAAAAAAATTAAAAAGCCAATATTTCAAAAACTATTTCCTGTAAACTAGTTATATGATATATTTTTAAAATTAGGAAGAAAAATACAATATAGAAATTAAATGATTTACTGGGTGTTTCATTTATTATAAGAAAATTTATGTCAAATTATGACATATAGAATGACATTTGACCAGAGGCGGCTGGTGACGTTATAAATTGGGGGGGGCCCTTCTTTTACATGCGCAAAGTGCTCAGATTAGCACCAGTTTCAGACTCATCATGGCCCCGTAGAGCAACCTCAAAAATCCCACAGAATTTTAAACAGTCTATTAACCTACTAAGTATATGTCTATTTTTTGCCACATCTTCATTATTTTCGGTAATGTTTTGCCTATAGGCACTAATTAATTGGCACCTAATATCAGTCTTGCCTAGCATAGAAAATTCTATGTTGTTATTTAAATAGCCACTTACTTTGTGTCTTTAACTTTTCACTAAAGTGCTTGATATCACACATTCCCTTTGCCACCAACGCAGGATCACTTCGTGGATTGTTCATAATAAAACAAACAAAGTAAAAAAAAGTATTTTTTCACAACCGCACAACCAGTTTTCAGCATGGTATAATTTTTTATTACTTGCACTAAAATTTTCTAAAGATTCTATTTGTAATCGAAGTTCATATGTCAACGTATATAAATTTCTACAGTTAATTATGTAATCGACGGTATTTGTTTCCATTTTATAAACAAACAATAACAAAAACAATGACACGCGGCCGGCAAGGCTTTTTACTACGGACATTCTCCAAATCAAAACCAACTCATACGTCTTTACTAAGGATAAAACCGGCAATGCTAGGAAGGGCAACGGACGATGATAATGGCCCACTTCACCTAAAACAAACATTTCGCCCGCCTCCGCTCGAGAACATCCACCCATACACTGCTGAAAAACGGGTGATATTAAAACCTTGCCCCGCGCAGCGCTGCCGGCTTTATTTACGCTAAAAACGTTCACCCAATTAATCGCTTGTTGTTAACCACAGATAATAAAAAGAACTAGACAATCATGTCGTAAGGGAAGATTTAACTTTTTTTTAGATAAATCAATTAAAAATACTGTTTGTTGTCTAGTTTTGGGAGGGCACTGCCCCGTTGCGCTCCCTGTAGCAGCCGCCACTGAGCCTTTATTGGAAAGGGCGAACCATGACCTATGATACATTTAAATTACTCTTAATTATCTGTAGATAATATTTATTTTATATTGTTTCTGAATGTGGCAATAAAAGCATTAATTACTAATTATTATTATAATTATAAAATATGCGGATGGAAAATACAGAATCTAGAAAATATATTTAATTAATCTTTTGCAATTTTGTTAAGCTTTGCTTTTTTTAGCTTTTTGTATACAATAACGTTAGTTCCATTAAGCTGAATTTTTTAAAACGTTGTTAAATTTGAACATGTAAAAATATTTAAATAGTGCAATTTTTTTTTGAATTTTGAAAGTTTTTTAAAAATAACTAAAAAATTTTACATCTTGTAAAAATGTATTAAATTTATATGAATGGAGAGGTCTTTGATTGATATTTGAAATTTAAAATTTTTTTGAAAATTTCCTTTTGTGGATAAAGTAGGTCGCAAACTAATTAGTGTACTCCCCTTAGAGATCTGAGCCCTGAAGGGGGGAAAAACTAGAGATATCCCAAAATTAAATTCGCCCCGCCTGGGAAAACAGAGTCTATTAAACTAAAAAACAAAGGAAAAAATCGGCAACACGCTAGAAGCTTACCTTCTGTAATTCTGCAGCAGTCCCAAAATTTCACTGGCGGCACCGCCCCTTCTTGCGACTGGAATTTCGGTCTTCAACCAAAACACGTGTGACTTCTTTTAGTTTTTTGTCGGAAGTGATTTCTTCATTCTCCTGTCACACACAGGGTGGCGCTTCAAAACTCCCAGCGTGAGCAAAAAACGCGCATGATTTTAATAAAATGATCAGGTGATCAAAAAGAAAATAGCTTTCAACAAAGAGAAATTATCACCTGATCGGAATTTTTCCCAAACAGGACTTTCTTTTTTGAAGGTTTTTGCAGAAAGCCCAAAAATATCAAAACAAACTTTAAGGTTAGGTTTTCCAAAAATTCAAAATAAAACAATAAAGAAAAATAACTGGCAGCATTCAACACCCCTATTTTTGGCAAAGTGTACAAAGACAAATTTAAGTTAAAATACAAACTCATCATTGAAGAAAAAATAATAAATAATTAAGCTTTTGCCTTTAAAAATAATTAGTCGACATAGAACAGATAGCACTGATGATTGTCAACATTCGAAAGGACCAGGATTTAGTTTTCGCTACATTTTAAAGTTTTTAATATTCGCTTTAAAATCAAAATCAAATTTTTTGACGGGCGTTACTTAAACGGTCTTTTAACGGGGAAAGCCTGCTTTGTTGTATTGTGGTAAATTATAAATAAAAGTATTAATTTGTGGCATAAAAAAGCCAGGTAAAAAGGAAGTAAAGTATTTCAAGGTAATAAAAGAAGATTGTAATAACAGAGAAGGTAGCTCTTGTCTTTTAATAATGCCCAAAGGAATCATCGGCGTTTTTAAAGAAAACAGTAAAGAAGAAAATAAAAGGTTGTTACGAAATTCACAGAAATACTTTAGCAAAATACGCACACCTGTGCTTTAATAATAGAAAATATTTTTCAAAAGGTGTATTGGGTACAATAGCTTACGCACCATTATCATAAACTGTCTTGTATACAGAGTGTTTCGAAAAACAAAATGAAAGGGTTGGTACCTAGGAAAATTTTAAATTATAGGTATCTGAGGACACGGCAGTGCCCGGCCAAGTTTGTACAACTGCATGGTGCATTCTTAAAACATTTCATTCCATATTTGACTTGATCTAAAACTCTACGTCGGAATAAGCTACGAAACTCAAACTTTGCACAGTCGTAGATTTTTATAGAGTTTCGATAGAAATTATGACCAAACCCCTTGATAAAAACCCTAAAATTCTGATTTACTCCCCTCCCCTATACATGTAAAGTTATGTAAAAGTAACATTGCCCAATTCCAGAAACGCTAGAGAGCTGAGCTTTGGCAGACTGATAGGAACTATGATAACACTATAGAAAAAAAAATTAAGAACCCCAAAGTTATAATTTATTTTCCTTCCCTATAAATGTAAAAGTAAAATTGGTCACTTTCAGAAACGCTAGAGAGCTGAGCTTTTTAAGACTGAAAGGTACTATGATAAAACAATAGAAAAAAATATCAAAACACCAACATTTTAATTTACTTCCCTCTCATATAAATGTAAATTTATATAGAAGTAACATTGCCCATTTCCAGAAACGCTAGAGAGCTGAGCTTTTAAAGGCTGATAGGAAATGAAGGAAAAAAATTAAAAAACCCCAAAATTTTAATTTACTCTCCTTCCCTATAAATGTAAAGTTATGTGAATGTAACATTGCCCACTTCCAGAAACGCTAGAGAGCTAGACTTTGGAAGGCTAATAGGAACTATGATAAAATCATGGGAAAAAACCTCAAAATTTTAAACAGGGCATTGCAAAAGCTTTGAACAATATTCCGCATATTTTAATACTTTAAAAATTAAATATTATCCAATTCCTTTAAAAAAAAAATTCATGTAAAAAAAGACAAGTACGCGAAAATGGTATTCAATAAAAAAAATTAGATAAAAGTAAAGCCATGTTCTCCAATATAAATTTTAAAATGAAGGGTTCTTATTAGTTTGGAAATGTTTTTCTAAACTTGGCTATTACGGCTGCGAATGACTCTTAGGCACAGAGCTAAATTGAACATAAAGAAGTTTGGCTGTAAAGCAAAGTTTAAAAAAAAACATTTCCAAACTAGTAAGAACCCTTCATTTTGAAATTGGTATTGGAGAACTTGACTTTACTTTTATCTCAATTCTTTTTACGGAATACCATTTTCGCGCACTTGGCTTTTTTTACATGAAATGTTTTTGTTATGATATAACTATTTAAAAATAATTTCCAATGTTACGGTTGACTGGGAACATTGTATTCATTAAGCAGCTTCTTTGGACACCTTGTACCTCCTTAACCTATAGTTTTTTCGGGGAAAATAACAGCAAATTATTACTGATTGCAGTGGCGGTTTGTGACGTTGTAAATTGGGGGGGCAGAAATTTATATTGCATGGAAAAGGAGATAAAAAAACTTACCTTAACAATTTTATTTTAGCATTTTACAAACAAGCAGCCACTTGGTGTAGTTTTTAGTTTATTTGTTTTTCGATAAAGTTTATTCGCCGTTCCTTTACATGCGCAATGTGCTCGGATTAGCACCAGTTTCAGACTCATCATGGCCCCGTATAGCAACCTCAAAAATCCTAATAATAAGTATATCTATTTTTTGCCACATGTTCATTATGTTCGGTAATATTTTGCCTATAGGCACTATCCAATTGGCACCTAATATCTGCCTAGCATAGAAAATTCTATGTGGTTATTTAAATAAGTAGCACTTACTTTGTGTCTAACTTTTCACTAAAGTGCTTGATATCACACATTCCCTTTGCCACCCACGCAGGATCACTTCGTTGATTGTTCACAGTGGCGTAGCGTGGGGGTTTGTCGCCCCCCCCCTTGCCCCGAGGGTACTAGCGCCCCATGAGTGCCCGAAGCGCCCTAAGCTTCATTAAGTTGCAGGGCCGGCAACGGCAAATTGAGAGGGCGGCAAAGGAAACTAAGGACATGATAACTTTTTTTTGTTTTTTTTTTGGTTCGCAAGATTTTTGATGGCCGCCCTGTTTACCCCCCCGCCCCTTCAGGCACGCTACGCCGCTTCTCTATGGTCCCACAATACTGCAACTCGGTGCTTTTGTTGATATAAACTGTATAGTTTTTGAAATATGAATTTTCAAAGTTTGGTCATTTTGGTCTTAAGGGATTTCCCTACCCTAAATTTCGTTAAATGACGTTTTTCCGAATCTTAACTCAGGGTGTGGTTTTTTGGTATCTCCACGGATCACCTAACAAATAGGTGATCCGTGGTATCTCTATGGTCCCACAATACTGCAACTCGGTGCTTTTGTTGATAAACTGTATATAGTTTTAGAAATATGAATTTTCAAAGTTTGGTCATTTTGGTCTTACGGGATTTCCTACCTTAAATTTCGCTAAATGACGTTTTTCCGAATCTTAATTCAGGGTGTGGTTTTTTCGTATCTCTATGGTTCCACAATATTGCAACTCGGTGCTTTTGTTGATAAACTGTATAGTTTTTGAAATATGAATTTTCAAAGTTTGGTCATTTTGGTCTTATGGGAATTCCTACCCTAAATTTCGCTAAATGACGTTTTTCCGAATCTTAACTCAGGGTGTCGTTTTTTCGTATCTCTTTGGTCCCACAATATTGCAATTCGGTGCTTTTGGTATAAACTGTATAGTTTTTGAAATATGAATTTTCAAAGTTTGGTCATTTTGATCTTATGGGATTCCCTTCCCTAAATTTCGCTAAATGACGTTTTTCCGAATCTTAACTCAGAGTGTAGGTTTTTCGTATCTCTATGGTACCACAATAATGCAACTCGGTGCTTTTGTTGATAAACTGTATAGTTTTTGAAATATGAATTTTGAAAATTTGGTCATTTTGGTCTTATGGGATTTCCTACCCTAAATCTCGCTAAATGACGTTTTTCCGAATCTTAATTCAGAGTGTGGTTTTTTCGTATCTCTATGGTCCCACAATACTGCAACTCGGTGCTTTTGTTGATAAACTGTATAGTTTTTGAAATATGAATTTTCAAAGTTTGGTCATTTTGGTCTTATGGGATTTCCTACCCTAAATTTCGCTATATGACGTTTTTCCAAATCTTAACTCCGGGTGTCGTTTTTTCGTATCTCTATGGTCCCACAATACTGCAACTCGGTGCTTTTGTTGATAGATATAAACTGTATAGTTTTTGAAATATGATTTTTCAAAGTTTGGTCTTGTGGGATTCTCTTCCCTAAATTTCACTAAATGACGTTTTTCCGAATCTTAACTCAGGGTGTCCTTTTTTCGTATCTCTATGGTCCCACAATACTGCAACTCGGTGCTTTTGTTGATTAACTGTATAGTTTTTGAAATATGATTTTTCAAAGTTTGGTCATTTTGGTCTTGTGGGATTCCCATCCCTAAATTTCGCTAAATGACGTTTTTCCGAATCTTAACTCAGGGTGTAGTAGTTTTCTCGTATCTCTATGGTACCACAATACTGCAACTCGGTGCTTTTGTTGACAAACTGTATAGTTTTTGAAATATGAATTTTCAAAGTTTGGTCATTTTGGTCTTATGGGATTTCCTACCCTAAATCTCGCTAAATGACGTTTTTCCGAATCTTAATTCAGAGTGTGGTTTTTTCGTATCTCTATGGTCCCACAATACTGCAACTCGGTGCTTTTGTTGATAAACTGTATAGTTTTTGAAATTCTGAATTTTCAAAGTTTGGTCATTTTGGTCTTATGGGATTTCCAACCCTAAATTTCGCTATATGACGTTTTTCCGAATCTTAACTCAGGGTGTCGTTTTTTCGTATCTCTATAGTCCCACAATATTGCAACTCGGTGCTTTTGTTGATAAACTGTATAGTTTTTGAAATATGAATTTTCAAGGTTTGGTCATTTTGGTCTTATGGGAATTCCTACCCTAAATTTCGCTAAATGACGTTTTTCCGAATCTTAATTCAGGGTGTGGTTTTTTCATATCTCTATGGTCCCACAATACTGCAACTCGGTGCTTTTGTTGATTAACTGTATAGTTTTTGAAATATGAATTTTTAAAATTTGGTCATTTTGGTCTTATGGGATTTCCTACCCTAAATTTCGCTATATGACGTTTTTCCGAATCTTAACTCAGGGTGTCGTTTTTTCGTATCTCTATAGTCCCACAATATTGCAACTCGGTGCTTTTGTTGATAAACTGTATAGTTTTTGAAATATGAATTTTCAAGGTTTGGTCATTTTGGTCTTATGGGATTCCCTACCCTAAATTTCGCTAAATGACGTTTTTCCGAATCTTAACTCAGGGTGTCGTTTTTTCGTATCTCTTTGGTCCCACAATATTGCAACTCGGTGCTTTTGGTGATAAACTGTATAGTTTTTGAAATATGAATTTTCAAAATTTGGTCATTTTGGTCTTATGGGATTTCCTACCCTAAATTTCGCTAAATGACGTTTTTCCGAATCTTAAGTCAGGGTGTCGTTTTTTCGTATCTCTGCAGTGGCGTAGCGTGGGGGGAGCGCGGGGAGTTTGTACCCAATTAATCGCCTTTTGTTAACCACAGACTAAAAAAAAGAACTAGCCATGTCGTACTAAAGATTAACCTTTTTTAAAATAAATCAATTAAAAATACTGTTTGTTGAAGGTTTTTTGTCTAGTTTTGGGAGGGCACTGCCCCGTTGTGCTCCCTATGTATTTCACTGCAGTGTTCGATGTCTTTTACATAGAAAATGACACACTAAGGGCCGGTTTATCAATGGAGGGGTATCTCGTCGTGTTAGCTAGCCCAGGGCCAACTCTAACCTTGGGATAACCCTCGAGCTAAAGAGAAAAGTGTCTATCCACATCATTTTAACCCAGAGCTCCGAAACTCGTAGGTTGGCAATGCTGATAACAATCGACCATCTAAGTTTTCCCTTCTTATTTGATAGTCTATGGTATTTTGGACATTTTGTGGTTATAATCATATGTTTTGGTTTTGGGTGTTTTATTAAAAAAAATTATTTAAAAAATTTTTATTCACCCAGGGCTATCAAAACGGATATATTTTTGATTCACCTTCTTCAGTTATTGTACTCTAGCCAGTAAGTATTTACTACGTATGATGAAAATAGTTTAGCTCCATAAAAATTAGCCTGTAGCTCCAAATTTGTAAATTGTTTCTGTTGTACTTGTACCTACTTGTACTTAAAATAAAAATGCATCTTTATGTACCTATCGACCTATTAAAGCTAGATTTATACATTACATAATTTAAGAGATAAAATGATTTAAAAGCAAATGGATTAATGTCCTTATGCTGCATTTTTTAACTTTATTTTTAAACTACTACACCTATTTTATGTTTGTTACAGATCATGTCTTTGCAAGGAAACAAATAAACTTCTCTAAACTTGGGCATCCTAATGAAGAAATATTAACAAGGTACGTCAACAAGAAATAATGGTACTAGTTTCTGGCACATGAAACTGTTATCCCGGAATGACTGATTTACAAACACCCTGTGCAGAGCAAGAGGTTTCCTGGCTGACCAGAAGTTGTTTCAAAACCTTCATTTTATATATTATTTATTCTGTATCATATATTTTTTTTAATTATAAAAGTGCTCTTTCAGTATTTTATTTTGATCTTACTCTGTAAGTTAATTGTTGATTATTTCTGATTCCTAAAACACTGTTGTATAACAAAAGAAATTAGTAATTTTTCAGGAGCCCCCAAATAAACATTTAAAAACTCAGTGTTTGAAGTACATTCACTTTTTATTTTGCATTTTTAAATAAATATAAAAAGTTTTAAAACTATATACATAAATTAGAATTATAATAAAACTGGTACACATATTGATGACACCAGAGGGTCTGTATTGTGGCTCGGTACAAATAGTAGGTATAGCTCTGTTGGCGGGTGGGATATTTATTGGGTTATTCATGGAGTGCTTTTCTATTAAACATTATCTTGCTCATAGAAAAAATATTTGAGGCTTGCTTGGTAGACTGCTCCCATTGCAAAAATCTCCATGTCTGTAGGGAATTCCATCATCTCAACCTCACACCATATGAAGTATCGCCACTGCTGTTGTAAAAATTTCAGAACATCGTATTTAACACTTATAAAATTAAGTACACAATTTAATATGTTATGCTTTTGAGAAAAATCAACCAAAATAAAAAAAATAACACTTTAAAATAATTCAAAATTTTATGGTTAACCCAGAGCTAAATACGTTACCCTGCCGTCCGAGCGCGGGTCAAGTTAGCCTAGGGTTAACCCTCGAGTTTGCAGTTAACCTTGGATGGATAAACAGTTTTGACAACTTTAGCCCCGGGCTATTGATAAACCGGCCCTAAATAAAAGATTTTAGTTTCGGAAAAGATTTACGTATCCTTCCAAAACTGAATAATATTACTGTTAACAAAACGTGGGTGTGCTGAGTTTTCGCTGTTTTGTTTTGAGATCATATATTTGCACAAGAGCAAGAGATCGATATTTACTGTGTTACTTTCGCCATTGTTTGTTAAAGTAAAGGCCATGTTACTGATGTCCCTGATTGATTTTTCTTTCGTTTGTTTTTTCTGTAAAGTACCTACGAAGGAAAGTCAAGGATTTCATTTTTGTTCTATGCTCAACTGTTTATGATGTTTAAAGTTTAAGAAAATTTATGAAAAAACGCTAGGTAGGTATGAAAAAAAATCCACACAATCTAAATTTTGTATGTCCAAAAAAAACGACAACAATGGATGTCACATTTTCACTGACAAAACCAAATACGTTAGAGCATAAATATGGGGCATACCCATGCATTCTCACACGTGGTACTTGAAGCCAGGACCCCTATTTAATTCTTAATGTTCCTTTCTCGCGTAGACAGGATCTCGGTTACTGCGCATGCGTTAGTTTTGATGGTTTTCGAACATACTCCGATACGTCACAACATTATTTGACAATTGTCAAAAGTTTAGGGTTATGTCTATTATTTTTTTTGAAAAACTAGTTGATTGGGTGAAAATTAATCAAATTGTGGATTAAAATTGTAGTTTTTCTAAAACTAATTCTGCGGATTTATTGTGGACACCATAAAGAGTGTTTATGAAGAAAAACACAAGTAATGGCACTTCTCCTTCCGGACATTTTGCCACAAACCGCACATATTTTACGTAAATTTTTTCCCATTTTTTACAGAAAAAAAAATTTACACGACAAACCCAAAACACCGCAGGATGTAAATAAGCAACAAAGATAGCCTCCAAACACACGGCAGCTGTGTGTCTACTTGACGAGACACACGCCTGCGCACTTAAAAAATCGCGTCACTTTTCAATTCTTTGAACATGTATTTATGCTACAACCACCACCCTTCTACAACGTATTTGGACAAAACTAATCAATCTTGTCAGTGAAAATGTGTTTTTGACGAGTGTTCATCAGATTACAACAGGACAGGACGCGAACAGGACTGAACAGAACCCAACAGGATACTTGTTAGGTCCAAACATAGCTCAGATTTTTGTGAGGAAAATAGAAAAAAAATCATCAACTTTTTTGTTTTTTGTTTTAGCAAATCGAATTTTTTTGCCATAAACCTTTTTTGTTGCATTCAAAGTACGACGACAAGATTAAGTACTATCTTCCTAATTAACCTCGATATATTTTAAACACCAAACAAACAGTTTCCAAAATAAAGATACAACACAAGGTTAGTATTTTATGTTCCTGAAATAAAGGTCTACAGGAACTACGTCTTTTTACTCTACCAAGATTTCTGATTGCTCTCTTTTGTAAAGTAAATACCGATTTAAAAAGTTGATTTGAACAGCATTCCCAAAAGCATATGCCATAAGAAAGATGCGACTGAACCAAATCCTTCTTCTTCTGTGCTACTAAACTGCCAGAAGCAATTTTTCCATGGAACTTTTTAATGTGTTCATCAAACTTCTATAAATTGTCAATTATGATACCCAAAAACTTATTGATACCTTGGTTTGTAATATTTTCATTCTGTAATTGAATATTATTCAGATCACATCTAAAATTCAAAATATGTGTCTTTGAGACATTAAAAAATAATAAATTTGTATCACACCATTCCTTAATGAGACTAAGGACGTTTTGAACTGTAACTTCGAGTCTTTCGCATTAACATCATGCCACAAGAATGTGTTGTCTTCCACAAAACTGGTGATTTTACATTTATAGAAAGATGTGATATATCATTCACAAATATTAAAAATACTAGAGGTCCTTCACAAATATTAATAATAATAGAGGTCCAAGTATGGATCCTTGCGGAACTCCAACATTTAATTGTTGTGTGGTGGTGGACGTTTCATTACTTAAGATGACTGATTGTGAACGCTCAGATAAATATGACCTAAACCACTTAAGTACTTAAAGAACTTGAACTACTAAAGTACTTCAAGTACTTTTATTGTACTTCAAGTAAAAGACTTGGCGAAAATAAAAATACTTTTATAATGTACTTGGTAGTTGAAGTACAATTGAAAAGAAAATGTACTTAGTTCCTCAAGTACATTTACAAATCTTAATGTACTTGGTACTGGTACTTAAAGTACTTTCATAATGTACTTGTGACAGCTCTGATGGGAAGGAATGACAGCAGTGGCGTATATAGAAAAAAGTTTCGGGGTGGGCCCGAGACAGTTTTGGGGGGGGGGGGCGAGACCTCATGAGGCTGTATTTTATGCTACTTTATGTTTGTATTCATGAAATATGTGGAAAATATCAAAAAAAATCTTAGCTTCGGGGGGGGGGGGCGGGCCCCCATATATACGCCACTGAATGACAGGATGGGAAATGGGTAGTAGCAGGGTTATCAAAGGCATTTCATTAAAGTCGCCTGAAATTTAGATAAATTGTATGCCTTAAAGCCTACATCATGTGACAAAATGGAGTCTGACGACCGCCATATTCTCCTGTTTAAAGAAATATAGCTTGTAGCATCTTCAGGATCAGTAACAATTCAACGACACCTTTTTCGTCAAAATCTGTTGAGCCGTTTAGCCTGTAGCGTGATAGTCTATGGACAAATCAAGTTTCGTGTGCAAGTCGTGCCAACTTTCTGCCGATAAGCTAACTTTGTTAAGGGCGTCTCATATATCAGGTTTTGACTTGTTGTCATTCTGGTAAATACGTTTTTTGAAAGTTATGGCGGATTCAAAATGGCGGAAAGGCGTATCTTTAAAAAAATTGTAACTTTTTTATGCCTTATCCGATTTTCATGGAACAAAGTTTAAAATACTTGCTTTGTAATTTACTTAAAAATATATTGGTCAGAAGATATGTATTTTTTTGTATTTGTCAAAAAAATAAAAAAATTCAAAAAAAAAGGTAAAATTTTTTTATTATTTTTTTTTATTTCTAAAACTATTGGAGCTAGAAAAAAAAGTTTATATAAAAGAAATAGCTATTTTGATTCTTTATTCAAATCTGATTCAGGTGTTCCAATGCGTTAATTAGTTTTTAAGTTATTTCCAAATAACTGGAAAAAAATAGGGGTCTTTGGGGTAGATTTAAAAATTATGCTTTTAATGAAAACCATAAGAACCTTTTGAAAGTAACTTGAATTTGTTTTGTCATTGTGATAATCGCACCTTTTTTTAAATATGGCGGATTCAATATGGCGGAAAAGCATATTTAAAAACAAATTGTATCTTTTTTATTTTTTATCCGATTTTAATACAACAAAGGTTAAATTATATTAAAAAAATACTTTTTAAAAAATGTATTTTTTATAATATTCGAAAAAAAAAAATCGGGTGAAACATGTGACAAAAATGATTTTATTTATTTTATATTTTAATTGTCCGCCATATACGGACGTCGCTGAAGCGTTTGTCATTAATTAAACCCTACTGACTTTGTTACACATTGTTAAAAATAAAATTTTATTTCCTACAATAAAGTATAAAACACATTTTTGTCAATTGAGCTTAGTTTCTGAGAAAATTGGAAAAAACTTGTAACAGAATTAATTTGTGTGAAGTGTGAAACCACCAGAAACAACTACTCCGAGGGAAAATACCCCTACCGGCATTGAATTATACTGATGGTTTGAGGCTTTCGTTGGAAACTTGTTAAAACTGTTTGGTTTTCACTTTCTCCAACGTCGATCACGAGGATACGAGTGATCCCCGTCTGGAACACGTCCTGATAGTCAGGAACAAATGTTCCATGCCAATCCACGACCGGACCGGTTTCGACCTTTTGGGCCATCCTCAGGTGAATGTAGGCGATAGCTCCGTGTAGAGCATAAGTTGTGTGAAACCACCAGAAACAACTACTCCGAGTTAAATTTAAAAAACTAATATAATTTTATTTTTAAATTAGATTTTACACATTTTTGATCCGTTTCTGTGTCATGGTGTCGTCGGGTGTTGTTTGATAATGTCCATCAAACAACGATAACAATAATAATAGAAATCCCCTGTTTTACTAGACGCCTCAGCTGCGTAAAACCGCGCGCAGCCATATAGGCGTCCGCGTACGGTAATACACCTTCGGTAGTCGTTTTGGTGACAACAAATGTTTTTTTATTGAAATAAATATAAAATATACATCTATATAAGACTTATGTATATACACCAAATTAAAGAAAAAGGTTCATTCTATAACTTTTATTTAAACTTTAAAATGTTGCTTTGGTGTTATTAAGAATGTAGGTTAAACTATACTAGCTATACAAAAAGAAAGTAAAAATTCAGTTATTTTATTTTTTCTAAAAAAAACGCAGCACAATTTTGAAAAATATAATAGAAAGTTATTTTATTGCGGGTCTTTACTGATTCATTTGCCATTTTTTTGCAACCCTCTACGACTATTTCTAAGAAAGATACATCGTTTTAAAAAGTATCGTGCAAAAAAAAGTGGTGGGAGCCATATCTTTAAAAAAACGCATTTACCAGAATGACAACAAGTCAAAACCTGATCTATGGAGTGCCCTTAACAAACTTGGCTTATCGGCAAAAAGTTTGCACGACTTGCACACGAAATCCCCTTTTAGGCCGATTTGTCCATAGACTATGATACAAACATATGGCTAATAATGCAGAGGCCTTAGTGGTATATCTTTGAGCCAAAGTGTTAAGCCTAAATCATTTATTGTTGTAATCTGCAGAGTTTTTTCATGTACTGGGTGGAAAAAAAATATGCGACTTTAGTCAATCTCAGTATGTAGGTACGTGGGCACAATAGATCCATTTGTGGTCGCAGTGCATGGAGGTCCAGTAGGGCCTGCCACCACTTTCGAATACATACATGATACAAACATACATATTTACTTACATACAACAATCGAAAACATTACCCTTCCTTTCGCCGTGCTGCAGTTTGGTAAAAAAATAGTGATTCCAGCAATATGCCTAAAATGCTTTACGCCCAATCAGCCACACTTTGTGCCGTAAAATACGTTGTTATATCAACAATATCGAACTAAGTAGATAAGTATATAGCTAAACATGCGTTTGATACGGTAATTCTTGCACGTTCATACAGCCATTAGCCTTCGGGTTAAGTAGCAAACTGACAGACAGGTAATCACAGCTTGTCTAGAGCTCTGGCTCGTTTGTTATTTTACTTTTTTCATCAAGATTGATTGCTTTTTCTGATAGAGAAACAGAGCCCTTTCAAAAAAATTGAGTTGTGCATTTTTTACTTTAATTGCGTTTTTTATCAGTTTTTAAGTGTCGATTCAAAAACTACGCACCCGGACTATAATTGATGAATTGTATCTACACAGAATTATTTGAAATATTAAAGCAATATCCGCTTCAAAAAGAGATAAATACCTTCCTGGGCCGCGCAGCAGTGGCTAAAAAGTAAAAAAGGTATTGTTTTCGATGAAAAAAAAAATTAAGATAGTTAGCTTTACTTCACAGTGACAGTCATAAAACCGTCCGAAAAATCCTATTTGCGTTTTAGGTCAACGTTGTACTGTTATCGGACAGTCAATTGTCCGTTCCATCAGGCCACTTAAACTGATTTCGAACTCCTCTGAAATAAAAGGATTGAAGACAGGCGCATTAGAAATGTTTGCCCTCTCTTTTTTCTTTGTCTGTCTTTATCATATGTTGCACTGGCAAAATTGTATACATGACAACTCATTTCTAGTTTACATCCCCTGCGATAAAAATATACCATAAAATTACATTGAACTTACATTTGTGTGAAACCAACCGAAACAACTACTCCGAGGGAAAATACTTATGGTTTGATGCTTTCATTCCGAATTTGTTAAAACTATTTGGTTTTCACTCCCTCCAACGTCGATCACAAGGATACGAATGATCCCCGTCTGGAACACGTCCTGACAATCTGCAGGAACAATGATCCATGCCAATCTACGACCGGTTTCGGCATTTTTGAGCCATCCTCAGGTGAATGCAAGCGATAGCTCCGTGGAGAGCTTAAGTTGTGTGAAACCAACAGAAGCAACTACTCCGAGGGAAAATACCCCTACCGGCATTGAATTATACTGACGGTTTGATGCTTTCGTTGAGAACTTGTTAAAACTATTTGGTTTTCACTCTCTCTAATGTCGATCACAAGGATGCGAATGGTCCCCGTCTGGAACACGTCCTGACAATCTGCAGGAACAGTGATCCATGCCAATCCACGACTGGTTTCGGCCTTTTTGAGCCACCCTCAGGTGAATGCTGTCGATAGCTCCGTCTAGAGCATAAGTTGAGAGCATCAAACAATCAGTCTAAATACCACTCCTCGAAGAGTGACGTCACGAATAAGTTCTTTGTACGTCATCTTTTATTAGAGTTTACGCGGCGAGAGTTAAAGCCACCCACGTCACGGCTGAGGGGGATCTACTGGCCGCCTCTAGCTTGTGATTGACTGTCTCGGTGAACCATAGGGGTAGTGTTTTATATTGGGAATTAGTTTAATAAATTATTATGTGTAATTTATTCTGTACGGCACTGTCCGACCGTAAGTATCAATACCAAGAAAAAATTGATGACGTGCGTGGCATCAACTCTCGACGCGTCTACTCTACCTGTAATTACCACACTTTCGAGGAAGGTTTTTGGGTTTTCTAACCTCACAATCAATTGTTTTGTTTCTTTTTCAGAAAATTTTGCGTGGATTTTTGCAAAAAAAATTGAGGGAAAAGATATCACATAAGATATAGATGACTTTAATGCCGATTGTTTGTTAATCAATAGTAAGCACAATCTTTTTTACCCTAACTATACTGTTAATTGTGGTTTAAGTGCTTTTTTAGAATGATCGATCATCTGGCCCCCTTGGGACCCCGTCCTACCTTAACACAGCGCTGTTCCCTTTAACCTTCCTAATGAAAATGCTATATCTACTTAAGGATTTACTTCAATGTAGATACTACGACTTTTTATTAATTACAGCAGTATATGTAAATAAGTTTTATGGCTAATTCAGTCCCAGGTTTTAAAAAGCAACAACAAACAATAACCGGTTATAAAAAAAGCTATTCAAGCGGTGTTTCTGTGATGATAGGCTAAGGTCCTAAACAGCTGATTTTAAATGTCAACCAAGGGATAACCAGAGGTAATTACTAGTTATTCGCTTGAAAATAGCTTATTATGCTGCAACATGCAAATTAATTTATCGATCTAATTTTTTCTTGGGTTGGGCGATTGCATGTTATATTATTATCACGCTAAAAGAGTTTATCTTTTCAATTAACTACTTGTTCATGAAAACGAAGCTTGAATAACTGAATTTCCACAGTCATCACAGTCATCATTGCTAAATACAGAACGCTTTTATACTCTAATATGGTTGGTTAATTCTGTTTTTAACAAAAAAAAAATAAAATAATTTAAGTTGTATTAGTATCGATTCGCATGTAAAAAAAGCCAAGTACGCGAAAATGGTATTCCGTAAAAAGAATTGAGACAAAAGTAAAGCCAAGATCTCCAATACAAATTCATTCATTATGTTCAATTTATTCTTTATATTCAATTTAGCACTGTGCCTAAGAGTCATTTGCAGCCATAATAGTCAAGTTTAGAAAAACATTTCCAAACTATAATAAGAACCTTTCATTTTGAAAGTTGTATTGGAGAACTTGGCTTTACTTGGTTTTTTTACATGAAATGTTTTTCTTATGATTTCACAACTTTTTTTAAGGATTTGGATTATATTTAAGTTTCAAAATAGCAAAATATGCGGATATTGTTATATATATAACCTTATACATTTATAAGAGAGGAAATAAATAAAAATTTAGGTGTTTTTAAAATTTTTTATATAGTTTTATCATAGTTTCTATCAGTCTTCCAAAGCTCAGTTCTCTAGCGTTTCTGGAAGTGGGCAAAAAACCCAATTCTTAAGTTTTAAGCACTTCTGATAGCTAACTTATACCAAAACCGCCGGAATAACAACTGACATCTCTTTCCCGATTTAGTGCCCTTTTAAACCGGATTCGCTTCCATTTTTTGATGTTAATAAAGTTGCAGTCATTTTCATTTAACCGGTAATGTGCCTTTGAAGTCAGTATTGTAAAAACTTAAATTGAAAAAAAGCTTAAGCTAATTAATAAATGCCCCCTTTGTAGTCAGCCGCTAGTTCAATGCATTTAGTCAAGAAATGTTGCTAGATATGGCAACATCGCAACTTCAGTTCAACCTTTGTCCATTTCGACAAAATTACGATTCGTCTAAATTACTTTCTGCTTATGATTTTTATGATTCGGCAAAACTACGTTTCGTTTAATCTAGTTTTGTCAATTTTATTTTCGACAAAAAAACGGTTCTACATTTTTCTTTTCGATCATTCTACGTTTCGACCAAACTTTTTTCCATCTTCTTGTAGGTCACCTTAACCAGGGCAAGGTAACGCCTTATGCTTGCCTTATTTCTTAAACATGGTAATTCTGTTATCAAAATATTGTGGTGTTTTTTAATAAAACACTCAGGTTAATTATATGAGGCGTGTCCCAAAGGGGTAATAATTTTTGTCAAGATAGTAAACGATTTGGGTCTAGACAGACATGCATATACACAAACAGGCCAACATACTTATACATTAATTTTATTCAAACATTTTATTTATTGCTTAAAAAAAAATCCTACAATTTTTTATAAAGCGTCTTATGTTCTTCTTCTATAATATATTCTCCTCTTCTCTGTCTGTCGCCGTATTTATCCATCTAGCTCCCGCATGTTTATTCAAATCGGCTGCTCATCTCATTTGGGGTCCTTCCCCTACTTCTTTTATTTTCCCAAGGTCTCCAGTTTAAAATACATTTGCTCCATCGATCGTCTTTTTGTCTGATATTATGACCGGCAAATTTGCATTTTAATTTTGCTACTTCTCCTCTGACATTCCTTACTTTTGTTTTATTTCTTATCAATTCATTCCTTTTTTTATCTAACATTTGTCTTTCCATTGATCTTTAGTACTGAGGATATTTTTTAGTTTTTAATATGTAGCTTAATTTACCGAATGCTGCGCAGGCCAATCTTACTCGTCTTGATTTCAGCCAGCCATTTGGTTTTCTTTTTTTAGTTTAATAATTTGTCCCAGGTATATATATATATATATATATATATATATATATATATATATATATATATATATATATATATATTCCCCTTCTTGTTCTATTTTTTCTTGGTTTATTCTGATCGTGATATCTTCATCTGTGTTTTTTATGATTTTAGTTTTAGTGCAGTTCATACTTAAGTCTTTATTTTTAGCTGCTGTATCCAGTTCTTCTAGCATTTTTGTCAGTTCTTCTTTCTTATCTGTTATTAAGACGATATCATCAGCATATCCTAGGTGGTTCAAGTATTTTCCGTTTACTTTGATGCTTATTTCTTCCCAATCTAAATTTTTTAAAACATCTTCGAGGGCCTAATTAAATAGTTTAGGGGATATTGTGTCTGACACCTTTCTTATGCAGAATGGCTGGGTTCCTTCGTGGATTTTGATTGATGTTGTTGCCTCTCTATATATATTGGCTATGTACCTGTGATCTGTCCGGCTATTAATGAAAGATGCTTTTACTGCCCAGTGATTAATGCTATCGAAAGCTTTTTCAAAGTCTATAAATAGAATATATAGTAAATCATCAGCAAAGATCACTGCATACAAAATAACCTGTGATATTTGATTTGGACTCAACAATTCAACAACATAATTTTTTTTAAATTTTTTTATTTATAAACCGATTTGCTTTAAACTGTGCTGTGCTTAATGTTGTTCGATATAATTTTTGACTTAAACTTGAAAAAATCAAAATATATGATTTAAAATATCCGCCATGTTAAATCCGGTACTTATAAGTTCTTCTTTAATAAACCGATATGTATCTCTATCAAATTTTGAACTTTGGGGTGTTAAGTCGCTCATATGGCATAAAGTCCATACTTACGTACAGTAGCGTACGATCCAATGGGGGGGTTTTGCATAAAAAATTGTATGTAAAGATTTTGGAGCAAGTTTATTAAAAATCTCTATTCTAATCTCATCCTCATGGGGGGGGGGTTTAACCCCTAAACGCCCCCCAGCGCTACTCGCCTGCTTACTTAGATCCGGCCCTGGGTTTACGCGAATCATAAAACAAACTTTGTTTAACTTTGTTGTTGTAATAAACAGTGAATAAACTCTTTAAACATGGTATATGTTGAATCGAATGTTGAATGAATACATAGTACCTAACAAGAGAAAGTATAATTTCCACGAAAATATACTATTCACATCATTCATATACTGTCACTCATTCATAAAATAAATCATTAGCTAATTTGCATTAACATTGTTAGATTGTTACCCAATAGGTTTATTGTATTTGAATATTGTTGTTCTTATTTGTCTAAAGCAGAAACTTTTTACAGTTACAGGGTTTGTTACCATGGGCCCACCCAGGGGGCTCGGAGCCCGGCCCCCTCCTCAAGTTTAAATTTTTTGAAGCATTTTTGACATATTTAATAAATAAAAAATAAAATTGCAAAAATGCGGCATCATGGGGTCTCGCCCCTTCTTAAGACTTTTACGCCCCCTCCAAGACATATTCCTGGGTGCGCCACTGATGTTCCTGTCAATGTCACTCCTGTTTTCTTCCTTAATACACTTTTGTACAAAAAAATATTTAGAAAGCAAAATTTAATTGCTTGAATTTTTGAATCTTTTAAAAAATACGTAGTTTCTCAATACCTTTTTTTAGTAGGTAGGTTTTTCGTTTTTGGAAAAAAAAATTATTGCAAAAAAAATGGGATACTTTTTTTGCCTAACCGATCGGGTTTCGTCTTTGTATCACAAATATCCTTCAATTCTTTTATTAAATGTTTCTTACGAGATTGTTAATAACTCTATAGTTCCTAGGTTTTTTTATAATCAAACAAATCATCATAAGTTGTGAAAGAGCATGATGATAAGCAAGCCTACCTAGAAACTGATTTATTAATTCACACAATGCTAAGGTGTGACATACTTTGTGTGTATTTGCTTCTGCTTTCAGGCGAGGCTTCTTTATTAAATAACGTAATAAAAGGTAAACATTTATTGTGGAATTTTAGAGTTCCTAATTTTACTAGATTTTAAATGGGCTTTTGATACCGTAAATCGGGAGAAAATGATGCAGGAATTAGCTACTTTGGGAATCCCCTCAAAATACATTAATAGACCATCGCACCGACTTTCTTTTTCGTTAGTTAGCCTTAAGGGTTCCTTATTACGTCATATTATGATTATATTAAGAAACGCTTTAAGCTGAGTAACGAAAAAAAAGTCGGTGAGATGGACCCTAAGCTTATCAACGATTCAATTCAGGATTCCGAAGCTGTAGACACCTGAAGCGCCTTTTTATGATTTTGTCCGATTCTGTTTTTGTTATGTTGTTATCAAGATGATTGAACTAAAGACCTGCAGGAAGGAAAGTAAAAGGGAGACCACGAAAAAAGTGGCTAGACGATATTGAAGATGACATCAAGAATACGGGAATAAGAAGTTAGCCAAAAATCAAACGTGCGTGACTCTCATAACATTTTATATTGAGATCATGTGACGCGTGAGCGGACGCCCACTAGAAAGTCGTAGGTGGGAACCGGGTGTAATACGCTGAGCTCTCTCTTAATCGGGGGTGAAGAAGAAGAAGAAGAAGAAAAAGAAGAAGAAGAGGAAGAGGAGAAAGAAAAAGGAGAATAAGGAGAAGAAGGAGTAGAAGAAGAAGGAAAAGAAGAAGAAGAAAAAGAAAAATAAGAAGAAGAAGAGGGAGAAGAAGAATAAGAAGAAGGAGAAGAACATTATTATGATATATTGTTAAAAGAAAAAGTAGATACCATTTAACTGAGGTATAACTCAAGCTTGACTTCTTTTATTGGGGATGGAACAATTCGCCGCGGCCGATACGCCGCGGGACAATTCGCCGCCGGCTGATTTGCCGCGGGGACAATTCGCCGCGAGATTTTTTGTTTTATGATATTACCATTGGCAATTGTTTAAACAGTTTTATTTAGCTTGACTTCATATAATATATTTGTTTATTTGTTTGATCATACCTTTTTTAAACTTTTCCAACTAGTTATTTGGTGGTTAGTATAATACAATTCAACATTTTTTTTATTAGAAAAATAAATAAAATGGCGGATCCAAAATGGCGGATTTTCCCATTTATGAACCGATATGCATCAAACTCGGAACTTTGGGGTGTTTCAGGTCGCTAATTATGATTTCTAACTTAAACTTAAAAAAAAAACAAAATGGCGTATCCAAAATGGCGGACTTTCCTATTTATGAACCGATATTCATCAAATTCGGAACTTTGGGGTGTTTTAGGTCCCTGATTATGATTTCTAACTTAAACTCTTAAAAAATCAAAATGGCGGATCCACAATGGCGCACTTTCTTATTTATTAACCGATTTGCCTCAAACTTGAAACATCGCTGCGTTTAAGGTAACTTAATACAATTTTAGAGTTAAATTTAAAAAAATGATAAAGGTGTATACAAAATGGCGGATTTTCCCATTTATGAACCGATTTGCATCAAACTCGGAACTTTGAGATCTTTCAGGTCGCTGATTATTATTTTTAACTTAAATTTTAAAAAATCAAAATGGCAGTTCCACAATGGCGCACTTTCTTATTTATAAACCGATTTGCCTCAAACTTGAAGCATCGGGGCGCCTAAGGTAACTCAATACAATTTTTGATTTAAATTTTAAAACCTAAAAATGGTGGATTCCTCGGGGCCTAGGCCCCCCCAAGTCTAAGATTTTTTTAGATAATTTTCACATATTTCATGAATAAAAAGATTAAAGAGTATAAAATTCGCCATCATGAGGCTTCGCCCCCCCAGAGGCATTAGCCCCCCCCCCCCCATTTTGAGGCAAATCGGTTTATAAATAAGAAAGTGCGCCATTATGGACCTGCCAATTTGATTTTTTAAAAGTTAAGCTAAAAATAATAATCAGCGACCTGAAAGATCTCAGAGTTCCAAGTTTGATGCAAAAATGTTGAATTGTATTATACTAACTACCAAATAACTAGTTGGAAAAGTTTGAAAAAGTTATGATCAAATAAATAAACAAATATATCATATGAAGTCAAGCTAAATAAAACTGTATAAACAATTGGCAATGGTAACATCATAAAATAAAAAATCTGGCGGCGAATTGTCCCCGCGGCGAATCGGCTGCGGCGAATCGGCCGCGGCGAATTGTCCCATCCCCCCACGAGAAAGTCGTAGGTGGGAACCGGGTCTAATACGCGGAGCTCTCTTTTAATCGGGGGTGAAGAAGAAGAAGAAGAAAAAGAAGAAGAAGAAGAGGAAGGGGAGAAAGAAAAAGGAGAATAAGGAGAAGAAGGAGTAAAAGAAGAAAAAGAAGAAGAAGAAGAAAAAGAAGAAGAAGGAGAAGAAGAAAAAGAAGAAGGAGAAGAATATTATTATGATAGATTGTTAAAAGAAAAAGTAGATACCATTTAATTGAGGCATAACTCAAGGTTGACTTCTTTTATTTGTAGACGTATTTCAACAAAGGTGATAAAAAATTAAATTGCAGGAAAAACAATTATTAAGATTTCTTTAGTTGTTTCAAAACACACTATTGACGCCGTAGTATTAGCGAAAATTAAAACATGCAAGAGAGCAAAGACATTGAAAAATAAATAAATAAATAACGCTAGATTTCTTCGTATGTATTCCAAATCTCTCTAATAATGCCGGACAAAACCACGTATTTAAAAATTAAGTAGCCTAGCAATGTGGATTTATTTGTAATAATAAGTAATAAAGTAAACATTGTATAATGAATCGAAGGTTAAATACCAAATAAATTTTTTAAGATTTAATAGCAAATTAAGTCTATTTTGTCAGGTCTACCCACGATTTTTATGTTAACAATAGAGTAAAAAATATTTATAAATATGTATAATTTGCTTATAATTTAATTAAATTAAATATACGTAAATTCTTATTGCAGAATACTTAGGTTCATTGCAGTTTGTGATATTTGGACTTAGGTCAAAAGATTTGTTTAATTTAATATCGATAAATACGAAAAAAAAATCGATCACACTTCCAGTGAACTTTATGTCTTATCAACTTAAAAACAGTTTTTGTAAATATATCAGAAACGGCAGCTTCTAGGAAGTTTTAGTTACAGCATAAATTATTGTCTCCGTTAAGAAGTTTAGTTTTTTAACTGTCAAAAAACTGTCATTAACATTAATCGAGGCATTAATGCTTATTGACCAAAGTCTTTACAGCATCCTACCCTGTTTTACCTAAAGATTTCATAAAAATCGGTTCAGCGGTTTAGGAGGTATCGTGTTAAAGACAGCTAAACACACACATGGACAGCATATACATAATATTCCAATACCCACGGTAACTGCCCATTCATGATGCAAACATGAGGGCCTTGGGGTCTTTAAGCAAAAAAGACCTGATTAGTTGCTTTCAAAGACATATGCATATTATTTCCATATAGTACGTATTATTGCATTACCTACGGTACCTTACGATGCAGAATGCAAACTTATTTGAAATAGCAATATCAATGGGTATAAGTCTATCCTTTTTGAGGTCCTTAAGATAAAATGTTCTGATTGGTTATACTTTTACGCATGAATATTATTTTATTCTTGTATTCGTTACGTCAAATCATCGGCGTACAGTTGACAAAAACTCTCTCTCTAGTAAAAACTTTATGTAAATTTGGTATCCATGCAAAAGTGCTTTAATTTTACAGTAATAATAATAATAATAATACAGTCTCTAAGTCATCTACTATTTTATTCCAGCTGTATTGTAAAAGACAATCCTCGTATAATACATCATTGCGTGCAATTCCTATGTTTTTACAATTTCTTTCACAGTTTCTTAACTCATCAGTTAATTAACAACATCAGGAGTCTCAGCCAGGAAGTTTACAGATTACCTAATGGTAAGTAATACAAAATACTGCTGACACATGTTGTATGATAGGCCACAAATATTTGCCTATGTGCGATAACTTGCAAGGTAATGATAGTGCATTGCTCCCTAGAAAATGCTTAAATAAGATGCAGCATTACTGGAATGTTAAATAGAAGCTTAAAAATAAAATTTTAATAAAATCTTTGTCTTATAGAAGTTGATTATCATTTGTATACAATGAAACCTCCTATAATAAGCGGACACTCACGCTTATGAGAGGGAACTGCGAAATTTTAATATATATTTATTAACAATTTCCGCTGCTTGAGTTTTTCCGATATAAAATTTTTCAGCGTTCTTTCGTGCTGATAGATGTTCCTTTTCCGAAACGTTAACAGCTTCCATTTTTTCACGTAAACTAAGAAGGTTTTTACTAGGCTTCATTTCAAAGAGAACAATAAAAACACAGCAGTCCCGTCGAATAAAATATGTTGTAAACACTACAGGGGTATTTATTCTCGGCATTAAAACAAAAAGAGGTAATTCCCCAGCTGGAGTGTCCGCTTAATAGGGGTGTCCGCAAGGAGAGGTTTCACTGTAGTTTGTTTTTGAGGACCATAGGCCTATAATACAATTTCAGACTAAGATGGGGCTACTGAGGGCAAAACACGGACAAAAACGCATTATATTGTATGGGAAAAACCTCTTTTTACAAGCTTTTATTTAACTTCACCTGTATGTATGTATGTATGTAATCAAATCTTGCAACTCATTTTTGAAGAACTTCCAAACATCCGATTGACTTCAAATTTCGCATAGCGTCTTGGTTCCGATGACAATATAATAATATGGTTTCATCGGGTACCTACCTCCCCCCTAACGTGGGGAGTGGAGAGGGGGTAAAACTTTAGTTTGTCCGATTTTAACCAAAATTGGTATCTGGGGGTTTTCGAGGATAAGGATTACGAATTTTTGATCAGATTTAAAAAATTCAATATGGCGGATTCAAAATGGACGATTTAATGTCAAGTTTTTCTGATTACTTTCAACTGACTTTCACGTATCCGATTGACTTCAAATTTCGCATACCGTTATAGTTCCGATGACAATCCAATAATGTGGTATTACTGACTGCCTACCTCCCCCCTAACGTGAAGGGCGGAGAGGGGGTCAAATTTTAGTTTGTCGGATTTCCACCAAAATTGGTATCTGGGGGTTTTTGAGGATGAGGATTACGAATTTTTGATCAGATTACAAAAATTCAATATGGCGGATTCAAAATGGACGATTTAATGTCAAGTTTTTCTGATTACTTTCAACTGACTTTCACGTATCCGATTGACTTCAAATTTCCCATACCGTTATAGTTCCGATGACAATCCAATAATGTGGTATCACTGACTGCCTACCTCCCCCCTAACGTGAAGGGCGGAGAGGGGGTAAAATTTTAGTTTGTCGGTTTTCCATATCTGGGGGTTTTTGAGGATGAGGATTACGAATTTTTGATCAGATTACAAAAATTCAATATGGCGGATTCAAAATGGACATAGACAAATCTAAAAATTAAAAAATAAATTAAAAAAAAAAAAACTTGTTGAAAACAAGCTTTTATAAAATGGACTAAAAAGCATAAAATAATTTTTTTAATGTGCTGATATCATAATAATAAAAGCGATGGGCGTATTTAATATTAGGTAAATGCCTTTCCATGCGCATTTGGTGGATCGTCCAGAACCGATGATGGGCCGACTCTTCTTTTTCAATGTGACAAAATAAATCGACACACTGCCGGTCGCGGATGATCTGCCTAATATGAAGCAGGCGTAATAATGTCCATCCATATCAGAAAAATGTAAGGGTAGCTTGAGTAGGGTTGGATTGGGTTGGGTCAAATTGTCTCTCCTTACATTTCTCTGCTATAATATAATGAATTTGGATTTTCACTAAACTTCGAGTTAACAAGGCTAAAACAAAAACGGGTAAATTTCCTTTAATACGCCCATCGCTTTTATTATTATGATATCAGCACATTAAAAAAATTATTTTATGCTTTTTAGTCCATTTTATAATAGCTTGTTTTCAAAAAGTTTTTTTTTTCTAAATTTATTTTAAATTAATTCGAAGCTTTGAGTTAGAAAAATGACTTAATTGAAAGTAAAGAAGTTTTTGCAATTGCTCTAGAATCTAGAAAGGTAAAGTTTAATACGAATTTTAATTTAAAAACATACTTAAAATTAATTTAAGTTAGTGTTTTTTTTAATTTAGTAAAATATAACTAGAACATTAAGTTTACCGGTCCGAAATGCCTAGCTTGAGACCTTTAATTAGGTCACCACCTATAAGGTACCTACAAAATACCAAAAGGAACTTAAATAATGTGTAGGGTGAAGCAACCCTTTTTTAAAAAATCTTATAAAGCTTGTAATGGTAGGTCAAATTACAAGAAATAAATGGGTCTATGACAGATCTGATACCTTCCTAGCTAGCCTATTAGCACAGTTCAAGTGAAGCTATGATAATCGGCCTTAAAAACAGTTTTTTGTAAATATCTCAGAAACTAAAGCTCCTACGAAATTTTTGGTTATAACACATATTATTGAGCCAAATGTAGTCTACTATATTCCAAAAACCAATTCCAAAAGTTAGCAGTTTTAAAATTTTTTAATTGTCAAAAACCTGTCATTAGCATTAATGGATTTTGACTAAAATCGAATCAGCTCGTAAGAGTGTCGAACGCTATTTTTCATGAAAATTTTATGAAATTTTTAGGAGCTATTGTGTTACGGACAGAAAAAAATACTCTGCCAATATATGGGCCCCTAAGCTCACACTAGGTACTATAGTTATAGTGTACGTGTGAGCTAATATAACTAAAAACTAAAATATATTTTATTCAACTCCAGACTAAATTACCTTTTGTTTGATACCACACAAGCCATGTTTTGACTTAAACTCAAATTTTTGAAATCTACCCCCACCCTTAAAAAAACAAAAACTAAAATGTATTTTGTTAAACGCCGGACTCAATTACCTTTCGTTTCATATCACACACGCCATATTTTCATTTAAACTCTAATTTTTGAAATATACCCCCACCCATTTTTTAATTAAATTAAAATGTATTTTGTTTAACTCCAGACTCAATTACCTTTTGTTTGATATCACACACGCCATATTTTCCCATAAACTCTAATTTTTGAAATCTACCCCCACCCTTTTATTTGGTTTGTGTTCGGTGGATTTTGTTAATTTTTAAATGGGACCATCTCGGCCCAAAACCCAGCCTAGGTACCAAATTTCATTAAAATCGGCCAAGCGGTTTTTGAGTTATGCGCGTTGGTCGTTACAGACAGACATACAGACAGACAGACAGACAGACAGACATACAGACAGACAGACAGACAGACAGACAGACAGACAGACAGACGGCGCAACAAAAAAGTTTCAAAATCATCTGAAACGCAAAGATATATAAAAATTTTTGAAATCGGAGCAACTTTTTTTTTCTCGAAAAAATTAGGATCACCATAGCTCACACTACTATAGTATAGTATATGTGTGAGCTAATACACACACATACAGACTTCACGACGATATGTATAGGGTAGGTCAAATACATCAAAATATGTAACACATTTTCGGCGTTATCTCAAGAAAAATTTTTTCGTCGAAAACAACACAAATAGATAGCTACAGATATTTTTGTACTGGCATATATAGAGAGTGTTCCAAGTTAAGTGACAATCATTACTAACTTTATTATTATTACAGATAAAAAAAAAGTTTAAATTGGCTAACTAGTAGAATTTTTGACGCTCTTTAAAATGGTTAAATCTCGATATATCGCTGTCATTTTCGGAACAAACAGATTGCTTAGAGGGAGAAGTCCTCCGTGCACCTCCCCTCCCGCATGACCACCGCCAGTGAACCAGTCCCTATTGATTCATGATCAAAATTGTATATTGTGGGAGGCATTACTCGTACATACATACATATCTACATACATACAACTACTTTAAGCAGAAGGAATGCTAAAAAGAAAATCCTGTCCTCGTCGTACCCGTCGAAGCAACTCAATTTTTTAAACGGGTTATTAATTTCTTTCTAGTTTGCGCTTTACGGAGAAGATGTGCAAAAGGAGTTACAAGAGTTTTGCTGTAACAAGGACTAGCTAAAATCAACATGGATAGATTTTCTATTTTCATGATAAGAGCTAGAGCAGGAAAACATGGCGAAGAAAAAGGATACTATCTACCTTTTACCTTTATGGTAGCGGAATTTTAAAAAATCCCGAAACAAAAAGCTAAAAAACAAAATTTTGAAGAAATAAAAAAAAAAGATCAGATAAACTACTCGGAAATGTCAGATATACTCGTATTATCAATCAATGAATAAACGGACATCCATTAACTGAAGATTGGAGAATTGCAACAATTACCGAGAGATTTCAGTCACCAGTACTCTAAGTAGATTGTACGGTAGGATTCTTAGAGATTTAACCCTTTCGAGACTAACGAGACAATACGTCCCAAGGCAGAATTTATTTAGACTAATGGGAAATGTGATCCCAAATGAACGTGTAAAAACGCCAGTTCATAGCCGGTGTTTGTATACAAACAAAACGACATGACCTCGATATTTTCGTAAAAGTGTGTGCATGGAGGGCATTTATTTGCAATTTTTGAGTGTTTCTTGGTGAATTACCCGCTCTATTTAGCGTGTAATCATGGAAGTACCCCTATAGTAGGAAGACTAATGTTAGCAACATATTCAATGTTTCGGATGAGACAATATCGTTGTTTTTTTTTTGCGTGGGACATTATGTCCCAGCAGGTCACATATTTTGACAAAAACTACTATTTGTTCTACTTATGTATGTCTTTCATTTCAGAACTGGTGGGATATATTGTCCCACCAATGGCCTGATGGGACGATATGTCCCACACTAAAACGTTCGAAAAATTATGTGAAAAAATTACAAAACATCTCTAAAACCCTTCTACTTTCGAAATATGAAATCATAAATTAAATTATAAGATCATCACGAAAGAAATAAAATTCCGTCTTGAAAGGGTTAATAGAGAATGATTTTTATGAACAAGAAGAAGAAGAACAAAGTGGCTTTGGTGCAGGCAGAACTTGTACTGATAATGTTTTTTGTCTTGAACAAATAATTGAGGAAAGGAGTGCCAGAAATATAAAGACTCATGTTTCCTTTGTGGACCTATAAAAAGCATATGATACCGTTCCAGTAGAAAAATTATGGAGAGTATTAGAGCAAACTAATATTAATCATAGATACATAAAAGTGATAAGAGAACTATACAAAGGAACAAAATCAAAAATTAAAATTGGAAATAGACTTTCAAAATAACTCCTGGTAACGAAAGGCTTAAGACAAGGATGTTGTATCTCTCCAACTCTTTATAAAATATATATCGCAGTAGCACTAAAAAACTGGAAACTTCTCTATCTTTGCTTCCTATGGAAAAAAACTAATTTTTATACTTTTTATTACAATAAGAATTATGATTTAGAAAGAGATATGACTTTACTTTATAATATTGTATAAAATAAAATTTAATGCATTCCTATTGCTACAAAAACAAAACAAATTACGAATTTCGGTGCGCACTTGCAGTCATGCAATAGATTACTGATCATATTTTTAACCTTATACGACCTCAGAAAGTTGAAAATCATTAAATTCGAAAGGAGTCTTTTTTTTCACAGCATTTATGTAATAAGTATTAAATTAAGACTATGTGGTGGTTTTGTTTTGTTTTTTGATAATTTGAATGTTTGAAGTGTTTTTAAAAAGTCTGGAAAAATAGCTTAAACTTTTTTATTGATTCTATTTGAATAATAAAATAAATCTTCATTGATCGATCATCTCCCCCCCCCCCCCTCCGTCCCTAGATTTTGGTCCAGTTCTGCGCTTGCAACACTCCCTATGTTTATTTATCTTGTATCAATTATAGTTAGTTTTTTTCATTTATATTAGTGCATTACTCGTTTGAGTTTTCGTATTAGCAGAAACGAGCTACCAGAGACTTTTGCTTCAATGTTTACATGCTTATGAAGGCTTTTTTCCAGATTTCTTCCTAATTTCTTGATTGTTTTTGTCGGCAGCTTCTATTTTCAAGTCTCGGCTCCGATCAGTTTTATTATCACTAAGTATTCTTGTGCCATTGTTGAATACATACTTTTACCAAGGAACGTTCACATGCACCCTACTTTTTAATAGGTTTGTTTATAAAAGGTTGGTTTATATAACAATAATTTATTTTTTTCTTATCAACCCATAAAAGGTATACCTTCCAGTGTGAAGTTGTATCTTGCGTCATATTCAGCCTGATTGGAATATGGTATGGGATGATTAATTATTGTTTCTGGAATATGAATGACAACTACTACTACTTTGTCGATCTCGATGTTGTCTGCAAAGGCAGCTATGTGGTCATTTTCTGGTCTCGAAATATTGCAAGTAGGTATAACAGTAACAGACAAGCAAAAAATAAGACCCAGGAGAATTCCCTGTGGTATACCTGGACGTTTATTCTTGACTGTCCGTGAGGTGAGGTGAGGTAAGCGCTCACCAAACCTCAAGACGTTATTCTTGACGCGGCGCGGCCGTGAGGTGAACTTAAATTGACTACCTTTTTCAATGGGGAAATGAATCTACGGGATTCATTTGCTCGTGGACAAAGATGGTGAACATTTCACTCACCTTACCTCACGGGTAGTCAAGAGAATAAGCATCCTGCTCTAATTTTTAATATACAGTAATAAGTATCTCCTTGTACTTTAAATCTTTTTTTATGATTTATTCTACAGTAAGTCCAGATATTTTTCGTAGTCAAAGACCATACTTTTGGACTTTACAGACATTGTCTATTGTATACCAATGCACTGTCGTGTGCGTGACTCACAATATCGCCACGAACGAAAAGAGCGTTCCTCATCTTGAGCGCTTTTCAATTACTCAAACCGAAGGTTCATCCTCCTTCGGGCACACGAGACGTTTATTGTTTCCTTTGTTATTTGGTTTGACAGCCGCTGAGCAGAGACTAAATTATCCGATAATGCAGATTTTCTTGTTCTTGTCATTGTTCTTTGTTAATGACTTAATAGCGCTTGTCTTATATAATTTTGTGGAAATGGTGAGTTTGTAAATTTACCGATGGGTTCATCGATAATAACACTCGAGTTCTTAAATTAATAATTGCAATTCGGTAAAATCCATCGTTTTTATTTTTTTGTTTACCTGGTTTTGTCTTGTTTAGATTTGTCTTCTAGTTTATTTTTGGAATTAGTATAATGATTCATTCTACAGTACGTCCAGATCTTCCTCGTAGTCCAAGACCATACTTTTGGACTTCACAGACATTGTTTATTGTATACCAATGCACGGTCGTGTGCGTGACCCACAATATCACCATGAACGAAAAGAGCGTTCCTCATCGTGAGCGCTTTTCAATGAGAGAGAGTTTGTAAATTTACCGATAACGTCATTGTTCTTTGTTATGACTTAATAGCGCTTGTCTTGTATAATTTAGGGAAACGGCGAGTTTGTAAATTTACCGATAAGGTCATTGATAACAACAGTCGAGTTCTTAAATTAATTATTCCATTTCCGTAAAATTCATCGTTTTTAATTTTTTGTTCACCTGGTTTTGTCTTGTTTAAATTTGTCTTCTAGTTTATTATTGAAATGGTGTAATGATTCATTCTACAGTACGTCCAGATCTTTCTCGTAGTCAATGACCATACTTTTGGACTTTACTGACATAGTTTATTGTATACCAATGCACTGTCGTGTGCGTGACTCACAATATCGCCATGAACGTGAGCGCTTTTCAATTACTCAAAGCGAAGGTTCATCCTCCTCCGGGCATACGAGACGTTTATTGTTTTCTTTGTTATTTGGTTTGACAGCCGCTGAGCAGAAACTAAATTATCCGATAATGCAGATTTTCTTGTTCTTGTCATTGTTCTTTGTTAATGACTTAATAGCGCTTATCTTGTATAATTTAATGGAAAGGAAGAGTTTGTAAATTTACCGATAAGGTCATTGATAACAACACTCGAGTTTTTAAATTAATCATTGCAATTCGGTAAAATCAATCGTTTCTATTTCTTTGTTCACCTAGTTTTGTCTTGTTTAAATTTGTCTTCTAGTTTATTACTGAAGTGGTGTAATGATTCATTTTACAGTACGTCCAGATCTTTCTCGTAGTCAAAGACCATACTTTTGGACTTCACAGACAATATTTATTGTATACCAATGCACTGTCGTGTGCGTGACTCACAATATCGCCATGAACGAAAAGAGCGTTCCTCATCGTGAGCGCTTTTCAATTACTCAAACCGAAGGTTCATCCCCCTTCGGGCACACGAGACGTTTATTGTTTTCTTTGTTATTTGGTTTGACAGCCGCTGAGCAGAGACTAAATTATCCGATAATGCGGATTTTCTTCTTCTTGTCATTGTTCTTTGTTAATGACTTAATAGCGTTTGTCTTGTATAATTCAGTGAAATATTCCTAGCCATCATCCTGATATTCCACCAAACTTTTTTAAGGATGCAACATGATTAAAAGGTTAAAATCTTTAAGACTTAGCATTCCTTATTTGGAATTCAAATTACCCGCCATGTACCGCATGCCAACTGTTATATTTGACATGTATTTGACTGTGTCATCTGTGTTTGTCAAATTCGCTTCTGCTTTGAATTTAATTTTTAATGAAGCGCCTCTGAAAAATGAAGGATTACTATACATTTAAAAAATATATATTTTGCAAGAATATAGTAAAAACAATCTACAAAACCGCTTTATTTAAAAAAAAATCAAATAATTATGAACCGTCATTCCAACCTCAATATTTTAAAGACAATCATCTGTGACCTTGCGTCAACAAAATGGAGTATCGTGGCCCGCCCGTTTTGATAGCCCTGGTCAAAAAACCGATGGTGAGTTTGTGAAGTTGGATAACTTTACAAACTCACCCAAAGCATCGAACATATAACATTATGTTCGATGCCCACAGCAAGGAGGAAATCGATAAGATTGAAATCAGTGATATGCGAATGATAAGCCCTTGACAATTTTGAAATCTATTTTGAAATTAACATCGACAAAGTCTGATGGTGTGTAAAATTTATGTGTGGGAACATTTTTAGTTATAGGTATATAGTTTGTTAAGAGAATCATGATTGTGGAAAATGTTGTCAAAATCTAGTTTATTCAGATCAGTAGTAGGTAGTAGCAATTTCGTGACACAAAGAATTTTCAATAAACTTTGCTTTTTGTATCAAATACCATTTTTGGTCATACCAGTTTTAAAAAAATTGTGATTGAATACTGTAATTCGATATCTTTGAACATTCAATTTTTATATTTTCTAACTGGAACAGTTCTTTAACAAAGATAAGTTTCAGAAAAAATAGGTTAGTGGTGTATTTCCACAGAGGCGCCTGTCTTGATGGCTTTCTTAATAAATCTTTTATGTAATATTAAAGATAAGAGTTTTATAGTCTTCATAAATTAATTTGAATAATTAAGAGTGAATTTAATGTTGTGTTATTAATATTGCATGGTACATCTCGATACCTACATATGTAGTAAAAATTTAGAATAACTATAATTTAGTATGTGCTTTATTAGTGTGACTTAATTTCTTGATAGCAGAAAAAAAAACAATTTTACTGGGTGTGCAGCAGGGCACCGTTTCGGGACCAATGCTTTTCTCTATATACATTAATCATTTAACTAAAATTCTACCAAAAGAAAATGGAAATTTAGCTGAAAATTATATCTCTATAATAAAATTATTGATACATCAAAATCTTTTAACTTTGAATGAAACAAAAATTTATTTTATTCCATCTTCTATGAATAGCAGTAAAAATAATGCCTTAACTATTAAAATACATGACTTTGAATGCTTGAAAAGAAATATAAGTAATTGCATTTGCGCAAAAACCATAACATCCGTAACACACATAAAATACCTTAGGGTCTACATAGACAGTAACTTAAATACATATAGATTCTATAACCAAAAAAATTAGAAAAGCAATCTATAAATTTTACGTGAGATTATGACAAAAAAAAACTATTAAAAACCATATAGAATAGAATTTCGGGTAGTGCCTGTTGTACATACAACACAAACAAACTTAATAACAACTCAAATATATGAATATATTTGAAGGAAGGCCAAACTCCCGACAAGCCACATGTGGCTCAGAAGGTCTGATCTCAGCTAAAAATATTCAGTTTTAAAAAGAAACAAGAAACTGTCTTTTTATTCAAGTGTTGTTTTCTTGAATATATTGATTTACCTAAAGAAATGTCATGCTTAAAATTAAATAAAGAAATGGTCAACAATTTTTTTTTAAAACTATATAGAAGAAATACTACTTTTCTTGATCGGGCAACATAAAATGTTTCAAATAAAGTTAAAATGGCTGAATTCATTCCGTTTTCAACTTTTTTAACCAAGACCTCTTTAATAAAAATCATTATTATCTCAATAAGGAAGCTATATTTTCTTGCATCAAGAAATAAAAACAATAAGAATTTTGACAGGCAAACTATTAAGGTTTAAATTCTAAAGCCCCCGTCTGTCGTATTTTTGTAACTTTTTAACGTTTCTTACTTTATTTATAAATCATTTAATTAACAGTTCAAAACAGAGAAACTAAAAATTATTCAACCAGTCTGTCTTGCAATTTATAATTTATATTCACGTTGGAAATTTGCACATTCGGACTGAAATTTTTCAAAAATATTAAATATTTTTTAAAAATTCAAAAAATATTAAAGTTTTATCATTTTAAGATAATAATAGTGTGAAACCAATCAAAGTAGTGGTAAAAAAATCCAGGTCCGTATTTAATTTTTTTATGATAAATACCATATCTCTAAAACTAAACAATATTATAAAAATCTGACAACGTCATTATTTTCTTCTAAAAAAGTTACCATTAAAAGCGAAATATAAGAGACTATCAAAAATGCAATTTGCGAAACCAAGGGTTTAGGAAAAATCTGATTACGCCATTTTTAAGGGCTCAAAAAAGGAGCACTTTAAGGTGCAATCAGAACATCGATATCTTTAATAATAATCGAGTTTCCCATTTAATCCAATCAAAAATGGGACACGCTGTACATAAGAAAATAGTTTTAGTTTTAAACGGATGCCATTTGCTTTGATTTGGTATATTTTTCTTTCTGTGTATGTATCCTGCACATACAAAACTCGGTATTTTTATTCGTGTACAGTTCTGGGACATTGGCTTTCTTATTTTCCTCAACTCCATTATTTCCTGGAATTCAGTTGATGAAACTGACGCTTTTAAATTTATTTGCTTTTGCAAAAATGGGTCATCTAAATTTACATTTTATTTTGATCACAGACTATTAAAATGTGAAGTCATCAACGAGTTTGCAACACAGTGACAGCCACATTAAAAATAGTTGAGAAAACCCGCACAAATTTTTGTTGACTATAAACTTCAATAACACTATGATCAACCTACTGGTTATTATAATGCAAACAACATACACACAAGTTCATGAATATTTTCGCGAAAAGGATCAGGCATACCTCTTAAAGGATTTCTATAAATAAATAAATAAATAAATAAATAAATAAATAAATAATACATTTATTTGCAACAATTAATATTAACATGATGTTAGAAATTACATAGAAAAAACTTGAAGTTGCAAAAAGGAGTTAAAAACAATAAAAATTGGTCTAAGTTTAACCCCTTAGGTCTACCGCTTGTGCATCACCCACATCGTGCCCAAATGCACGGTGTCAGCCCGCACCCCCACTATCATATATAATTTATTTCTAAAACTAAAATAATTTGCCTAATTAAACAATAATAAATCTTAATAACATTTAGGTATAATTAAAATGTAAATAAACATTTATATAAAAATGTTGATAAAAATGTAGATAAAATGTAGATAAAACAAGGAAAAATAAAAAAAATATATATAATTACAGAAGGTGTACCTATTTATAATAATCCGTCAAACTTTATGAAAATTTGGTATGTTGTAGACTGAACATTTCTTATCAAAAGTTCTCATAATAATAATGTCCAAGAAGTAAAATAGCTCTCTAGACCGGTTTGACAAACACTAGATTCTTCTTTCCGCCCTTGCTTTTAGTGTGTAAAATAAAGACTCTGCAAAAAAATAAAAATTCCATTTTTCGTAGTTTTGAATTAAGTAAAACGTGTATCAAGGGATGAGATGGCATCGTTTTTATAGAATACCTCAAGCGCGCCAAAAAAGCTCGCTACAGCTCTGCGTTTAGTATTCAATGTCAAAGTTGTCTTGAGTTATCCAAAGCCTTCTTAGACCAAATCTTCAGGTTGGATTCCCACACACAAAAATCACATCAACGTTAAATTCACGTGAACAAAATTAACAAAGTTTTTTTTACTTGATAACAACCTCATACCATGTAATATTTATTTTGTTAAATCTACATGCTTAAAGATAACTTAAAACAAGGAGGAATCAAGCTATAAAAATGTATCTTTGCTAAAGGTTCTGGTGCTGTGTATATAACGTGTTTTTTACCCTCGTTATTTTCATGTACCAAATTCACACTTAAAAAGTCCTCCACAACATGTTCTAAAACGCCACTAGATTAAGACTTCTCATACCTACTGACTTTCTGCGTCTTTTTTGGTCACGTTTTTTAAATAACATTTTTTTAACTTAAAAGAGACGCAAAAGGAAGTTATAAAAGTTCACTAGAATAAGACTACAACACTTCAAGACAATTTTAAAGATGGCGCTCAAGGCAAGACAAAATATCTATATATCTATCTATATACAATATGTTTTTTTTAAAAGCTAAACAAGATTTATGAACAGTAAACACTTTCACAGAATATTAATGTGTCTTTATCAGGTTAATAACAGATGCGTCGTGATAGTGGATTAGGGATCAGTCCCTTAACAGGTTTTTGGTGTTTAGAGGCCAAAGCACTGCCTGATAGATTTCGTCAAAGTGAAAAATCCCGACTATAGATGGCGATGCTGCTAGTAAAATCTCAAAATTCGTGTAGAAAAGGCGTGAATCTAATGTGATTTTAACGTTGATAAATATCACTTGAAACTAACGTAAAAACAATGCTGTTTTATTTTGATAAAGGCGTTATTAAAACGCAGTTTTTAGCAAGGTTATTTTTTTTAACGTTAATGAATGACCTATTAAGCTTGTTTTAATATATGAAATAAACGTTTTTTTCTAGCAGCTTTTAAAATCAACGTTTTTTTTCTCACTCCTTTTTTACGTGTTAAACACGTGATTGTGCTATGTGGGGTAGGTGATATGGGTAACTTATATATGTAGTTCTATTAAATAATTTAATCGTGAAACAGACCAGAGAAAATCGTGTAGGTATTAGATCTGTTTTTGTTCTTGCAGTTAAATCAATCTCATCTGTCTCACCTTACTGACCTTCTTTATTATTATACCAAGGACATTGACACACGATTGATTCTTTATTTGAAAAATCACGAGTGCGTAAGATAACGTATATGAAGATATATGATCTAAGTGTACAAGACAGAGGAAGCAAATGACGTGCATCCAATAAAAACGCAGGCAGCGGAAGCGTTGCTGACTGGCTATCCTTTTCATGTACTTTTGAATTTTATCTTCTCTCTCGTACTGGTATAAAGCATATAGAAAATATGCCCTCTTCGTGTTGTAAAATTATTTCAAAACCGCGCCCATAGTAACCAGACAACTCGCATAAAATTGCATAAGATGCCGAAACCTATAGCCTCTGGGACTCTGCCAAAAAGTACAGGCCAAACATTTTATTTTAGTCGGTGAATATTTTGGTAGGATTGCATTATAAATTTCATCGGTTTTAAATCATTTCCTATTCGTATATTTTCACTAATTGGTGTAAAAAGATCCGTTAGCGAAAATTTATTCGGTTTTTATTGTTCAGGAGGTTTTTCTGGGCTGGTTATTTTGCAGTTTTCCACCGACGCACTTTTAAGTTTTTATAGGCCATTTCAAAGATTTAATGGCAAGTTGTAAAACCGTTTGAGAAAATATTTGATGTTTTTTAATTATGCTTTTATAAATTTCCTAATTTTTCGTCCAAAATACACATTAGATTACATAACAGCTTAGAGAAGATAATAATAATACCAAAAACATGAATTTTAGAACACATGAATTAAAAAAATTAAACAAGTTTTCGTGACTAATCAGGTAAAAATAAGTTTTTGTTTCTCTTATATTTTTCCGTGGCAGCGGCGTAGCGTGGGGGGCGCGGGGGGTTCGTCGCCCCCCCCGCCCCGAGAGTAGTGGCGCCCCATAGGTGGCCGAAGCGCCCTCAGCTTTATTAAGTCGGGCCGGTAATGGCCAATTGAGTGGGTGCCAAAGGCAACGACATGAAGACCTTTTTTTTTGGTCGCAAGATTTGTGAGAGGCGCCCTTGTGACTTATCGGCCGCCCCCTCACACATGATGACCTTTTTTTTTTTTTTTGTTTTTTTTTGGTCGCAAGATTCGTGAAAAGCGCCTTTTTGTTTTTTTTTTTGCCACAAGATTTTTCATCGGTTTTCAGAGGCGCTCTTTTTAGCTGTCGCCCCCCCCGCCCTTTCGGGCACGCTACGCCGCTGTTCCGTGGGTAGCTCGAAAGCTTACCCTCAAAACCCTTAAAACACAATGCACGGGTCTCAAAATTTTCTTTCGAGCCACAATATTTTGTATTTTTCGCAATGACGAAAACCTTTCTAACAAAACCGTTAAAAAATGAGGAGATAACTTAGTCACAAACACCTTAGATTTTTCTTCAGCTTGAATCTCATCACAACTAATATCAAGTCCCTCAGAGGTAGGCCATGAAGCCGATGGCAAAAACATCCAAGAGGGGCCTTGAAACCACAAGGGGTGATTAACAAAATTACAGGGAAGCAAACCTGGAGATAAATAGTCTGCTGGGTTTGACATACCATCCACATGATTCCACACACTAGGAGGTAAAATCTCTTGAATTTGAGTAACCCTATTTGCCACAAATACCTTCCAGCGGGAAGGATGATCCTTGATCCAGGATAGAGCAAGAGTCGAATCTGATCATGCAAATAGATTATCAATTTTAATATCACGTAGACTCTCCATCACAAAACACATCAATTTACTTAATAAATGAGCAGAGAAAAGTTCAAGCCGAGGCACTGAGATCACTTAAAGCGGAGCCACCTAACTTTTTGTACACAGAAGATGACCCGTCACTTTTTCACATGAATCCACTTGTCCAAGATTTAACAGACACCTAATAAGTAACACTGCTTGGTCAATGTGACACCCTTGCGAAGTTAATTAGACGGTTTTGTCTCTAATCCTATGTTTATAGTGAGAAAAATCTCGCAAAAAGCGCCATCTACCGAGATACGAGAGAAACTAGAACAAGAGCATTTTGGTACGGTCGATAGAAACTATGATAAAACTATAGAAGAAAATTAAAACAACAAAATTCTAATTTACTTCCCTCCGCTATAAATGTAAAGCTATGTAAAAGTAACACTACCCAGTTCCAGAAACGCTAGAGAGATGAGCTCTGAAAGCCTGATAGGCACTATGATAAAATCATGGGAAAAAATTAAAAAACCCCAAAATTTTAAGTAAGGCATTACAAAAGTTTTGAACAATATTCCGCATAATATTTTACTACTTTAAAAATTAAATATTATCCAATTCATTCAAAAAAGAAGTAAAATCATAACAAAAACATTTCATGTAAAAAAAAGCCAAGTAAGCGAAAATGGTGTTCCGTAAAAAGATTTGAGGGAAAAGTAAAGCCAAGTTCACCAATACAAATTTCAAAATGGAAGAATATTACTAGTTTGGAAATATTTTTCTAAACTTGGCTATTACGGCTGCAAATGACTCTTAGATGCAGTGCTAAATTGAACATAAAGAAGTTTGGATGTAATAGCAAAGTTTAAAAAACATTTCCAAACTAGTAAGAACCCTTCATCTTGAAATTTGTATTGGAGAACTTGGCTTTACTTTTATTTCAATTCTTTTCTTTCTTTCTTTTTTTTTTGTTATGATATGCTTCTTTAGAGATAATATTTTACCAATTTATTTCACTATAGAGACAAAAGTTGCACCCACAAAGGTTGGGCCAGTGATTTGTCATTGGTTAGTTGATGACAAATACTTTATTTTTATGACTACCAACTTTAAATTCAAAATCATGATGTAAGCTCTGTACTGTTAGTTCTTTGAATATTGTTTGTAGAAAATATTCATTGCATACTAATTAGATACCTATAAGGCGGAATGTAGGAAAAATAATATTTGCTACATCACTAGTGTTTTTATTATTAATCGTTATTTATTTTTATAAATGATTCATCACATTTCCAAAAATTTCGTTGTTTTTTACCAGAATTATAATGGAATAAATTACTTTGAAAATATGAAGCAGCTGATTTGTATTTCTGCAATGCAATCGTATAATCTGTAAAACAATAGCTGAAACAAAAACAGATTTTTTGAGAACCATCACACCGATTTTACGATTTTTTATCTCGTTGTGTGGAGGAAAAGTAGCTAGTGCTTTTCTACAAATGGAAAAAAAACTAAAACATTTTCGGAAAATAAGAATAAAAACGCCATTTTGAAGAATAAAGTAGGATTCTGTCCTCCATCTTAATGTTTTAGATGGCGATAAACTTTGTTCATGATCTTTAAAAAGCAATCAATTCTCACCAGGACGTTTTTTATTTCATTAAAATTGGTTCAGTAGTAATGAATTTATATAGAAATAAATGCAGACATGATTGCATGACAATAGTTGAAACACAAATATATATATTTTTTAAATCACTGAACCGATTTTGCTAATTTGTATGTTGAAATGCCTTTTTCCGAAACACCGGTGTCCGTGGTTGACTATACCCCTATGAAGTTGCCTTTTATACTTGCTTAATTTGTACCTTGTTGTGCGTAGCAAGAACGCGGCTTTTTACAATTACAATTTAACAATTTAATTTTGTCCGCCATCTTGGATTTTCAAAAGGCGGAGAAAAAAATATATTTAGTCACTGTTCGTGCAACTTTAATTTTAAATTCAAATTTTGCGCCAAATTCCCGTATTCGGAAAACCCACACAATTTCAATTTGATTGGCACAAGCAAAACGCCAGCGCCATCTACGAAAAATGAATCTGCGCAAAAAGGCGTAACCAAAAAAGGATTCGTCTGTCGTATTCTATCGAGATCACCACGCAGCATGGTGATAAATTCTATTAACCAAAAATTCCAATAACATTCTTAGAAAATCAAACTAAACCATTACACAAACAAGTGATTCTAGTGTGGATCGACTGCAATGACTGGGCCAGCGAGAGGAGCTCCTCTGGACGACGGAAACAACTGAAAAGGTGAGTGCCAATCCTCTATATTGTCTTTGTGTGGCTCGGAAAAATTAGTATTTTTACATCGTCCTTTTAAGGATTTTTGCACCCAGATTTTATAAAACGACCAGCGCGCTTACAGTCCCGCCGCTCTACCCCTCAAATCAGCAACATTTTCTGGTCCCACGACCCAGATAGTTTTTTAAAATTTGTTTGCTAAAAATATTAGATTTTTTCGCCTCGCCATTTTGGTTCGCTTAGTTGCCGTGTCCAGTTTAAATCGGAGGTTCCGTCCCCCCTTGCGTGGCTTAACGGTTGCTCCACCCACATTTCATTGCAGCCGAAATTGGCACTTGGTACGTCGTTTGTTTTGATTCAAAAATCGAAATTTGTTTAAAGAATAGTTATTTGTTTAAATAATATGTTATAGTTATTCAAAACAACAAAAGTGCTTGTGAGTTAAATGCTTTATTCTTATTTAACAGGTAAACAAACACATCTAGTAGAATTAGTATTTACCTGTAAATAATAAGAGAAGCGGTAGTAGGTACAAGTTGTTTTGTGTGCATTTATTTTGGGAGAAAAATCGCGACCTAGGATAACAGCTGTTGATAAGTTTTTGCGTTTATTCGAGAAATCGATAATAAAATATATGCTTGTTGGACTCTTTTGGACTGATTAAAGTCAATAGGGGTCAAGTGTTAGTTTTATTCCTTTTAAATATTTTTTATTTTTTTAATTAACAATATGTCGTTAAAAAAGCTTGAGAATCAACGCAAAGTTTCAATATCTCGTATTACGGAAACGTATAACTTGGGAACAAAAGCTAAATCAGATAGTTCTTCCTTGCCAATTTTTAAGGCGTTTTACGAATCGTTAGATGATCACTATGAACAATTTAAAAACATTCATAATGACATCATAGGTCTCTTGAAAGACGACGACGATGATGAATTCGAAAATGAAGAAAATTAGGAAAGATACGGATCTATTCTACCACCAAGCTAAAGTTCTTTTTTCGAGTTTATGTTCCGATTCAGTTCATTCAAATTTTACCCCCGCAACTTCACACTATTCACGTAGCGATGATCTGGGCCCTTTAAAGGTACCTTGCTTTAATGGAAACGTAAAAAAGTGGCCAACCTTTTACGATGTTTATTCTTGTTTGGTTCACGAAAACTCTAATTATTCCGATATAAGGAAATTTCAACATTTGCTAACCTTCCTTGAGGGCGAACCACTTAATATTTTAAGCTCTATAAAATTAACGGCAAGTAATTACGCAATCGCCTGGAAGGTATTAACAGATCGCTATCAAAATAAAAGACTTTTAGCCAGTACCTACTGGAACTCAATCTACTATGCAAATTCTTTAAAGGGAAACCAGTCAGCAAAGGATCTTAGAGTCTTGGTAGATACCTTTTCCGAGAATATTGCGGCGCTCGAAAATCTTGAATTTCCAGTAACGTCGTGGTGTTTTTGTTTATTTTCAATTTTATTATCAAAAATCGATCAAACCACAAGAACCGCTTTCGAATTAAAGTATAGTACTACCGAGATTCCAACATATCAAAATCTAATTCAGTTTCTTATTAACCAATGCCGTGCTCTTGAAACAGTACAGCTATCTCCCCAAAATACGCAAATGCAACCTTCGACTTCAAAACAGTAAAAACCAAATTATTCGAATTCTAGTAACCAAAAATATAATTCTTATTCAAATAATCAGTACAAATCAAGCCCTCCATCAAATTTTTTAGCGCATACGCACTCACAAGTATCAAATAAACAATCCAATATTCAATTTCGACAAAACCAACAACCCTATAAGTGCAAATTATGCAATAATTCTTTTCATCCACTCTCGCAGTGTGGTGTTTTTATTTCCAAATCTCCTTCAGATCGTTTTACTTATGTAAAACAACAATCGTTATGTATCAACTGTTTACGTTCAAATCATCAAGTAATTGACTGCAGTAGTACCTACAACTGCAGGGTATGTCGACATAGACACCATAGTCTTATTCATCTATCGCAAATGACAGATTCAATCCGTCAGAATTCAAGTCAATCCTTTGTTAATTCAAGCCAAAATTCAAATCAAAATTCGAACTTAAATCAAAGTTTTAATCCAAATCAAGTGGCCATGCCAAGCACAGGCACAAACTTATCGTACCAGAATTCAAATTCAATTCTTAGAAAACAGAACCCTAGTTTTGTTCAACCCACTTCAAATTCAATTCAAATCAATTCGAATCCAAATACATCTACAAATCAATACTCTTCGTTATCCACCTTGACGCCCCGGACGACAGTGCTTCTAGCGACTATAAAATTAGAGGTACTGGATAGTCGGGGTAACTACCAACCTGTCCGAGCACTTCTGGACAGCGGTAGCCAAGCTAACCTGATAAGCGAAGCTTGTCTTAACAGGTTAGGCTTGCCAAGAAACAAAATTTCGATCCCTGTTCTGGGACTAAATCAATCTTCGTCGGCCACTAACGGCATTTCTACTTGCACTATTCGAGCCCTAGGCCAACAAGAGCCTACCTTTTCTATTCAAGTCTTCGTTTTACCGAAACTCTGTTCGAATATGCCCTCAATACAGGTAGATTCATCCAATTGGAGTCATATTTCAAATCTAAAGCTTGCAGATAACCAATTTTACAACCCTGGTCCAATTGACTTACTCTTAGGTGCACAACTTTACACAGAAATCGTCCAATCAGGACGAATTCCAGGACCTCACGGCCAACCCTCCGCTTTTGAGACAGTTTTTGGGTGGGTCTTGATGGGCCAAACTCAAAGCATAAATATTTCACCTCAAGTCAATTCTTACTTTACTTCCTGTGAGCAGTCTCTCGACTTTAATATTCGCAGATTTTGGGAACTAGAATCAATTAAGTCAAAAACGTTTCTCTCACCCGAAGAAAAAAGATGTGAAGAGATTTTCCAAAAAACTACCACTAGAGATATTTCGGGCCGATTTACTGTAAATTTGCCTTTTCGTCACATTGACCCTCCTGACCTAGGAGACACATATTCAGTGGCCTATCGTCAATTTTTGTCTCTTGGATCTCGCTTAATAAAAAATTCAAATTTCTATAGTATGTACTCGGATTTTATGAGAGAATATCTCAAAAACGGGCACATGTCTTTAATTCCAAAATCCGAACCTAGACCTCAGTTATGTTCTTATTTACCACATCACGGAGTCCTTCGTCTTGACAAATCAACGACTAAACTCCGGGTGGTTTTTAACCCCTCGATTAAGGGTTCGAAAGGCCTAAGCATGAACGAAACTCTTTTAATAGGACCAAAATTACAAGCCGATATTTCCGAAATTCTATTAAAATTCAGATTTTATTCTATCGTATTTTTGACTGATATAAAACAGCACTTTTTACAAATTCAAATTAATCCAATTCATCGGGACTACCAAAGGCTACTTTGGCGATTTGATCCCAATGAACCCCTGCAGCAATACAGGCTTAATACAGTGACGTTTGGTGTTAGTTCAAGTCCCTATTTAGCTATTAGAACTCTTAGAGAACTAGCCATCCTGGAGGCTAAGAATTATCCTGAAGCATCCCAGGTCCTTTTGGATAACATTTTCATGGACGATATTTGCTGTGGAGCTAACTCTCTAGAAGGTGCTTTATCACTTCAAAAGGATCTCATAGCGTTGCTTAAATTGGGAAAATTTGAATTAAGAAAATGGGCATCAAATAATCCGAAACTTCTTTCACATTTGTCGCCCGCTGATTGCCAGATCCCTGTTACCTTTGAAGACGATTCTTCAACATCGATTAAGGTGTTGGGCCTTCAATGGCACCCTTCTACAGATACTTTTACCTATTCTTGTACCCCTTGTGAAAAACCTTGCACCAAAAGGAATATTTTATCAGCTATCGCTAAAATTTGGGATCCTATTGGTTTCTTATCGCCTGTTTCATTTTTAGCCAAAGTGATTATACAAAAACTTTTGTTATGCAAAACTGATTGGGATGAAATACCCCCCGATCCAATCAAAACTCTTTGGGATCAATTCAATAATCAATTAACCACTCTTTCGAATCTTTGTATACCTAGACATATTTTTTCGAATAATATTCAACGATGTCAATTGCTAGGTTTCTGCGATGCATCCGAGCTAGGATACGCTTCTTGCGTATACGTTCGCGTCGAATTACCAAATAAAATTATCAAAACTGCTCTAGTCATGGGCAAGTCAAGGGTTGCTCCCTTACACACTATTTCAATCCCACGTTTGGAACTACTTGGAGCTACTCTATTAGCTGATTTACTCGAACTAGTTATTCGCACCTATTCATCATTACTCGTAATCGATGAAATTCTTGCGTTTTCGGACTCACAGGTCACGCTTCATTGGGTCACATCTTCACCTCACAAGTGGAAGACCTTTGTGGCAAACCGCGTAAGTCGTATTCAAGAAACAATCCCCGAAGTCCCATGGTATCACATTACTTCACTCGAGAACCCTGCCGACTGCGCTAGCAGAGGGTTGTCGCCCAATAACTTAATAAATCACCCTCTTTGGTTTCACGGCCCTCCATGGATTACCTTGCCCACTACGGAGTGGCAAATTCAAAGGTTTATAAATGAACGTTCTTTGGGAGTTCCAGACGAGGTTCTCAAAGAAGAAAAACCGGAAAATTCAGTGGTGCTGACGGCAGAAATTCAAAATCAAAACTTTTTTGATAGATTAATCGATAAAATATCCAATTTAAATACCATTCAAAAAATCATTTGTCATTTTCTAAGACTTATTCACAATCGAAAACCCTCAGTTGACCCTTTATCCGGCGTTTTTTCCGCTTTTGAACTACACAAGGCTCTACTTGTTTTAGTTAAAAGGGTCCAAGAAGAGTGTTTTTCGGATATCATTCAAAAAATTCAAAATACTCAGCAATTACCTAAGCCGTTTCGCAAACTCGCGCCCTTTTTGGACGAATTGGGTTTCCTTAGAGTGGGCGGACGCTTACGGCATTCTCAACTTTCCTTTGAGGCAAAACATCCCTTATTATTGCCGAAATCTCATAGATTAACCCAATTGATCATTATTCAAACTCATAACGAAAATTTACATCCCGGAATAAACACAGTCCAATACTTAATTCGTCAAAGGTTTTGGATTATGTCATCACGTCGAGCTATTCAGAGGGTTTTATTGCAATGTATCCCCTGCTTTCGCTTAAAACCAAAACCGTATACTCCGTACATGTCGGATTTACCTTCTTTTAGAACGTCACAATTAAAATGTTTTTCACACGTTTGCTTAGACTATGCAGGCCCAATCAAAACCTTTGTAGGTCAGAGACGTCGTGGAGCACAAGTTGGTAAATCATATATCGCAGTCTTTGTCGATACTTCTGTCAAGGCAATCCATATCGAGCTTGTTTCGGATTTAACCACAGAGGCGTGCATCGCCGCTTTACGACGCTTTGTCGCTAGACGTGGCACTTGTGTCCAAATCACAAGTGATAGAGGCTCAAACTTTGTTGGGGCTATTAAGGAGCTCCATAATCTTTCGAAATTAGCTTCTGAGAGCTTAAAAATCAAATGAGGTCTTAATAGTCCGGGAGCCCCCCACCTAAATGGTCTAGCAGAAGCAGGAGTCAAATCTATAAAAACACATTTGTATCGGGTCATCGGTGACCAGATACTAACCTTCGAAGAGCTCTATACTCTCCTCGCCCAAATAGAGGCATTACTCAATTCTCGACCCCTTTGTGAGCAAAGCTCTGACCCAAACGATCTTACGTCTTTGACTCCGGGTCATTTCCTCACAATGGAACCCCTTAATTCGTGTCCTGATCCTGACCTTTCTACCCTTAAAGTTAATACCCTTAAGCGTTGGCAACTTATCCAACGAATTCATGCCGATTTCTGGAAGCGTTGGAAACTCGAGTACTTAAATACTTTACACCAGCGTTCTAAGTGGTCGGACCCTTCGGTTGAAATCAAGCTAGATACGCTTGTATTAATTAAGGATGAAACTAGGCCGCCATTACACTGGTTGCTGGGTAGAATAGTATCTGTACATCCTGGTCGGGATAATCACATTCGAGTTGCTACTGTTAAAATACAACACGGACTTTTCACTCGTCCCGTAGTCAAGTTGTGCCCACTACCTTTAGATGCGCACTAAACTCCCAAGCAACTTCTTTTGTTTCGTGTGTCGTTATCTAGAATATATATATATTTTTTTTTTCATTTTTTTTTCTTTTTGATCTATAAACCTAAAACGGATTTTAATAACCTACCCATTAAGGTTTTGAATTAACTTATATTTTTTTTTATACAGCCATTTGTTTATTCAATTAATCTCAATGTAAAACTTCGTTTTAAGTGGGCGGAAAATGTTCGTGCAACTTTAATTTTAAATTCAAATTTTGCGCCAAATTCCCGTATTCGGAAAACCCACACAATTTCAATTTGATTGGCACAAGCAATACGCCAGCGCCATCTACGAAAAATGAATCTGCGCAAAAAGGCGTAACCAAAAAAGGATTCGTCTGTCGTATTCTATCGAGATCACCACGCAGCATTGTGATAAATTCTATTAACCAAAAATTCCAATAACATTCTTAGAAAATCAAACTAAACCATTACACAAACAAGTGATTCTAGTGTGGATCGACTGCAACGACTGGGCCAGCGAGAGGAGCTCCTCTGGACGACGGAAACAACTGAAAAGGTGAGTGCCAATCCTCTATATTGTCTTTGTGTGGCTCGGAAAAATTAGTATTTTTACATCGTCCTTTTAAGGATTTTTGCACCCAGATTTTATAAAACGACCAGCGCGCTTACAGTCCCGCCGCTCTACCCCTCAAATCATCAACAGTCACAACCCTGGATTAATTCTCTGCCAAGTTCAGTTTGATCCATTAAAATCGATGTTATAGTTTAAAAGTTATAATGAAAAATAAATTGTCTGTTTTTTTTGGCCAACCCGGTATATGGCAAATTGTAGATAAACAAATATTTCTAGTAAATTCATCCCAGCATTTTTTTCAGTGTACTTTAACATTTTCACCTTGCATAAAATATTTTCTTTAAAACACAATTACAAAATTCTTGTCCTGTCTAAAATAAACAGTTTGAAAAATGTGTAAATGTCGGTCAATCACGCCCACAAGGCAAAATTAAAATTATTTAAATTTAACAAGTGGAAGGTGTGAACCTTCATGTATTTTTGTAACATCAATAAAGCTAATAATAATATTTTGACATAAGCAATACCTATTTAAGAAAAAACTACAGTCTCTACCTGGTAGATTTTCTTAAAATTTTTATTTTACTTAGTTAAATTGTCGCTTCTCAGGCAGGGATATACATATATGTAAATGGAAATATATCCGTTGGAAATATTTTCATGGAAATGGAAATATTAGAAATTTCCGAAGGTGTCTCGGAAATATTGGGAATATTGGAAATATTTCAAATTTTGTAACCTTAGGGAGCGTTTTTAAATTACGCAACGCAAAAATTCAGGATTTTTCACCCCTACCGAACCGAACCGAACGCATTTTGAAGAAAAACACATTAAAAAAACATTGAGTGTAACGCAAGGCCAAAACCCCCGCCCTCCCCCCTTGAGCGTTACGTAATCTTATAAGCATTAAACTTACTATAGAACAATTTTTATTTCAGATATTATTGAAGATTTTGAGGAAGAAACCTGGCAAGACGATGTTATTGAGTGTGATGCTGATGACAGCGATGGATTTATGCCTCTTGCTCGACTAGTAAATAGTGTAGTGGGTCAAGAATGAGATTTTTTTTGTACAAATTTGACCTTATTTCTGTATATTTCTTTGAAGAATAACTCCTGATTTGTGTTCATGTATAAGCCTTCTGCGTTTTCCGGTAGTTTGTTATGATTTTATAAATAAATATTCCATTTTTTCTTATTTTTTCAATATTTCATATATTTTTAATATTTCCATATATTTCCAATGTTTCAGGAAATAGTTCTGAAAATATATTTCTGGAAATTTTACAACACTATCTACATATCTATCTATCTATCTATCTAGCCTTCTTCGATCCATCTTTGGACATAGGCCTCCCTCAATATCTTCCATTCTTCTCTGTTTGTCGCCATGTTTATCCATCTAGCTCCTGCATGTCTCTTCAAATCGTCCGCCCATCTCATTTGGGGTCCTCCTCTACTTTTGTTATTTTTCCAAGTTCTTTAGTTTACAATACATTTGTTCCATCGATCGTCTTTCTGTCTGGTATTATGACCGACAAATTTCGATTTTAATTTTGCTACTTCTCCTCTGATATCCCTTACTTTTATTTTATTTCTTATCAATCCATTCGTTTTTCTATCTGTTAGCTTAACATGTAACGTTTGTGTTTCCATTGATCTTTGGGATTTTGTTAGGTTTGTAAGTGTCCAAGTCTAAGATCCATAGGTAAGAACAGCTTAATTTAACGAATGCTGCTCAGGCCAATCTTACTCGTCTCTTGATTTCAGCCGTTTGGTTTTCTATTGTCCGGATAATACTTAATTTCCATATATAGGGTGTAATTTAAATGATGCACCAAAATAGGGGTGTTATAAAAACTCATAAGTATGATTTTTTCCCATTATATTTTGCATCAAACCTTTTTGTTTTTTAAATACATGGTTTCAATTTAACATATTTTTTTTGTTATAACTTTTATAAAAATTTACAACAGGCAATCGAAATTTGATGGGATTATGCTTTACAATCAATGTAATAATAATGTGTTAAAAAAAAAAATACCTAAAATTAATTTACCAAAAAAATTTTTTTTTCAAAAAATTTAAGAAAGTTTATTAAATTTTAAACATAGTGCTAAAATTACTATTGTCTGATTTTTAAAAAAATCCTTTAGATATGTACAAAAATCTATCTCAAAATGATTTTGTATATTATAAAACTTATTATTTAATAATTGTAGATTAAAAACTTAATTTATGAAAAAAATTATTGTGTATGCTTAAGACCGGCTCTGGAACGAAATAGCGATGTACAAAATAGCGAGTATTAAAATAGCAGTATGGAAATAGCGACAATCAAAATAGCGATGTAATGAAAGGGCGACTATCAAAATAGCGATGTAACAAAATAGCGATGTAACAAAATAGCGATTGTAACGAAATAGCGATGTAACAAAATAGCGACTATCAAAATAGCGATGTAACAAAATAGCGACTATCAAAATAGCGATGTATCAAAATAGCGACGACTATCAAAATAGCGATGTAACAAAATAGCGACTATCAAAATAGCGATATTTCGGTTCCGTTTTGGCATATAGTTCGACTAAACGGTTTCCTTCTAAGAAATTAAAAAAAAAAACTTTCCTGACTTTTTTCCCGGGATCCTAGAGGGTGTGAATCCATACCGAACCGAACCGAACCAGCATATTTTTTCAAAAAAAACTCTAGACTTCTTTTCCGGAATCCTAGATAGTATGAATCCAAACCGAACCGAATTCGGTTAAGATCGGTTCGGTTCGGTTCGGATTCAAACCCTCTAGGATCCCGGAAAAGAATCAGGGAAGTTTTTTAATACAATACAAAATATTTCCGTTTCGGCATATAGCTCGACTAAACGGTTTCCTTCTAAGAAACTTTTTCAAATTAAAAACTTTCCTGACTTTTTTCCCGGGATCCTAGAGGGTGTGAATCCGAACCGAACCGAATTGAACCAGCATATTTTTTCCAAAAAAACTCTAGACTTCTTTTCCGGAATCCTAGAAAGTATGAATCCGAACCGAACCGAAGTCGGTTAAGATCGGTTCGGTTCGGTTTGGATTCACACCCTCTAGGATCCCGGAAAAGAATCAGGGAAGTTTTTTTTTTGAAAAAATAAGCTGGTATAGTCAAAATACTTCCGTTTCGGCATATAGCTCGACTAAACGGTTTCCTTCTAAGAAATTTTTTCAAAAAAAAAACTTTCCTGACTTCTTTCCCGGGATCCTAGAGGGTGTGAATCCGAACCGAACCGAATCGAACCAGCATATTTTTTCCAAAAAAACTCTAGACTTCTTTTCCGGAATCCTAGAGAGTATGAATCCGAACCGAACCGAAGTCGGTTAAGATCGGCTCGGTTCGGTTTGGATTCACACCCTCTAGGATCCCGAAAAAGAATCAGGGAAGTTTTTTTTTTGAAAAAATAAGCAGAAAATAATAGCGCATTTCGGTTCGTTTCGGTTTGGGTTGGTTTAATTCGATTCGGTTTGATTTGATTCGGTATTTTTATACATCGCCATTTTGATACATCGCTATTTTGATACATTGCTATTTTGATACATCGCTATTTTGATACATCGCTATTTTGATACGTCGCTATTTTGATACATCGCTATTTTGATTGTCGCTATTTTGATTGTCGCTATTTTGATACATCACTATTTTGATAGTCGCTCTTTCATTACATCGCTATTTTGATAGTCGCTATTTTGTACGTCGCTATTTTGTACATCGCTATTTCGTTCCAGAGCCCTTAAGACCACACGACAGAAGTGTAAACTTCAACAAGGCGAAATTAATAATACCAGCCCAAAACATATTCTGCAAAGCGGAGCAAACCGAACTCTTCTGTGTACTGGCCTTCATCTGCATCATCATATCACTCGCTGAATTTTTCTCACAGTTAGTCGACTCGAGCCGATTTCACCCGAATGAGCGTTACATAGCCGAGCCTGACGGCTCACTTCAATTCACTACCCACAAAAACTGCTAAACGCGCCTAAAGAAGTTTACACTTCAAAAATTACAAATTTATACGCTGTTGAACGCTGAAGTGGAAGAAGGCGGTGTGCGAACCTGGTACCTTCGGCATGTGAAGCCGACTACCATACCATGGTGTGTGTCCAATCAGAGACTAAGAGGAATCATTGAGCCATCGAAGAAATAATTGGATTTCATGATTGAGCGTAGACCCTAGTGTCCGTATTATGAAAGATTTCACTATATTCCCAATCAATTCAAAGTCGGCTATTGAGCTGAGGATTGTTTAAAAATTCCTAAAAGGAATTCCTTTAAAATTTTTATGCCCTAATTACTATAATATCCCAAAGCTTGCTTGTTTAGAGGTACATAAACACATTAACCAAGATCGACTGTTTATCATAAAACGAAACAGAAAATCGCGTTAATAGCTTTTAAATAAAGTTTAAATAAAGGGACTGCACATTTTTAAATAAACATTCTATAATTAATCGACTCGGATTTATTGAAAAAATTTCAACGCTCCGAAGCTATAAAATAATTAGTAGAGTGATTTTGTAAAGCTTTTGAAAAACCCTGATCTGTATAAATACACCGAGAAAAATTTAATTAATGTATAGAAGTGTCAAAAAATCCTACAATATTGGTCAAATTTCTCAAATACCAAATTACAAATAATGCAAGGACCTAAAACTATAAACAACAAGTGAAATTTAAAAAAAAACTTTGAAATCTAAAGGCAAAATTATCGGAACAAAATAAAATCAGAAAATATTCGGAATTAATAAATAGATTTATTTTCATACCATTTGCTGTAGAAACTTTAGGGCCCTTAGGTGATAAGGCAAAAAAAATTATTTTAGAAATAATTGCAAAATTACCAGTAAAAGAATCAAAAAATTATATCATCCAAAGAATAATCTTGGCAGTACAACGGGGAAATGCAGCATCGGTTTGAGGCATAAAGAAAGAAGAACCTGGATTAGACGAAAACTTTTAGACTTATTTTTTTAAATTTATGTGTTTAGGATTTTTATTATTTATTATGTATAGTGTTATTTACTAAAATCTTAAATATATTTCGTTTAACTAGAAAAAAAAGTAAAATTAAAGAAATAAAAATTATAAAGAGTTTGTCTTCGGCCGGGACTCTGTACGCAAACAATCTTACATTAAGCCATCCAAAGACCATACATAAATTTTCGGAAAACTTCTACTCATGTATGTGCGTGGTGTCTCAATACAAGAACGAGAAACTCTCAGGGTATTAACTCGACCAAGCTACTTAACTGACCTTTTTAATTCCTCTTTCCCACTGTCAAAGGTATAAAAACTCAAATTAGACTAACGTCTGAAAACATGAGATCACCTTTTCCGTGTGTTAAAATTTTCCATGTGCTGAGTTTTTCCTGTGCGCCTATTCTCCAGTGGGCTTTTTTGCTATGCGCTTACTTCCGGGATTCTGATAAAGCAAGCCAGTCAAGTCAGCTTCTAACTAACTGTAATAGTTGTCAGCTTTTATAACTTACATATGGTTTCTGGCTCGGAGATGAGATTTCGGCTCGGTTCGACTCGGCGGAGGGAAGCGGTGGTAATTGTTACCCAGGGGTGCACCCAGGGGGGGGCCTTGGGGCCCGGGCCCCCCAAGCCTTGGATTTTGTACATATTTTCCACATATTTCATGAACCAACACAAAAAGTAGCATGAAATATGTCATCATGAGGCCTTGGGCCCCCCACAAAGCCCTCGGTCCGCCACTGTGTTACCCCACACTAAATGTATTTTTCAGGAATTGTCACTTTGTGCATGGTCTAGCTTGTGTTTAATTTTATAGTTTGTTGGTTTTTAGAGGACTAAGAGGACTTTCCATCATTTAAAAGAAATTTTACCCTAATCTCTGGTATAATATTACAAAATCGATACTTAAAGATATTAAAGTCCTCTTATAATGCAATACCACCTTTCATACACACAGTTGCAGCCGTATAACGTATAGAAAGAAGAAATATGATCCAAACTCAGACGTTTGTTTATTTTGTTTTTATTAGAGGTATTTATTCTACGTTTTTATGTGATACTTAAAACGATTTCAAATCGTATCGAACTTTTTTTGTTTCTGTTGGCCAAGCCCGCGTCCGCTGTCCATATCGTATTTTTTGATCGTAGCGGAACTCTACGCAGACATATCGAAAATTAACAATTTGCGGTTTTAATGTTTTGGATCAAATAGACAAAAAGCTTCTAAAAGCTTTAGAATACATTAAGATTATTTTTTGCAATCTCTGTATATTATCAGGTTAGATAAGTAAATTCTTAAATTATATAGACGAAAATAAACAAATAAAAAACACTACATAATCACCTGACGTAGTGAATATATTACTAATAATTATTTAAACAATAACATTTTTTAAACAAAACAAAATTTAATCAGAAGAAAAGTAGCCTCACAAGAAACCAGTTGATTCCAACCACCCAATTGAACAACATTGCAAGTGAAACGTGTTTAAAACATTTCATGAAAATCGAAAAGTTACTCAAATTGAAAATATATTCAGGTTCACACGAAAACGTAGTAATAAACCACCCAGGATTTAATCTATACTAAGCTTACACACTTGTTGGAAAAATATTAAGTATAAATATTTATAATTTTTTTAAACACGGTCATGCAACTTATTTTTTTGAGCCAGCCGTGTTTCTATAAAGGTTACCTAGTTCATCTAAAAATATATACAGTGAAACCTCTCATTGCGGACACTTCTATTAAGCGGACACCCCCTTTAAGCGGACACATTTGTTGGAACCAAGCTTTTCCCTATTTCTTTACATGTAACATTCACTCCTAGAACCGGACACTCTAATAATCAGACGCGGACAATTTTTTTTGGTTAAAAAATTCTGTAACCTCCCTTAAGCTGACGCCAACCTCTGACAACGGAACGGAGCACTGCACGACATAGGCATAAATATTATGTGGTGTGTTAATGCGGAGAATAAACACTTCTGTCGTATTTACAACATATTTTATTCGGCGGGATGGCTGTGTTTTATTTTTATTGTTCAGTTGGGTAGTAATAGATATTTTTGAAATGGCGCCTAGTAAAAAACTTCTTAGTTTACGTGAAAAAATGGAAGTTATTAACGATTCGGAAAAGGAACAGCTATCAGCACGAAAGATCGTTGAAAAATTTAAAATCGGAAAAACTCAAGCAGCGAAAATTGTTAATAAATATATATTAAAATTTCGCAGTTCTCTCTCATAAGCGGACACCTCCAATAAGCGGACAAAATCGACGAAGCCCTGAGTGTCCGCTTATAGGAGGTTTCACTGTATTTTGTGAAATAATTATTAATTATTCCTAACATATGAATAAAGTAGTTAGCAGAAGCACCGACCGAGGATGTTCACATGCTCAAGCATTTGAATTGACATCCCGAAACGCTCGGCAGCTCTTTCTCTTTTTGCATGCTCTTCCATGCAACAAAATATTATATATTATTGTGACTTCAATCAAACAAATTTTCGTGGCTAATCGGGTAAAAAAAAGTTTTTGTTTCTCTCATATTTTTCCGTGGGTGCTGGAAGAGTTAACCTCACGTGTATCCAAGTCCAACATCTAATAGACACCTAATAAGCGTTGACAGTTGTTTCGTCATTATGGTACTCCTCAGAACACTGCTTGGCCAATGTAGCACACTTGCGAAGTTAATTAGACCATTTTGTCTCCCATCCTCCATTTATAGTAAGAAAACTTTAGCAAGAAGCGCCATCTACCAAAATACTAGAGAAACTAGAACAAGAGCAGGCGAGTGATAAACTGCTATATATTGATCTATGAAAAGATCAATTGACAAGAAAATAATTCATCCGTAAACTTTGACAGCACTTCCTTTAGGTCAGATCAACACTGATTAGCGTTTTTACCCAGCCCGTTTTAAGCCAAATAAATACTAACGTAAATTTTAGTATAATTTTTGCAAAGTCAGTTAAACAAAGATAAAAGCCGACCATCGGCATATCCTTTAAAGAAAGTGACATGGGCGGCGGTATATATACTCATGAAAATTATTTCATTTAATTATGGCGTAAACTAAAGAAATAAAAATAAATAATAAAACTTTCTATTCCTGCACCTACAGAAACGACACTGATTTATGTTCTAACTCTGCATACTGCCGACTAAAGGGGTCCTGAAACAAACACCTGAAAGCAATTAAAAGCGCATCTCAAAAAAATCTGCCAATCAGGTGCCGTCCATCCACCTGACCTCGGTCGGTCGGAAAACAAATACTTTGTCGTCGGACCGCAAAGAGCCGCGCCTTTTCTCTGTCGGTGTTCGTGCAACTTTAATTTTAAATACAAATTTTGCGCCAAATTCCCGTATTCGGAAAAACCACACAATTTCAATTTTGATTGGCACAAGCAAAACGCCAGCGCTATCTACGAAAAATGAATCTGCGCAAAAAGGCGTAACCAAGAAAGATTCGTCTGTCGTATTCTATCGAGATCACCACGCAGCATGGTGATAAAATTCTATTAACCAAAAAACCCAATAACATTCTTAGAAAATCAAAATAAACCATTACACAAACAAGTGATTCTAGTGTGGATCGACTGCAACAACTGGGCCAGCGAGAGGAGCTCCTCTGGACGACGGAAACAACTAAAAAGGTGAGTGCCAATCCTCTATATTGTCTTTGTGTGGCTCGGAAAAATTCAATCACCAACAGTCGGTAGGGTTGAAATTATACCAGGAAGATTTTATATGAATTTGGATAACTTTTGAAGGGCAGAATGAAGCAAAATATCATGAAATCGATAGAACCACGTATTAGGAGTTATTCAAGTGACTTTGCAGAAACGATACCCATGAATTTAAAAATAAAACAAGTTTGCTTGGCTGAAAATAATTAGCATGCGGGCAGATAAACAGCTGATCTCGTAAAAAGTGTGTAAAAGTGTTTTGTGCATGTTGATGGTGTGGTAAGTGTTTAAGTTTTGATTTTCAATTTTTAATTCGTTGTGCATCTTACGAATCGCGGCTTGTTGATCAAAATTTATATTTTCGATGCAAGTGCAGTGTTTTTTAATCTAACGGAGTATGGCCCTAGTGTTTTTCCTTGTAAAAGTTGCGAAAATAATTTTATTAAAATCGGCCAAAGGTTAACAAAGGTAATTGTAATTGATAACCTCCAAATGTTGGAATTTTTCACTTAAAACTATAAAAATTAACTATCAATATTTCAATTTTTTTTCTAGTGAATAAATTTACAATAGCCATCGCTTTGAAGTAAAAAGCTTTCAACCACTTTAAAATTTTGTAATTTATCAATTGGAAAAAAAACTTTTTGGCCTTCATAAATCAAAATATGTTATTTAATATGAATATGAATTGACCTTTTCTGTTTTTCTAGAGTCCAAAAATAAACGCATCTGTAATAATTTTGATATTAGTAAATATTATTGCAGTAAGTATGGACCATAGAATTTATAAGAATGACAGAAAGTAAAAAACCATTTTGGTATAGTTTTTGCAAAGTCAGTTGAATAAAGATAAAAGCCGACCATCGGAATATCCTTTATAGAAAGTGACATGGGCGGCGGTAGATATATTCATGAAAATTATTTCATTTAATTATGGCGTAAACTAAAGAAATAAAAATAGATAATAAAACTTTATATTTCTACACCTACAGGAACGACACTGATTTATTTTCTAACTCTGCATAGTGCCGACTAAAGGGGTCCCGAAAAGCACACCCAAAAGCAATTAAAAGCGCATCTCAAAAAAATCTGCCAATCAGGTGCCGTTCATCCACCTGGGCTCGGTCGGTCGGAAAACAAATACTTTGTCGGTCGGACCGCAAAGAGCCGCGCCTCTTCTGTGTCGGTAGGGTTGAAATTATACCAGGAAGATTTTATGGAACTTTTGAAGGGCAGAATGAAGCAAAATTTCATGAAATCGATAGAACCCCGTATTAGGAGTTATTCAAGTGACTTTGCAAAAACTATACATAGCAGGTGCCTAAATAGAAAAACCTTTAACACATGGGATACTAATTTTACTACTTCTATTACTTACTAAACTCAAATCTTTTGTGTATCCTAAAAGACATTTTGCAGACCATCTCGCCGATTTATGGTAAATGTATTCTTTATTCAAAAGTTGGATGCTAAAATTCTATCCCTTACATCTTTGTTGCCAATTTTAACCACGCTGTACGAAAAATATTTCTTAAGAAAAGAAAATCCACCATTGAAAGACGAGAAATTACCATTAAGAAGAGGTGTTAGACAGGGTGACACAATAAGTTCGTTCCATCAAAGCGTGGGACGGTTATAGAACGGTACGAAAAATCCTGTTTGCGTTCCAGGTCGACGTTGTACTGTTATGGGACAGTCAGTTTTCCGTTCCATCAAGCAACCTAAACTGGTTTCGGACTCCTCTGAAAGACAAGAATTGCACACAGGCGCATTAGAAGGCGCGGAAAAATTGTTTGTAAAACACACACATTTCTAGTTTACATCACCTGAGATAATAATATACCATAAAATTACATTAAACTTACATTTGTCTGAGAACATTCAAAAAAACAGTAAATAACCCAAAAAATTAATTTTTTTTTCAAAATAAATTGAATTTTAACAACCAATTTTAACACATGACAAAATGCCGGGGAAGCCACGTAAATATACAAATATTTTTTAAATTTCCAAAAAAACATTTTTGCAACATCTGCAGCATGTGTTGATTTTTTTGCAAGAGCCTCTTAATTTTTATTACTACGGGACTGCGGATCGTGTACGTATACCACATGAAAAAAAAATACTGACCATGGGGTAGCTTGCTTAGAAAAAGAAAAACTAGTTTAGCAGGTGATTGGATAGGATTCGCTTTAATGCATCGACATTAAGGTCATTACTAAAGTCAAAGCTACAAAATGTGATTTTCCTAACTTCTTAGAAGTATCACGAAAACCTTGTGAATATTAAGGCTTTCTGTAATATGTAGGTAATTTCACAAATATTTTATAAAAATCAAATTAGAAAATACAAATAAATAAATATATAAATTTCACATAAAACTTGTGATATTAGAAAAAATAAATATATTTTCACAAGTTTCGCCCAAAATATGTGCTAATGCAAGTTCGTGTTAATTTTTTGTATATTTAGTTTATTAGGGTCTGTAGTGGTTTATAGTTTGTGAATAGAGGGTGTAACTAAATAAGTGTAAAACATTTAAGGGGGTGATTCCGCATCAAAAAAAGATAGGAGCATCCCTTGTTAAGATACAGCCTCTTAAAGGGGGTACATAAAATGTTCTACTACCAAAAAAGCCGGTAATGAATTTGGTATACCCCATGGTTGTAAGGGGCGGAAAACGCAACCCCTAAAATTTATTTCCAATGTAATTTTTTGTCTTATTATTTGTTTTCCATTTAAAAATGTATTTCCGATAGCCTGTTTCATTGTAAATAAAAAATGTCTCAGCAAAAAATTATTTCCCGAACAACTACAGAGATACATCGTCATAAATGTTATGACCCCCTTTAAGGGGCGGTATCTTAACAAGGGATGCTTCAATAAAGTTTCTTTATATGAAAGATCCGAGATCCTATCTTTTTTCGATGAGGAATCATCCCCTTAAATGTTTTACACTTATTTAGTTACACCCTGTATAAATTAAATTGATGTAATTTTATCTGCATTTTAAAGAACTAAAATTAAAAATATATTATGATGATCCTATGTAATTGTGTAAATGTGCAAATTTAATTTCGTGCTCTCGAATTCATCCGTTGCCTTCGATTTATCTTTAAGCCAGACGCCAAACCTACCTTTTCTTTTAGTCACGTGATTTTGAATTTAACTCTCTCGCATATGATCACGTGCCTGAAGTAAATCGAACAGCATTCGGTTTTTGGACAGTTATTTGGTCGTTCCATCTAACCCGAACCGTTTTAAAACAGTCCTCGTACTCCTTGTACTGCATTGCGCGCGCATTGGGATTTTTTAGACCGTTCTATGATCGTAGAACTGTTTGATGGAACAGAACTAATATCTCACAAACTATCTAACCAGGCCTTAGAAGATGTTTTTTAAAACTTTGATGGCGAAGAAATAGGCATCAAATAAAGCGGACAATACTTGAACCACCTAAGATATGCTGACGATATCGCCTTAATAGCAGATAAGAAAGAAGAACTGATAAAAATGCTCGAAGAACTAGATACAGCAGCTAAAAATATCGGCCTAAGTATGAACTATACTAAAACTAAACTTATGCCAAACACAGATGAAGATATCTTGATCAGAATATACCAAGAAAAAATACAAACAAATTAGGTATTAACTCAAAAAAGAAAACCTAACGGCTGAAATCAAGAGACGAGTAAGGTTGGCCTGAGCAGCATTCGGTAAATTAAGCTACATATTAAAAACAAAAAAATATCCTCAGTAGCACAAAAGCCCAAAGATTAATGGAAAGACAAATGTTACATGTAAAGCTAACAGATAGAAAAAGGAATGAATGGATAACAAATAAAACAAAAGTAACGATTGTCAGAAGAGAGGTAGCAAAAATAAGACGATTGATGAAACAAATGTATTTTAAACTAGAGATTTTGGGACAATAAAAGAAATCAAGGAAGATTCCAAATCAGACGGGCGGACGATTTGAAGAAACATGCGGGGGATTAAATGGATGAACACGGCGACAAACCGAGAACATTGGAAGATATTGCGGGAGGCCTATGTCCAAAGATGGATCGAAGAAGGCTAAATAGATAGATCTCATAACCAAAAAATTTAAATTTAGTAAAATTTTGAGATGATGCTAGTTAATTTTGTAAAAGTATTGAAAAATCAACATAAAAACTGCAAGAAACCGTCAACCAAATTTATACTTTTATATTATTACGATTTCTTGGTCTTGTGTTCCTTTTTATTTAAATTGTTAAAATTCCAAAATTCAGGCAAGACTAATCTGGTGGGCAGATCCAACACACATTTTTGGCAACTCGAAATGAAATGGATATTACGGATGTGTATATAAAAAATATTTTGAAATGTTGTAACGTATAAAAATAAAAAATACCAACAAGCACATTTCAACGCCACCGCAATTTAAAAGTGAATGTTAATTTATCCTCATCAATTTTGTAGCTCGGTGTTTGTGTTTGCTTATCCAGTTTTATTTTCCCAGTTTTTTTTTCTTTCATTTCATTTCCCTATTTTCGTCGAATTCAATATTTGATCTAAATTTGTTAGATTAGATGTTATATCTCTCGAATCATATTTTTAATAGCTTTTAATTTTGTTTTGACGATATTTCTGTTATTTTTTATTTTATTAACTTGTTTAAATGGGATTGGATATTTTAACAGAATTTTATGGAGCAGAGAGATACAAAAGACTGCAAAATTTAACATATATGAAACAATGGTAAAAAGCACGCTATTGTATGGAATAGACTTGTCGCCTAACAGAAAAATACAAAAGAAAAATGTAAAGTGTCGGAATTGATGCAATAAAAAGATCAATGAGAATATCTAGAACAGATCATATAAGAAATGAGATCATAAAAGAAAGAATGGGAATAGAGGGAAGCATAACGGATGACATCATTAAAAGAAAACTGATATGGTACGGCCATGTACAACGGACGAATGACGAAAGGTTACCAAAGCAGGTACTAGAATGGCAACCAATAGGGCGCAGAAAAAGAGGGCGTCCTAAACTAGAATGGCAACAGTCAATCCAAAGATCAATGAGTCAAAAAAACCTGACAGAAGAAGATTGTCAGGATCGAAGGAGATGGAGAATAGACGTCGGCCAATGTAGAAAAACATTCTACGATATAGTAGTAGTATAGTTTAAATGTTCGAAAATATTCGTATATTTTTCTATGTTCGTATAAGCTTTTAAGAAATGGCACTCAAAAAGACTACCAAAATAACTTACATGTCCAATCAAATGGTAGTTTCAGGTGGAAAGTTTGGGTGTAATTATATTTTTAGTGTTTTGTTTTATAGTATTTGGGATACTGAACACTAATTTGAAGTTTTCCAACAAAATGTCTCTAGGTATGCATGAAATATTCGAGATGGCGGCGGTTGATCAAGGATAAATTTTTTTTAAACAAATATAGGTTTTGATAATGTCCAGTTATTAATATTTCTGTTTATAGCAGTGGACTGTTATACCACTTTCCGTTATGATCTGTCTACGATAATACTTTTGTACTACTACTACTATGTCGGTTTAGAATGCTTTTCTACGTTGTCCGAAGCCTATCACTACCGCCTTTGATCGTGACAATCATCTTCTGTCAGGTTTTTTTGACTCATTGATCTTTGGATTGACTGTTTCTATTCCTGTTTAGGACGCCCTCCTTTTCAGTATTATATTGGTTGCCATTCTAGGACCTGCTTTGGTAATCTTTCGTCATTCATCCATTGTACATGGTTAGTGATGTCATCCGTTATGCTTCCCTGGACTCCCATTCTCTCTTTTATGGTCTCATTTGTTATATGATCTGTTCTAGATATTCTCATTGATCTTCTGATTGCATCAATTTTGACATTTTCCATTTTTGTTCTGTATTTTGCTGTTAGAATAAACTGTGAGGCTATTTGGGGTAAGAATCAGCTTTTCTAAAATTCAAAGCTAGATTCTTAATATTTTCTCAACTTTTTCTAGATTTTTATGATGTTATGCAAAATATAAAAAAAACACAGCTGTTCCTTGTATGCAAAAATATGCGTGCGCGCTTCGGAAAAAATCCTCCGGTTGGAATTCCGTTGTTTTCATTTCAAGCTATGATTGATATACTTTTTCATTTCCGCTGACGTGTATTTTATTCTATTATTAGGTAGGTTTCTGTGTTAATATGACCCTCATTTTAATAATCAATCATTTTAATATAGTAAGGTGGTTTTCACCTGTCACACCATCTTGCATAAAATTATAAATAAATCAAAAATTTTATATTTAAAATAGAAAAGCTTACGCCTATATTATTGCAGGTATCAAATCTATTCAGTTAAACATTTCCTTTTGTGACTAAATTATTTTGTATGGCGCTATGTCTATTCGCGACAGAATAAGGTAATCCGCTACCATTTTCGGAAGTCATAAATTAAAATTATTATGTCAATTCATGAATTATTTAAATGTGTTCTATAAAATAGTTAGGTAGGTAAAATACCTACGTACTATCCATAAGCTCAAGCATGTAGCTCAATGCAAAAACCTAAAACTGACTCAGAATACTGACCCAAGGAAATAAAAAGTCAAGTAAATAGGAAATAGGTTATCTCTAACACATAAGGGTTTGTATCTTAGCAAGGATCTATCTATCTATCTATCTATTTAGCCTTCTTTGATCCACCTTTGGACATATGCCTCCCTCAATATCTTCCACTCTTCTCTGTCTGTCGCTATGTTCATCCATCTAGTCCCCGTATGTTTCTTCAAATCGTCCGCCCATCTCACTTGGGGTCTTCCCCTACTTCTTTTATTTACCCAAGGTCTGCAGTTTACAATACATTTGTTCCATCGATCGTCTTTGTGTCTGATATTATGATCGGCAAATTTCCATTTTAATTTTGCTACTTTTGTTTTCTTTTTCTATCTGTTAGCTTTACATGTAACATTTGTCATTCCGTTGATCTTTGGGCTTTTGTCAAAGCTTTTGTTACCTTATTCATGTTTGATTTTGATAGTGTCCAGGTCTGGGATCCATAGGTAAGTACAGGAAGTATAAAATTTTTTTTATATAGCATTTATTGTAGTCAAATATATACATTTTGGTAAAATTATTACAACATACAATACAATAAATACGGTTTTGCCCACAAGAGTAGTCTCGCGCGTGGGCTGAGAAAATCGCACTTAAGTAAGTAAATATAAAGATTACCTAATAACAGTCTTAAAGAAAAAGCCCAGAAAAAAGTCACCAAAATAAACAATAAAATTAAATGTTTAAGGATAGTATTACACTAAAGTAATAAATAAATAATTCCCATGTAAACAAAAAAAAATCCTACTAGTTTAGTTATATAAATAATATAAAGTTAAAGAAAAAATAATAACAAACAAATAAATAAGTACAAAAATACATACTAATCATATACAAAAATATTTTTACAGTATTTGTTAATTTCTTTCATCAAGAAGACGATGAATTTCAGTTCTACTAATTTCTGTCGTCACCATAGATTTAATGGATTTTTTGAATTTTTGAGCTGTCTGCGAGTTTGTTAATAAAACTGAAATCTTTTCAAACACATTACTGCACAAATATGCAAAACTTCTCTGACCTATGGTTTTTTTTCATTTGTGGTCTTACAATTGAAGATTGTTTATGTCTAGTGTTGTACATATGTTCTATATTTTAGCAATCTTTTTATTAAATATCCTTATTGCAATGATTTGAAAATAAAGTTGTCTCAGATCAAAAATATTGCTTTCCAAAAATAATATATCTGTAGGGTATGTTTTGGTTGTTACATTCGTTATACACTTTCGTTTGGAGCTACTGAGGATATATTTTTTTATTTTTTAATATGTAGCTTAATTTACCGAATGCTGCCCAGGTCAATCTTACTGGTGATTTCAGCTGTTTGTTTTTCTTGTTTTAGTTTAATAATTTGTCCCAGGTATATATATTCCTCTACTTGTTCTGTTTTCTCTTGGTTTATTCTGATCGTGATATCTTCATCTGTGTTTGTTATGATTTTAGTTTTGGTGTAGTTCATACCCAAGCTTATATTTTTAGCTGCTGTATCCAGTTCTTCCAGCATTTTTATCAGTTCTTCTTTCTTATCTTTTATTAAGGCGATTTCAACAGCATATCTTAGGTGGTTCAAGTATTGTCCGTTTACTTTGATGCCCATTTCTGCCCAATCTAAGTTTTTAAAAACATCTTCTAGGACCTGGTTAAATAGTTTAGGGGATATTGTGTCACCCTGTCTGATACCCCTCCTTATATGGATTGACTTGGTTCCTTCGTGGACTTTGATTGATGCTGTTGCTTCGCTATATATATATTGGCGATTAGATCTGGGTATCTGTGATCTATTCGGCTATTATTTAAAGATGCGTTTACTGCCAAGTGCTCAATGCTATAGAAAGCTTTTTCAAAGTCTATAAATGCAATATATAGTGGAATGTTGTATTCGTTGGCTAGTTCTGTTAGGATTTTCATGATTAATAGGTGGTCAACTGTACTGAAACCATTTCTGAAGCTTGCTTGTTCTTTTGATTGATATCTGTCATATTTTGTTGTTAGTCTATCTGTTAATATTGTCGGGAAAATCTTATAAATTATATTGAGCAGTGTTATAGTTCGATAGTTTTTTAGGTCTGCTCTATCACATTTCTTGTGTAGAATAATTTCTTCAATAATTCTTTCCAGTTGTTTGGGATTATTTTTTCTTTCAGTATTTTATTCAGTAGGATATGGAGGATATTAACTACAGTTTTACCACCTTACTTGAGCATTTCTGCCGTTACTCCATCATTCCCAGGTGATTTGTTATTTTTCATTTTCTTTAATGCTTTCTTTATTTCCGCTTTGCTTATTTCAGGTTGTAGCTCTGAGTTTACCCAAGTAACATTATTACCACTCAAGGTTTTATTAATTTGGTTCCTAGGTTATTTAGAGGGTCCTGTTATGGGTTTTAGGATCAATTTGGCTACATAAAGGTAGTTTATATTACCAATTACCTAAAGGAGTGTTATACAACCAAAAAGTGATTTATAAAGGGAGTATAATAAAACTGATATTCCTTCTGTTCCTTTTAGATACTTTTTGTTTTATTGATTTCTGATTTATAAAGATGGTCTTATAAAACCATTTTACCTAAAGTTTTTAAAAAAGAAATACATATAAACTTTGGTCATTTAGTTTTTTTCATTACTTTAGGTCATCACAAAAGTGTTTTATAATCGAGCTAAAAGGTTATCTTATATCCTATTGTTTTTATAGTTACCAGTAGTTTAAAAGTAAATATGATTAGATAGGCGGCCATATAGAACCTAGTTTCCTTAAGGTTTTTAAGAGTGGTAAATATAAACTTTAGACTTTTGGTTTTTGCCATTATTTTTAGGCATTTTGAAAAGGTTTTATAGGAAGGCTTAAAGGTAAACTTAATTCTTTTGTATTTATAGTTACTCATAGCTGTATATTAAATATTATTTAAATAGGCGGCCATATAAAACCTTGTTTCCTTAAGGGTTCTAACAGAAGTAAGTAATACTTTCGTGTTTTATTTTTTTAGGTATTTCTTGTAAAAATAATAGATATACCTAGGTACAGATTGGTACCTACCTATTGCAAGATTGATTATTTAAAGCCCAATAATTAATAATTGTTGAGTTTCCGTCCTCCTGGGTAGGACACCCAGGCCTAGATAAGGCCTATTTAGACGACCAATATAAGAGGTTGCCCTCCAACCTGCAGGCACAACGAATATCATTGCACTGGCTCTCTCGATTGTGTCGAAATTGCACGAAAAAAACATTTAAAAGTGTTCAATTATACGCTTTTAAACACTTTAAAAACAAATACAAAAAATTTAAGTGAGGTTATGTTGACTATGTTTACATTGTTCTTTTTTGTTGGTTTCATAAGGGCACTCAAAAATCCTAGTTGCGATACAGTAAGAAATAAAACCAAGTGACCACTATAAAACCATAATGGCGTATATAAATTTATTAAAAAATATTGTAAAGAGAAAATATTTATCTAGTCGTTTTAGCAGTGTTTTTTAACAATAATTTTACTTTAATTTTGATTTGTGTAAACCAAACAGACTTTTTTAATGGTGAATAGTGTAAATGATTTTTTTTTTATTTTAAATATTTGTTATTTTGTTATCAAAAAACTATTAAAAAGCATTCTTGAGGTGGCGCGCTTGTTTTGAGTGCTTTTCAGATACGATTTTATCAGAAAAATAAATCTGGCAGGCAATTTGATCATCAACAAAACGACAAACTCGGTATATTTTTATGTGATAAAATAATTTTGGGACTCTGACATTTTTGGCAATTTTGTGACCCAAATTATTTTATATAGCCATTGTGAATCTAAAATGTCGCCATAGCTTTTATAGGAAAACTTCTTTACTCTAAAGGTATTATGGTATTCAACAGAATCGCCAGGATAGTTGCTTTTAGAACCTGGCATAATAGCTTTAGGCTCTAAAAGGTTCTATACTGGTGGAACCGCTAGAGGGCGAAGCTGGAGTTTATTTCTTATGGTTTTATAGTGAGTTTAATACATAGGTTGCCACCACCAATTGGGGAGTCCCATTTAGGAGGTCTAAGGGGTATATAAGGGTAATGGAAACGTGCTAGCGACCAAACATTGAAACTAATGGTTTTAAGGAAAGGCGCTGGCAACCTTTTCGCTTCTGCTATAAATAAAGAAATGTTACTTGGGTATGTTCTTTTTTTTTGTTTCGAGTTTCTTTATGGCTTCTTGCGATGGTTCCCTTTTTGTTTGGTATAATTCTGTATAGCATAGTTGTGTGATATTTATAATATTGAATGGGACGTTTCGGCTATTTCCATGCATATAAAGGCACTAAAAAACAAAATCAGAAAAAAAATTATTTTGATTGTTTTAAATACACTCACAATTTTTAAACTGTAGTGGCATGCTTGGTCTATGTCCCTCTTTTTCTTTTATTTAATTTTTTGTCTTTCTATACTCAAACACACGGTTGTTTGTCACCCTAGATCCAGCACAAAGAACGCGATATTACGTTATATACTTAATAATCTAAAGATCTTTCTGCGATCTCTAAACTTCAGAGACATATGCTTTAATTTTACGCATTTCAGGACCTGCTGACTAATGGGCTAAAAATAGGTCCTGCAATTCTTAGTTTGTACAACATGTGAAAATCACTGTTGAAATAACATGGAATAACTGTGTTTACATTTATTTATCGAACGATTTTAACGACCGGCCGTGGAATATTGATTCGGCTTTTAGTTTTCCAACCAATTGATCATGATTAATGGCTATAAATAGTTCTTTAATAGTTTGCACTATAAAAGTTAAATTTAAAATATTACTATTTCAAAGGGAATATTTAAAAATAAATTTTTGAATTATTTAAGTCATACAAGTAGTAATGATTTTAAAACCTGGATAATTGATCCGATACAAAGCTAAAAACCGTTTTGATCTCCCAATTATTTAAGAGTAGCATCTACAATTATCGAAAATCTAAACCTTTCACTATTTCAACATCATACGCATCGGACAGATAGGATAAAACAAGAATTTTCTTCAAGTATAAAAGAAATTTAAGCAGGAGTACCACAGGGAAGTATACTGAGACATGTCTTATATCTGTTGTATACCTGCGATATTCCGACACTAGGAAACTAGCATATCTCACAAAGACTTTACAGAGAAACTATAAAATGCCATCACCCAAATCCACACTAAACGAATCAAAATTAATTCATGTTGACAATAAAGAACCATGTCGTAAATACCATACTCCAATCAGGATAAATATCTCAGCATGGCGCTTGATACAAAATTAATCTGGAAGGAGTACGTTAAAAAAAAGGAAAGAGGAACCAAAATACAAAAAATGTATTTCTTGATAGGAAAGCATTCAAACTTGGATATAAATAATAAAATTTTGTCCTATAACCAAGTAATTAAACCTGTCGGGACTTAAGGTATTCTCAACTTTGGGATTATACTAAAAAATCCAACATTGATATTATTTAAAGATTTCAAAACAAAGTATTAAAAAACATGGTAAATGCTGCTTGGTGCCTCAAGAGTCGTGATGTTCACCTAGACTTAAAAATAGAAACATGTCAACATTGAAGCGATACAACTCTTAGATAATAATTAGTTAATACGAAGACTCAAACAAGCGAAACCATTTGAACTAGTTGGTTAGGCACGTTCGTGAAAATGCACTTATACAAATCAGATAAAAAATGGGAAATGCAGTTGTGATATTCCTCTAATAGTTTAGGATAATACAAAATTGCTAATTAGTCTATTTCGACTAGATTTTATTTAAAGTTGAACTGAGTGTTTCAGTTTTTTGTTTTGTCAGTTAATAATAGCCACTCTTGAATTTTCTGGAAATTTTTCCGACATTGACAAAGCAATTCACATAGGGAAACATTTATTATTATGACCGGAAAATGATGACGAACTCCAGAGTTTTTTAAAACATCTTTTTTTTCATCAAGATTTTCGACCAACAATCAAATACACAATGGAAATTAAAAAAGATTCGGCCTTACCTTTTTTGGATGTTCTTGTCAAAAGAATACACACAAACATTTAGACACTGTCTATAGGAAACCTACACACATGGGACAGTACCTCAATTTTAGGTCTTAATCATTCTGTTGCTACGAAACAAGGAGTTATAAGAAGCCGGTAATTAATAGCTATAAATACTTGTAGTAATAATGAAGAACTAAATACAGAAATCCACAACTTTAAAAAGGACTTACAACAGAATGGTTATTTGGAAAAATTAAAATAATCTCAATCATTGTTTATAAGTTTCAAACAAAGACTTAATTGTGATGTCATACTTGTGAAACCCTGAATAGACTAGAATTAAGGTTAAATTTTGTGTGATAAAGTGTACATTCCAAAATAAAATCATCAGAGACTTAAACTCTAGTTTTCAGCACAAGCAAAGAATTTCAGTTTTAGTAAAACAGGGAGGTCGTTGGCCCAGACTCGGTTATTATTAGTTCACATGGCGTTGTTTTATCTTTTCTCTGTTTAAATTCTGAGATGCTTCAAAACACACAAACATTTCGTTTTGTCTTCGGCCCAACGTGCATGCAGTTTGTGTTTTATTTTCTTTTTCTTTTTAAACATTTTAAAAGAATTTGTTTTATGCATATGGTTGCAAAAGTGCATGTGTAACAAATGGCTAAACTGTAATAAACTGGATAGTTTTTAAAATATGAATGTTTAAAGTTTGGCCGTTTTGGTCTTATAGGTTGGCGATTTTGCTAAAATTCGCTAATTGACGTTTTTCCGAATCTCAACCTCAGGGTGTGTTTTTTTGCTTCTCATCGGCCATACCGTACTGCAACTCGGTGCTTTTGTTGATAAACTGTATGGTTTTTGAAATATGAATTTTGGAAGTTTGGCCATCTCTATGGCCCCACCAAACTGCAACTTTGTGTTTTAGTTAATAAACTATATAGTTTTTCAAATATGAATTTTCAAAATTTGGCCATTTTTGTCTTATGGGATTTCCAACCCTAAAATTCGCTAAATGACGTTTTTCCGAATCTTAACTCAGGGTGTAGTTTTTTTGCATCTATATGGCCCCACCATACTGCAACTTGGTGCTTTAGTTGATAAACTATATAGTTTTTGAAATATGAATTTCCAAACTTTGGCCATTTTGGTCTTATGGGATTCCCTCCCTAAAATGCACTAAATGACGTTTTTTCGAATCTTAACTCAGGGTGTGGTTTTATTGCATCTCTATGGCCCCACCATACTGCAACTCGGTGCTTTTGTTGATAAACTGTATAGTTTTTGAAATATGAATTTTCAAAACTTGGCTATTTTGGTTTTATGGGATTTCCTACCCCAAAATTCGCTAAATGACGTTTTCCCGAATCTTAACTCAGGGTGTGGTTTTTTGCATCTATATGGCCCCACCATACTGCAACTTGGTGCTTTAGTTGATAAACTATATAGTTTTTGAAATATGAATTTCCAAACTTTGGCCATTTTGGTCTTATTGGATTTGCTACCCTAAAATTCGCTAAATGACTTTTCAGAATCTTAACTTAGGGTGTGGTTTTTTCGCATCTCTATGACCCCACCATACTACAACTCCGTGCTTTTGTTGAAAAACTATATAGTTTTTGAAATATGAATTTTCAAATTTTGGCCATTTTGGTCTTATGGGTTTTGCTACCCTAAAATTCGCTAAATGACTTTCAAGAATCTTAACTTAGGGTGTAGTTTTTTCGCATCTCTATGGCCCCACCATACTACAACTCGGTGCTTTTGTTGATAAACTATATAGTTTTTGAAATATGAATTTTCAAAGTTTGGCCATTTTGGTCTCATAGGATTCCCTACCCTAAAATTCGCTAAATGACGTTTTTTCGAATCTTAACTCAGAGTGTGGTTTTATTGCATTTCTATGGCCCCACCATACTGCAACTCGGTGCTTTTGTTGATAAACTGTATAGTTTTTGAAATATGAATTTTCAAAACTTGGCTATTTTGGTTTTATGGGATTTCCTACCCTAAAATTCGCTAAATGAAGTTTTTCCGTATCTTAACTCATGGAGTGGTTTTTTCGGATCTCCATGGCCCTACTATACTGCAACTCGATGCTTTTCTTGATAAACTGTATAGTTTTTGAAATATGCATTTTTAAAATTTGGCCATTTTGGTCTTATGGGATTCCCTACCCTAAAATTCGCTAAATGACGTTTTTCCGTATCTTAACTCATGGAGTGGTTTTTTCGGATCTCTATTGCCCTACCATACTGCAACTCGATGCTTTTCTTTATAAACTGTATATTTTTTAAAATATGCATTTTTAAATTTTGGCCATTTTGGTCTTATGAGATTCCCTCCCTAAACTTCGTTAAATGACGTTATTCCGGATTTTAACCCAGGTTGTAGTTTTTTCGGATCTCTATCACTCTACCATACTGCAACTCGGTGCTTTTGTTGTTAAACTATATAGTTTTAGAAATATGCATTTTCAAAGTTTGGTCTTATGGGATTTTTAATTCTAAACATCGCTAAATGACGTTTTTCCGAATTTTCGCTCCGGGTTTAATTTTTACGCATCTCTATGACACCACCATACTGCAACTCGGTACTTTTGCTAATAATCTGAATAGTTTTTAAAATATCAATTTTCGAAGTTTGGCCATTTTGGTATTATCGGATTCCCTACCCTAAAATACCCAAAATTACGTTTTTCCGAATATTAACTCAGGTTGTGGTTTTGTTGATAAACTATATAGTTTTTAAATTATGAATTTTCAAATATTGGCCATTTTGGTCCTATGGGATTTTCTACCCTAAAAGTCACTAAATGACGTTTTTCCAAATCTTAACTCTGGGTGTGATTTTTTCGCATCTCTGTTGCCCTAACATACTGCAACTCCATTCTTTTTAATCCGAATCTTAACACAGGCCCACAGGGTGTGGTTTTTTCGTATCTCTATTGCCCGACCACACTTCAATTCGCATCTTTTGTTGATAAACTGTATAGTTTTTAAAATATAAATTTTCAAAGTTTGGCCTTTTTGGTCTCATGGGATTTCCAAATCTTAACTGTGTGGTTTTTTTGTATCTCTATGGCCCGATCATACTGTAACTTGGTGTTTTTTTTTGATAAACTATATAGTTTAGTTACCACCGGGACATTTACATGTTTAAAAAAAAATTGCTGCTTTTTACTAATTAACTGCCGACTTTAATGGTTTCAGACCTAATATGATTCCTGTTCTTCATACTAAAATTTAAAAAGCTTATATAAGGGCCTCTCCTTAAATTACGTAACGATCAAGGGGGGCAGGGGAGATTGGTCTCGCGTTACAGTCCATGGTTTTTTAATGTGTTTTTCCTTGAAAATGCATCACGGAGGGGAGATGGGAGTGTAAAATCCTGAATTTTTGCGCTACCTTATTTAAGCTAAGCTAAGCTTTCCATAAAAATTTTTTGAGTCTGTGACGCGAAAATTAGATTTTATTCAAAAAACAGAAAGTGAAAAATGAATACCTCTAAGCCTCTAACCAAATACGTTATAGCATAAATACATGTTCAAAGAATCGAAAAGTGAAGCACTCATAGCTGGCTTTGAAAACAATGGCAAATTTAAATTCGCGGATGCAAATTTTTTCTGTGAAAACTGGGAAATAATTCATGTAAAACATGTATGGTTTGTGGAAAAATGTCCGGAAGAAGTAAAGGAGTGCCATTCCATTGGTAACTACGTGTATTTTTCTTTATAATTTGTTAATAAAGTTAAGAGTGGTTTAAAGATGTCATTAAACACTCTTCATGGTGTCCACAGTAAATCTGCACAATTAGTTTTAGAAAAACTACAATTTTAATCCAGAATTTGATAAATTTTCACACTTTCAACTAGTTTTTAGAAAAAAATAATAGACATAACCCTAAACATTTGACAATTGTCAAATAATGTAGTGACGTAACGGAGAATGGGCGAGTTTGTAAAGTAATCTAATTTTGCTCACCGATGACATCGGTTTTTTGACATATGACGTATGACATTCAACTGACATTTTTGATCGGTGAGTCCGATGACCATTGAAAAATAAAAAAGAACTCGATGAAATGAAATTTCTTCACCATGCTTTTTTCGATTTTTATTTTTTTTCTAAAAGAGTCTGCACAAGCACATGGAAACAATATTTTCAACGCAACCTTTAATTCTGGAATGCCGCGGTCTGGTGATACCAACTCCAGATCTTCATCATCCTAGTTTTGAGTCATTATCTTTATCTTCCAAGATGTCCATCACAACTTTGCTTACTCACACCGTGGGGCATTTAACAAAAAAAACAACAAAAAAAATTAAAAATTAATCAGCCGAATAAAAAAAAGAAAAAGCAGCTGATTTTGACGTAACTGACATTCATCGAAGATTGCTCACCGACCTCCAGAGTCGGTGAGCATTGATGCCATCGATTGGTGACTTGGTGAAATTCATCAGATAATTTACAAACCCCATGGATTTCAGCGAATTGCACTGATTAATTTAAGAACTTGAGTGTTGTCATCGATGAGCTCATCGATTACTTTACGAACTCGCCCTATGGGGGCAATTCTTCAAAATTTGAAATAATTTGAAATAATCTGACGAAATTTGAAACAACAGAATTTAGGTGTAAATCTTGACAACACTGCAATTTCAGCTTTGTGTAAAACGTCTTACACCACACGGTAATGGGCCAACTTAGGAAATTATGAAAACCCCAAAAATTTAAAATATGCGGGAAAATTTAATCTAAAACCTACCTTGAAACTCGGCTACTGATAATCCACAAGTTCTTGATAAATTGTATTTTTCCGAGCACCTCATCATACAACGGTTTTTCTATCTGGCAAATTTGACAACTGTCAGTCAAAGATCACCAAGGGGACTGTCAGTTACGAAATACTATGTTGTAATAAAGGTACCGTTCACAAGTTGGATTCACTTTTTAAATATGTTGTTAAAATATTTTTACGAAAAACTCTTACAACGTAACGTGCAAGGTGGTACCTAAGGGGGGATCAATCTCCCCCCGATATTTTTAGGAATAAAAAGTAATCAAACATTTAGTAGTGATAATAATAGTAGAGATATGGATAATTCGCATTTTTTACGGCGGAATTGATTCTGATTTTTGAGATTTTTGCTTATAATAGCTGAAAACATGCTCAAACTAAAGTTTGGTTAAGTATTTTGTTTTCTAAAAAATTTAAATCTTAAAGGTATTTTTTTATACCTAAATGCATGGAGAGTGGAAAAAAATTTTGTTTTCTAAATCTCATAATTTTATTCATAAACATTTGTGTGTTTTAAATAATATTACTTGACTTGACTGCAAAATCAATCCAAGATTTGAGCAGCTGCTAAAAAATTGTTTTTCTTTGTCGTGTTTTTGAACTTGATTTTAAAATAAATTTGAATGAAAAAGGATGCTTGGTTGACTTATTTTTTAGCCACTCATAGGTAGGAAGGCTATTGGAGACCGTCAAAAAAAACCTTTTTATTTTTGCTCAAAATAAGTTTGGACCAAAAAAATCAAAATGGCTGTCTGTCTTTATTCATAGTTCTTTTAAAAATAAAACCAAATAATTTAAATAATTAGGCACTTTGTCTGCAAGTTTAATGAAAATTTTTACTTGGTTTTATTTTCATAAGTTTAAAAAAAACAAATTCAATTTTTTGTTACCCTTATTATATTTGTTATAATCAAAACCTTAAAAACTATTTTATTTTTTTTTATTACTTTTTCAAATTAGGTAGCTATTCAATGAACCTACAGAGTAAATAATTTTGCACTGGAATTTATTCTTTAGCTTTTTAACTATTTCTTCAATTTCAATATATTTTAATTATAGTATCTAAGGTTTTAAACCCGTTATATTTTCTTTGTGTATTTTATTCCGGGATTAACATTAATATTAATAAAGGTACACAATTGACAGGGTGCAAAATTTTTTGCCGACTTTTTTGGACGATAGCTTTTCTAAAAGGTTCGATGTCATCACATTTCGTGCATTTCCTAATACAAAAAGCAAATTTTGCATTTTTTTTTATTAAACCAAACCTCACCTTTGTCGATTGATGGCAAACTTATCCTAACCTGTTAATTCAACTCTGGTTAATTGATCGAAAACGTGACCTAACCGGTCCATTGGACACTTTTTTTTTGGTGGAAAAGGGGCGTGTATGGACAGGTAATGATAAGTTTGCGATCAATTGAAGGGGCGACGGACGAAACATCGAAACACAAAATGTCGAAAGTACAAAATGTCGAAGAAACAAAAATACTAATAGTTGAAAAATTTAAAAGACAGAAAATAAAACCTAACCAGATCGGGTTAGATTATTATACGAAATAAAAAAAAGCAAACCTAATCCGGTTGGGTAATTATAATTTCAAAAAAACTAACTTGACCAGATCAGGTTAGTTTGTTTTGTATAATAACCTAACCTAACCTAATTTTTTTTGACATTTTGTAATTTCGATATTTTGTAATTTCGACATTTTGTAATTCCACATTCTAAAAAAAAAGTGAGGTTGGGTTGGTGCATAGAGAATTTGTCTCTGGATTGGTGGCAGGGTCGAATGAAACGTGCCATAAATTGTGGTAAAATAGCCTGCAAGAGAACGTTTGTTTGTGAAAGGGATCCGTTCAAAAATTAAGTGAAAGAGACAAGTTAGTTTCTTCTTGTATATAAATATAGGTACTTACCTAACCAGGTCAGGTTAGGTTTTAAAGTATATTACAAAAAAAAAGGCACCTGATCTGGCCAGGTTAGTTTCTATTAATATATCTAATAACCCAAGCTTTCGACATTCTGGACTTTCAACATTTTGTAATTCTTCTTCATTCGCACACACAGTTTCCAATAGAATCTACATTTATTTTTATTTTAATATTTATTTTTATCCTTATAAACCCAACAGTAACGTCTTTTAGACGAAAATTGTTTGTAGCACCCCTGTAATCTTCCGCCGGCGGCGACTGTAGCAAGTATTTCTGATTACCCTATCCAAAACCTCATGTGCCGTCACTGAATAACAGCAGTTTCTATATGGGAGGACCCCCCAGAATAAAAAACTATATACGTGCCTAGCTTTGATAAGAAAAGTAAAAAAATAATCACCACTTCAATAATTTGACCAGTATCCCACTTAGTCAGATTTTTCTGGCAGATTTTAAAGAAATAATTTGACATTCCCTTAAAAATCCGTTCAAATATAACGGTGGCAACAGCGTAGAGCTAATTTTGTAGCGACCCTTCCACGACATGCAGTTAGTCCCTCTTTGTTAATTTTACCGTGAAAAACAAAGAAAGAAAGTAAACTTAGCTGACCTCATAAAGAAAACGAATAGGACTCATAAATTTGAAAGAAATGTGACGAAATGTGACGAAATCTGACATTTCAGTTTGTGTGGTTAATGGTTATCTGCTTTGAATTTATTTACAATTTTTAAATTAAAAATTTTTAATAAATTAGGCGTTTTTAATTAAAAAAATATATTATATCGTGAAGCTACATCTATCAAAAAGTGGGAAATGGCATTTTAGGTAAGTTTTTAAGTTTAAAATTGCCTTTTAAACGAGAAATCTTAAGCGCCAGATTATGTCACATTTTTTCAAATTTCGTCAAATTTTTTGAAATGTAAAGAATTGACCCCTATGTTCCAAAACCACCAAAACTGACGCATGCGCAGTAACCGAAATCCTGTCTACCCGAAAAAGGAACATTAAGAATTAAATAGGGGTCCTGGCTTCAAGCATCGCGTGTGAGAATGCATCGGTTTTTATGCTCTAACCTATTTACCTCTAACCAACTAGAGTATAATGACTTTATGAGAACGAAACGTATTTTACAATTGGCAATGCAAAACAAACCAATTTCAATTGATAAAATGACATTACGAAACAAATTAAAGATGAAATTCAAGCAGACTAAATAAGCAAACGAGTATTGACAGAACGATCTGTTAATTGAATTTTAAAAAATAAATTAAAGCGAGCGATTCTCTCTGTTTGTTGAACCCAAGTTAAATTAACCATAAAATCAGTACATTATGGCTTTTCAAATAGAATTCGGTCGGCTCGGATGATGGAACAATTTGGTGCAGGAATTTTAGCTCACACATATACTATACTATAGTAGTGTGAGCTATGGTGATCCTAATTTTTTCGAGAAAAAAAAAGTTGCTCCGATTTCAAAAATTTTTATATATCTTTGCGTTTCAGATGATTTTCAAACTTTTTTGTTGCGCCGTCTGTCTGTCTGTCTGTCTGTCTGTATGTCTGTCTGTCTGTCTGTCTGTCTGTATGTCTGTCTGTAACGACCAACGCGCATAACTCAAAAACGGCTTGGCCGATTTCAATGAAATTTGGTACCTAGGCTGGGCCTTGGGTCGAGATGGTCCCGTTTAAAAATGAACAAAATCCACCGAACACAAACCAAAAAAAGAGTGGGGATAGATTTCAAAAATTAGAGTTTATGTGAAAATATGGCGTGTGTGATATCAAACGAAAGGTAATTGAGTCTGGAGTTAAACAAAATACATTTTAATTTATTTTAAAAAAAGGGTGGGGGTATATTTTAAAAATTAGAGTTTAAGTGAAAATATGGCATGTGTGATATCAAACGAAAGGTAATTGAGTCCGGAGTTTAACAAAATACATTTTAGTTTTTGTTTTTTTAAGGGTGGGGGTGGATTTCAAAAATTTGAGTTTAAGTCAAAACATGGCTTGTGTGGTATCAAAAAAAAGGTAATTTAGTGTGGAGTTGAATAAAATATATTTCAGTTTTTAGTTATATAAGCTCACACGTACACTATAACTATAGTACCTAGTGTGAGCTTAGGGGCCCATATATTGGCCGAGTATTTTTAGTGGGTGTCATGTTATGTTGCGTACTCATATCGTCCCCTTCATGACATACCGACGTAAGTGCCAAAAATTCAAAAATTGAGTTACGTCTTCAGAAAAATTATTTTGGTCGACTTTTAATATGGCAAAGTGACGTATCTATATTTCTTATAGATCTTCCAGAAGTCATTATTAAAGGTTTGGTTTTTAATAGCAACAATAAATGGCCTGATAAACTTTGGTTCATTTGGTTTTTTGTCTCTTCTCTACAATTTACAAATAGTCAGTTACGTCGGTATGTCATGAAGGGGACGATATGATGAACGAAGTATACGTTAGAATAAATTAGTTCGAAGCATATGAAGAGCTATTGGCTTTACACTAGGAAAGACAAATCCAAGTCCCATTTTTCCCCTCTCTGTTTTTCTATTGTATAAACTGTTTCCCTCTTTGTGCTCTCATGCAAATAATGTTTGCCATGAAAATACATTTTCGAAAACTACAAACATTTTAAAAACATTTTTTGAAATAAATTTTTTTCAAAAAACCTTAACTAACAAATTGAATAAAACAAAAGGAAAATGCAAAATTAATTAAAAAAAATAACCTCAATATGCGGACTCCCCTGGAGTGTCAATAATAGGATTAATACAACTTTGTGATGCGTTGTTTAAAAGAACATTTTATTTTCTCTAAAAAAGGTGAATAAAACCTAAAAAAATATTATTTTCTTTTTGTAACCTCATTTTTTAGATGCCAATTAAGTGTTAACCGTAGACTTGGCCTACTTCGATGACACATCGTTTAAAAGATGATTTAATTTTTTTATAATAAAGTTGTTTACATACTTTCTGTAAAATACTTAACTTTTGGGAAAATGACTAGAAAATAAAACTGAATAATTTCGGTTTATTTTGCAAATACTATGGAAATACATAGGAAACGGGTGTACTGCTAGCAGTTCAGGGTTCGTATCTTAGCGTAGGTACTACACAGATAATTCAGTGATGTCGCGTTTTATAGGCTATTAGTTGGTCTTTATTTTAAGTTATTACAGATTTTTTTAAAAATAAGCAGTTTTGAAGTTAAAGACCATTAAATAAAAAAATTGGTCAAAATCCAAAATGGCGGCGAAATGTATGGATTCATAACTGGAAAACCATTCGTATGACAAAAAACGTGCAATGCCGTTTTTGTAGGAATTTTATTGCCTTCAACTTTTATCTAAAACTTTTTTTTCCAAAATGTACAGGGACCAAGTAATTTAAAAGAAAACCTTTTTGTGCAAACTAAATCCAAGATGGGGGAGAAAGCTCCCAAGGTCGAAAACTCAATTTTTTTTAAGGACTCCAATGTGAACAACATATGTCAAAATCGCGACTTTTTGTCGCTTTAATGACTGGCCTAATAGGAAATAAAAAAAAAGCACACAAGACTTTCGATTGAAGAAATGTTTATTGAAAACCGCATTTGACTTTACAATAAGGTAATGATATCATTTCTCGTGATGAATAGGAATCTCATATGAATTTACAACAAAGGTGAAGCCACAAGCAATCACTAAACATGAGTTCTTATGACTAAAACATTACAAACGTGAGTAGAGTTCAACATTATGACATTATGTGGTGTTGTGTCAAAACCAATATTGTTTAATGAGTAAACAAGTTGCTTCTTTTAATGATAAATACTACTGGCACAAAGATTAGGGATAGCAGTTCTGCTATTAAAATCTAGCCTTATAAGACGGAGAGCTGGTTATGAAGAGATAGGGGTCATTCGGGAAATTCAAAATTTTTTATATACAGGTTCGGGTTTAACTGACATAGCAAAATTAGATCAGAAGTCAACCTGAAAGTATAAAAAAGTTGTGGGTGTGGGGTTAGATATACTATTTTTTTTTTCGAAAAACATGTGCACATTCAGAAAAACAGTGCGGCGCAGGCAAATTTTTTTTTTAGTGTTACGCCCAACTTTTTGGGCCATTTTAGAGCAAATAATTAAAAAAATAAGGTATTTAGTTTGATATTAGTTATTTATTATTAATGTTTTTATAAATAAATAATAAATGTGTTACAACTCGCGACGACCAACACTTTTGAATTTTATTTTCTCCTCTAATGGTAAAGAAGAAAATTTAATTGTCTTTAAATATTGCACGCTAATGCTATCAGAGTTAGAAACTTCTGCCATTCTCGTAACTACAAAATCAAACCAATACGGTCCGATCAAAAACGCTGAGTTGCCTCAGGGCACTAATTTAAAACACATGAAGTGCTTAAACAGCCTGCAGTAACCGTTGACACGGGTGGCATCACTAAGGTCACTCATCGCCAAGCAAGCTTTACAGGTAGCGAAGCCTAACTCTGATTGTCTATTTCTTGGTTATAATTTTTGACGTGTTTTCCTCGGTTTCGCATTTGCGGCTCGTTGTTATTTTAAAAATGTGTTTAAAGATCTATTTAATAATGATACAGTTTCAAGATAGATCAAGTTTGCAGCATAACTTTTTAATTCTAATTACATAAATATATATAGTTTAGGTACCTTCATAATGTGTAAAACAACATCTTCAAAATAAAACAGAACCGCCAATGCGAAACCGAGGAAAACATGTCAAAAATAATAACCAAAAAATAGAAAGCCTGACGTAGCTTCGCTTCCTATAAAGCTTGCCTTTACGATGAGTGTCCTTAGGCATCACGGGGGTGTGGGCGGCATCATCCCTTGCAATTTCTGCACAATAGCACAACCGAAGTAAGGCAGTATAGGGACATGTCGTCCTCTCTTTCTGTATTTCGTAATTAGAATGCGACATAAAATCTACGTTGTACAGAATTTGGGTCCAGTAGAGCGCGGCGCGAACCGGCCACATAGGGGCAAAATCAAGAAAACATGCGATTTAGTGCAGAACTCATTTATCTAATATGGGAGATATTTTTACTGAAAACTATTTATTAATAATCGCTTTAGCATAGCAAGTTAGCTTCGGATAGTCAAACGTCAAACAAATGAATAAAACACCTTGTCAAAGTTAGCGTGTTTTGAAATCTGACGTTGCGTAGTTGTTTTAAGAAAACAAATGAATCAACTTTGCCACAATTTTTAACGTTGATCAAGTTTGGTTAAAATAATTCTAATTATGTCAGATAATCACTATTGTGAGTACATTATTCTCGTATAAAAAAATGCAAAATTTTTTGTTGTTTTTCTTCAAACTGCCATTTTTGTAAAATCTTTCAAAAATGTATTATTTTCTTGAATTTTAAAAATATACGTGGACACAAAGTAACTCGCCGGCGAGTTTTCACATGTTATTTTTTATTGAACTTTCCTTTTTAAAATGATGCCCCATTTAGCTGCTAGTTTTTGCTAATAAGGCCGGAATTAATTTTTAAGTATTAAAATTTTTCTCCAAACTTAGCGAAATATGTGTTTAAATTGTAGTATAGATATTTAAAATATAATGTACTAAATACATATACATCTACACATACTATTATTATACTCATTATATATTAAGGAATAAAAGTCACACCTTATCCGGAGGCAAAAAGTTTGTAGCCTGAGCGTAGCGAGGTATACAATTGGCCAATAGCTAACACGACACTAATTACGAATTTTAGGAGATATTTTTTAAACTTTTGGATTTTTCTGCCCTAAAATTAAATTATAATTATAATTATGAGGTTTTCAGCTACTTTACTAAAAACATTATGTCTGATAGAGCCTTTTATTTTGAATTTTAAGGATAAAAAGTGACAGTTTTATCGCTAAAATAAGGATTAAAGAGGGCCCTGTTCTTATAATATATACCAAGGGATAAAAGTGACACTTTTTATTTCAAGGTAAAAAGTTTTTAGCATGAGCGTAGCGAAAGCTACAATTCGTTAAAGGATAAAAATACTCTTTTATAAGGAGGTTTATACGTTAATTTTACGCTTTCAGACCGATCTTTTTTTTTAAACTTATTATTTGATTTATTAATATAGTTAAATTGTTTTTTGTTCTGTTTAGTATAATATATACACATTATCTATAAACAAAGAAAGCTTCCAGTGGCGTATATAGAAAAATGTCTCGGGGTGGGCCCGAGACAGTTTGGGGGGGGGGGGTCGAGACCCCATGAGGCCGTATTTTATGCTGTCTTATGTTTGTATTCATGAAATATGTGGAAAATATCTAGAAAAATCTTAGCTTCGGGGGGTGCCCCGGGCCCCCAGGCCCCCCTTATATACGCCACTGAAAGCTTCTGTCAAGTCGTTTTAAAAATGGCGAAAATCAGACAGAAGAAAAGTGTGTAAAAATTTAATGTCGGTTCTGTAATGTTTTTTTTGGGGGGGTTTAGGTGTTTTCACTTTTCAGGGGGACGATTAGTTATTGGGGAGGGGGCAAACTTGGTCTTTCCGTTTCTGTAGGGCCGACAACATAATATAACATTTTGTAAACATTGCCGTCGTACATAGTATTTTAGGAAATATTTTGAAGCTTATTCGACCACTTATACCTCGACTAACAGCTCGGGGTCAATTTTTTTTATTTTGGATCACTAAGTAATTAATATTAAACATTCCTGACTACAAAGGAATACATCCATTGCACTGTGGGACTTTATCGCATTTTTTTGTGCTTCTGCCCCACAGTGGGCCTACGCATCCACCATCCGCCGGATCCAGGTTAGAACACGAGTATAACACATACATACCGGGTATTAATTTTTAGTTAGTATTAAAATCTTTGGTTAATTCCGTTTGGGGTTATTAATTAAAGAATGATCAAATTTTAATATCTTTTTAAGTAAAATTTGGGAGTGCACGTGCACATGTGCACTTACTGCTTTACTGAAAACTTGCAATATTATAAATACAAGTAACAAAGTAACAAGACTGCTATGAACCGGCGGCAGCGATTTGGTCCGGCGGCGAACTGGGTCGGCGGCGAGTTAAGTCGGCGGCAAATCAGCAGCGACGAATTTTCCATTTCCCTAAACTTAGGCCTTTTTAACCAACTGCAGCACGGCGAAAGGAAGGCTAATGTTTTTCGATTGGGATATGTATGTATGTAAATATGTATGTTTGTGTTACGCTAGAGGCTAAACCACTGAACCGATTTTGATAAAAAAGGTGTCGTTGAATTGCTACTGATCCCTAAGGTGCTATATGCTATATACCTCAATTTCAGGCGATTTTATGGAAATACCTTTGATTACCCATTGAAAATGTCCTCTAATTTGCCGCAGTTACTTTGTAGTCCTCCCTGCTCCCACCCATATCCCCTCCTGTCATTCCTCCTACCCTATTCAAAAACCATATTCGCATAATTTTATCAAATATAGGGCAATTTCAAAAATTCTTTCTGCATACGCTTTCAGATTTTTTACTAATTTAAATTAAAAAAAACAGCCAACTGCTAAATTTACTTGTAACTGCTAGTCGCAGTTGGTTACAAAATTTCCCAATAACCTGATTTATTAAAATACAAAAATGTATAATTTCGTAATTCCCTTATTAGCATTGGGGATTTTTGATCACTTAAATGTAAAATTTTTCTTTTAGACTTATGACGCACGCAAAATTGCAATAAATGCATTTGCTAATGAACGCATTGTGCGTGTTCAACAAAAACAACACAAAGTCAAAGATTAAGGTCGCAGATATTCCCTAGTTTTATTAAATTTGAAAGTTTTTATTCAGTCTCTTAATATTCCCAAAGTTTATACAATTAAAATAAGCTGCTACACTTGAGCTGGCAGCCGACATCAAACGCCGAATCGCACACCTGTTTTGCAGCGGGTTAATGGCTGGTGGATCTTTGAGCCGGCGGGCGGCATCAAACGCCGAATCGCACACCTGTTTTGCAGCGGGTTAATGGCTGGTGAATCTTTGAGCCGACGGCCGACATCAAACGCCAAATCGCACACCTGTTTTGTAGTTACGACGAGGTCAGCTTGTCTAATTTAGACGATCGAAACCTCAATATCGAACTATTTTCTATCATAACCACTAAGTCTTAAAAAAGTGCCCAATTACCTTATTTAGTAGACCCCAATGCAGAAAATCGATCAACTAACTCGTTGTTACTTGTTACGACGACGTTTGATAGCCTGCATAATGATCTGCACTTATTCCGCGCGGAAAGTCGATTTTCAAAAGTGCTCCAAGTTGATAAACCAGAGATTATATAGTGATTTCTTTACTTATATTTAAAATATGGGTTAGTATCTTTAATTTTTACTATTAAACCATTTGCAAAGTTTCAATTTGCTTATTAAAAAAATTAGATAAAAGTTGTATATTGATTTATTATAATTTTTCAAATATGTATTAAATATATTTGAAGCGGTACTTTTTAGACTCCCTTGTATTCTTTAGCCTTTCCGTCCTGCGCGCAAGCCTGCGAGTGTTTTTTGGTGGTAAATCAACGTCGGCCATTTTACCGGTGTGTAATCAGCATGTAGCTCGCCTCTAAACCACGAAGTGTGTAAATTTACCTTTGCAACCCTTTTGTCGCAGGGTGGATAGTGATATTTGTGATCATTATATTGCTCCATAGTGCCTGGTGCTGACTGTGATAATTTAAAGTAAGTTATAGTTCTTAATACCACACACTATATTTTCTAACCTAACATATTCAGTGCCGCACACCTCTATGTTTTACCTCAAATATTTTTAACTTTCTTGTAACTTAAGCCTGTTTTACTTGTTACAGCACTCTGTGGTTTCCTTATAAGAATTAAATACAAGCCATCTGCCCGGAATACCGCCTTTTGCTTTCTCCCACTCCCGCAACCCCTGTGGTTCTGCTACATATTGGACTGAAAAAGTCTGGATCTGGAGTCTGGACTTTATTATTTCAATCATGTATCAGCTGATTTATTGTTTCAGCGTTGGCGCATGGGATTGGCCGACGTAATTTATTTAAAATGTGGCACAAAACACCGGTTTCACAGGACAAAAATTAATCCGTTTTGAACTATGTATGAGAAAATAGTGAATATAAAGACTACGATAAAGAATATCAGTGCGAGGTAAAAAATTGATATATAGTATAACAAGATTAATAAATTTAGTTAAATTTTTATAAAAAAGTTATGTTAAACAAAAAAAGCTATGTTAAACAAAAAAGCTATAAGCTAGTTACGTACACACAGTCTCAAAGGATCAACTTTTCAAGTTTTTTGCTTACGAGGAAAAAAACGATATGCAACATTATTTTTGGAGGCGACTGTACCATGTCCAGAATGCACAGTATATTAAAATCACATTTTTTAAACGCTAGTTGACATTTCCTAACTTTCAGCATCAATTTGTCAAAATTAAAACCATAAGATAATTTCGATCGTTCAGAACCGACAAGCTGAAGGAATTTGAACCAATTACGATTTCAACAATATCCGGCTTGATTTTTATTTTAACTCAAAAACCACCGAATGATAACATTCGATTTTGACCCCTAATATTAAAGTGCCCTACTTTTTTATTCAAATCATTTCTAAATGCTCATTATAAATGCACTGTCTTTGTGCAATAACCACACAATGACTGTACAAAGCTGTTTTTCTAGGCGTAAAAGGTCTAACTAATATTTTTTTACTACTATGTCGGTTTAGAACGTTTTTCTATTTGTCCGACGCCTATTCTCCACCTCCTTCAATCCTGACAATTATCTTCTGTCAGGTTTTTTTGACTCATTGATCTTTGGATTGACTGTTGCCATTCTAGTTTAGGACGCCCTCTTTTTCTACGCCTTATTGGTTCCCATTCTAGGACCTGCTTTGGTAATCCTGCGTCGTTTATTCGTTGTATATAGCCGTACCATATCAGTTGTCTTTTAGTGATGACATCTGTTATGCTTTCCTCGAATCCCATTCTTTCTTTTATGATCCCGTTTCTTATGTGATCTGTTCTAGATATTCTAATTGATCTTCTTATTGCCTCCATATCGACACTTTCCAATTTTGTTTTGTATTTTTCTGTTATGCGACAATATTTTAAAAAGAGTTAGCGAGACAAAACATCTCTGTCTTAAGCCTTTCGTTACTAGAAATTCTTTTGAAAGTCGATTTCCAATTGTAATTTTAAATTTTGATCCTTAGCATAGTTCTTTTATCGCTTTTATGTATGTATGATTGATATAAGTTTGCTCTAACTTTTGTAGGTCCACCATGGTAACATGAGTCTCTATATTTCTGGCACCGCTTTTCTCAATTACTTGTTTAAGACAAAAAACATTATTGTCAAAATTGCATTGGCGTACCTAGCCTTGCTTTTCAGGGGGGGCCGTGGCCTCGGTCTATCTTGAACAAAAAGCATAGGTTTTAAAGAGTCGTGCAAAGTGTGCAATGAATAAAAAAAAAATACGCGCATTAAATGTTCTAATATTTTAATATAACAAATTTAATAATACATTTACCAACTTATTTATATGTATACACAGGAAGTATGTAATTCAGCAATTCTACAAAGAAAGTTTTCTACGTCGCTGACTGAAAGCGTCTACCACACTGTTTAAGTCGACCTCAACATCTTTTTCTAGACTACGTCTCTCTTGAGTCATAGTTGTTCTAAGCCAATTAAAAACTCTCCGCATGGTAGAGAAAGACCTCTCGCAAGTTGCACTTGAAATTGGCAGAATACTCGCAACTTTAAAAAGTTGGTAGAGGTTTGGATAGATGTTTTCTGCTATATGTTCTTTGATAGAATCATGACCAACAGTTTGATTTAACCGAAAAATACAATTCTTTAAAACGATCATTTCTGCTCTTAGACTAGAAGGATTAATATTAAAAATTTCCCGGTATTGCTTGACGAATTTATTCAATTTAACGACGTGGGAAAACTTAATATGAAAATGGTTATGAAATTGTCACCAAAATCGGAAAATTTTCATAAGACTCTAAACGCTAACCTCAAAAAAACTAAAAAGATTATTATATTTATTTTAGAAAAACAGTTTAAAAAGGTCTTTGCATGCATGCTCACCCTGATTCAAGAAATGCATCAGGTGATGCTGCATGTAAAACCGGTGCAAATCCATGGCCCATCGTGATGCTTTTTTTGAATCGGGGTGGGCACGCATAGGTTGAAACTAGGCTTTACGTATTTCTGGGTCGTGGAAATTTGTTTGAAAACACGTTGTTCGAAAACCATTTTTGCGAAACGAATAGTTCAAAAATATTAGCTCACACATATACTATACCATAGTAGTGTGAGCTATGGTGATCCTAATTTTTTCGAGAAAAAAAAAGTTGCTCCGATTTCAAAAGTGTTTATATATCTTTGCGTTTCAGATGATTTTTTGTTGCGCCGTCTGTCTGTCTGTTTGTCTGTCTGTATGTCTGTATGTCTGTCTGTATGTCTGTCTGTATGTCTGTCTGTCTGTATGTCTGTCTGTATGTCTGTCTGTATGTCTGTCTGTATGTCTGTCTGTATGTCTGTCTGTATGTCTGTCTGTATGTCTGTCTGTCTGTATGTCTGTCTGTATGTCTGCCTGTATGTCTGTCTGTATGTCTGTCTGTATGTCTGTCTGTATGTCTGTCTGTATGTCTGTCTGTATGTCTGTCTGTATGTCTGTCTGTCTGTATGTCTGTCTGTATGTCTGTCTGTATGTCTGTCTGTATGTATGTCTGTATGTCTGTCTGTATGTCTGTCTGTATGTCTGTCTGTATGTCTGTCTGTATGTCTGTCTGTATGTCTGTCTGTATGTCTGTCTGTATGTCTGTCTGTATGTCTGTCTGTATGTCTGTCTGTATGTCTGTCTGTATGTCTGTCTGTATGTCTGTCTGTATGTCTGTCTGTATGTCTGTCTGTATGTCTGTCTGTATGTCTGTCTGTATGTCTGTCTGTATGTCTGTCTGTATGTCTGTCTGTATGTCTGTCTGTATGTCTGTCTGTATGTCTGTCTGTATGTCTGTCTGTATGTCTGTCTGTATGTCTGTCTGTATGTCTGTCTGTATGTCTGTCTGTATGTCTGTCTGTATGTCTGTCTGTATGTCTGTCTGTATGTCTGTCTGTATGTCTGTCTGTATGTCTGTCTGTATGTCTGTCTGTATGTCTGTCTGTATGTCTGTCTGTATGTCTGTCTGTATGTCTGTCTGTATGTCTGTCTGTATGTCTGTCTGTATGTCTGTCTGTATGTCTGTCTGTATGTCTGTCTGTATGTCTGTCTGTATGTCTGTCTGTATGTCTGTCTGTATGTCTGTCTGTATGTCTGTCTGTATGTCTGTCTGTATGTCTGTCTGTATGTCTGTCTGTATGTCTGTCTGTATGTCTGTCTGTATGTCTGTCTGTATGTCTGTCTGTATGTCTGTCTGTATGTCTGTCTGTATGTCTGTCTGTATGTCTGTCTGTATGTCTGTCTGTATGTCTGTCTGTATGTCTGTCTGTATGTCTGTCTGTATGTCTGTCTGTATGTCTGTCTGTATGTCTGTCTGTATGTCTGTCTGTATGTCTGTCTGTATGTCTGTCTGTATGTCTGTCTGTATGTCTGTCTGTATGTCTGTCTGTATGTCTGTCTGTATGTCTGTATGTCTGTATGTCTGTATGTCTGTATGTCTGTCTGTATGTCTGTCTGTATGTCTGTCTGTATGTATGTCTGTCTGTATGTCTGTCTGTATGTCTGTCTGTATGTCTGTCTGTATGTCTGTCTGTATGTCTGTCTGTATGTCTGTCTGTATGTCTGTCTGTATGTCTGTCTGTATGTCTGTCTGTATGTCTGTCTGTATGTCTGTCTGTATGTCTGTCTGTATGTCTGTCTGTATGTCTGTCTGTATGTCTGTCTGTCTGTATGTCTGTCTGTATGTCTGTCTGTATGTCTGTCTGTATGTCTGTCTGTATGTCTGTCTGTATGTCTGTCTGTATGTCTGTCTGTATGTCTGTCTGTATGTCTGTCTGTATGTCTGTCTGTATGTCTGTCTGTATGTCTGTCTGTATGTCTGTCTGTATGTCTGTCTGTATGTCTGTCTGTATGTCTGTCTGTCTGTATGTCTGTCTGTATGTCTGTATGTCTGTCTGTATGTCTGTCTGTATGTCTGTGTGTATGTCTGTCTGTATGTCTGTCTGTATGTCTGTGTGTATGTCTGTCTGTATGCTGTCTGTATGTCTGTCTGTATGTCTGTCTGTATGTCTGTCTGTATGTCTGTCTGTATGTCTGTCTGTATGTCTGTCTGTATGTCTGTCTGTATGTCTGTCTGTATGTCTGTCTGTATGTCTGTCTGTATGTCTGTCTGTATGTCTGTCTGTATGTCTGTCTGTATGTCTGTCTGTATGTCTGTCTGTATGTCTGTCTGTATGTCTGTCTGTATGTCTGTCTGTATGTCTGTCTGTATGTCTGTCTGTATGTCTGTCTGTATGTCTGTCTGTATGTCTGTCTGTATGTCTGTCTGTATGTCTGTCTGTATGTCTGTCTGTATGTCTGTCTGTATGTCTGTCTGTATGTCTGTCTGTATGTCTGTATGTCTGTCTGTATGTCTGTCTGTATGTCTGTCTGTATGTCTGTCTGTATGTCTGTATGTCTGTCTGTCTGTATGTCTGTCTGTATGTCTGTCTGTATGTCTGTCTGTATGTCTGTCTGTATGTCTGTCTGTATGTCTGTCTGTATGTCTGTCTGTATGTCTGTCTGTATGTCTGTCTGTATGTCTGTCTGTATGTCTGTCTGTAACGGCCAACGCGCATAACTCAAAAACCGCTTGGCCGATTTTAATGAAATTTGGTACCTAGGCTGGCTCTTGGGTCGAGATGGTCCCAGTTAAAAATGAACAAATTCCACTGAACACAAATCAAATAAAAGGGTGGGGGTAGATTTCAAAAATTAGAGTTTATGTGAAAACATGGCGTGTGATATCAAACGAAAGGTAATTGAGTCTGGAGTTAAACAAAATATATTTAAATTTATTTAAAAAAAAAGGGTGGGGGTATATTTCAAAAATTAGAGTTTTAGTAAAAATATGGCGTGTGTGATATCAAACGAAAGGTAATTGAGTCCGGAGTTTAACAAAATACATTTTAGTTTTTGGTTTTTTTAAGGGAAGATTTCAAAAATTTGAGATTAAGTCAAAACATGGCTTGTGTGGTATCAAACAAAAGGTAATTTAGTCTGGAGTTGAATAAAATAATTTTAGTTTTTAGTTATATTAGCTCACACGTACACTATAACTATAGTACCTAGTGTGAGCTTAAGGGCCCATATATTGGCAGAGTATTTTTTCAAATGTAAATTATTGTAAGAATCGGAAATTTGTGCCAAAACATTTGGTTCGAACGGAAATTTGTTCAAAAACATTGTTTTAAACCCAAATTTGTGCGAAAACACTTTCATCGAACGGAAATTTATTTGAAAACCTTTTTTTCGAATGACATTATTTTCGACAAAATGTCTCTCAAAAAATTATTGTTCTCCTTTTGGGAGGCCGAGGTCGGTGTTATATATAACGTTTGTGAAATGATCGCAAACGTACCCGAACCTATCGAGACAAGGAGAGGAGCGCTAATTTCAGTAAATAAATTTTCAAAAAAATGTTTTTGAAAAAAATGTTAATTAGAAAAATTGTTTCCAAACAAATTTATGTTTAAAAAAATGTTTTCAAAAAATATTTTCGAACAAATTTTCGTTTGAATAAAGTATTTCCGTTTGACAAAAATGTTTTCAAACAAATTTCAGTTTGAAAAAAATTACTTTTGCACAAAATATTTTCGAAAAATTTATCTTTCTCTTTAGTAAATATTTAGACTGTACTGTAAGTTTATCCCTAAATTGTAATTAGGGCTTTCTGGCAACAATAATAAATTTACATATACAAAATTTTCTATTTCCATATGTGACTATTTTGTGCCTATATGCAATGGCACACTGACTTTAACATCCGACGACGACGACGACGCTAAAAGCCAATTTATAAACTGTTTCCGGTTTGGGCGCGTGTGCATGCCCGTTCGATTGATCCATAATACCACGCCTTCAATCAACAACATTTTTATAATGCATTTTTTTGCCTCACTTGTGACAAAAATAACCCTTTGTTTGTGGTGTATTTTAATTAAGATAACGTTACAACTTTCCCACTTTATGAGTCATTATTTGATTTTTTGCAGGTGAGTAGGACTGGAAAACTTTGCAAGAGGAGTACCTAAATTGCAACCAAACTAACATCAATCATACATACATAAAAGCGATAAAAGAACTAAATAAAGGGTCAAAATCTAAAATTAAAATTGGAAATCGACTTTCAAAAGAATTCCTGTTAACAAAAGGCTTAAGACAGGGATGTTGTATCTCTCCAACTCTTTTTAAAATATATATCGCTGTAGCTCTAAAAAACTAGAAACGTAAAGTGCACGGCATGGGAATACAGCTTAACGACCGATTTACCATATACACACTACAGTTTGCTGACGACCAATTAATTGAAGCTAATGATAAAGAAGACTTGGAGTATATGATGAGAAAGTTAATGGAAGAATACCAAAAGTGGGGATTAACAGGGAACGAACGAATCCAGTGAGATAGAACTAGACAATGGACAAGTAATATCTCCATGCAGTGAGTATTTATACTTGGGTGATAAGACAGGAACATACTGTAAAGAACTAGTAAAAAGAATAGTAAAAGCAAAAAAGGTTATTGGATGTAGCAGATTTTATGGAGCAGAGAGATAAAAAGAATGTAAAATTTAACATATATGAAACAATGGTAAAAAGCACGCTGTTGTATGGAATAGAGACTTGTCGCGTAACAAAAAAATACAAAACAAAAATGGAAAGTGTCGAAATGGATGCAATAAGAAGATCAATGGGAATATCTAGAACAGATCACATAAGAAATTATATCATAAAAGAAAGAATGGGAATCGAGGGAAGCATAACGGATGACATCACTAAAAGGCAACTGATATGGTACAAAGCAGGTCCTAGAATGGCAACCAATAGGGCGCAGAAAAAGAGGGCGTCCTAAACTAGAATGGCAACAATCAATCCAAAGATCAATGAGTCAAAAAAATCTGATAGAAGATGATTGTCAGGATCGAAGGAGGTGGAGAATAGATGTTGCACAACGTAGAAAAACGTTCTAAGCCGACTAAATAAGTAAATATTTAAAGAAATGCTGACAATATAAATGCTCTAAAATTACGTATTAAGGGCTTTCACATCCACTACCATGGGCCCGGCCCCCCCCCATACCTTAGATTTTTTTGACATATTTTCCACATATTTCATAAAAACACAAAAAATAGCTTAAAATTCGACATTAAGGCTTCGGGCCCCTCCTCAAGGTTTTCCAGAAAATTTACTTGAAATGTTCGATATACAATCCTTATCTAACAGGAGGAGCTATTTCTCTCAAGTATTTTTGTTTAAGATCCTGCACAACCAAATCGACTGTCCTGATATATTAAGTAAAATTAATTTTCGAGTTTCTCGTTTGTGTTCACGTCAAAATCTGACATTCTTTTTACCAAGAGTTTGAACAAATATACTACAGTTTTCTCCACTTCATGTTATGTGCAGAACTTATAATAAATGTAACAGAGACCTTGACATATTTAACACCACAATCTCAAACATTTGTGGTTATTTTACAACGTCATTCCCCACTCTTTGATATAGTAAACATTCTGTTTTTTATAATTTTTAATGTAGTTTTTATTTATTTTAAATTTAATTTTATAACAATATCCTGTGTGTATTTTTTTATTATTTTACATTTAATGTTTTTTAACTTAGTTTATTGCTTGATTATTTAGGTTGTGTAATTTTTAAGATTTTCCTGCTTTTTAATTGGATTTTTTTTCCTGTTAAGCAGTGTAATAATAAATAAATAAAATAAATAAATAAACCCTATACTCTATTTGTTTTGTGTCCTCTTATAGTAATTAAGCCCCCGTAGATGTGGACTTTTTTACGCGGTATAAATTCTAGTTTAAGTTAATTTGGGCCATAAATCAAGCTTAAACATTTTTGAACAATTTTTATCTAAAGTATGATAACCTAGAACCAAGTGCAACAAAAATTACTTAATTTGTGAGCCCGGTTTATCACAAAAATTATATGTGTTATTGTGTTATTGTTATTATGCACTAGTTTATGGAGGTCAAAAGATCAATCATTTAAATTGCTATTTGTGTTTTTTTTTTCTACTTGAATATTTTAACTTTTACGAAAAAATTGTAACAAATACGAGGGCGTCTTTTAAGTTTTGCCGCAGCCCACGAGAAAGACTGGCCAGGGCGCGGAAATATCACGTGACCGTAGGAGGGTCACAAAAGAACGCCTCCCGGCCCTGCTGTCATTATAAAACATGTGTTTTCAGCTCTGGTATGTTTGTTTATGTCGATTTTTTTTAATTCGGGCACGAATTTTATCAAAGTTATTAAAATAACGCAACCCATGAAAAACACCGCCGTGGGCTGCGTTAAAATAATTAATGGCTAATGCGTAAATTATAAAGAAAATACCTACAAAATAAACAATGCCCCGAACGTGTAGTGTTGTTCGTTGTCGGTCCAACTATAAAACTGAAACCGAATATGTGTGGATAAACAAATGCATGAAATTTGGTTGTGAAAAATTCCTATTGATTTAAGTAATTTAAAACGTCCACAAGTTTGCATCAAACATTTTCCTAACGAGCAGGTTATTTGGTTTGATAGGTGTGTTGTAAATGGAGAGCTAAAGAATTTTATAAGACAAAGACCCAAATTAACAGTAAATGCTGTACCTACGATTTATGAAAATGTCCTGAAATACCTAAGTAGACAACCTGTATCTACTGTTCGAATAGCTGATGTCGAGAGGCAACAAATGGAAACTGCAATACAAGAAAGTCTTGAAACACTTCAAGCTCATAAGAAATCAAAAATTTTATCAAATATTGACGACTTGACGACATTTCAAAATTTTATTGTTCTAATATTAAAATAAACAACAATTGGATTTTAACCCAAGAACGTGACACAGTCTGCCTGTGCCTTAAAACCTTTTTGAACAACAATGCATCACTGTTAGCATCTCTAGTTGTTGAGGGAGATCTGTCATTTTTTTGTGAATGTTAACAATGTGTCCATACCAAAAAACAAACTGCCAAAAAAGTAGGAGTTTTATTTTTGGACAGCACCAATACACTTGAAGAGCTAATGCAGTTTATTGAAATGAAAGTTGCAAATGGGAAAGAAGTAGTAAAAAAGATATTGGATAAGATTGATCAATTAATAGACATCCTTAGTGACATTTTCGATAGTGAGAGCACAAGCCTATATTTTTTGTGGTGAGAGTGAAAAATGTGTTCAATTGTCATTTCTTATTGAACAATTAGGTCTCTTGAAAAGGTCACCTGAGAATCGAAGATATTGTGGATACACTTTAATAAATACAAAACTAAGGTAATATGTCTTCTGCACCCTCGCAATATTAAAAAACTGATTTGTAAAATATCGTTAACAGATAGTAATCTCTCCGGTAGTGTGCAATATTTAAAAAGTAAGATACAGCTTTTAAAAGAACATGAGTTGGTAGTTAATGTACACATTGATGAAATATATACATATTAAACTTTGTGCTGGGAATTTTTAAAAAAATTATTGACAACCACAACATCCAGTTCATTGAATGTGAAAACCATCTCACTTATTCACAAAATCACTTGTTTCTTTTTAGTAAATTATTGTGAAATGTTTTATATTAAAAATTTTTCTTTAGATAACTCTAGCGAGTGTTTTTGTGGACAAAGACTATTGACAATAGTCTTGAAAAAATTAGTTTAAGGGCATGTAAAGTTTTTTAAATAATTTTATTAAAAAGCACAATGATTTAGTGTCTGCTAATAAATCTTTGAATAAGAACTCAGACAAAGATGATGACACTCAAAGAAAAATTAAAAAACACAAAGCTTAGGTTTGATATGTCCAATTTTAAAAGACTTGTATAGATTTAAAGTAACTAACGATATTATGTACCTAATGTATGTACGTTAAGATATTAGAGTGCAAATTTTGTATAATTTATTATTTTATAGATTCAGTTCTTTTATATATAATATTTTTTAAAATTTTTGCCTATATGAGAGCAAAAATTTTTTTTCAATTTATTTAAATTGTGTAAAAACAGATAATATATTAAGCAATACAATAAGAATCCTGGAACTCCTAAGATCAGGTGACCGCCGACTTGTTTATAACGCGCCATGGCCGGTCTTTATCGTTGGCTGCGAAGTTTTGCATATACAGCCGAAATAAAACAGTAGATAACTTTTAAAGACTTTATTGTTTCTCGAAGTATTCTTCACAAATATTAATGTACATTGGCATACACTCAAGCCAGTTGTCAAAGCTGTGATTCCACTCGTTTGTTGGTACTGTCAAAATTACATTCTTGAAGGCCTCGACTGCTTTCTCTAAGGACTGAAATCTTATAGCACAGTCCATTCTTAATTTTCGTATAAGCATAGGAATCGTTGGGACTTAGATCGGGACTGTATGGAAGATGCTTTAACAATTCGATGTTTTGTTCGGTTAAAAATTCAATGGCTTTTGTGCTTTGTGCGAACTTGCATTGTCAAAGCTCAGCGATGACTCTGGGCAAACAAATTGTGATTTACCAATTGGGAGTAACAGTTCTTTGATCTTCCAGAGGAATTGTTGTTGCATGACCTGTTATTGAGACAAATGCCGCGACCATCTTTTTGGATACACTTCGAGAACGGATGACTTTGGTTGGCTTTTCTTCATCTTGGAACACCCAGACTGATGGCTGACGTTTGTTTTCGGGTTCATATGAGTAAATCCACGATTCGTCACCATTAAAAATGTCTGTCTGTCTAGAGTTTTCTGACATTAATTGACTCTAGCTTCTTTCTGTTCTATGGTTAATAGATGCGGTATCAAGCGGAAAACTAATTTTTTTACCCCTAATTCTTCATTTTTTGAATTGAGTTCTTTGAAATCCCGAATGAAGTCTCAGTCTCGCGATATGTCTTATGTCGATCTTCCGTAATTAGCATGCGCGTTTTTAGTGAACATGGCCTTAGATCGTCCCTAAGGCTAATCCGTCCACGCTTAAATTGTTCATACCAACGAGAAGCAGTGCTTCAATACCGAATATAGAAATCAACTCGGTAAGGCATTCTTCTTGAGATGAATGCCTTCGAAAGTTGTCGCCCTCTATTTTCTTATATGCAAAATATAAAGGACAGCAATTTATATTAAATCGATCCTGGTATATTATAAAATTAATACCCAAAGTAGCCTCTACAGTTTATCAATGAACCAACAAACAATTTATAATAATTTATTGCTAGGTGTGACCTATAGTTTGTTCCGCCAAAAATTACCGAAATTCTATTCAATTACTGACTCTATCAATAGCTCACTAATGATTTAAGTGAGCAATTAAGCGTTCTACTGGTGTGGCCTTTTCTATGAACAATAAATTTGATGATAATTATAAATAAATAAACTGGTACTGCGCCATACGTCATACGTCGCTGAAATCGATTACAAATCAATCTTAATTTAAAATAAATACTAGGGTAAAATCGGGTTATTGCGGCTCCGATGACAATGGCGGCAATCTCGTTTCTCACTCCATATAGGGGAAAGTGGGATTTTTTTTTAATTATATTTTTGGTACTTTTAAGGATATAAAGCTAATTTCTTTTCTAAATTAATTGCTGTTCTAGATCTAGGACTAGATGGATGAATACGGCGACAGACAGAGAAGAGCAGAAAATATTGGGGGAAGCCTAAGTCCAAAGATTGATCGAAAAAGGCCATATAGATAGATAGAAAGACTCATCACTTAAAAAATAGACTGGTGTACTGTGAAGTAGTCTCCCGGCAAACGTTAAATATCATCATACCTATTTTGACTTAATTTTTTAGCTCAATACTATACAATACTATGTGAGCTATGGTGATTTTTTGATATGATATTTTTTCTAGAAAAAAAAAGTTGCTCCGATTTCAAATTTTTTTATATATCTTTGCGTTTCAGATGATTTTGTTTGAAACTTTTTTGTAGCGCCGTCTGTCTATCTGTCTGTCTGTCTGTCTGTATGTCTGTCTGTCTGTCTGTATGTCTGTCTGTATCGACCAACGCGCATAACTCAAAAACCGCTGGGCCGATTTTAATGAAATTTGGTACCTAGGCTGGGTCTTGGGTCAAGATCGTCCCATCTAAAAATGAACCAAATCCAACAAACACAAACCAAATAAAAGGGGTAGATTTCAAAAATTGAGTTTATGTGAAAATATGGCGTGTGTGATATCAAACGAAAGGTACCTGAGTCTGGAGTTAAACAAAATACATTTTAATTTATTTAAAAAAAAGGATGGGGGTATATTTTAAAAATTAGGGTTTAAGTGAATATATGGCGTGTGTGATATCAAACGAAAGGTAATTGAGTCCGGAGTTTAACAAAATACATTTTAGTTTTTGTTTTTTTTAAGGGTGGGGTAGATTTAAAAAATTTTAGTTTAAGTCAAAACATGGCTTGTGTGGTATCAAACAAAAGGTAATTTAGTCTGGAGTGGAATAAAATATATTTCAGTTTTCAGTTATATTAGCTCACACATACACTATACCTAGTACCTAGTACGAGCTTAGGGGCCTATATATTGGCAGAGTATTTTTCTATCGGTTAGTTTTCTTGGTTATAACTTTGACACAGAGGCTATAAATTAGACTGGAACTGGCATAAAAAATTAAAGCCTATTTATTTTTTTAAAGAATGCACTCCAAAAATTTCAGTATGCCAGAGATCTTTCGTTACAGATACTTATTACCTGCGTTTCTCTGTTTAAAACAAGTTATTCTTGGATTTTTTGGTCTACGATTTCCGGTGTATCAGAGTGATTTAGAATTTTTAATTCTGGATACATAAGGTTAAGTTTAAGCAACAGAATATTTTTAACAGCGATTCATATGATTTTTACCTTCCTAGCCCGCATAGCATTGGCTAGAGAAGGTATTATTTTCGACAAAAAATTTGTTTTGAGATAATGTCAAAAATGTGTTATTTTGTTATTTGGATGTATTTTGACCTATCCTAGCAATATCGTCGTAATGTCTGTCTGTGTGTCTGGCTGTGTGTATATTATTTCTGTCCGTAACACGATAGCTCCTAAACTGCTAGACCGATTTTCATAAAATTTTCAGGTAAAATAGTGTTCGACACTCTTACGAGCTGACTAGATTTTGGTCAAAATCCATTAATGCTAATTACAGTTTTTTGACAATTAAAATTTTTTAAAAATGCTACCTTTTTAACGGAGCATATATATATATCATGGCTTCACCTGAAGTGTGATAATAGGCTAGCTAGGAAGGTGTCAGATCCGTCAGGGATCCATTTATTTTTTAACAGCTTAGATAAGTATAAAGTTAAATGTTAATACCTTGGGCCAAAAAAAAAGACAAAATGTTTTTCGCTATAACTTTCGAACTAGAACAAACTGTAATTTGAATGGAATAATTCTTTTTGTTGTTCATCTTAAATTCCAAGATGACGAACATAATAAAACTTTACACTCCCAAAAAGATCGTTTTTTCTTATGTTCAGATTTTTTTTTGAATATTTTTGCAACTTCAAACTTGTAGAAGAGCTCTGTTTCCTCCACACACAACAAAATAAAAAAAACATTAAAATAGGTTTAGTGGTTCTCTTTTTAACCAAACCATTTTTACAGATTAGACGATTGCCTTATTAAAACTATCTGCGTTCATTTCTTCATAAACTTGTTATTCCTGAACCGATTTACCAAACATTACCAAAATTTCAATTTATTAATCTGCTTTCTGTGAAATCGGTTCAGTCCTACGAAAATTGCTGGTTTAATGTTCGAAGGTTCAGGCACAATGAATTTATGAGAAAATTAATAAAAATACAAAAATAGAAAGGCAATTGTATAGTCTGTAAAACAATGTTGGAAACAAACATTATGATTTCTAGAACCACTATACGGATTTCAATTATTCGTACCTTGTTATCCACAAACAACTTTTCTGTGGATTTAAAACATTGAATAACCAAGCTTAGAAAAACAATTCCAAACTAATAAGAACCTTTCATTTGGAATTTGTATTGGAGAACTTGGCAGTACTTTTATTTCAATTCTTTTTACGGAATACCGTTTTCGCGTACTTGCCTTTTTTACAAGATATGTTTTTGTTATGATTTCACTCGTTTTTTAAAGGATTTGGATAATTTGGTAAACTTATCACGTCCTTGCAATGCAACTATAGGTAAATTAAGTGGGAATAAGGACACTGTACGATCTAGTCTGAAGGTCTGATGAAGACAAAAACCATTGTCGAAACGTTACCGATGGATTAAAACGTATATTTACCAGAACAACAGTGTCCTTATTTCCACTAAATTTACCTATAGATTTGGATAATATTTAAGTTTTAATGTAGTAAAATATGCGGAATATTGTTCAAAACTTTTGCAATGCCTTATTAAAAGTTTTGGTATTTTTTAATTTTTTCCTATGGTTTTCTCATAGTTCCTATCGGCTTTCTAAAGCTCAGCTCTCTACGGTTCCTAGAAGTGGGCAATGTTACTTTTACATAACTTTACATTTATAGGGGAGGAAAGTTAATTAAAATTTTGGTGTTTTTAAATTTTTTCCTATAGTTTTATCATAGTTTCTTCCTATCAGTCTTCCAAATCTTAACTCTCTAGTATTTCTGGAAGTGGGCAATGTTACTTTTACATAACTTTACATTTATATGGGGGAAGTTAATTAAAATTTTGGGTTTTTAAAATTTTTCATCATCATAGTTCCTATCGGCCTTCCAAAGCTCAGCTTTTTAATGTTTCTGGAAGTGGACAATGTTACTTTTACATAATTTTACATTTATAGGGGAGGGAAGTAAAGTAAAATTTTGGGGTTTTTAAATTTTTTTCTATAGTTTTATCATATTTGCTACCAGTCTGCCAAAGCTCTCACGCAAGAGTAAACTCACTCTCCCCCTTCTCCCTTGCGCGTTACTTAATTTAAGACTGCTCCCTTTGTGCTATTATTGATTTCTACCGTGCCACCTTTTCGCATTGGCAAATTTTTCCATTGTAATGTGTATTTTTGTTACGACATCTAAAAATAGACATTTTAATGAAAAAAATTACCAATGCTTAAAAGAACTGCTTTCAATAATAGAGCCTCTTTTTAGGTTTAAGATCAAACTAAAAACAAAAACGTTTCAAGGACAAAAAAATGTAAATTTGCAGCAAATTTCGGAAAATACAACAAATGGTGGGAGATAAAAATAAAAAACAAAAAAAACGGATTTTTCGATTTTTCTCGCAAAATTTAGGTGCCAAAATAGGTAGTTTTAGAACTATTTATTAAGTATACGTGCAAGAAAGTGCTACTTTACGTATAAATAATTGTCCGCAACGTAGCTTCGTTGTGGTCACTCGTAGCCAAAAAAAAAAATATTTATTTTTTATTCAGCCAGATGCATTTGTTTTTTATTTAATGGGTGTGAAGTATCACACTCTAACTTATTCAGTTTTTAGAAAATTGTCCTAAACACACATCTGCAGTCTGAACCCAATAAACACCTATTTGACTCTTTTTCGAGGTAATTCGAGACTAGCGCCCTTCAAAAACCGAAACACCAATTTTTAAAGGTGTCGAAAGAAATTTTGGAGCTCACCCTTCATTTTTCTGACGGTGAAGATAAAACGAACATAATATGCTATCTATAATTAACCTAAGTAGGCGTTTACACCAGTGAGCGACGGGACACATAATAGAGTTTTTTTTAATAACTATAAGGCACTAAGAAAGGCGTGTTAATTTTACCCATGTAGGAGAAAGGCGGGAGAAACGTGTTTTAAAATAGGATTTAAAAAAATCTGTATTATTGAAAGACTTCAAATAAGGCACATATATTCTTATAGTACTTATTGTTTATTCACATATTTTGAAGTAAAAAAATGTTATATTATTTTTCTTGTAATAAAAGAAATGAAAATAATGCAAAATAACCCATTATGTCCGTCGGGTAGGGCCATACGGGGTACCAAACTTAAACCAAGAAAAGCTTAGGGGTGTGCATCTTAATCACTAGCTAAACGGTCAAATTTGGTCAAAATATATCAAATTTAAAAAATCGAACGTTGAGGAGAATTAAATATCTTTTTCCGGGAACAAGAAACTTATTTTTTTAGTTATAAAACTAGTTGTACTAGTAAAGGGTATACTTAAGTTAACTAAAACAAATATTCTGGCTAATCTCTAAGGATGCCAAATATTTCTGGCAAGTGAAAAATGATATGAAATGAGTGCTCTTATTTTCTTAGTTCTGAAAATTTATAAGATGATAGGTTGTATTAAAAAAAGAGCTTAAAATACCATTTGGCTGTTTTTTAAAAGCTACAAAGCCTTGCCAGAATTATCTGTTGCCCGGCAATTTGACACATTCGATTATGTTAATATTTCTTAGACCCACGTACGAATGAGGAGTGATTATTTGGCATATTTTAAGGCTAAAAATGTCCATGCAAACGCTTCGTTGCCGATTTACAGAGTGTTGAAATTATTTTTTTTTAAATTTTCGTTGCTGGTTCTCGCAGTTTTTAAGATATTTATGTCACTGGAAATGCCAAATAATAATTAAGCTACAGATGCACGCCATTAGGCATGCCAAATTATAATTATAATCTAAAAGAAAATATTTTTTTAGCAGGAATGCTCCTTTTTAGCTTACCCTGAACTTGGTACCTCATTGATAGAATCTATAAATTTCTTGTTTTATCTAGAAACTTTTTGGTCTCTTTTAGTTTTCTTGTATCTGCGATCGTTAACGACGATTTAACAATTTTTCGATTGGATCTTTGAGCTCTGCTGGTAAGGCTTTCGTCATTGTAAATAAGAGCCAACATAATTTTATCCATATCATTATAATATAATCTATTATGTGAAAAAATTTCAAAACTAAAAAAATTAGTTCTTGATTTTTCAATTTTGAAGACGCCGCTAAGTTTATTTTAGTTATATAACATCAGTTATACGTTCAGTTTCAAGATTAAGAAAATAAAAGTACAGATCAGCTCAATTTTTGGTCCGAAAATTTTCAGCCAGAGATATTTTCCACGACTTGAGATGAGTCAAAGTACTTTTCTTACATTGTTCATGATGTTTTCTTCTTCCCGTAAAAGATTTAGATCTAAGAAAATAAAAAACCTTTTGAACCCATTGGAAAATCATCACCAGAATGATAAATTGTTGATTATTAACATTAATAAAACATACTTATTCATATACAAAGAGTAAGAAAATAAATTCCAAAAAATATTGACGGCCTCCCCTACTATAGTGAGATAAATGTTTGCTCTTGCTTACGATGAAACTATTTTCGGGCACTATTATATCTTTGTTTCGTGCCTGGCTCTAATTTTGCAGTATTTCAGAAAAATAAGAGGGCGCTATTAAATGTGGTCAGAATAATGCGCAGGAATATCTGTCAACGGTGTCAAAATACCCGGCCAAAAATTTAGATATATATGAGCAGAATTTTGTGAAGAGCAATACAAAATTTAGGCAAAGACAAAATAAAATTCTCCAGATGAACTGGTAACTTTTGAGTACCTATTTTATTTTTAAAGTTTCTAAGAGTAACCAGAATTCACCACGGTAACGTGAGAAGTGGCTAATTTTTTTTAAATGTTTTGAATTAACATTTTATTTCGTAATAAATATGACTTCTTGTTCTGAAATGCCACTCCTTTTATCTGTTGTGGGATAATACCTCGACGCTCTAATTGTTTCTTGTCTTTAATGTTTTTTTTAATTACGATTGATGATGTTTGCCTATTTGGCTTTTTTAACGGTTAATTACTTTTGAAAATTAGAAATTAAGAAAAGCCAAAAGGAAAGTCATTCCACTATGGAAAATAGGAATTAATTGAAATTATTAAAATTAGGTTGTTTTTGAACCGCCACATTTATCACTGCTTTCGTGGTTATAGCATTCTACCATACTTTAGCCACAATTGGACGCCATATACATAATATTCCAATACCCACGGTAACTGCCCATTCATGATGCAAACATGAGGGCCTTGGGGTCTTTAAGCAAAAAAGACCTGATTGGTTGCTTTCAAAGACATATGCATATTATTTCCATATAGTATAAGTCTATCCTTTTTGCGGTCCTTAAGATAAAATTTCCTGATTGGTTATACTTTTACGCATGAATATTAATGTATTCTTGTATTCGTTACGTCAAATCATCGGCGTACAGTTGACAAAAACTCTATCTATGTAAATTTGGTATCTGTGCATTTTTCGTACCTTTATTTCTGAATGTTTGCATCAAACGCCAACTATTGTGGAAATAGGTAATAGGTAATAAGATCTTGGAATATTACGTATATGGTGGTCGCACTGGAAGGGCTGCAAAGCCCACTCACATATAAATCATCATTCTGTCATACATATTTTTTTAGCTTTTTAATAATAATATTTAAGATTTTCTTTATTAATAGTTCTGATAAAAGAGCCTTCAACCACGGATCACCTGTGCTTCAACCGTGGCCACTTTTTCAGGTTTTTACTTCAAATTTTTTGTTTTTATTTTATTTAAAAAAATTGTATACACAGACAGCACATCCTACGAAAACTAAACTAATACCCAATCCAAAAAAAAAGTTATATACCGGGTGGGCCAAAAAAAACCGGACTATATTTTTTTCATTATAACTTTTGAACTATATCTTCGATTTTGATGGGACAAACTACACTTGGTAGATAATTAATCAGAGTTTTAACTTAATACATTTTTTGTCCTTTGTCTTAAAATCCAAGATGGCGGACGAAATTAAATTGTACCGTTTATTTTTAAGTTGCGAAACACTAAGATCGGTTCAGTATTAACGAATTTCTAAGGATATGAATGCAGACAGAATTGGTAAAATAGTCGTATTCTGTGAAACAATGGTTGAGACAAAAATATTTTTTTTGAGAACCACCACACCGATTTTACTCATTTGTACCTTGTTGTATGAGGGAAAAGTAGTGCTTTTCTCTAAAAAAAAAAAAAAACTAAAACATTTTCGGAAAATAAGAATAATCATGCCATTTTGATGAATCAAGTATGATTCTGTCCGCCATCTTAAATTTTAAAATGACGATAAACTTTGACTAAGACAAGAGTAAATAACCCATATAGAGGAGCCACCGGCAAGCTTCACCATATTGAGGGGCAGATGGCGCTGAAATAAATTCGTCTGGTACGCAATATTCAGAGACAACTACTATGATCTAATGGCATTTGTATGAAAGGTATGAGCCTCGGAACTCGCACATGTAACTAAATCGTACTAGCAGTCCCTGAATATTGCGTACCAGATGAATTTCTTTCAGCGCCATCTGACCCTCAATATGGTAAAGCTCGCCGGTGGCTCCTCTATATGGGTTATTTACTCAATGACTAAGATCTTTAAAATGCAATCAATTCTCACCAGGATTTTTTTTATTACAATAAAATCGGTTCAGTACTAATGAATTTAAAAGGAAATAAGTGAAAACATTATTCGCATGACAATCCTATAATATGAAACAAAAATTTTTTTTTAGAACCATTGAACCGATTTTTCTGATTTGTACCTTGTTGAGCGTTGTAAAAATGCAACTTTTTCACATATTAAAAAAAATTATTAATACATGTTCGCAACACAAGATTAAACGAGCATCTTTAAAGGGTAAATTTTAATTTGGTCCCCTATCTTGGATTTTGAGATGGCGGAAACAAAATGTATTTAGTCAGAACCGAAAAGTTATAATGAAAAAAATATTGTCCGGATTTTTTTGGCCCACCCGGTAAATTTTTTATTTTATTCAATTTTTTCTAAAACCCTACAAAGTGAACATTGATGGCACCAACGCTTCTACAGTGGTCACCAACTACACTAGTGTGTTTTTTGATAGTTTACTAGCCTTAAATCGCGTAATAGTTATTTACCTAACAAGTGCGGAAAGTAATACTTTATCGCACGCGACGGCAGTTGGCCGAACGACGCGGAGCGAAGTTCGGTCAAGCCGTCAAGGGTGGTAAAGACACTTTTCACATGTGTTAGGTACAATATTTTACCTATGAGTACCTTTTTTTTAATTGAATATAATTTATAAATAAACACGTCAAATAAGATGGAATTGACATGTAAGTACATATTGAAACTGTCTTATTGATGCGTTGCTAAGGTTTCTAAGTGGTGTGCATGCGGTAAAATTACTTTACCGCACGCGAGTAGGTAAATAAAATTATTAATGCGTATCAAACTTGTTATGTGTTGGACAAATATTATTTTTTATTGATTTTAATTTAAAAATACAAAATTTACTCCAATAATAAAAAAAAGCACTTTAGAATAAGAGAATTACTATAACGAAATTAAAGTTTGCAATTACTAACTGTCCAAAAACACTCTAATAGGGAGATTTCAAAGAGATTCTTTGACAATTTTTGTTATAAAAATTAATAAAAGTCCCACCCACGTTAAGCCTACGTAAGCCTATGATAACGTTATAGTTAATTGGACTTGGTAAACAATCCTATCACGGCTAAAAAATTGGGTCAAGCGACCTCACCTATAAAACAAACTAGACCAGGCCAAAACAAACTTAATTTAAAGGTTAATTATTTTTCTCTTGGGTGCTTTTCCAGAAAACAACGGAAATATTTCAGAGCAGAAAATGCGATGCTTTTTATGGTTAATTTTATTGCCAATGGAAAAATTTTTATAATTTTTATAGAAAATAATTAATGCACTGATTAATGTCATTAAAAAAATAGTATATTATATACACTTCTATCACAAAGTTTATATGCTATTTTTCACACTTTTTAATTTTTGATGGCCGAAAAGCCGAAAAAAAGGGGCTCCTTCTCGGGTCGCCTAAAAGTCGAACTTATCCGGCTTGATTACTTATACCGCGTGAACAAGTCCATCTCTAGGGCGGTTAATTTCCATAAGAGGATAAAAAACAGATAAAGTATAGCATGTATTAATAAGAAACCGCAATATGATCGATTCCCGTCAAAATCGTTTCAGCGTTGCCAAATTTAACCTTGATAAATAACTACAGACGCAAGTGGTCGCAGCAGAGACAAAATAAAATGAGACTGCCGAAAAGATAGGGCCGCGTAGCCAACAAGTTCCAGTAGCGCACAGCGCTGCAATCGCGGACTATATTTCTATTTGTATTTAAAACTAATTTTATTCTGTTCGATTGGGGTCGTTCCTAAATTACGTAAAATTTTGAGAAAATTGTCTCACATAACGCTTAGTATTTTCTTAATGCCATTTGTTGTTAGAAATGGTTCACTATGTTGAATTGAATTGAATAAATCTTTATTAGCAAATCATGCTATTTCAAATTACAAACATAATTATAAAAAATACATTTAAATGTTAATACATACACCAGTATTTCTATAACAAAACAAATCCAAACTTATAATACTAATAACTATTTACTTCTTATTATTACATAATGGATAATATATCTCTGGAGAACGGCATCGCTGTGGAATAAGCTTCCTGCGACACATTTCCCTGCAGGTTACAATCTGAACCTTTTCAAAACCAACATACAACAACATTTCGGCGCACTTGCCGCTTCTCGAGCGTGATAGGGATCTCCTTGCGAGTGCGCACCGTAAAAAAAAAATTATTGAAATAAAGCCAGGTTAAATAACAGCAATTTTTATTCAAATAGTATAAATACTGAATTAGGATATAAGTCATTGTTTTATAAAGGAATCAGATTGTATAACAAATTACCATTAGACATTAAAAATTGCAAATTAAATAATATGTTTAAGAGAAAACTTAAGAAGTACTTGTTGCCTGACCTCAAAAATAGCACCTCTACTAAGAAAAAAATCATTTAAAAAGCCCGCCGAGCCCGCCCGCGCATTCTTAATTCTTCCAGTAGCCAAGGGTGGCGCTAGCGTAAACTTGTTGCCGCTTTTGAACCATAGAATTAAGCACTCTTTTATTATTTTCTCTATGGGTCGCAGTCATCAAAGGGCGGACAACCTGAAACATTTGCTTAGGGTAAGGATTATTACATGACTTGATGTTTAGTCCACCGTACAAAAGGTGCACTATTAAAAACGTAAAAATTTTATTTTTTAATTTTATTAAATGTGAGTTTTCGGTCCTAAAACACCGAAATTGCCGAATAAAATAAATTGGCTGTTTGAATACACACGATAAATCAAGAACACCTCAAACGATTTTAACCCAATATGATACATTCTTTTGTTGGCATTTAATTTTGGTTAAAAAGAAAGTGTTAAAAGTATTAATTAACCAATTTAAACTTAAAACTATCAGTTATGCATAACTTTACTTGTTGTAGCGATTTTTGTTTAAACATTTTCATTATGAATTCAAAACATATTTGCCTGTGGCGTATTTGACAAAAACTGCAGCATTGTTTTAAAAAGATAATTAACGTGAAAATATTTTTGATACCGGTAGCGTATTTTTCCGGTTTCAAACCTTTTTCTGTAGGTGTTGAGTTATCAAAAATGTTTGCTTTGTATCTGATTTCGCCTACGAGCATTTAAAGTATTATTCCTCCAATATTTTCTGAAAATTTTGTCTCCGACGCATTTACTTTAGAAATATCTGCTCCTTTTTTCAAATTTTCATTTGTGGATTAACAGGGACTACTACTCATAATTTTGATATTTGTCTAGAAAAAGTACTCAATCTACTTTTGAGGCTTCATACAACCCCTGCCACCCCCTAGGATCTCGCCCCTAACGCGTCCACTACTCACGTTGCGTCATTGTAGTCCACCATTACCTTTTTTTCTGGTTAATGCATTAAAAAACTAAAATCAAATAATAGGTAGCTTACCTGTAGATTAGTTATCTTTAAAAAAATTGACTTTAGTAAATTCAGTAAGGTTATGTAAAAGTTAGTGAATTATTTAATTTTAGGAACAAGCAGAATTTGAGTGTATTATTCTGGTTGTGTATCGCCCCGTTTGTCACTTACATAAAACTGACTAAATTGGCCTTTCGCGAATTGAGTCGCGGCTTATAATGATATTACTTTTACTGGTACCCTATTAGGTACAACAAAAATTCATTTTTGATTAATTTGCAAATATTTAGTTGTATAAACGTTTTTATTTACAAGCAATTAAAGTAAACTTCCTTATTTCGTAGAAGCGAATGTAGTAAAATGGAAATCTGGATCACACATAATATGACACGGAAAGATTCATAGAAAAACAAGATTAACGCGTCAACATAATTTTTCAAAAATAGACCTTAAAGAGTCTAATCACAAATTACATAACGTGCAAGTTTTGAGTTTTAAACATTATTTAATTTAAAATAAATCAATTTACAGTGTTTTACTTGACAATTTTGACAGCTAATTGTAGCCATTTCCCCTACCACGCAGGAATTATAACCAAGCGAATGGATCACTCAAATGGGTTGGTTAAAAAACCAATTTTCCATAATATTAAAAAATAATAAAAGTTTTAATGTTATTTTTTCTTAAAGAAGATCTCTCGTTTCACTTTAAATTACAACTACTTACAAAAAAGACAAAAGATATACTAGTGGAAAGAAAACTAGAAAATATAACCCCAAAAATATAATCAAAAGTTTAGCCCAAGTTCAAAGTTTGGTGATAAGAGGTAAATACCAAAAGTTAAACAGCTGATCAATGACGTCACAATTTTCCCTACTTTGGTTTAAACTGCAATGTGGAAATGCATTGGTAAATACCCAAATTACAACCAATCCATGCTGGTAATCGGCTTATAGGTATGTTCTTTCGGACATATTTATTTTGCTCAAAAAGCCGGACTTGTCCAACTTTATCCAGACGTATGGTCACATGGTGATATTGCCTTGATAACAGATAGGAAAGGAAAACTGATAAAAATGCTTGAAGAACTGGATACAGCAGCTAAAAATATAGGCTTGAGTATGAACTGTACTAAACCTAAAGTCATAACAAACACAGATGAAGATATCTCGATCAGAATAAACGAAGAAAAAATAGAACAAGTAGAGGAATATATTTATACCTGGGACAAATTATTAAACTAAAAAAAGAAAACCAAACGGCTGAAATCAAGAGACGAGTAAAATTGGCGTGAGCTGCATTCGGTAAATTAAACTACATATTAAAAAATAAAAAATATAAATATAGTATATAACTAATGTGTCCTTCCTGTACAGCGTGTCACAATTTCGATGGGATTAAATGGGAAACTCGGTAAATATTAAAGATATCGATTATCTGATTGCACCTTACCGTGCTGTTTTTTTGAACCCTTAAAAATGGTATAATCAGATTTTTGCTATACCCCGTAGCTTCGCTAATACAGGGAGTTTTTGAAAAAGTTGCATTTTTAATATTCCCTTATATCTCGCTTATTTTAAAATATTGTTTAGTTTTTGAGATATACTTAAATACGGACCTGGATTTTTTTTATTACTATTTTGATTGGTTTCATGTTATTATTATCACAAAATAATAAAAAAATTATATTTTTTTGTTTTAAGAATAAAAAAAAATATTTAATATTTTTAAAAAAATTAGTCCGAACCTGGAAATTTCCAACATAAATATAAATTTAAAATTGCTAGTGAAACGATTTGTAATTTAACTGTTTTGAAACAAAGTCTACGACAAATACAAAAAAAAAATAACAATTTACAAAAAATAATAACTAATTTTCCATTAATGATATAAATGTTAAACTGAATTTCATTATGTGTAAGATAATGTTGGCATTTTTGAGTAATGTTTTAACGCATTTTGCATAGATTTTTAGCCATTTTAAAATAACTTTGAGTGAGCTATTCACAAAAATGACAAGAAAAATGACAATGTCAATTCCATGCTTTTATTTTTCCATGTTAAAGTAAATTTCATAAGTTGCTCTGCTACCATCAAATAATGACTATGATATTATTTTTGTAACTTTATTTATAAATCTTTTAATTAACGTGTCAAAACAGATAAACTAAAAATCGTTCAACTAGTGTGTCTTGCAATGCTTAATTTATATTTATGTTGGAAATTTCCAGGTTACTAAATTTTTTTAAAAATATCAATTTTTATTTTTTTTAACCTTAAATCAAAAAGATATTAAAGTTTTATCATTTTAAGATAATAATAGCATAAAACCAATCAAGGTAGTAATAAAAAAAATCCAGGTCCGTTTTTAATTTTTTTATGATAAATACCATATTTCAAAAATTAAACAATATCTAAAAAAATTGACATCATTATTTTGCTCCAAAAAAGTTGCCATAAAAAGGTATTAACAGAATAAAAATATCTTACAAAATAAGCGAGATGCAAGAAACTATTAAAAATTGAATTTTTTTAAAACTCCCTGTATTAGCGAAATCGGATTGCACCATTTTTAAGGACTCAAAACAGGAGCACAGTAAGTTGCAATCAGAAAATCGATATTTTTAATAACAACCAGTTTCCCATTTAAGACGGATGGAAGAAGCATAGATAGATAAATAGATACATAGATAGATGGTAACCCTACTTTTGCACACGTATAATTCAGATACTTTTCTACTCAAAAGTATTTTCAAAAATTCTCTGTGAAGTTGAAATTATTTTTTAGTGATTCACAATGACATAAACATCTTATTTTAATTAGTAACATGATTCTTTACCATATGAAATGATGGCATTTCCGTAGTTCTTAAAACAACTGAGTAAGTATTTTGGCCAAGGAAAGTCTAAAATATCATAAATATCATGATATCATCAACATAAAAACAATGAAAGCAATAATATTTATAATGCTAATCAAACTACCTATTGTTTAAATACATGTAATTTAAGACAATTAAATCTTTTTTCAACCGATAGGATCTAGTAAAATTGTTAAAATAAATTTATCTAGGTCTATGAAACCCTAGGCTATAAATTATGTCCTACAAGGGACATAAAAAGAAAGGAAACCACTATATCAACTTCCGCATTTCCAAAATTTTTTGTTTTAAAAAACAGCAGTGCATATAATTATTTTTCTTAGCATAGGGGCGATTAGAGAGGGCTCTCATACCTACTGTCCGGTCAGAATAAAATAAGGTGCAAAAGAGATGGCTCAACTCAAGCTATCTCACTCGGTTTACAGCACTTTTGTCTTACAGGGTAGTCTTTATTTTTAGCAAATTTAACATGAAAAATTTTTTAATATTACAAGAAAACACGGTACTCGTCTGGTACTTTTAACGAAATCGACTCCAGCCCGTTTATAATTCACACTCTTTTGTTGGGTTTCTATTGTTACCGCTGGCTCAATTAGACTCTGGTTCGTTCAAAATTCACACCATTTTATTGGGCTTCTATTGTTATCGCTGGACTCAAACAGGATAACTAGGTACGTTTCATACACATTCTAAAATTCAAAAAGTATTTCACTTATTTACACTTTTTAAATTTTTTATTAAAACTAAGTTCCAATTTTAAAGATATAACGTATGATTTTGGTTTTTTTGCCATTTTTAGAAAGTCAATTGGTATTTTGTTAGGTTTCTAGATTCGTACGCACCTACCTATTTAATATAATAAGTATAAAAGTTTTGAAAAATTAGGTATGGAGTTTCCCAGCAGAAAAAGTTTAGGAGGAATAAAATATAAAATAAATACCCAATAATGATGAATTAAAAAATTAAAGCACGCCAGTGGACTTAGAAAGATGGGGCTAGTTGAAGCCATCTCTTTTCATTTTATTCTGACTGGACAATACTTGTGAACCTTTCCATCGATTTCAAAAACTATACTATTTTTAAGTTTGATACGTTTGTTTCACCATATGGCTTTAAAATAACTTAGCCGATTTCAAGATCTCTTTTTTTATTTCATTCAGGGGTTGTTCGCGCTAACTATTGGACCAGTTATAGACCTTTTAAAAAAATTAAAAATTTTAAACAGCATGAGAACTAATGGAAACTGTAAGAAATATATCAAAGCCAATAGGAAAAATAAATAGACTTGATCCGAGTGTTTAGTTAATAAGTAAGTCTTATCGTGAGTATTTTTACCACACCCAAGAGAGCTAAGAAAATTTATTGGCCGTTTTAGTTTACTATAGATTCAAGTTTGAGGTTTCGTATCAAGCCGATAATTTTTAGTTGCTGGTAACGTGTTTTTATTTTTAATTTATTAAAACAGCAAGCCTATACAAGGTGATCTAATTATGTGCCTACCCCTAATAACTTTTTTTAATTTTTAATAGTAAGATACAAAATTGAAATGAAAATTTTTAATTCACACTATAATAGTGGGGTAGGGGACAATTCGCCGCGGCCGATTCGCCGCAGCCGATTCGCCGCAGCCGATTCGCCGCGGCCGATTCGCCGCGGGACAATTCGACGCCGGCCGATTCGCCGCAGGGACAATTCGCCGCGAGATTTTTTTTTATGATGTTACCATTGGCAATTGTTTATACAGTTTTATTTAGCTTGACTTCATATAATATATTTGTTTATTTGTTTGATCATAACTTTTTTGAAACTTTTCCAACTAGGTATTTGGGGTTAGTATAGAATTCAACAATTTATTCTATTAGAAAAATAAATAAAATGGCGGATCCAAAATGGCTGATTTTCCCATTTATGAACCGATTTGCATCAAACTCGGAACTTTGAGATCTTTTAGGTCGCTGATTATTATTTTTCACTTAATTTTAAAAAATCAAAATGGCGGTTCCACAATGGCGCACTTTCTTATTTATAAACCGATTTGCCTCAAACTTGAAGCATCGCGGCGCCTAAGGTAACCCAATACAATTTTTGATTTAAATTTTAAAACCTGAAAATGGCGGATTTCTTGGGGCCTAGCCCCCCCCCCAAGCCTAAGATTTTTTTAGATATTTTTTACATATTTCATGAAATAAAAGAGATTAAAGAGTATAAAATTCGCCATCATGAGGCTTCGCCCCCCCCCAGAGAAATCAGCCCCTCCCAATTTTGAGGCAAATCGGTTTATGAACAAGAAAGTGCGTCATTGTGGAACTGCCATTTTGATTTTTTTTATATTTTAGTTAAAAATAATAATCAGTGACCTGAAAGATCTCAAAGTTACGAATTTGATGCAAATCGGTTCATAAATGGGAAAATCCGCTATTTTTGATCCGCCATTTTAATTTTTTTAAATTTAAGTCAAAAATTGTATTAAGTTAGCCCAAGCGCCGTGATGTTTCAAGTTTGAGACAAATCGATTGATTAATAAGAAATAGCGCCATTGTGGAACCGCCATTTTGATTTTTTTTAAATTAAGTTAAAAATAATAATCACCGACCTGAAGGATCTCAAAGTTCCGAGTTTGATGCAAATCGGTTCATAAATGGAAAAATCCGCCATTTTTGATCCGCCATTTTAATTTTTGAAATTTAAGTCAAAAATTGTATTAAGTTACCCCAAGCACCGCGATGTTTCAAGTTTGAGGCAAATCGGTTCATAAATAGGAAAATCCGCCATGTTATTTATTTTTCTAATAAAAAAAATGTTGAATTGTATTATACTAACCACCAAATAACTAGTTGAAAAAGTTTGAAAAAGTTATGATCAAACAAATAAACAAATATATTATATGAAGTCAAGCTAAATAAAACTGTTTAAGCAATTGCCAATGGTAATATCATAAAATAAAAAATCTCAGACAGTTAATGTCTAAAAATTGACAGGAAAACTCGAATTTAGAAATAAGTGTTTTTAATTATTTTAATAAAAAAAAACAATAATTATTCTGGTTCTTATGGTAAACAAACGCCTAATATTGAAAAATTATTTGTCATCTTGTTAAACCATGTTAAACTTGCCACTAATAATGTCTGACTTTATTTTAACAATTTACTAATAAAAGAATAAATCATTTATTCCGGTTCTTATAATAAAAAAAATTCTTAAAACGAAAACTTCAACTGTTATTTTAGTTCGTAAAACTGTAAAAATACTGGTACTGCCTGGCTTTGTTCCAATAATTCCATAATAAAAATTGAAAATCAAAAGGTGCTAACAAGTAGAAGCACAATGAAACATGTTAAGGTAAATTTTGAAAGCCGAAAGTCATACATTTTAATAGTTTCATTTTAAAAGTGTGTGTGATGATGAGAAGTTATTGTATATATAGCTTTCTCAGACACAAAATTCTTAAGTTCACACTTTGCTTTAAAAGTAATATGTGGTATCAGTGGCATAAATAATGCCTCGAAAATTGCATATTTGCCTACAGATTTACGTTCGATTTATCTCAATCGCGTCGAGCCCCCCTCACTACTATGTTGTTGCCTCCTCATACGTCGTAACGTTCTCTTAATTTTAAAAAATATATCTAAATTGCCATTGCCTCATATTTTTAAAATTCTTACAATAAGGTCGCATCTCTCTATCTAAGAATGCCTCAAGAGAGGTGATCATCCAGAAGTGAGCTACTGGAGCTACAAGGATATCATAAATAATAGTTATGTGTACATACATATAGGTATTAATAGACCCAATGCTAGGAGCCTATATTGACAATTTATTACTTCACGGTTATGCATGCTGGGGAATAAATCAGTTATTTTCTTGTTTGAGGTTCTTGGTTTTAGCCTTAGTAGAACAATCACCAGATCTAATAATTGAATATTTATATGAAACTGGCATTTTTCTCCGGGAAATAAAAATTATTTCTGTAATTCAGAACATTGCAACACAACTACATCTAATATTATTCAAGGGTCATGAATTAGAGGTTTTTTCAACAAAACATTAAGGTAGGTGTCCCAGGGGCAGGCCTTATTTGATGTTATTATTATTTCGCTTAAAAATTCCGTTGATTGATGCTCACGTGTCTTGATGACGGGTAAAAATGCAATATGCGTTGATCCGGCCTGAAAGACAGAAGAGCTGTCGTTGGTCCCGGACTATAGTTTGTTTTCTTTTGTTTGTATAAGTATAGCAGTTTTTCGCCTGCTTTTGTTTTTTGTTTCTCTCGTATCTCGGTAGATGGCGCTTCTTGCGATAGTTTTCTCACTATTTACTTATGATTGGAGACAAAACCGTCTAATTAACTTCGCAAGAATTGTCAAATTGACCAAGCAGTGTTCTGAGGAGTCCCATAAGGACGAAACAGTTAACTGTCAACACTTATTAGGTGTCCATTAGATCTTGGAGCTCTGTAAGGTTAAGCTTAGCTAGAGTCCCTGTATGTTGACATATTTGGATATACTAATATATCCAAATATGTCAACATACAGGGACTCTAAGCTTAGCTACCAACGGAAATATATATGAGAGAAACAAAAACTCCTTTTTGCCCGATTAGCCACGAAACTTGTTTGATTTGACCATGTATGTTAACAGAAAAAAAACTGATAACCTGATAAGAGGGTGAGTTAAACTGGTGGTTCTCTAAATGGATTCGGTGACCTGGCCATTCAGGAAATCACCACATGGGACAAGTATATTAAGTGCCTATTTGGAGCTAGCAGCTAGTGTGGGAACATTGTGGCTCTCTGTACCCTGTTGATTATGTCAAAAGGTTTATGACCTACCAGTGGTCTAAGCTACAACCATGGCATTATGTGGTATATCATGATGACTCAATTTCAGGCCTAAAATATAATTTGAAGTCTACTGGGTTCTATTTTCTAGATACTATTTAAATTATTAGCTGAGTCGAACACAGTGGTGCACAACGGGTCCAGAAAGGCGTGCCTAGGTGCCAGGTTGGATCCTTTAATGTTTCAGAAAGTAATTTTAAACGAGCTCAGTATTTTATCGTACACTTATAAAGCAGCATACTACATGCATAAATTAAACACTATTTTTTTTAAATTTGTAGCTTATTTACGGTTTTTGCCGCAAAATTTGGTGTACCATGGCTGTGACGCGGTGCCGTTTTCATAGAACACTAACTATAGTTAGTCACAAATGTAGACAGTGTATAAGAAAAAAAAATTGAAAGAAAACTCTACCTGCCTCAATATAACTTGCTTAAAATAAGTATTACGTATGCTGGTATAAGAGCTTCAAAACGTTATGACTGTCGATGTCGCCCACGAAGCGCAACTTGTCGAGGTTACATTAACAAAAGCCACCTTTGATTCAAAAATAGACATTCCTACACGCTTGGGGTGACAAGATAAACACAGTTCTCTTTTTATTCTAGTTGCAAAAGAACTTCTATTTTCAGTGGTATATCCAGAAAATATGTAATAAGCCCAGAAGGAAATAAATGCATCTGCATCCATGAATTCTTCGTTTATTTTCGTTATTAGGGACTTATTGCAATAAAGCCAGGCAGTAATAGTGCTGGGTACTATTCTGATACTTTGACATCGAAAACTGACAGCTATAAATACAGTCGTTTATTTTCCATTAATAGCGGCGGCACTATTAATTCCGGCGACAACATTTTTAAAACAAAATGAGAATAATTCGGCACTACTTCTTCAGAGGAAGTGCACAGAAGAATAAAAAATTTCAAGCACGCCACATTTTTTATCGGGGATCATAAAAAGTTCACTATTTTTTTTCCTATATGTGGACAGCAGTTGACAATTTGTTCGTGTGTTCGAAATCTTGCAGTTTTGTTGTGTTGCTGTTTTGTTGATGTTTTTGTTTTGTTGGTTTGATGTGGACCCGGCATTAGAGGTCTGTTTTTAGCGACAAAAACTTATTGTTTCGTGTTATTTGTCTGGAACGATGCATGGTACTTGACGCATCACATTGTAAGACGCGGAAAATCGTCCCAAAATAACGATATTTTGGAATTGTAACAAAACAGGATTTGAATATAAATGGTATTTTTGCCATTTATAAGTTTTTCAATATTTTTAATTAAATAATGTTTTTGACATCAACAAGCATTAATTATATGCAAGACTAGGTTAAGAATAAGTAAAATTTATGGTAACACCCGCGACTTGTTTTTTGGCATGTTTTCAGGTCCGCTGTATTTTAATTAAAGTTGTATGCGGCTAATATGTCCTTTGAGCCACTAGCATCAAAATAATTCATATTTTTTAACTGGAAACAAATTTGCTAAACTATTTTTAACTTTTAAAAAACACACTGTGTAATTTTACTTTCTAACGGTTTCTTCTGGCTTGCGTTGGTATTTTGTCTCTTAGTGGAACGTTTAAAGCGCAGTCTATCTCTTTCTCGCCAAGGCGAAAGGGAGTAGAATTCTAGCTAATCAACGCCAAGATATTTGTCCCTTCAAGCGCAGAGTTGCTTTAAATGAGACAGGAAACTTTCGAAAGCCGAAACTTAATTATTACTGTTTCCAGTGTTTTGAAATAATGTTTTTAACTGTTTTATGGTTTTTAACAACAAAATACAAACCATTCGTTGCCCTAAAATCGGAATTTTTAATCAACAATACATCCCAAACCTAAACAGTAATTTTAAGTAAATTAAACAGTTGATTGAATAGTTTCACCTATTCAGTCAACGTTTAAAATGTTGATAAATAAATATATTTACAACAAATATACAAAAGGTTTATAAAACCTAAAAGTTTAGGAAGTGTAAATATTTGAATACAAAAGCTTAATAGTAGTAAAAATTTGATATTCAATTAATAAATATAAGAAGTGATAATGTGAAGTTTCGGGAAGAAAATTGAAAAGGTATGTATGATTTTTCTACATTTTTTATACATTTGAGAAAAACGTTTATAGCATAAACTCTTCCTCCAAGAACCATCAAATTCCTTTTTGAGATCGTATAAATTTCATAACATATAGCAACTTTTAATAATTATATCAATTTTCAAATCGTTGTACAAGTTGGTAGCTCACAACTTTTAAGCCTTGGCCACTTGAGGTGACAGTACCACTGTCAAACTGACCGCCTGTTACAGAATGTCGTTTCTCTGGAAACGAAACATTAATAACGGTATATAAAAGGAACCCTTATTCCCATCTCTACTATAAAAACGGTTATACTCACTTAACCTGAATAACCAAGGCCAACAAAAAAATACAGGCCACGACCCTGAAAAAATCAGCTGTTCTCGGAACGCTCACTTTTACATTGGGTCTTATGGGAGGTCAGACGCTTTTTTATGATATTTTCAAAATGGCACTACAGATTGTTGCGAAATTTCAGTGAAAAATTCTCAGACACCATCTCGATATTCCACCAAACTTTTGTAAGAATGCAAGATGATTAGAAGGTTAAAATCTTTAAGATTTAGCATTTCTTATTTTAAGTTCAAATTACCCGCCATTTACCGCATGCCAAATGTTAGATTTGACATGTATTTGACTTTGCCATCTGTGTTTGTCACATGTTACATTCGCATCTGCTTTAAATTTAATTTTAGTGTGAGCTAATGAAGCGGCTCTGAAAAATTATGGATTTCTATACATTTAAAAAAAAATTATTCTGCAAGAATATAGTAAAAACAATATCAAAACCGGCTTTATTTAAAAAAATCTAATATTCATTCCAACTTCAATATTTGAAAGGCAATCAGCTGTGTCGTGACGTGACCATCAAAAAAAAAACAGCCCCCGATGTGACGTCAACAAAGTGGAGTATCGTGGCCCGTCCGTTTTGATAGCCCTGAAATAACAAATAAAAATGACAAAAAGAAAAAATTTCTTTTGTGTTTTTGTCGTTTATTTTTATGATTTGGGATGTAAACATCACATCCCGGCGCCATTGTTTGCCTGCTATTTTAGTCAAGGCTGAGTCCGCAGTTATTTTTATCACCACCATATTTCAGATGTGCCTTCTTGGCTCGCATACTCATGTGACAAGAACGAGTTAAAATTTAACGGTCATATAATACCAGACCTTATGCAAACGATCCTTCTTATTTAGTTTAAAGTTCACAGAAATGAAGATCATCGCGCATACTATGTAAATAAGTTATATTTTGTCATTCTATAAATATCATCTCTGCGACTAACCGACGCGACGCACGAAGGTCAGCTTGTCTAATTTAGACGATCGAAACCTCAATATCCAACTATTTTCTATCATAACCACTAAGTCCTAAAAAAGTGCCCAATTATCTTATTAGTAAACCCCAATGCAGAAAATCGATCAACTAACTCGTTGTCACTTGTCACGACAACAGTCATAGGCCGATTGATAGCCTGTATAATAAGGGTTACCAGACGTCCGGATTAATCCGGACATGTCCGGGTGGGTCCGGGCGGATTTTTCATAAACGTCCGGATTTTAAAGTAGCCGCCTTTATAAACATCAAATAATGCAAAATAAACTAGTTTCAAAAAATGTAATTAAACAATAATCGTCGATAAATTTAGCAGTGTGAATTTACCTTTAAGCGGGGTCTTCACATAACGTTTTACCTTACATCTTGCCTGTTCAGTCAAAATGCATCAAGTAAAACTTTGTGTGTAGACGGAAAAACAGACGTTTTACTTGAACTGATTTAAGACGGAAGACCGCCTAGAGAACTGACCGGATCACGCATTGTTTTCGAATAAAACCATCGTTTTGTATCAAAAACTGATCTAAAAACGTACGTTAAAACTATCAAGTGTCTACGCTAGTCTTTCAACCGTCATACTTGACCCTTTTGACTGACAGGCAAGACGTAAGGTAAAACGTTATGTTAAGACCCCGCTTAAAGTAGTTTTATTAATTTCGCCTTGTTGAATTACACTTCTGCCGTGTGGTCTTAAGCACACACAATCAGACAATCTGCCTACCCACGAAAAATGGGCAAAATATTTTAATGTAAGTATTTCTACCCAGTGTACCAAAGAAAGAAATAGGCTGCTTTTATCTTCTGTAAAAGGAATACTCATGACTTCATACAATATAAGAAATATGAGCTGCTCAGAATTTTACGATTTTGTACTTCTGCCTAAAAATTCAACGCTGTTGAATAAAATACAAAGCAGTGAAAAGTACCTATAATATAGTAGGTATATTATGTTATTTATTAGTTATTGTTTCAATAAAAAAAAAGTAGACTTTTTGTGTGTGGCATCGAATAAATTTTGACGTCCGGAGTTTGTCCGGATTTTCTTGACGGCTGGTCCTGGTTAGAGACGTTTTCATCTGGTAACCCTATGTATAATGATCCACACTTATTCCGAGCAGAAAGGTGATTTTCAAAAGTGCTCCAAATTGGTAAACCAGAGTTTATATCGTGATTTCTTCACGTATATTTTAAATATGGGTTAGTATCTTTAATTTTTACTATTAAACCATTTGCAAAGATTCAATTTGCTTATTAGCAAAATTAGATAAAAGTTGTGTATTGAATTATTACAAAATTTCGATAAATTTTTATGAAAAAACTATGTTAAATAATAAAAAGCTACAAGCTAGTTACGTAAACACACTCTCAAAGAATCAATTTTTCAAGATTTTTGCTTAAGAGGAAAATAACGATATGCAACATTTTTTGGAGGCGACTGTACCATCTCCAAAATGCACAGTATATTCAAATCACATTTTTTAAATGCTAGTTGACATTTCCTAACTTTCAGCATCAATTTGTCAAAATTACAACGATAGAATAATTTCGATCTTTCAGAAACGACAAGCTGACAACCGTGCGACGGTTTGGAGGATAATGCTCCTTCGAGGAACATCAAATTTACTTTTTTAGTTTTCTCAACTACGAATTTCTTCTTTTTTCGATATTTAAGGTTTCTTATACACTTGCGTGCATAGAAATCCGGCCACGGTAAATTGCACCCCAGATCGTGCAGGAACCACCTCCATAAGTACTCCGCTCTTCAAAGCAGGAATCTGCAAATCGCTCTCTTGGTCTTCGGTACACTTTCCTTCTTCGGTCGCTAACATGGAGGCATATTCTGGACTCATCTTAGAACAGAACAGATCCCCATTGTTCCAACGTGCAATTCAGATGACCCCGTGCAAAACGCAGGCGTGCTTCCTTTCCTGCAGTCTTCGTCTTACTGTCCACTGACTAATCGCCACTACTCGCACCTCACGGAGCTGTCATTGCACTTGAACGGCATTAAGGTGACGATTTCTTAATGTTGTTGACACAATAAAGCGATCATCACGAGCGGTTGTAAATTAACTTCTGCCTGTTCCAGGTCGCCTATGAAAGTCTCCAGTCTCCTTGTAATGCTGGTACACTCTTCGAACCGCTGCGCGGGTCATATTCAATTGTCTGGCAACAGCTCGCTGACTAAGTCCATTTTCGGTTAAAGCAATAACTTGGGCGGTTTTTTGAGTTGTAGTATGCATTAAACTTACAAACTTGAACACTATTGACATTTTAAAAAACGAATAATATGCAAATTTCAGTTACAAAGGCAATTTGACAAATTTGTTATTTTCGTTACAATCACCACATAAACACGTTTCATATGTTTACCGGTTGCTACGCATATGAACGATAAGCCTTCTTAAAAAATTTATACTCGCATTAAAGCATATTAAATTGTCATTCAAACAGCATATTTCTTTTTTTGATTTGATAAATAATTCTTTAAAAAAATATACTTAAAGTCCAAAGATTTACAGTGGGCCGATTTCTATGCACTCAAGTTTATTTTGCCTACATAATTCCATTAAAACTTAAACATTCCGGGGTAGCTATTCTGGGTGTTGAACGATGTGACCATCCACATCACACGCTCTGACCAATAGCAAACTCTGAGCGGTGGCGTGTTGTGTAAAATGACTTGTCTTGGCCAATGGCATAGTCGCTCGCTCTTCAGAATTAGTGAACTTTACGCGTTTTAAGTGAAATCTGTTCTCCTGCCTCGTACCGGCTGAACATTTCACGGTCGGATCGTACGAGAAGCTTGCGCAATGGAGGTCTTTTTGCATAGCACGTGACGGCTCGGAGCTAATTTAAAGCTTGTCATTTGTCAAAGCATGTGATGGAAACTATCACATCGTTCAAGACCCAGAATACCTACCCTGCCTGGGCAACTTGGCCAGGTCATAAGAGGTTTAAGTTTCCAAGTTATTTGTTCGTTCAATCTATGACCAAAAGACAAATGCAAGAACGTTGGACTGCTGAGAGTTATTCTAACTGGACATGACTGCATGAGGTAGCACATGAAACGTGTAGGATCCAGATTCCCAGCTTGTGGAGAGTATAGGCCCTCGATACATTTGACAATTGTTTAAAACAATTAAATTAATTAAACTTTTAAAACAACAAACAATTAAAACAAACCCTCAATATATTTGACAATTGTTTAAAACAATTGTCAAATGTATCGAGGGCATCTAGTGGAGAGGAACAAGGGGATGGGAGGCCTCCGCAAGGATGGGACCACAAGCAGTCGGGGCACCAACCCTGACAGGGGAAGAGCTACACTTTCTCAGGTTGAAAAGACGCTGTTTCGTTGATGTTATTTTGATGCAAGCTATTTCGTTAAAGCTATTTTAAGGCAAGTTTGACGCGACTTTTTCTAAATGGGCGGTTACCACACACTTATTAATTTTGTTTCTCTTTTATTGCTAATTTTAATAAGGATAAAATACAAGATTGATATTATAGCTTAGATTAGGTATATTTATAGTGAATTCTACAAGACTTTTAACATCTTTATCCTGCAATATTTCATGCAAATCGCACAAAATGTCATCTCCTATTTTATGCAGCTCTACCCATAAGACTAATCTTTTTGGTGACAATGTTCTGATCCGCTTAATGGAAAACAAGGAGGTAAAGCAAAAGGTAAAATTAGAAGAGACTTCGCATTAGACAGTGAAATATATCTTTGTTGCTGTGGGTACACGTATAACGTCGAACGTATAAAAAAAGTATTTTATTATTGTTTGTTTTAGTTATCTGTTTATGCACTCCTGTGTTTACGACAAATTTTAAGAAGTTGAAGTTTTTGATTGAGAGTTCATAAATACCTAACTTGTTTTTATTACTTATTCTTAATCAATCACATTTAATTTGATTTTAATTGCTTTACATTGTTAATTGTTAGGACCTGTTTCACTGGATCCAACAATTAATCAAACTTTTTGACTGGAAGTTGTTTTATGGTATTTGGAAAATTATTATATTCATTAACTCCTTGACATAACATAGATTTTGTTCAAAAAATGTATGTATAGCGAAATCAAAAAGTAGTGTTAATTTAGACATTAATTGAAAGGCGACCTTACATTTTAGACCGATTGTACTTCAACTGCAGTAATCTCTTACATAATTCCTTCCTGCGGTATGTTCTTCGCATGCAGATCAGCTTTATTTTGAACTCAGAATCAATCTTCAGTTCAAGGCTAGAGTGCGTGGGCATTCCACCTTGGCATTCTCTTTGACTTTGTCTGATAGTCTGTGTTCGGCGCCGCACCGCGCTTAGTCCTGCTGGCTTCATTTATTTTAAAAAATTGTAAAAAACAATTTGAAAAAAATATCACACAGCATAAAGTCAAACAAATAGGATTATAGTAAAGATAGTTCGGGGACACGTAATTAAGATTTATCCCAAGAAATTTTTTGATAAAACTGAATTCAAATTTGTCAGACTCTCACGAAGGTATTATCGAATTTGGGTATTGCTTGTCGTCAATGACGATTAAATGCTTACTGACTCATTTAATTAAATGTACAGGAAATATTGACGATTGTGCTGGACCGGGCGAACCGTGACCTGCTTTTAATCTTGAGTCTCTCATTCTCCCAATTTTTAGTATTGGTTTTTATTAGATTTAAAAATGTGTTTCATTATTTTCGTAAGCTTTTGCAGAATAAAATTGATGTTTTCTTTTTTTTAACTAGTTTCTAGTTACTTATTGCATTGCATAAAGTAAAAGAATCTGAGAAAAATGCAGATTTCCTTATGAGAGGTATTTGTGACGATCCCTTGTGAGAAAATGCTGATAAATTATGACATTTACTTACGCATTCGTTTACTTTCATTTCGGTACCATTTAGGTATACCTATACCTGCCTAACTACTTTTTAGGCAATGCAATAATGTGCTAGAAATCTAGTTTCAGACAAGATTAATTAAATTAAATATAAGTAATTGAGTTGCAGTAAAAAACAACAAATTGCGTTGTTGGCATTTTTTCACAATGAGACCACATTTTATTATAAATCTGTAGGTATGTACAATAGTTGTGTTCAAACTAAACATTTTACTGGTTATAAAACCATCTAAAAAAATCCAATTACTAAAAGTTTGCTTTGTAAAGGGGCCTACAGACACGCGAACTTTTCTTGTGATTAGTACGCGCGTACTAATCTCTGCGTACATGTACGATTGGTAGAAATACAATATTATCAATGCGTTTTGTCCAGACACCGAAAGATTTGCGCGCGAGGAAAAATTCAAGCGGCGACTGAATACATCTTGGAAAGATATTTTAGTAGGATATTGTCTAAACACAAACACCAGTATTTACTAAAGGGTGCTAAGTGCTAAGTCCTACAATCCTAGGTATACTACATTTTGGTTGAAGGTTTAACTAATTTTTCCCGTAATTGCAATAGTTTTTAATATTTATATAAATTGTTCATAAATACCTTGCGATATGGGTCATCTTTTTTTGTTGTTACAAAGACATTATTTCCACAAAAAGGTTATAAATAAATAAAAATAATCAAATATTTTGGTTTAACAATGGTAGCCATATTTAAACCTGCAAATGTCACTAGGAAATGTCGAACAAAAACGGTGTAAGTCAGTGTCAGCTGTCCGCTATATTTTACATGTTAATTTTTTAGACAAGTTAGCGACGATTAAACCGATGGTCGATTGTTTTAGTGAATGAGTCATTGCAAAGGGATTCTAATATATCTTGTGCTTTTTACAGTATTTAAATATAAAAAATATAAAAAATATATACGTATTTAATACGGTAATGCATCTACAGATATAGTTTCAGGTGATTTATGTATTATTTAGCTTTGAATATTTTTGTATGTAAGTTTTTCTGTCAATCATGGATTATTTCTATTAACAAAAAAGTTTCAAGGGCAAGACCTCAGAGGTAAAGGTAGCTACGGGGACGCGTTTCTGCCTCATTAGGCTTCATTCAGCCCGAGCATAACCATAAAATGAAAGGAGATGAAAATGATGATGTGGGTAACTGAAAAAGAAATATGAAATATGGTGTTTACTGAGGAGAGACCAACTGTCAATTTGCAGCTTCGGTCAGGGTTGCCTCGGTTTTGAGGCTAATTTTGACGTCGCGACGGAGACAGATATAATCTGCTCCCAGAAAACAGCCTGAGCCCTGGATTTATTTAAATTTGAAGGAAGTTCACGAGGTATAAAGTTTTAACAAAAAAGTTTCACGGGCAAGACCTCAGAGGTAAAGGTAGCTACGGGGACGCGTTTCTGCCTCATTAGGCTTCATTCAGCCCGAGCATAACCATAAAATGAAAGGAGATGAAAATGATGATGTGGGTAACTGAAAAAGAAATATGAAATATGGTGTTTACTGAGGAGAGACCAACTGTCAATTTGCAGCTTCGGTCAGGGTTGCCTCGGTTTTGAGGCTAATTTTGACGTCGCGACGGAGACAGATATAATCTGCTCCCAGAAAACAGCCTGAGCCCTGGATTTATTTAAATTTGAAGGAAGTTCACGAGGTATAAAGTCTTAACAAAAAAGTTTCACGGGCAAGACCTCAGAGGTAAAGGTAGCTACGGGGACGCGTTTCTGCCTCATTAGGCTTCATTCAGCCCGAGCATAACCATAAAATGAAAGGAGATGAAAATGATGATGTGGGTAACTGAAAAAGAAATATGAAATATGGTGTTTACTGAGGAGAGACCAACTGTCAATTTGCAGCTTCGGTCAGGGTTGCCTCGGTTTTGAGGCTAATTTTGACGTCGCGACGGAGACAGATATAATCTGCTCCCAGAAAACAGCCTGAGCTCTGGATTTATTTAAATTTGAAATGAACCTCTGAGGTCTTGCCCGTGAAACTTTTTTGTTAAGACTTTATACCTCGTGAACTTCCTTCAAATTATTTCTATTGTTTTTCGAACTTTAAACCACCCCTCAGGGGTGGTACTACAATTTGAGACTATTTTAAATGAGAATCCTATGACTGCACGGACTAAGTTTCCAAAAAATGACATTTGGTTATAAAATTTGTATGTGGTTTTTCTTTATTTCTAAAGTTAATTTGAATTTATATGAGATGAAACTCACTGAGAAGTGCTTACTATCATATTGCACATTAGGGTGAACCAAATCTTTGTAGTTATTTGATCTGCGAGTATTAAAAAAATACACTTAAACCGGTCGGTATCAAGTCTATAGACTTGATACTTAAACCCGGTCTACAATGCTAAGTCTTAAGGTACTGGTGAAAGAGATTAGTCTGCGCAAACTTGTACGCGCGTACTAGTCTAGAATTTTTCGCGTGTCTGTAAGCCCCTTAACACGATGTACGCGTACAAATCTCTCGCTGTCTATTCAAAAACGCATAGATAATCAGTGCGGTTCGTGTTTCTACTTAAAAGGTTTAATTTCTTATAATATTGTTACAAATTTAAGTTATTTAAATTTTATAATTGGAATTTATTTAGGTTTAGTGTAGTATTAGGTCGATTTATCTTAAGGTTGTATTCTTAGTCTAGGTTTTAGTTGCGTTGTCTGTGGCTTGCGGTCGCGGTAGTGCGGGAACTTTCCGGACGTCGAAGGCTGCCGGAAAGTTCGAGAGAGATGGACGATCCTATATATAGAGCCGGGGTCGCGCACCAGGCAGTCAGTCACAGATAACGTGCTGTAGGGTCGTGAGATTAACACGAAGTTAATAGACCGATTATAGTAGTGAATTATTAGCAAGTTATTACTAAGTTTAAGTGCGTGTTTTTGTACATAATTTGTCGAAATAAATTGACGTATCGTTTTCAACAATTGCGAGTTTTAATTTGTCGTTGTGAACCCGTAACAATTGGTGTCAGAAGTGAGATTAAAAAAAATAAATAGTGCAAAGACTATCCTTACACAGTACCACCGGCTAGGACAATTAAAAAGAAGAACTGTAAGTGATTTTGCCAGAATATTCGGAACTGAATAGTGCAAAGACTACCCTTACATATTACCACCGGATAGGACAATTGGACAGAAAAACAGTAAGTGATTTTTCCAGAATATTCGAAGAAGTTCGATATTGTTTTATTCAAAAACTAAAAGAGATATTTAAGAACCGACTTCGACATTAACTTTACAGTCTAAAAATTGATAATTAGAGAGATTTTCTAGAATATTCTATAACATTCTACGACGTTCTATTCAAAAACTAGAAGAGATATACAAATACCGACTTCGACATTAGATTAGTAATTTTAAAAGTAAGAATTAGAAAGAATTTCTAGAACATTCCATCACTTTCTACGACGCTCTATTCGAAAACCAGAAGAAATATCCAAAAAGAGACTTCGACATTAGCTTAGTAATTTCAAAAGTAAGAACTAAAAAGAATTTCTAGAAGATTCCATAACATTCTACGACGTTCTATTCAAAAACTAGAAGAGATATACAAATACCGATTTCGACATTAGTTTAGTTATTTCAAAAGTAAGAATTAGAAATAATTTCTAGAAGATTCCATAACATTCTACGACGTTCTATTCAAAAACTAGAAGAGATATACAAATACCGACTTCGACAGTAGCTTAGTTATTTTAAAAGTAAGAATTAGAAATTATTTCTAGAATATTCCATAACATTCTACGACGGTATATTCGAGAACCAAAAGAGATAATCAAAAAGTGACTTCTACAATTTGCCTAGTAGCAGAAAGAGTAGCATTTACCAGTATATTCCAGAACATTCCATTAGGTTCTATTTAAGAATTGGAAGAGATATTGAAAAACCGACTTCGACATTCGCTTTATAGCCCTAAAATAGATGTTTTAAGTGATTTATCAGGAAGTTGATGCTTACTAGACAAGGATCGGCAAAGATGGAAGATCTAACTAAAATGATACAGGCTTTAGCAGCTCAAATGGCTCAAAATCAGAACGATATAAGACAGACCATGGAACAAAACCAGAATGACATGAGACAGACATTAGATAGCATGCAAGAAAACTTCGATCAGATAAAGAGCAACTCCGAACAGCTGAGAGAAGAGTTCAAGACTGCAACCGAAGATCTTAAGGAAGAAATAACCCAAAGAATGCATAGTGTAGAACAAAAGGTACAAAATAATTTGCAGAATGTAGAAGAAACGGTACAAAATGTTAAAGAGAAGGTACAAAATGTTGAAGAAAAGGTACAATATGTTGAAGAAAAAGTGGAGAACAAACTACAGAATGTAAGGGAAGAAGTTTTTCAAACCATGGAAGAAAAATTCCAGGACGTGTCGAAACAGCTTATACAGCTTCAGAAAGAACACAACAAAATAAAAGCTCAGGGATGTGTCGTGAATTCCAACCAGAACATTAAGCCTCCAAATTTTGACGGTACGTCCTCCTGGTCCACCTACAAACAACAATTTGAAGCTGCCGCCGCTGCAAATGGTTGGGACGAGGACGAAAAAGCTAGGGCGTTGTTAGTAGCTCTACGGGAACCTGCACTCGGACTTTTACGGTCCATTCCAGTCGAACTAAAACAGAATTATAACGCTTTAGTGGCAGCGTTAGAAAGAAGGTATAGAGACGAACACTTGCGAAATTTACATTGGTCAGAATTAAATATTCGTCAACAAAGACCAGGAGAATCATTGCAAGAGTATGAAGCAGATACCAGGAGGCTGATGTACTTGGCCTACCCAGAAATGCCAGAAAATTACAGAGATCCCTTCACGGTAGATCGCTTTATTAACGGCTTGCGAGACACGGACTTAGCAAAATTACTTCGTCGGGAACGCTTCCATAACAGCAGTGAAGTGTTGATTCGAGCCCTTGAAATTGAATCATCAAATAATATGTCCAGGCCAAAAGTAAGAGCTGTTTCAATTCAGGAGGGAGAAGAAATGAGCACTAGAGATGAGGTCAACTTAAAAACGCTAAACCAACTGTTTCAATCACTGATGGAGAAGATTGATTCTTTGAAAGAAAGTAGACGATCCCCTCCAAATGTAAAGTGTTTCAGATGCGGACGTACAGGGCATATTCAACGCGATTGTCGTGTCCAAATGAGGTCTCGCTCACCATTTAGTGGGACAGAATACCGAAGAAGAGATCAGGAAAAACTAAAACTAGTCAACGCAGAGGGGCGGGTGTTGGCTAATGGGAATAGAGCCCCCAAAATTTACTCTATTAAGAGCCTAAAACATACTGCTGACAGTCTTAACATCGACGGACTCATTAATGGGAGAAAAGTTAATATAACAGTAGACACTGGTGCTGCCATATCATTGCTTATGTTCAAAATTGCAACGAGATATAAAATTCGACCAATAGAAAAGAAAATAACACTTAAGACTGTGACTGGAGAATCCGCCAACGTGTTGAAGCAGACAGATATAGACCTACAGCTGGGAAGATTGAAGATTCGCCACACTGTATTGGTTGCAGAAATAGAAGACGAATTTATTTTGGGAATGGACTTGATAAGTAAACATGGATTTGCGTTTGATAATAAACTTAATACCCTAAGATTTGGGAATGAAGAGTTCATTTTGTCAAATAGTCACTTCAATACAGAACCAATAAAGGTCGTGGCAGTATGCACAACAAGACTAGTCGGTAACAGTGAGACCATAATTTTTGGGAGGCTGGAAAGTAAAACATCAAGCTGCGTCGGACTCATAAGCCAACAAAACACACCCAACACCTACCTCGTTGCAAAATCACTGGTTAAAACCGATAAAGACATCCCGATTAGAGTCGCCAATATTTTCCCAAATAGTCTCAAAATTAATAAGGGGGAGGTGGTAGCATTATTTGAACCAGTACAGAAAGTAACAAGATGTGAAGAGCCAACTTCCGAGGATACAAGCAAGTTACCAATGGAGGTACTTCAGCAATTTGAGTCAACTTGGCAACATCTCACTCCAGAAGAATTTAGTAAAGCGAGCGAGTTTATAGAAGAACAAAGTAATATCTTCGAAACTAGGAGTAGTTCGGGACGCACAAACACTATTCAACATGCTATCAACACTGGCGATGCCCAACCGATAAGACAACCCCCAAGAAGACTACCAATGGCCAAGCAAGAAGAAGTTCACAATCTCATTAATAAAATGCTCAGCGACAGTGTTATTGAAGAGTCATCAAGTCCTTGGTCATCTCCTGTGGTGTTGGTCACTAAAAAGGATGGAAGTACTAGATTTTGTGTCGACTACAGGAAACTTAACGATGTGACCAAGAAAGATAGTTACCCACTGCCAAGAATAGACGACACATTAACAACGTTGGCAGGATCATATTGGTTTTCTACTCTTGAGCTGAAAAGTGGGTATTGGCAAGTAGGAATCTTTGAAAGAGATAAAGAGAAGACTGCATTCTCTGCTGGAAGTGGACTTTATCAGTTTAATGTGAAGCCATTTGGCCTGTGCAATGCCCCAGCTACATTTGAAAGACTAATGGAAGTCGTTCTACGAGGCCTTACTTGGAAAACCTGCCTAGTCTATTTGGATGATGTCATAGTAATGGGGAAATCATTTCAAGAACATCTAGATAATTTACGAGAAGTATTCTCAAGAATCAGGAACGCAAATCTTAAATTAAACTCAAAGAAATGTTTTCTGTTCCAAGAAAAAGTTGAGTTCCTGGATCACGTCGTTTCCCGAGAAGGCATCCATACCGACGAGAAGAAGCTACAAACAATAAAAGAATGGCCTCAACCTCGTGACAAACATGAATAGAGAAGCTTTTTGGGTCTGTGTACATACTACAGACGATTTGTAGAAGGATTCGCCAAAATAGCGTCTCCGTTACATAGACTTACAGAAGATAAAGCTTCTTACAAATGGAATACCGAATGTGACCAGGCATTTAGAAGACTAAGGAGCATTATGTTCTAGTCCGATTCTTGCATATCCCATTCCAAAAGGAAAATTCATATTAGATACTGATGCGAGCAACGATGGCATAGGAGCAGTACTCTCCCAAGTACAAGATGGAGAAGAACGGGTCATCGAATTTTTCAGCAAGAAGCTATCCAAACCAGAGAGAAATTATTGTGTTACTAGAAAGGAGCTCCTAGCCATAGTTAAATCCGTAGATCACTTTCACAAATATCTCTACGGACAAGAGTTTCTGATTAGAACGGATCATGCTGCGTTACAGTGGCTCATGAAAATGAAACAACCTGAGGGGCAAGTCGCGAGATGGATAGAAAAGCTACAACAATACCATTATCAAATTAAGCACCGAGCAGGAAGGGTGCATAATAATGCAGATGCATTGTCCAGAAGACCTTGCCCCGAGGATTGTAAACATTGCAGGAAAATTGACCAGAAAGAAGGAATTACCTACGTGCGCCAGATAAAGTTAGAACCAGATGAAGAATGGATGTCGGCTTCGATTAGAACCACACAACTTAACGACAAAGATGTAGGACCTATCTTGCGATTGAAAGAAGAGAACAAGCCACGACCATCATGGCAAGATATCGCAAACCAAGGGGTGATATTCAAATCACTGTGGGCACAATGGGATTCACTGATAGTAGAAGAAAACATCCTTAAACGTGCCTGGGAAAGTGCCGATGGCCTTACTGTGATTAATCAAGTAGTGGTTCCTAGGAGCATGGTAGACAATATAATGGCCGAATGCCATGGTGGAAAATCAGGCGCGCACCTAGGCATAAATAAAACCATGGACAAAATTGGAAACCGATTTTATTGGGTCAATTACTTTCAAGATGTGAAAAACTGGTGCCGCCGATGTTCGACTTGTGCAGCCAGCCAAGGTCCCAAAACAAGGTCCAGAGGTCAAATGAAACAATATAACGTAGGTCTGCCATTCGAACGCATTGCTATTGATGTGGCCGGACCATTTCCAGAAACTAAAAAGGGCAACAAATACATCCTTGTTGTCATGGATTATTTTAGCAAATGGCCAGAAGTTTTTGCTTTGCCTAACCAAGAGGCCGCTACAGTTGCAGAAGTTCTGGTAAATGATGTTTTCAGCCGATTTGGCATTCCTTTGGAACTACATTCAGATCAAGGAAGAAACTTTGAATCAAAGCTCTTCCAGAATCTCTGTGACCTTTTAGGAATACATAAAACACGGACTACTGCTTTGCATCCGCAGTCAGATGGCATGGTTGAAAGATTTAATAAAACAATAGAGGAACATCTTTGCAAAGTTGTTGATGAGCACCAAACAGATTGGGACCAATATATTCCATTGTTTTTGATGGCCTATAGAACTGCCATTCACAATACGACAGGAGCTACTCCATCTAGTATCCTGTTTGGTAGAGAACTGCGTTTACCATGTGATATCATGTTTGGTTCACCTGAAGAAGCACACTTAGAGGTTAATGACTATGTCGAACGTTTAAGGCAAAAGCTGCACGATATCCATGAAGTGGTTAGAGAGCGAATAGAAATAGCCAGTGACCGCATGAAAGCGAGATATGACCTGAAAGCAAACTCTTCAGGGTTCAAAGAGAATGATCAAGTCTGGCTATACAATCCTCAACGCAAGAAAGGAAGATCACCTAAGTTGACACCACCATGGGAAGGGCCTTATAAAGTTGTTAAGAGAATTAATGATGTAGTCTACCGAATCCAGAGAAGCCCGAAGTCCAAGATGAAAGTTGTTCATCTAGACAGACTAAAACCTTACCTGGGAAATGTTGATCGAGAGGATCAAACCTGAAGAGGAGGATAGTGTTACAAATTTAAGTTATTTAAATTTTATAATTGGAATTTATTTAGGTTTAGTGTACTATTAGGTCGATTTATCTTAAGGTTGTATTCTTAGTCTAGGTTTTAGTTGCGTTGTCTGTGGCTTGCGGTCGCGGTAGTGTGGGAACTTTCCGGACGTCGAAGGCTGCCGGAAAGTTCGAGAGAGATGGACGATCCTATATATAGGGCCGGGGTCGCGCACCAGGCAGTCAGTCACAGATAACGTGCTGTAGGGTCGTGAGATTAACACGAAGTTAATAGACCGAGTATAGTAGTGAATTATTAGCAAGTTATTACTAAGTTTAAGTGCGTGTTTTTGTACATAATTTGTCGAAATAAATTGACGTATCGTTTTCAACAATTGCGAGTTTTAATTTGTCGTTGTGAACCCGTAACAATATCTTCGTCTGTGTAGGCAATTCCACCAAACATAGGTGTACGCAGAGATTAATTTCGCGTGTCTGTAGGACCCTTAGGTGCTTTGTATTGCGCGTGCATTATGATTTTTCGGACTGTTTTGTCCCTGATTTATAAGTTGCCGTTCACGGTTCTTAGTTCGCAGACGGCATTTTAGCATTTATAGGATGCGGTCTTCTGTTCGAAACCGTTCGTCCGAATAACCTAAAAAAAATCTTTTGTTTTTTAAAATGGAGCCTCTATCCTTATACAACCTCAACCTAACTTGACCGAACGGCGAAGTATAAATCAGGAGTTATAACCAGTACAATGGTGAGTTGGAATACAACAATGTCCCACAGAAGCTTCATATTATTTAAAAATATTTATAAGTTTTTTTTTCAAAATAATAATACGTTTTCGTTTTATACCTAAAGCTTCTGGAGCACTTCGGATTAAGGGATCATTTTTAAAATACGTAACGCCCAAAGTAGGTGAAAGGGGGTTCAGCGTTGCGTTACACTACAAAGTTTTTAATTTGTGTTTTTTTGAAAATGCGTTACGAAGAGGGACCAAACTCCTGAATTTTTGCGTTACGTAGTTTATAAACGTTCCCCGAGCGAGTAGTACCTCATTAATCTGAATTTTGTACCATAGAGTGATCTGAAATCAGAAACATTCCGGTTTTGTCCAATAAAACGAACGATTTGGGGTTAAACCCATCAAAAGAAATTGTTGATGTTGGGCGATATTTCATATCAGAGCAATAGATTAATTACAACGAAAAAAACCTTTCTGTGGGGGAGAGCAGAGTGATCGACAGTGATCCATTTTAAAAACATAATAGTTAAAATCCCTTTTTAAATTTATCTCCAAATCCTCCACAACCTACTGTGATTCGGTCACATAACAATGTGATCAACTCTTTTTTAGATAATTTTTTGTCCTAATCACGAATATCGGTTTAAAAATTTACATATATTCATCAATGATAAAATATTTAGTTTATTCACCAAAGATTATAAGCTCCAAAGAATTCTGGTTAAGCACTGATAACAGAATTTTACCGTTTTGTACATAATTTTATAATCGCATAAAGTTAAACAAGAACCTTAAGCAGTTTGACAATATTATTTTAATTTATACCTTATGTTGCAGTTCATTAACCCATTTTGTTACACAATTTAATAATTAAACTTGACTTAAAAATGGCAATAGCCTTGAAAAGAAAAGAAACTACTTAACGAAAAAGTTTTACGGGCAAGTCCTCAGAGGCAACGGTAGCTCAAGGACGCGTTTCGGCCTTATTCAGCCCGAGCATAACCATAAAATGGAAGAAGATGAAATGATGATGTGGGTGTCTAAAAAAGAAATATGATGATTACTGAGGAGAGACCAACTGTCTTGCAGCTTCGGTCAGGGTTGCCTCGGTTTTGAGGCTAATTTTGACTTTGCGACGGAAACAGATATACAGTGAAACCTCCTATAAGCGGACACTCACAAGTTCGTCGATTTGGTCCGCTTATTGGAGGTGTCCGCATATGAGTGCGAAATTTTAATATATATTTATTAACAATTTCTCAGATATTAGTTTTTTCAGCGATCTTTGGTGCTGATAGAGGTTCCTTCTCCGAAACGGTAACCATTTTTTCACGAAAACTAAGAAGTTTTTTACTAGGCGCCATTTCAAAGAGATCTATTACTAGTTTAAATACAACAGTCTCACCGAACAAAATATGTTGTAATTATAACAGAAGTATTTAGTCTCTGCATTAAAACAGAAAGAGGTAATTCTCCGGCTGCAGAGTGCGTTGTTGCCAACAAACTATATAATATTTATGCCCCCGTTGTCTGATGTTCACGTCCGGTTAAGAGAGGTTTCAGAATTATTTAACCAAAAAAAAAATTGTCCGCGTTCCGTTACTAGAGTGTCCGGTTATAGGAGTGAATTTTACATGTAAGGAAATATTGAAAAGCTTGGTTTCAACAAATTTGTCCGCCTAAAGGGAGTGTCCGCTTAATAGAGGTGTCCGCAAGGAGAGGTTTCACTGTAATCTGTTCCCAGTAAAACATCCTGAGCTCTGGATTTTTTTAAAATTTGAAAACTGACCGAATTAGCAAATTAACAGTTGGTCTCTCTTCAGTAAACACCATTTTTCATATTTCTTTTTCAGACACCCACATCATCATTTTATCTCCTTCCATTTTATGTGTATGTACGGGCTGAATGAGGCTTAATGAGGCCGAAACGCGTCCCCGAGCTACCTTTACCTGTGAGGACTTGCCCGTGAAACGTTTTCGTTAAGACATTTACCTTGTGAACTTCTTTCAAATTTTAAAGCACTAAAAAGCACGAACAATGCATTAAATAACTTTTAACCCTGCTACAGACTTCTTTTTCTAGTAAGCGCAATTTTTCTCTTTAACTAATTAACCACTGAAGAAAATGTGATATTCTCTCTAAAATTAGGGACTTTGTAAAGGTATACAGTGAAACCACGGTTATATATATATATATATATGTTAGGTGATCCGTGGTGAAACCTCTCCTTGCGGACACCTCTATTAGGCGGACACTCCCTTTTAGGGTTGCCAACTCCCACTGGAGCCAAAGGAGGACATTTTTATATGATCTCACAATTAAAACAAAAATTCTAGTGCACGTTCCTTAAAATAAAGCTCTATACGTATAAACATAATATAAAAATTTACTAGGTAGGTACGTATATTGGTATGTATTTTTTAAATAAAAAAAAAATCTTTTTCAAAACACATTTTTGAAATAACAGGTACATATATACGAAACATCAACACAAACACCAAACAAATTTTCTTGTTAAATTTACTAATAATACTAATATAAGGTAAACCGACCAGTCTTTAACACAATAGGGACCTATTGCAATAGTGCCAGGCACAAATTGTGCCGGGCACTTTGTTGACACTTTCGCATTATAAGAACAGCTGTCTTCTTTCAAAATTAGGCCATTGTGTATTATAAGAGCCGAAATTAATAGTGACTCCACTATTAAAGTACTTTTTAAGTACTGGCTTTCACTGCTGCCCATAACGGCAAAGTACTTAGTAGAAAGTACTTAATTCGTATTGATTTGGAACAACGGCCTGCATTAGGCCAGCATGTATATATTTTAGTACAAAAAACACTGCACTTTTAAAGTAATGCATTTTTTTTTAACTTCTTTGTACACAAAAGCATGTACTTTTCAAGCAATGTATTTTCTTCGTATTTTTAGTAAATACAAAAAAATTGAATTTTTATAAATTTTTTAAAAAACCTGTACTTTTAAAGCATTGTATTTTATTAAATTTTTTATTAGTACAAAGAAACTACTTTTATTGTAAATATTGTAAGGGCATTACGTCACTCACATTATATTATTATATTATATATATTTCCTTTTCATATCAGATGAGGATATTTCCAAAGATCATGGAACATTCCACATCAATTAAAAATACATAAGATCATTCACATTCTTAAGCTTGACATTCCTTAGTGTACCAGTAAAATGTTGACCAGTGTTTACCATCTAGTGGCAAGAACGGCAAACATCAACTTTTTTTGTAAATATTTTATTTTCACAGTAAAATATTTAATATTTTTGTACTAAAATAAAGTGCTTTAAAAGCAACAGTTTAAAAATACTTTTAAAATGTTTTTTTACTGTTATATTAATTTTGCAGTAAAACTTTTAAACTTTTAATAATAAATTAAATTAAATGTACTTTAAGAGTACCTTCTTCAAAATGTTATTAAAATGTTTTTTTTTAGTATTTTATTTTCACAATAAAATGTTTAATTGTTTTGTACTAAAATAAAGGGCTTTAAAAGCAACTGCGTAGATATACTTTTAAAGTGTTTTTTTGCCCTGGCACTTGTCATTCTTTAAAAATAAAGTATAACTTTTCGTTGTATTAAAAATAAAGTACTAAAATGTTGCGTTTTTTGTACTTTTAAACAATATGCAAATTAGACAATACAAAAATAATAAAAATTGCCGATGCCAGCAGTTGCCAGCAGTCAAAGTACAATATTAGTAAAGTACCAGCAGGTCAATGTATGCTGGGAAACGACTTGATTTCTAAATTCGACTTTGGTATGTCAATTTTGAAAGATCAACTGTCAGTTTTTAATGCGAAACTTTCAATATAGTGCCCGGCACAATTTGTGCCTGGTTTTTATTGCAATAGGTCCTTATTAAGAGAAGAGCATTTTATTCAGTAAAACAAAAATATAAAGTGATAATTGAGCTTCAAACCGGTTTTATTTGCACTAAAAGATCTATTAGGGTTGGCACGCACGAGACGTTTTTAAACCGCGCGATTGTTTAAACGGGGCGAAATTTGATTAAAACCGCTGCAGAAAAATAATTGCTGGTCCGCTCAGGTACATCTAAAATAGCGCGTTCTATCAAACTGGTGGCAACACCGCAGCGGCTTTTTATCACGTTATTTTTGATTTAAGTACATAATTTTGATAAAGGAGGACAAATGACGTCCTCCACAGGGTCTGTGGAGGACGGAGGACATTTTGCCTCAAAGGAGGACTGTCCTCCTGGCTGGAGGGCGGTTGGCAACCCTACTCCCTTTAGGCGAACAAATTTGTTGGAACCAAGCTTTTACCTATTTCTTTACCTGTAAAATTCACTCCTATGATGAACCGAACCGAACACTCTAATTTTCACTATTTTACCTGAAAATGTTTTAAAAATCGGTTCAACGGCTTAGGAGCTATCGTATTACGGACAGAAATAATATACACACACACATACACACAGACAGATAGACATCACGAATATATTGCTAAGATAGGTCAAAATAGACACAAATAACAAATTTTCGGCGTTATCCTAAAAAAAAATTGTCGAAAATAATACCTTCTCTAGCCATTGCTACGCGGGCTAGGAAGGTAAAAAAATAATATTCATTTACGTGCTAATGATGGTGGCGGAAAAAATAAAGAAAAATCATTTTTCTGATATATTTTCGATGGTATGATGTGGACCATAAAAACGGTGATCATATCACGAAGACCTAGAATTATGATTTGAATTTAAAAAATGGTTTTGACTTAATCGATGATCCAATTAAAAAACCAGTAGGCTTAACACTAAACTAAAAGCCAGATTTTATCTGATTTTATGAAAAATTATTCTCAACGTAACACTACCTACATCCTTGAATATCTTATAAGACAAGTCGGATCATTTAAGAGGATGCATAAAAAATTGTAAAGCTTTCGCCTGATTCGAATGGGTATCATCTTTTATGACTGTCACAACTACAAAGGTCTGTTGTAATAACAATAGTCCAAGAGGTAACGACATGATAGCGAAGCTTTTTTTGGGATATTAAAAAAAATATAGTTTAGGCCTACTTGCACGGTTTTTATCGTAAAAAACAGCCCAGAGGGTGTTTATTTACTTAAAAAATCACAAGTGCGTAAGATAAAGTATATGAAGGTATATGATCTAAGTGTGAAAGGCAGAGAAAGCAAACGACGTGCTCCCAATCAAAAGTCGGCTAGCCAAGGCATAGGGGACTGGCTATCCTCTTCATGGACGTTTGAGTTGCATACCTTATCTCTCGCACTCGACTGAATTGAAAGAATTGCAGCGGGACACGGATTATATCAAGCAGAGTATAGAACCTGTGTCAAATTCCATTGAAATCAGTTAGGTACCTTCTGACATTAACTGTAACAAAAAAACAGAGTTCTTTTAGACAGGATGTTTTTTTTTAAGTTACAAAAGCTTTTTTGGGTATTATTTTATGTACATCTTGAGACCCTTGAACATGTCAGTTTTGTTTGTAAGGGGCACACTTTTTGACCAGCTTGAAATTTTTGTAGCATGCACCCGTAAGCTAAAGTCTTTTTTTTTATATGTAAATAAGATCAAGTAATACCTTGTTTTAAAGGTCTCTAAAATCTAAAAATTTGTTTTTAAGATATTTGTGTTTACATTTACCATGAAGCAATCAACAAAATCTTTTTAAATTTTAAAAAATAATAAAAAAATTCCCGAATATCCTTATATCCATAGTGAATTGGTAGATTTTCGAGGTTTTGACAAGGTTTTAAAGACATTTTGCACAAAGATGATCGATGGAACAAATATATTGTAAACTGGAGACCTTGTGAAAATAAAATTCAGGTTGAGCTCTGAGTTTATATGTTCTTTATTTTTGTTTGGAGTTTCTTCGTGGTTTCTCGTGATGGTTGTTCCCTTTTTCTTTGGTATAATTCTGTCTAGGTGCTGCGATCAATGTAAATATCTGCCAAAACTCCTGAATTACTCAGTGAATACACAATCCAACATCTGTTCCTGATCTGTTTTGTTTTTTACGAAAATAAATTGTCTGTTCCAGTTAGTTTTATACGGTTGGGGTATTAAGCGAAGGTTAAATGAATCCATGTTTTATTAGGTCATTGCTGAGAAAAAAAAGGAAGTCTGGATGAGGATTCTTTCATTATTATTATTGAAAAAGTCTGAACAAAGTTAATACTGCGCCTCCTCAAATACGCGCATCTGATGAGGAACGTGTTCTATCGGTCTTTTCTAGCGGAAATAAAAAGATAGATTTTCCATAAGAAATGATGTCATGAGTGTCAAAAGTTAGAGAAATTGCTTGCGTGAACAAAGCTATACTGAAGTAAAATAATAATAAAAATCGTAATTTAAAGAAAATTTTACTAATTTCAGATGTCCCTAATTTTACATAAATATTCCTTTACTCTTCATCCCGTCCATTCTTTACCCATTCGTAGAAAAATTATTGCTTACGTTTTAAAAAACTTTTACTCTCAGATCTTATTAAAATATTTAAATATTAAAGCTTTATTTAGTAATACTTACGACTACTACCGGCAATTTTCTTTTACTAAATTGTAAAAACGTGCCTTTTTTGAACCATTTGTATTTCAAGAATATAAATTTATAAAAAATGGGTCATAAACTAAAAAGTTTTAATGGTGTAGACAGTTTTACAAATGATTTTAAACTAAAAATATTTTTTTCGTTTAAGTATTAATCTCATATTACTGACATCTAGCAGGATTATTTTTTGCCCACGGCGAAAGGAAGGGTAGTGGTTTTCGATTGTCTTTATGTAAGTAAATATGTTTGTGTCACGCTAGAGGCTCAACGGCTGAACCGATTTTGACAAAAAAGGTATCGTTGAATTGTCACTGATTTCGAAGAGGTATAGGCTATAAATTTTTTAAACAGGAATCAACATGGCGGTCTTCAGACGCCATTTTGTCACATGATGTAGGCTTTAAGGTATACAAATTATCTAAATTTCAGGCGATTTTATTGGAATTCCTTTGATTACCCATTGCAAATGTCCTCTAATTTGCTGTAGTTACTTTGTAATCCTCCCTGCTCCCACCCATCTCCCTCTTGTCATTCTCTCCACCCTATTCAAAAACCATACGCTTTCAGATTATTTTTCCAACACCATTTTACTATTCCCCTCCCTCCCGCCTCTCCTTCTCTCATCCCCACCACCCTTATTAGTAATAGTTATAACTTTCACAAATATAAAGCGATTTCAAAAGTTCTTTCTGCACACGCTTGACCACTTTTTTCCAACATCATTTTACTAGTTTCCTCCTCCCTCTCTTCTCCTCACCCTCCTTATTAGTAATAGTTGTAGCTAAACCTTTCACAAATTTAGAGCGATATCAAAAATTCTTTCGGCACACGCTTTAAAAAATTTTTCGACACCAATTTACTAGTTCCCTTCTCCCTCTCTCCCTCCCACCTTCACTCAATGGAAGGTAACACTGTTCGCGTCCGTAGAAAATCTACTCGTACTTTTTGGAAATAAAAAAAAATTAAAAATAAAAAACACCCAACTGCTAAATTTACTTATAAGTGCTAGTTGCAGTTGGGTACAACATTACCCAATAACCTGATTCATGAAAATGCAAAACTGTAGAATTTCGTAAGTGCGCTTTGGGCATCAAAACTAAAAGTTAAAGCATACCTATCAATTTTGTACTCAACTGCGACTCGTACTAGTACTTTGTACTCAACTGCGACTAGTACTTACAAGTAAATTTAGCAGTTGGGTGTTTTTTTTATATATATTTTTTTATATAACGTTTAATTTAAAAAAAACCATGTATAAGAAAATTATTCGATATTTAAAATTTACAATTACTATACTACTCAAAATGAATGATTAGGTATGTAGCAAAAACAAAACAAAAGTCATTTTTTAAACTAAGTTTACTAGATACTTTACCTAGTTTATAATTATTACTGAATTACATAAGCCGATAATATCTAACTACTTAATATAAAGTTAAACAAAAATAAGAGAAAGACCGCAGCTAAATGCCAGCATCAACATTTGTTCAAGTTTTTCTAATAAACATAAACTTCACTCTTACTTAAAATTTAAAAACAGCTGGGTGTAAGAAGAAACTATTGGCCTGATTGTGTCAGATAATAACAAACATACATTTGACTAAAGACATCGCTCTTAAATGCTTTGTAAATTATATCAAGTCCAAATGTTTATCTATCTGATTTGTTATAGACTGCAAGGTTCCTAGAATATTATAGACAATTACATATTAACTAATGAAATATTATTATATTATATTATATTATATTATATTATATTATATTATATTATATTATATTATATTATATTATATTATATTATATTATATTATATTATATTATATTATATTATATTATATTATATTATATTATATTATATTATATTATATTATATTATATTATATTATATTATATTATATTATATTATATTATATTATATTATATTATATTATATTATATTATATTATATTATATTATATTATATTATATTATATTATATTATATTATAATATATTTTATATTATAGCATGTTATATACTAAATTCTACTCAATTCTATTCTATGTGATTTTTTGTAGAAAGAATAATAAAATACGCCAAAAAAATTATTTAGTTAAAGTTTTAGATCTTTAAATAGTTGATATTTTTGGACTTAGATCGGACTGATTTTAAAGTGGCTGAGAAGTGGATTAATTAGGGCCCTGATTGATGAAAACATGCATCGTCAATTTAAATGCTTTAATGCTTATGGCATCGAGTAATTCAAGTAAATCATAGTTAGATCAAATTCCTTCTTATTAAGAGTGATTTTATTTATTATAGAGCTAAGCTGCAGGCAATGACCAATAACTTGATTTAAAAAACTTTATTATTAATATTATCTTGGTTAAAAATGTTAATGTTTTGTTAATAGTAAATTTTATATTTTTTTTAGGTTACTGTATTGAAGTAATATCCCACCTCCCGGATTATTCCAGGTGTGTTAATAACGTTACAAGTGTTCTCACTGTATGTTTTATTATACAAGTGTATGTTATTGAATTAATTTATTGTCAAGTTAGTCAACTAAAAAGATTTTGAATGTCAGATCGAAATAAACTATTTTACCTACAAAAAACTAGATTTTTCATCATACTGGATATTTCCTGCGTCGGTTACACACCACTCGGGTTTGAGCTGGTGTTCCGTCAATCATCTTGTTGACTTCTTCATAATAAGTGTGGGTCAAAGCTAGTCTGGGAGTGGAAACAGACCTTAAAAGCATTTTGGGAGGGGGTCTAACCGAACCGAACCTTACTTTTATTTTTAAAAATTAAATTTTCATCTATATTTTTTTTTAATACTTTTTTTATTACTTTTTATTCTATTACTTTTTTTGCCATTCTAAAATAGTAGTTTACCTAACTAGTGCGTAAAGTGCCTCTTTTCCGCACGCGATTGCAGATGTCCAAACGACGCGATAGCGGAGTTTGGCCAGCAATCAAGTGCGGAAAAGGCACTTTACGCACGAGTTAGGTACACTATTTTTTCTATAAGCGTGAGGAAAAAACTAAAAATGAATCAGAAAATTATTTATATTCAAAACGTTTTTATCAAATCAATTATTATTATTCACATTCTAGCGGCTTCTAGAACTGACTGGGGTAGATCTTCGTCCGAAGAATCCATTGAAAATCTGATTTTTTTGTTTGAAAAATTCAAAAGACGCTTGCATCTGCAAAATTGGCTTTGTTTTGACAGTTTGTTTGTACTTTGTTGCTATGGTGATTTAAGATGCCAAATCTAAAACCACTAGAGTTCATTGTTGTTTGACATTGACAATGACGATATTTATACCGGGGAGGTTTAAAACTTATAATTTGAACCTATTTTACTGAAAACTTTATTTTATCGAAAATATTGAAAATATAGCAGAATTTTAGTCAATTTGAATATTTTTAGGATATTTCGTGTGTTAGGAAAGATACAAATGTATTTTGAACGGTCTAAATGTTATAGAACACCTCAAAATCGTAACAAATTTACTTTTCCGCACTAGTGCGGAAAAAATATTTTTCCGCACTAGTGCGGAAAAGTGGCACTTTCCACACTAAAATGCGTGCGGAAAAGTGGACTTTTCCGCACGCTTATAGAAAAAAGTTATTGCAAAAAATTAAAAATGTGTTTAGTAATCATTGACCCTCTTTTTATTTGATTGTTGAAATAAGTGTAAAATTTTCTTTAATATGACGTATTACATCGAAAAAATTATGTATCAATGAACATTGGTGCATGTTTAATTTAAATGTTAATTATAGCCATAAATCTATAAATTCAAAAATGTTGTTTGACGTTTTTGAAATCGGGCCATGAAAACAAAATTTACAAAAATAATCTCATGAACGTTAAAATAGAAATATACATAAATAAACAAAAATGCAGTATAATGACATGTGCATTTGTAAAAGTACAGTCCCAGTTAAAATAAAACTTAATAAATAATAGTTATTTACCTAACAAGTGCGGAAAGTAATACTTTACGGGACGCGACGGCAGTTGGCTGAACGACGCGGAGCGGATTTCAGTCAAGCCGTCAAGGGTGGTAAAGACACTTTCCGCATGTGTTAGGTACAATAATAAGACCCATCACACTTAACCCTCTAAGTATTTTTTTAAATTCTCAGGTTCTATACCTCAAAATAGCCCTGTATCGATTTCCTTGCTGCGCTCTGTATTTTTATAAAAAATTCAAGCTAATAAAACTCTTTGCTCCAAAACAAAACTAAACCAAAAGTAAGTTTAGAAACACTTCCGCGGATTCATTTCCCCGTGGAAAAAGATGTTAAATTCCTCTTCTAAAATAAATAAGATTTATAATTGAGACAAAAGTGAAACTATTACCCCAAACATAAAATATTTAAAAATAATGACAAAATAGTAGTTTACCTAACTAGTGCGGAAAGTGCCTCTTTTCCGCACGCGATTGCAGATGGCCAAACGACGCGATAGCGGAGTTTGGCCAGCAATCAAGTGCGGAAAAGACACTTTACGCACGAGTTAGGTACACTATTTTTTCTATAAGCGTGAGGAAAAGACTAAAAATTAATCAGAAAATTATTTATATTCAAAACGTTTTAATCAAATCAATTATTATTATTCACATTCTAGCGGCTTCTAGAACTGACTGGGGTAGATCTTCGTCCGAAGAATCCATTGAAAATCTGATTTTTTTGTTTGAAAAATTCAAAAGACGCTTGTATCTGCAAAATTGGCTTTGTTTTGACAGTTTGTTTGTACTTTGTTGCTATGGTGATTTAAGATGCCAAATCTAAAACCACTAGTGTTCATTGTTGTTTGACATTGACAATGACGATATTTATACCGGGGAGGTTTAAAACTTATAATTTGAACCTATTTTACTGAAAACTTTATTTTATCAAAAATATTGAAAATATAGCAGAATTTTAGTCAATTTGAATATTTTTAGGATATTTCGTGTGCTAGGAAAGATACAAATGTATTTTGAACGGTCTAAATGTTATAGAACACCTCAAAATCGTAACAAATGTACTTTTCCGCACTAGTGCGGAAAAATATTTTTCCGCACTAGTGCGGAAAAGTGGCACTTTCCACACTAACATGCGTGCGGAAAAGTGGACTTTTCCGCACGCTTATAGAAAAAGTAATTTTTATGAACTTATGTACCTCGGTAGAAAATCTGCGGATGTTAAACTGGTACCTGGTACCCTTCTGCTTGACTTTAACAGTGTATGTATCCTTGAAATGAGTGAGAGTGAGAATGAGCATCTCTTCACGTCAGGACCAATAGAGACGCGGAAATCAAGATCGCATGCGCAGTTTGACTTTCACCCGATTTTGAGATTCAAGTATTCATACACAGGTCAGTTTTCTGTCTTCGGCCGGGACTCGAACCCGCAATCTCTTTCTCTCTACGCACTTAATGGTGGCTTAATGTAGTGAGCGTTTGCGTACAGAGCAAGAGATTCCGGGTTCGAGACCTAGCTGAAGACAGAAAACTTTTTCTTATTTTTATTTCTTTAATTTCACTGGTTGTTTATAGTTTTAGGCCCTTGCATTATTTGCAATTTGGTATTTAACAGGTCAGTTTTATTGGACGTCTGCCCTACGTTACAACAATGTGGTCTCTTTTAGGTCGAGTATGCTAATGTACAAAACCACCTTGTATACTTTATGTTTCGCCGATGATCAGATAGTAGTGGCTCGGGATTATGACGACCTCTAATATATGACACGAAAACTAATAGAAGAGTATAATAAGTGAGGACTAGAGGTTAATCTCAATAAGACAGAGTATATGTGTATCGGTGGAATGAAACAGGATGTGATGATTATAAATACTTAGGTCTAAAAATTACAACTGACGGAACACTAGACAAAGCTATAAAAGATCGAAACGTACAAGGAAGAAAAGCAATAACTTTATTAAATGGAATAATTTGGGACCAAAGTATATCAAAACATAACAAAAAGCTTATACAGGGTGTCCCAGAACTAATGGTACATAGTTAAACTGTAGATTCCCTGGATCAAAATATTACAATTTAACCACACTTACCTTAGTCCAAAAGTTCGTACTAACCGAGATACAGGGTGTTAAACTTTATTTTTTCAATTGGATTTTCTTTAATAACTTTTTTACTAATTAATATTTTTGCAAAAAATAGCCTGCGTGTAATTTTTTTTGAAATTGGCAAGACGATTCCGTTGAAAATTTTGATGTACAATGTACAAGGTGTTCCTTGGACCACTACCATTGCATTAAAATCACTGTATTTTTTTTGTGCCTCGGTGTATACCAGTTTTTATGTAAAATAATGGTTTTTGCATCCTTTTGATGTAAAAAAGTTATACTGTTTTAAAGTCGCTCAGAGCAACGGTTTTTGAGATTTTGGCATTTAAAGTTTTTATTGCATGTGAGTGAAATGCCTAATTTATGTATGATTCTTTCTTCAATTCTTTCTACTAATTAATATTTGCGCAAAAACTAACCAGCAAGTAGGATTTTTTGAAATTTGCAAGACGATTCCGTTGAAAAAGTTGACGTACAATGTACAGAGTGCTCTTTGGACCACTACCATTGCATTAAAATCATCAGTGTATTTTTTTGGTGCCTCGGGGTATACTTAAGCAGGTTTTTAAACAGAATATGATTTTAATTATTAAGTAATTTTACAAACAGTTCTGTAGTTTTAAGAAAGTTTGACAGAATAGACGCAGACAGCAACTTTATTGGATTTTATTGTTTTTTATTTTCAAAGCTTACTATAATAAACAATTTTAAGTTTGATTTACTATTTGTCAATTTTAAAATTTGAACTTTGTTGCCATGGTTAAGACATTTTATATTTTTTTTAATAAATAATAAAATATTACTTTTATTAATAATTAAAATTTTCTTTCAAAACAATAAAAAAATAGTTGAATTAATAAAGTATACGTGCTTACCATTTTTAAAAACATCAATACGAAGAAGTTTTTGTTCCTCATTAAAAACATCGCCCTACACAGTTGTAATAACGGACAATAACTTACAATTGCTTTAACACAGTTATGATAATTCAAGAACCATCCTGTATATTTTTTAACTTAATATTTCTTAAGAAAACATCCAATCTTAAAATGCTATAAAAGTTATTGATTATAGCTAATATGTATGAAGTAGGTAAGAATTTAATCAAAAATCTTTTACGCATACAATAAAAACATATAATTTAAATATCTTAAAAACCGTTGCACTAAGCGACATCTAAACACAATAACTTTTTAACTTAAAAAAAATTAAAAAATTAATGTTTTTTATAGAATCTTGTATACACCGAGGAACAAAAAAGTTAGACCTATTTTATTGTAACGGTACCGAGCCAGAGAACACCCTGTATATTATTTTTATTTTTTTTAATCAAAATTAAATTGTCTATGGCCAAAAATCACCAAACCCAATTTTTTGTGCAAAATTATTAATTAGTAGAAAGAATTGAAGAAAGTATCATACATAAATTAGGCAAATCACTCACATGCAATATAAACTTTAAATGCAAAAAACTCAAAAACCGTTGTTCTGAGCGACTTTAAAACAGTATAACTTTTTTACATAAAAAGGATGGGAAAACCATTATTTTACATAAAAACTGGTATACACTGAGGCACAAAAAAAATATACTGATTTTTATGCAATGGTAGTGGTCCAAGGAACACCCTGTACACTGTACATCAAATTTTTCAACGGAATCGTCTTGCCAATTTTAAAAAAACTCACGCGCTTGTTAGTTTTTGCAAAAATATTAATCAGTAAAAAAGTTATTAAAGAAAATCGAATTGAAAAAATAATGTTTAACACCCTGTATCTCGGTTAATACGAACTTTTGGACTAAGGTAAGTATAGCTAAATCGTAATATTTTTACCCAAGGAATCTACAGTTTAACCATGTACCATTAGTTCTGGGACACCCTGTATATAACACCATTGTAAAAAGTATTATTACATATGGCTCAGAAGTATGGCCAATCAAGGATAGAACAGAAAAAATGCTTTCCGCTACGGAGATGGATTATTGGAGAAGAGCAGCAGGGAAATCACAAAGAGAAAGAGTTACAAACCAAATAATAAGAGAAATTATGACAGTGGGTGAACGTACTTTAGTGGATGATATAAGAACAAAACAACTGGTGTGGTACGGACATGTACAAAGAATGAATGATGAAAGACTACCTAAACAAATACTACAATGGAAACCAACTGGCCGAAGAAAACGAGGACGGCGAAGGAGAAGCTGGAGAGAAGGAATAGACAGTGAAATAAGAATAAGAGGCCTAGATGATGAATTATGAGCAAACAGAAACAAGTGGAGTTTGGGTATCGGAAGACGTAGAACGTTGTGAAACCGATAAATATATATGCTATAATACGCCGGTGTTCCTCCCCATGTTCCACTAAATATTTTCTCTTTTTCCTATTCTCGAAATTTCGAAGCTTTTGCTTTTCAATTAATTGGATTGTAGCTTTGATTATATTGTAAACATTGATTGTAGTGATTTAACTTGCTATATTTTCTTGCCTAATCCTTGCAATGTATTTTGTGTCATACTGTACTCTACGCATTACGTCATGACGGTCATAAAAGTTCACGGAAAGGAAGAAGTTTACTGCCAATTAAATAAATTTATTTTTATTTTAAACGGCCATATTTTACGCAACTATGTATACACATTCACTACACAATGGCCACGTTTTTATTTAGATTTTTTATTACTTTGCTTTGCTGACCTATTTAGCTATCGACTAGGAACGACTTGTTCAAAAACCGTTGTTAAATTACCTAATCTCAAATGTAGATTAATATTTAAGTGAACAGTAATTTTATAGTAATTATTTTTAAACTAAATCTTAAGCTCGATTTAGGTATGAGAAGGGATCCCAAATTAAACAAGCTAACCTTGACAACACTGCAATTTGGATATCATGGTCCCATCCTTTCTTGTCTTTGGTCGCTTACACCGCCTCTGCCGTGCTCAAACAGGCGTATCTGATTTAGTGGCTGTTTCAGGACGATGGGGGGGGGGGGGGTTAAGGAGCCACGGAGGCAGTAAAATGTTTTTTTGTTAAAAAAAATTCACTGATCTGGTTTTAAACATTCTTAGGTAGTATCTACTTATTATTAACTATAGCCAAACTCATCATACGGCAGATATACCAAAATAAATTAAGTTTAAAAACATATTAAAATTATTAAAGATGACATCTTGTCTTTAATAAATTTTAAGGTAGCAAATAAATGAAGTTTTTAAATTTTTTTCACGAAAGTTATAAAAATCACATAGGCTCTTTCGAGTTCAGAAAATGTGCCCTACACCAATTGCGACGCGTATCTTTTTTAAAGTGTTATCAAGAACAGATAGACTAACAACAAAATTGGACGGATATCAATCAAAAGAACAAGCAGGCTTCAGAAAAGGTTTCACTACAGTTGACCATGAAAATCCTAATAAAATGAGACAGCGAATACAACATTTCACTATATATTGCGTTTAAAGACTTCTAAAAAGCTTTCGATAGCATTGAGCGCTGGGCAGTAAAAGCATCTTTAATTAATAGCCCAATGGATCACAGATACACAGACTTAATAGTCAATATATATAAACGAGCATAAACATCAATCAAAATCCACGAAGAATCCAAGCTAATCCTTATAAGAAGACGTGTCAGACAGTGTAACACAATATCCCCTTATAAACTATTTAACCAGAACCTAGATGTTTTAAAAAACTTAGATTGGGAAGAACTAAGCATCAAAGTAAACGGACAATACTTGAACCACCTAAGATATGCCGATGATGTCACATTAATAACAGACAAGAAATAAGAACTGATAAAACTGCTGGAAGAACTGGATACAGCAGCTTAAAATATAGGCTTGGTGGATGAAGATATCACGATCAAAATAAACCAAATGAAATTGGAATATATACCTGAGACAAAATATTAAACTAAAAAAGAAAACCAAATACAGCTGAAATCAAGAAACGAGTAAGATTCGCCTGGGCTGCATTCGGTAAATTAAGCTACACATAAAAAAATAAAAAAAATCTTTAGTCCCTCAAAACGTAAGTGTAACAAAAGCCCAAAGATCAATGGAAAGACAAATATTACATGTAAAGCTAACAGAGAAAAAGGAATGAATGAATAAGAAATAAAACAAAAATAACGGATGTTAGAGCAGAAGTAGCAAAATTAACATGGAAATTTGCCGATGAAAGAAATGTATTGTAAACTGGAGACTTTGGGAAAATAAAAGAAATAGGGGAAGATCCCAATTGAGATGGGCGGACGATTTGAAGAAGAAGAAGAAAAGAAAAAAATAGATAGATAGAAGACATGACACTAAGAAAATTAATAAACTAGAGATCTGCACGAGAAAGGTGAATAGAGTGATTGTCGAAGATGACATCAAGAATATTGGAATGACAGAGAGGGTTCTGAGGGTTCTGGTTAATCAGGCTAAAACCCACTACAGGTTGTAATGTGGCTTGAAGAAGAAGAAGAATTTATTTTTGTAATTAACTCAGAAGAACAAAGAAAAGAGATAAATCACAAGCAGTCGACAAAAGCTAATTTTTTTATTGTTTGTTGTATTTATGCAATATTTCAATTAAACGATCTCACACGTTTTCCTCATAAAGTAATATTTTATTGTTGAGTAAGTAGCGGTTTTAATTAGTGCAATAATTTAACACGATATGTAGGTCAAGATGTTTATCATCTAAATAGATGATTGAAGACTGCACTTTACTCTTTGACATTAAAATGTTTGTTGAACAATTTAATTTAATGCAAATTATTACTACCATTAATAAATTTACGACAGCTAGGGTTGAAAAGGTTCTAAATGAAATCTGAAAAATAGTTTTTTATAACATAAATTATTCAAAAAAATGTGTTCTACTATTCCGAAAACCGTATATTAATTCGATGCTCCGTTAAAAAGTTAGCAATTTTTTGGTCATTTGAATTACTGGATTTTGATTAAAATCCAATCGGCTCGTTACTCGAACACTATTTTTTATGAAAATCTTGCCATTGCTGCTCGGGCTAGGAAGGTAGAAATTATGATTAAATTTAGTTCCAATTTCTGAACGAAAAAGTCGTACCCAAAATATCGAAAATGGTAAAATTTTTCTTCTATCTATCTATGTATTTAGACTTCTTTAATCCATATTTGGACAGGCCTCCCCCAATATCTTCCACTCTTCTCTGTCTGTCGCCGTGTTTATCCATCTAGTGCCCGCGTGTTTCAATCAATCGTCAAATCGTCCGTCTATCTCATTTGGGGTATTCACCTACTTTTTTTGTTTTCCCAAGGTCTCCAGTTTACAATACATTTGTTCCATCGATCGTCTTTCTGTCCTATATTATAAAAGGCAAATTTCCATTTTAATTTTGCTAGTTCTCCTCTGACATTCCTTACTTTTGTTTTATTTCTTATCCATTCATTCCTGTTTCTATTTGTCAGCTTTACATGTAACAAATGTCTTTCCATGAACCTTTGGGCTTTTGTTACCTTATCCATAGATGATTTTACAAGTGTCCAGGTCTGGGATCCATAGGTAAGTACAAGAAGGATACATTGGTTATACACTTGTGTTTTGAGGTACTGAGGATATTTTTTAATATGTAACTTAATTTACCGAATGCTGCCCAGGCCAATCTTACTCGTCTCTTGATTTCAGCTGTTTGGTGTTTGGTTTTCTTTTTTTAGTTTAATAATTTGTCCCACTCGTCTCTTGATTTCAGCTGTTTGGTGTTTGGTTTTCTTTTTTTAGTTTAATAATTTGTCCCAGTTATACAGGGTGTCCCATAACTATACTGGGGCCATAGTGCAGGAGGTGATAGAGTAAGTTATTTCCGACAAAAAAGGTTATATAACATGGGGGTCAACACATATCTGTTTTTAAGATATAGGATTTTTACTGTTAGAGAAGTGGGGGGAAACAGGATGTTACAACAAAATGAAAATCTGTCACAGCCGGCTGAATACTCAGCTAATTATGATTCAAAAATGTGGTATTCCTTTTTGATAAAATTACAAGTTGAGGAGATACAGGCTGTCAAAATAACCTCCAAAAATCTATAAAAAATAATAATTAAAAAAAAAATAATTTTTGCTTAATTATTCTTTTAAAAAATATCAATAATATTTTATTATTATGTCCCGCTTGAAACTTGTGTTTATTAACAAAAAAATATAAAAAAAACATTGCGTTTATTATGGCATTTATGAAAGTTTATACCAAAAAAATAGTGTTTTTCTAAAAAAAATTGACCGACTGGTTTTTTTTAAATAATTTTTATTTCTGTTTATTGCTCTTGTTCTAGCACACGACTGTACCCAATTTCATATTTTTACTGTGTTTTTTTAGAAACTTATTATCAAAAAAGTTAAAAAAATTGCCAACTTGGATGCTCTGTATCTCGACAAAGAAAGAGTTTTGACCCATGCATTGTAGAAACATTTTTATCAGATATGACCTCCTCTATCACCTGTTGGCCTATGGCCCCTAAGTTATGGGACACCTTGTATATATTCCACTACTTGTTGACTTGTTCTATTTTTTCTTGGTTTATTCTGAACATAATATATATTCATCTGTGTTTGTTAAGATTTTAGTTTTAGTGTAGTTTATCATTAAGCCTATATTTTTAGCTGCTGTATCCAGTTGTTCCAGCATTTTTATCAGTTCTTCATTCTTATCTGTTATTAAGGCGATATCATCAGCATATCTTAGGTGGTTCAAGCAATGTCCGCTTACTTTGATGCCTGTTTCTTCCCAATCTAATTTTCTAAAAGGATTTTCTAGTGCCTGGTTAAATATTTTAGGGGATATGTGGATTGGCTTGGTTCCTTCGTCGATTTTGATTGATGTTGTTGCTTCGCTATGTATATTGACTATTGAGTCTCTGCATCTGTGATCTATTCGACTATTAATTAAAGATGCTTTTACTGCTCAGTGCTCAATGCTATTGAAAGCTTTTTCAAAGTCTATAAACGCAACATATAGTGGAAGATTATATTCGTTGGATCGTTCTATTAGGATTTTCATGGTTAACAGGTGGTCAACTGTACTAAAACCTTCTCTAAAGCCTGCTTGTTCTTTTGATTGATATCCGTCAAATTATGTTGTTGGTGTATCTGTTAATATTTTCGTGAAAAGCTTATAAATTACATTGCGGAATATTTGAAATTTTTGTTACGCGACGTTAATGGTATGGCAGTCATGAACTTAAAAATGAGCCCGTCATGAACAGAACGTAAGTTCATATACATAATCAATATAAAACATTTTCCTATTCGAGTTTTGAAGGCTCTATCAATAACCATAAATTTGTTTTCATATAGTTTTATTTCTTACGATGTCCAAGCTCTATAACACCAATTTAAATTGTTGCTTTTTATTTTTCTTTATTGCTCAATAGCTTGCATGGAGTTTAGCAACTTCTCGTATTTATAAAAGCAGCGGTAGAGGAAGTGTCAATTTTTTATAAATTTTACCTTAAAATACACGTACTAACTAGTTTTTAATTTTAGATTTTTTCTACAAAATAACAATTCCATCTACTTGTTTAAACGCGAACCTCATTAAACGTAAGTACGTTCTTTAAAGATTTAAAAAAAATAGATGGGTCAACATACACCCAAATAACACATTTTCGGCGTTAATCCTGATCAGCGTTTTTAGTTTTTGGGTCAGTTAATTTTTTAACAAAAGCTGTTACAATAAAATATAAAACCCATATCTTATGTGTGTGTCCCTTTCACTACAAAGACATATATTGTAAATGTTTATCTTTTTGATATGTCTTGCGCCATGTGTTGCATTAATACTAAAGCTTAATCCTGCGGTCTCTTTTCAAGTTTTTTAAATCTCAGAAAGTCATCATGACACATTAAGATTACGATGAGGATTTGCTCTTGAATATCTTCGTGATAAAAATAAACAATTTTGATTAAAAAAGTATTTTTAACAGTAGGTATTAATTTTCTTTATCATTCCTTTGTGAGCAGTACCAACCAAATTCTAATTTAGAACAAAAAATGGCGAATAAAATTAGATGAAACCAAATCAATTAATGTTGCAATTGGTTGCAAATAATTTAATAATTAAAAAATCAAACTGTAGTAGAGGCTATGGCAAACTGAGCAAAAAGCAGTGAAGAAAGACTCCTGCAGGTGAATATAAAAGCGAATAAGCTTCTAGACAAAAAAGCTGGGTTTATACAGAAACATAGCATAACATAACATTACAGAAGGAAAATGGCATTTTATACAAAAAATATCACATGACATAACACAACAGCTTGGTCGAATCACAGTTTGACTCTTGCGCACGTGATTTCGAAACTTTCAACTGTTCTCTGTCCTCTGTCATTTGTAATTTTATTTTTCTGTTATTTTGAAAATATGGATGACGCTGAGTTGATTGAACTGGTGCAGGGCTTTCCTGTCCTTTACAACAAAAAAGGCAAGGGTTCTTCATACATCAAAAAGAAATAAATAACACCACATGTATTAGGGCTGGGCCCCAATTAACTGGAACATTAATTAACAGCCTATCTACTATATGTACCTGAATATTAAATATCCGACGTTTTAGTAAATACTAAAGATAAAGGTTATAGGCATCTTTTTATGTCTCACGTTATGTTATATCATCTTATTTTTCTGTATAAACACCATCGGGCTTTGTCATTAGCTCAACTCTGTTATGCTGCGCCTTATGTCATGCTATGTCTTTTGTTATGCTATGTTTCTGTATAAATCCAGCTTAATACTGAGCTAATTTGAGGACTTCTTAGTTAGGATTTCCTCCGCGCCAGTGGTTGGAAAGAAATCCATATTACTGGTATCTCTTTCCAACCAGTGGAAGACTAATGAGTCTCCGCGACTTAGTCGTAAATGACTGTGGAATTCTTAGCTTAACATAGGAAGGTCCGATCTTTTGGATTGGCTTCACAGGTAATTTACGGGTTTGTTTCGGGTAGATACAAAACTATGACGGCAACGCTGTGGATATCTGTTTGGAATTTAATATCTTTCCTAGCATATAGCTAGGAAAGTTGTGGTTTATCAGGAAATTATTTCTCATAAAGTAGAAAAGCATTAAACTTTGTTTGATGTGTCTTTTATGCACTTGCAATAAATGTTAAACGGCAACTGTGATGGCCATTTGCATAAAATATCCAAAGAATGTTTTCAAGCTGGTTCCAAGAAAAGTTTGAAAATAATAAATAAATTGCAGAAGGAAAATAATTACGATCGGTAAATGACAATCGATAAAAACAAACACCAAGAAGTGTAAACTAAAACTAAAGAATTGTTAATAACTCATATATATTTCTAATTTCTATCAGCATTTGCTTCTATGCTATACCACTCTTACCATCATATTGACGAATTAGTATGCATCTGTTCATGTAAAGTTTGTGTAAAAGATCCAAACTAGATAACGCTTTAAATAGCAGCAATGCAATGGTATGCATTACTTGGCATTCAGCCCAGTGATGGTCAACAACCTTTGAATCGATAGTTTCAATTGTAAAATAAAATTATACAAACGTTTATCAAAAACCTCCGGTATGTGTTAGAAAATCCAAAGCGGAGAACAGCTTAAACGAAAGCACTTTCTTTGTTATCACACGCAAACCACGTTAAATTGAACATCTCTTTGTGTTTTGCAGGAGGAAAAGTATAACCCCTGCGGGTAAGCTCCTCACATTTCTTTTTTTCATTTCCTTCTTTTCAGCAACTGTTCATTTTTCGGGAACTCTTAACGCATCTATGGCCAAAGTGAATACCTTACTTAGGCTCATGTCCGAAATGCTGTGAGCGTGTAAATAAGATAGTTAACAGAAGCACCGACCTAGGATGTTTACAGGCTCAAGCGTTTGATTTGACGTCCCGGAGAGCTCGGCAACTCTTCTTCTTTTTTTTAATGGGCTGCAAAATTTCGAAATATAAATTCCGCTGCATTAAATAGGCGACCGGGTTTCCTAGAAGGTGAGATCATGGATTACCTAATAAAGGTGATCCGTGGTAATATTGAGTGCATCAAATCGCCTTTTAGGAAAAAGCTTTGGCTACTAAGTCGGAGAGAGAGCCACTCGAAGAGTGTAGATAATATGGTACGGATGAGGATTTTCATCCAAATATTTTAGAAGGGGGTCCTTATCCGTGGCAACTCTCTGAGGTTGCAATTCAGGTTACGTTTACAGACCAAGCAACTGGCGGCTAAAATTCAAAACTCGTAAACTTTCTCTCCTACCTTGTCCCTCTCATGTAAATCGATAAACCTGACACACGGACGACGCCTTGGTGACGCTAAATGGAAAGAGAGAGAGATTCATGCGAGTAGAAAAGAGAGTAAAGAAATGGTCTGAAAATCAAACAAGTTTCGTGGCTAATCGGGCAAAAAGAAGTTTTTTGTTTCCCTCATATTTTTCCGTGGGTAGCCTGAAAGCTTAACCTCACGGGGGTCCAAGATCCAATGGACACCTAATAAGTGTTGACAGTTAACCGTTTCTTCCTTATGGAACTCCTCAGACCACTGCTGGTCAATGTGACAAATCTTGCAAAGTTAATCAGACGGTTTTGTCCCTAATGAAATGTAATTAGTGAGAAAACTATAGCAAGAAGCGCCATCTACCGAGATACGAGAGAAACAAAAAACCAAAAGCAGGCGAAACACTGCTATACAATATCGATCAATGAAAAGATCGAATGCAAATAAAAGAAAACAACTATAGTCCGTGACCTACGACAGCTCTTTGTCTTTCAGACTGGATCAACACATATTGCATTTTTACCCGTCATCAAGACAGTGAGCGTCAATCAACGGAATTTTTAAGCCAAATAATACTAAGAAACTTGGAATTTCGTACCCGTGAATTTAAAAATCAAACAAGTTTCGTGGCTAATCGGGCAAAAAGGAGTTTTTTGTTTCCCTCATATTTTTCCGTGGGTAGCTTGAAAGCTTAACCTCACGGGGGTCCAAGATCCAATGGACACCTAATAAGTGTTGACAGTTAACCGTTTCGTCCTTGGGACTCCTTGTCACTTTGACCAGCAGTGTTCTGAGGAGTCCCATAAGGACGAAACGGTTAACTGTCAACACTTATTAGGTGTCCATTGGATCTTGGACCCCCGTGAGTTGAAGCTTTCAGGCTACCCACGGAAAAATATGAGGGAAACAAAAAACACCTTGTTTGATTTTTAAATTCACGGGTACGAAATTCCACGTTTGAAATGGTCTGAGTTGCAATCTTTAGCCGCTGCGCTAGTGCCAAGCATTGGCATTGTCATTGGTGGCGCCAAATGGAAAGAGAGAGAGGAGAGAGATTTATGCGAGTAGAAATGAGAGCAAAGAAATGGTCTGAGTTGCAATCTTTAGACGTTGCGCTGGTGCCAAGCATTGGTGTGTTCGAATGCACTTCAGCAAGTGTTAAGCGCCCCCGAGACGATCAAGTAAATTGACAACTAAAATGACAATCGTGATTGATGGGGCTTCAATGAACACTTGTTTTATCAATCGTCAGTTCAGTGAATCTCTCGAGTCGTTTATTGTTTGTGAACGGTATGGTTTCCAATGTCGATTTGGGCTTTTTGGCCTTAACTTTCGCGGTATACAGCCAAAAAAAAGCCAAGACGAAAGAAAAGAGGAGGAGACGCTGGTCGAAAGTGTGGTATAAACTGAGAAGCCGCTTTACCCATACACATTTACTAAAAGTTCTGTGATTTTACTTTCCACAACTCTGGGTAATCGCGATACAGCGCTATTAAAAGCACAACAAACTCTTTATCCGTGATGTTTTCGGAGTCCACGGGGCTCAACGAGGTATCCATTATCGTGACTGTCAAGCAACTGGCCGAACGATTGTCAATCGCTCGATTAGACGATCAATTGCGAGCGTCAATCAGGGTGCTTCAATAAAAAATCCTTCAATCATCGTCAATCCATTGATCAATCGCATCAATCGATTCCGACACGATCAATCAATGCATCAATGAGACCGATTGTCAATCGCGATTGTCAATTTAATTGATCGTCTCGGGAGCACTTTGGGCACTAAGCTGTCAGGTTTCAAAGTTCTTTTAGATCCTGGATAACTATATTTAGAGAAGTTTTGTAAAAAAAGACTCATTTGAATTTTATTTGTGTAAAATAATTTATTTATTTAACAGTAGTAATATTGTTAGAAAACACATAGTATAAAAAACCGGAGGCAATTGTAGATGCAATAACAATATTACTATTCCAAAGTTTAAATTTAGAAATTGGGTTAGCTCGATTAAATTGGATGATATATTCTAATACACCTCTGAGTTACCTGACCTCGTTTTTATGATCAGTTTTTTAAACGAAAGTGTTTATTCAATGCATTTTGGATTGGAGCAGTTTATTTTGAAAGTCAGCATTGCATTTCCCAATAATTATTACAATTACAACATGATGTATGATCAATGGTCGGCAGTGTCTTAGGTGTAGATAAAGAAAAAATTAAAAGTAGCAAAACTGTTAAGAGGACAATATTTTTATATTATCTGTAGACCGTGTAAACATTTGTCGGTAGAGAACTGATTTTTTCGTGGACCAAATGGAAATTTTTTGAGATACATATTAAAATTTGATATAATTACCGAAACCTCGACCCACGTAGTTGTCAGTCCGTCTCTGGAAAAAAATGTTATGGTATGACTCTATCGTCTACAAAATTTATTATTGTCAGCCTGTTAAGGCCTAATTAGATCCACTTCAGTTTAATCTGGATCAATAATACAATAGCTGGTTTTATGTTACATGTAATAAATAGGGGGGTCTTCCAAAAAAACTTTGTTACAATGTGTTAACATCCAATTTTTTAAATCTTCTTATATTTTTAGCTCACACATATACTATACTATAGTAGTGTAAGCTATGGTGATCCTAATTTTTTCGAGAAAAAAAAAGTTGCTCCGATTTCAAAAATTTTTATATATCTTTGCGTTTCAGATCATTTTGAAACTTTTTTGTTGCGCCGTCTGTCTGTCCAACGCGCATAACTCAAAAACCGCTTGGCCGATTTTAATGAAATTTGGTACCTAGGCTGGGTTTTGGGCCGAGATGGTCCCATTTAAAAATGAACAAAATCCACCGAACACAAACCAAATAAAAGGGTGGGGGTAGATTTCAAAAATTAGAGTTTATGGGGAAATATGGCGTGTGTGATATCAAACGAAAGGTAATTGAGTCTGGAGTTAAACAAAATACATTTTAATTTCTTTTAAAAAAAGGGTGGGGGTATATTTCAAAAATTGGAGTTTAAGTGAAAATATGGCGTGTGTGATATCAAACGAAAGGTAATTGAGTCTGGAGTTAAAAAAAATACATTTTAGTTTTTAAAAAAAGGGTGGGGGTAGATTTGAAAAATTAGAGTTTAAGTCAAAACATGGCTTGTGTGGTATCAAACGAAAGGTAATTGAGTCTGGAGTTCAATAAAATATACTTCAGTTTTTAGTTATATTAGCTTTCAAGTAGATACACTAAAACTATAGTACCCAGTGTGAGCTTATGTGCCCATAGATTGGCAGAGTATTTTTTATACTGAGACTTTCCATCCAATCAGGATCAATCGCCCAGTTTCGCAAAGTGAAAGCAAAAGTAAAGCATGTTTAAACAATCACAAACAACCAAGTACCTATCCAGAAATCGAACCCGGACCGCCGGCGCCGCACAATGGGTTATATGGGGGAGCTAGCACGACATTAGCGCTGTATATGTTTCTTAAATTATGATAACCAAACCCACCCAAATGTATTGCAGATAGTCCGGTGAATAAAAAAAATGCAATTGAAAAAAAAAATTATAATTTATTTCTCTGTAACAGAGCCCTAAAATTGAAAAATATTTTGGGAAAAAGTTAATGTATTTTTACAGTATTTATAAATTTAAAAAAATGACAATACAAACAGCACTTTTTAGGTATATGGGATTAAAATAGGCATAACCAGTAACTGCACTTTTCAAACTACTAGCTATTTCCTAACTCCAAAACCCTTTTTAAGGTTTAAAATTTTTGTAATACAGCAAGTTCATTTTCGTCTCTATTTCTCTTTGTAAAGCCTGCAGAAAGAAGATTAGCAAGGCTTAGTAAAATCTCCACCAGAATATTGGAGAAGAGGGTATATGTTACTCAAAAAACAAAAAATTTGCTGCTCCTAGCTGCCCTTTTTTTTGGTAGTAGCCCTAAACACTGCCATGTACAAGGTCTTTTTACAGTCAGTGTAACAGCCAAATGGAATAAATTCGACAGCAGATTGAATTTAGATTATTCCGAAAAATCCAAAAGTACACTAACATTAACGAGCAAAATTTTGATCGAACTTTTTTTGTATAGACCCCCGCAAAGGGGTCTACTCACATACAACTTTTTTTTCAATTGTGATAACCCCACTTGTAGCACCTTGTGCGAAAACTTATCAAAAAACAAAAAACGATAAACTACTTTTTTTGACACCTGTTAAATATAAAAAAAAAGAATAAGAAGCTATCCTTTACTTTTTTTCCATTTTTAGACAATAAAAAATGTCCTTTCAAGCAAAGTTTATAATTTAATTAAAAAGTGGGCTGATCAGAGCTGCCACAAGTACATTATAAAAGTTCAAAAGTACAAATTTCGTAATGATTTGTAAAAGTAACTGAAAATTATTTTAATTATTAAATACATAATAAAATTAATTGGTCTTGTATTTGAAGTACAATTTAGTATACTAAAAGTACACTTTAGTTGACCAAATCAAGTACACTGTAAACGTAGTTCAACAACTACCAGTACTGCTCATTTAGTTGTACTTCAAGTAAAGAACTTTAAGTATGTACACCTAATTTAAAAAAATCTGATACGGTATTAGGGACCTATTGCAATAGTGCCAGGCACAAATTGTGCCGGGCACTATATTGAGAGTTTCTCATTATAAGAACAGCTGTGTCCTTTCAAAATTAGGCCTTTGTGTATTATACGAGCCGGATTTAATAGTGACGCCACTATTAATGGAAAATAAACGACGGGATTTATAAATTCGACTTTGGTATGTCAATTTTAAAAGATCAGCTGTCCGTTTGTAATGCGAAACTGTCAATATAGTGCCCGGCACAATTTGTGCCTGGCACTATTGCAATAGGTCCCTATTGACATGACTTTGATAGAATAACATTGAAATGCACTTAACTTTTGGCAGCTTTGTGACAACTCGTATCAGTTTTTTTTAAAATTATGTTTACTTGTAAGTTAAGGTGCTTATAATACCATTTCAAGTATTATACTTAAAGTACCTGACAACTCTGGTACTGTTAGCCAATTTTTTTAGCAACTACGGTAATACGATTTTATTTTAGGGTAAAGACCCCATTCCTACTTAGGAGGATCAAATATTGTTCAGACGGTCGTTCACCCTCAAGTGTGAAGCTACCCTAATGTGTGTTTTTTCAAGAGTGTTGATAAACGGATCAAAAATAGTCTTAGGCGGCTGGTTACTGAGAGCTTTTGTTGAAAGCTCTTTTCTGATGGTGTTTCCTGCTTTTTTATAATGCAGAAGGAAGTAGAAATCTGAGTGATATTCTTAGGGACATTTTGTGTCGCGTATTTTTTTTAATTTTATTTATACTGGGACTTTCCATCTAATCAGGATCAATCGCCCAGTTTCGCAAAGTTCGAGCATGGTTAAAGCATTTTTTAAACAAACATAAAAAACCAATTACCTAGCCAGGAATCGAACCCGGGCCACCGCACACAGGCGGATTTTAAGAAAAAGCTGGCCATAACCCCTAAACACTAAAAAGCCCTGTTTAATTGTAAAACTGCTATTAGTGCAATCACTGATGATCATGATAGGCCGTGACCATGTCGTGCCTGTCTGTCTGTCTGTCTGTCTGTCTGTCTGTCTGTCTGTCTGTCTGTCTGTCTGTCTGTCTGTCTGTCTGTCTGTCTGTCTGTCTGTCTGTCTGTCTGTCTGTCTGTCTGTCTGTCTGTCTGTCTGTCTGTCTGTCTGTCTGTCTGTCTGTCTGTCTGTCTGTCTGTCTGTCTGTCTGTCTGTCTGTCTGTCTGTCTGTCTGTCTGTCTGTCTGTCTGTCTGTCTGTCTGTCTGTCTGTCTGTCTGTCTGTCTGTCTGTCTGTCTGTCTGTCTGTCTGTCTGTCTGTCTGTCTGTCTGTCTGTCTGTCTGTCTGTCTGTCTGTCTGTCTGTCTGTCTGTCTGTCTGTCTGTCTGTCTGTCTGTCTGTCTGTCTGTCTGTCTGTCTGTCTGTCTGTCTGTCTGTCTGGCTGCCTGTCTGTCTGTCTGTCTGTCTGTCTGTCTGTCTGTCTGTCTGTCTGTCTGTCTGTCTGTCTGTCTGTCTGTCTGTCTGTCTGTCTGTCTGTCTGTCTGTCTGTCTGTCTGTCTGTCTGTCTGTCTGTCTGTCTGTCTGTCTGTCTGTCTGTCTGTCTGTCTGTCTGTCTGTCTGTCTGTCTGTCTGTCTGTCTGTCTGTCTGTCTGTCTGTCTGTCTGTCTGTCTGTCTGTCTGTCTGTCTGTCTGTCTGTCTGTCTGTCTGTCTGTCTGTCTGTCTGTCTGTCTGTCTGTCTGTCTGTCTGTCTGTCTGTCTGTCTGTCTGTCTGTCTGTCTGTCTGTCTGTCTGTCTGTCTGTCTGTCTGTCTGTCTGTCTGTCTGTCTGTCTGTCTGTCTGTCTGTCTGTCTGTCTGTCTGTCTGTCTGTCTGTCTGTCTGTCTGTCTGTCTGTCTGTCTGTCTGTCTGTCTGTCTGTCTGTCTGTCTGTCTGTCTGTCTGTCTGTCTGTCTGTCTGTCTGTCTGTCTGTCTGTCTGTCTGTCTGTCTGTCTGTCTGTCTGTCTGTCTGTCTGTCTGTCTGTCTGTCTGTCTGTCTGTCTGTCTGTCTGTCTGTCTGTCTGTCTGTCTGTCTGTCTGTCTGTCTGTCTGTCTGTCTGTCTGTCTGTCTGTCTGTCTGTCTGTCTGTCTGTCTGTCTGTCTGTCTGTCTGTCTGTCTGTCTGTCTGTCTGTCTGTCTGTATGTCTGTCTGTTTGTCTGTCTGTCTGTCTGTCTGTCTGTCTGTCTGTCTATCTGTATGTCTGTATGTCTGTATGTCTGTATGTCTGTATGTCTGTCTGTCTGTCTGTCTGTCTGTAACGACCAACGCGCATAACTCAAAAACCAATTGGCCGATTTAAATGAAATTTGGTACCTAGGCTGTGTCTTGGGTCGAGATGGTCCCATTTAAAAATGAACAAAATCCACCGAACACAAACCAAATAAAAGGGTGGGGATAGATTTCAAAAATTAGAGTTTATGTGAAAATATGGCGTGTGTGATATCAAACGAAAGGTAATTGAGTCTGGAGTTAAACAAAATACATTTTAATTTATTTTAAAAAAAGGGTGGGGGTATATTTCAAAAATTAGAGTTTAAGTGAAAATATGGCGTGTGTTAAATCAGAACATGGTTTGTGTGGTATCAAACAAAAGGTAATTTAGTGTGGAGTTGAATAAAATATATTTCAGTTTTTAGTTATATTAGCTCACACGTACACTATAACTATAGTATCTAGTGTGAGTTTAGGGGCCCATATATTGGCAGAGTATTTTTTTATGTTATTTGCGTTACTGAAATTTACAAAAGTTGATGGCTAAAAAGCCCTTTTAAAACTTGCGCCTATTATCAAAAATAATTTTTTTGAACATGGATTTTGAATCTGGAGGTACGTAGCTATTTATTGTACATATTTAACATTGTTTTTTATTTTATTGGTAATATTTTAAACCGGTTTAAAGCAACCGTTGCAGAAAACTTTTTAAATTTTCATTTTCTGAAATAGAATTTGACTAAATGTTTCAACTTCATCCAACTTTATTGACATTTTTGGTCCTATTAAGTGCATGCATATGTTTTCTAAGTAACAAAGTCAGTTTCAGCTGCGGAGTTATGCGGATTGAGTAAAAAAGTTAAAATTTATTTTTGTGTATATAGAAAATTGTCCAGTATGAAATACGTACATAATATGCGTAAATTAATAAATAAGTTTTCTTTGTATAATGGTTTTTGTAAACCAAAAGTATAATTATTATGTCACATGTATTCTGATTTCATTTTTACCTTCCTAGCTCGCGCAGCAATGGCTAGAAAAGGTATTATTTTCGACAACAAAAAATACTCTGCCAATATATGGGCCCCTAAGCTCACACTAGGTACTATAGTTATAGTGTACGTGTGAGCTAGTATAACTAAAAACTAAAATATACTTTATTCAACTCCGGACTAAATTACCTTTTGTTTGATACCACACAAGCCATGTTTTGACTTAAACTCAAATTTTTGAAATCTACCCCCACCCTTAAAAAAACAAAAACTAAAATGTATTTTGTTAAACTCCGGACTCAATTGCCTTTCGTTTGATATCACACACGCCATATTTTCACTTAAACTCTAATTTTTGAAATATACCCCCACCCTTTTTTTAAATAAATTAAAATGTATTTTGTTGAACTCCAGACTCAATTACCTTTCGTTTGATGTCACACACGCCATATTTTCCCATAAACTCTAATTTTTGAAATCTACCCCCACCCTTTTATTTGGTTTGTGCTCGGTGGATTTTGTTAATTTTTAAATGAGACCATGTCGGCCCAAAACCCAGCCTAGGTACCAAATTTCATTAAAATCGGCCAAGCGGTTTTTGAGTTATGCGCGTTGGTCGTTACAGACAGACAGACATACAGACAGACAGACAGACAGACAGACATACAGACAGACAGACAGACAGACAGACGGCGCAACAACAAAGTTTCAAAATCATCTGAAACGCAAAGATATATAAAAAATTTTAAAATCGGAGCAACTTTTTTTTTCTCGAAAAAATTAGGATCACCATAGCTCACACTACTATAGTATAGTATATGTGTGAGCTAAAATTGAGATAACACTGAAAATATGTTATTTTGGTGTATCGTATCTTAGCCATTTTATCGTGACGTCTGTGTGTGTGTCTGTGTGGTGTATTTAGGTGTGTGTATATCTGTTCGGCGCAAGCCAAATAAAAGGGTAGGGGTAGAATAAAAAAAATTAGTGTATATGTGAAAATATGGCGTGTGTGATATCAAACGAAAGGTAATTAAGTCTTAAATTAAACAGAATACATTTTAGTTTATTTAAAAAAATAGGGTGGGAGTAGATTTGAAAAATTAGATTAAGGGAATATATGGCGTGTGTCATATCAAACGAAAGGTAATTGAGTCTGGAGTTAAACAAAATACATTTTATATATTTTTTTAAAAAGGGTGTGGGTATTTTTTTTCAAAATCAGAGTTCAAATCAAAATATGGCTTGTGTGGTACCAAACGAAAGGTAGTTGAGTCTGAACTTGAATAAAATATATTTAATTTTTTAGTTATATTAGCTAACATGTACACTATAACTATAGTACATTGTGTGAGCTTAGGGGCCCATATATTGGCAGAGTATTTTTCTTGCTAGACAATATACTTCATTTAAAACAAAAGTCGGAAAAAACAGAAAAATTTCAATTAACTTGTTTTCGCAAAAATATCACATTGTTTTATGCAATTGCGAATTTTACATACCTACATGCAGTTCAAAACATTTTTTCATGGAGCTATGCATTTATTAAAATCAAATATTGCAATATCTTGTATAAATTTATACAGCCAAAATTCTGGTTTTAACGATTTTTTAGGAAGCATTTTAATTAATTAGTAAAGTTCCAAATTTTATTTTTTTGTGCGGGGTCCTTAAAGAATTTTTCTTCTTTATCTTTTTTAAACAATAAATCATATATTTTTTTATTACTATATGCAATTTTAGGGGGCTGTAAATGGATCTTAGGTTTTAACCAGCTTTTTCGTGAAATCCGCCTGTGTGCACCGGTGTGGGAAAGAAGCAACCAGTACACCACGACGCCGACGGTCGCGTAATGCAGTCAAATTTTTACTAAAATTTGGTAGTTTGGTTTGTAAAAAGCCATAAATATAACAAAAATAAATAAACAAATTTAAATAAACAAAAAGTTGAAGGTACGTGAAACTACTAAATTAACTTTTGTGTTATGCTTCTAAAATCTATATTTTTTGCCCGTTCTTCTTAGTAACAATAACGGTAACAGCTGTCAAATTTTAGTTATTTTAACTGATCCATAATGTCCCCATTAAATAAAATGTAAATGTAAGATGCTTTCTATAATTCGGATACAATCGATCCAAATATCTTTTCTTGGTTTTCTTAACCGCTATGGCACTAAAAGCAATAGATTAATATTGGTCAGATATTTTAACGGCAAAATCCGTTATTTTTATGAATAACAGAACTTTTTAACGTAACCAAAAAAAATGTTTGGCGGTGACCTTACTTTTTATTAACTTTTGTTATTTTTGTGGACTCACGAACAAATAGAAAACAATTAAAGTTCCGTGTACCTTGGTACTTCTAATTTAGATTTAGTTTTTTTTAACTAAACTAATTTTCTAACCTCCAAATTTATTCCTATTAATTAGAATTATTTAACAGAATTACTACCAAAATTGGTTGGTTGGCCCTCTAACGGTAAAAGTAACTACGAGCCTTAATTAAGGTTAGAGTAACAGATGGCGGGAAACCTCGCCGAAAACCCATACACCCCTATACTTTTACCCAAAAAAAAATTCGGGGAGGGTTTAAGAAATTTCAATAAAAACATGTGTAATGTGTAATTTTTTGTCTAATATCTGTTGCTGGGAAAGCTCTTTTAACTCAATTTGACGACTATTGCGGGGGGTGGATTGATCTCCGTTGATTCCCCCCTAGGTACGGTCTTACCTCCATGGGTTTTATGTATTTTATTTAGATAGAGTGACAAATGTTTTTAATTTATCGTTTGACCTATCGATAGACTGCACTTGTCAAGCAATCGATTAAGCTTTTAATCAAAAATAGTTTTTTTTTCGTCAAATAAGATTCCAAGTTGGAAGACAGAATCAAACATGACCCTTAAACAAACTCGTTTATTTTTATGTTCTGGAAATTTCTTAAAATGTTTTTTAAATTTGTCAGAAAGACCTATTTCCACCACACAGAACGAGGTATGAGTCATTGAAATCGATTTAGTGGTTCTCGACAAATTACTTTTTTTTTAAACATTGTTTTACCAATAACACGATTGCCTTCTTAGTTTTGTCTGCATTAATCTCCTCATAAAGCACGTTCTTGGGAACAACTGAACCGATTTCAATGACTTATACTTTGTTAACCGTGTCAGAAATAGGGGTTTTTTAGGAAGCCAGAAAACATTTTAAAAAGTTTTGGGAACATAAGAAAACGAGCCTGTTTAAAGGGTCTATCTTGCTCAAAACCCTAATCAATTCCCTGAGAACTGCGGTTTGTTAAAAATAAAATAAAACATTTAATTAAAAAAATTTTGTCCGGTTTTTTTGCCCACCAAGTATAGCCTATAACAATTTTGATAATTATTACTAAAATCAAAATGTTTTTTAAAAAAGTCGTTGTTTTAAAGAGATACCAAAGCTCTTTAAAACAAGGTATTAGTCGACCTAAGTTCCCCATAAATATAAGGGGTAATTTGCCCCTCGTAGGGGGTTGGTCTCAGTATGGACACTAAAGTAAACTAAGGATATCCCAGTCGTATCCTAGCGTTATTCCTAAAAAATGCACCCGAATTTAGCTGTTTCGTTTTCAAACGATCACCCTGTATATGAAATTAGTACCTACTCTTAAAAGCAACTTTGTGTAATATTTTACACTTTTATTTATTCTGACCGCTTCGACTTTCAAAAAGTCAGCAAAATATGAGGAATTTGTTTAACATACAAGAAACCCGATACAAAAGTTTTTCGAGGAAATTTTTATGATGTTGATGTTGGTGCCAATATAATGTAAATATTAACATTGTTTCCCGTAATATAAATGTGGAAAATTTTTTTAAACCACGCTAGAATTATTGGTAATAGATCACACAATTTTAAGTCACCGTGTGTTTGCCTCCGATTTTAGTAGGAGGGCCTATGTGATGTGTTAGATCTAACCCACTAAACATAAAAACATTTTAATAATGTCAAAATAATGTTTAATTTAAAAACATAACGTTAGGTTGGATGTTAGTTCTAACGTCATATTCACAGTGAAAAAGAAGCTTTCCCGTTTTCTGACGTTAGAAAAATAATCTTACGTTTTTATAACGTTTTTTTAAAGTGTTTTTCGAACGTTAAAAAAATATTGATTTTTAACTGTGGAAAAGAAAACTTTGTTTTTCTAACATTGTTTTTCTAACATTGAAAAATAAATGTTTTTTTAACAATGAAAAAATATATTTTTTTTTCAAATATCTCTAAAGATAAAGTAACATAAATAACGTAAATAAAATTCTTCTATTTTGGAAACGTAGGGCAGCAACAGTCTGTTGAGGTTTTCGTGAACTCGACACTCAGTAAAGGGAATTCGGATCCGTAGCTTCTGAAAATAAAATTTAAAATTCTATGTAAACAATAATTTTGTAGTAAGTGCCTCGCTACGAGGCCAAACAATTCATGCTCAAGTGAATACAAGGCAAACAATTTCAAGGCGCGTATTCACTTTAGCATGAATGCAAACGAAGCATTTATTTGGTCTCACTGCGAGGCTTGCGAATTCTGCCTCAAATGAATACGCGGCTTAAGGTCCGGCGGCTAATCGTCCGCGGTGAATTGTCGCATTCCCTGTCTGATTACCTATAACGTTAGGTATGAGATATTCCATACAAAACAATTTTTTTACTTTTGTTTACTTTTCTTACCTGATTTTGTGATGCTTCATTTAAATCACTGCATACAAATTTTTTGTTCTTTAACTATACCATATTTTCCACACAACTGGTGTATATTCCTATCCAAATATGTATTCACTATCATTATTAATAACTATCCATGGTAGCAAGGGGTCCTCAAATGACGTCTTTTTTCGTCGAAAAGTGGGCTTTTGGATGACCAGCAGGTCATCTACTAAAAAATGTTGTATTTAAGGCGTCAGTTATTTGACGTCTTTTCGTAGTGTAGTTTTTGACGTCTGAAAAACATCATAATTGGTCACTACCCACACTGCACACTTTGTCCAAGGGACATACACTCTTTACATACCCAGGCAGTATTTGACCGGATTTATACGGAATGTGGGGGTAAAATAAATTAAATATTATATCAAGTCAAACTTCGAGGCTTCTTTCGCTTCAAGGTGGAGATGTGTAAGTCTAGGTTTAGGTCTATTTTGTTCTGTACCTCACAGAACACCACTGTACCTGTTCCTGTACTTCCAGGTCTAAGTCACAGAAGAGTCACCTTCTGTGTCTAAGTTTCCTTCAGTGTTCTCAACTGCAGGGAATATTTCATATATACAGACGAGTTTAAAAAAATTCATAAATAGGTTTTTGTGTGTCTGTGTGTGTGTCTGATGTTCTGATTTGGTACCAAATACGTCATATTGCTGACGTCTTGAAAACGTGTAAAAATTACGTCATTTTGGGTGTGTCTTTTGAACGTCATTTAAAGGTCATTTACACGTCAGGTTAGAGACGTTAATGGTCATTAAAAATTACCTGTTTTTGACGTTTAAAAAACGTGACCTTGCTACCTGGGGTGCTTTTAATTTACCATGTTTGTTTCTACAAAAGGTAAATATTTTAACGAAAATTGCACAAAGCGTATCTGCTATCGACTCGTATGAACTCGCAGCGAAACGCAACTAAAAATGGCGATGGCCCGTTCTGGTAGTGGAACTATGCGGCAGCGCCCTCTATAGTATCATTGTTTTTTAATGTTTAAAAAACAAAACATTTATGAGCTTCATATATCTTAAATTCAACGTTAGAAATGAGATCTAGGAAAAACATTCTAAAAATAACCATATATTGATGGTATTATTTTTAATGTTAATAAAATTATGGTTTTTTAAATATTGGTTTCTTAACGTTATTGAAAAATATATTTTTGGTAATGCTTTTACATGAAAATTTCGTTAGGATTTTCTACATGTTTTTTTAATGTCAAAAGTTGACTTAATTTTAACACAAATTTGTGCTAGAAAAAAATATTTTTTTTTTCATAATTTATTTAACGTTTTTTATGATTTTGTGCTTAGTGGGAAGTCACTTTTTTCATGTTTTTTCACAAATTTTGGCTAATAACTTTTTCTAAATTAGTTTTACAAAAAAACGGTAAATACGTTTTTGTTTGCAATAGAACACAAATTAAGCTTGTAAAATTAGCATTATATCTTAAAAAACTAAGAAAGATATGATTGTATTTAAAATACTTAAAAAAGTAACTCTTCTTACCCAGAAAAGAAATGGAGGAAGAAAGTTTTAGACACCTCAAATCGATTGGGTATGAATCACTTAATTTAAAGTCGCCAGGTGTTTGTCTTAAATTTGAATAAGAGCGTCTGTGTGACGTCATAAATTCAATATTGCGATTTTTTCAATTTTTTTTCTACAAACTTTTGCTTTTAAATTTTACAGAAACATATTAATCAAATCAAATCAAATCAAATTATGCTTTATTGTCAAAAAAGTAGAGTTTTACAGACAAAGCAAAAAATGGTCCTTAATTGTAAATATAAGATAAACACTTGCTTACAAGTCTAAGTTGAGGTACAGAATAGTCATTTAAAATAGTGTAACAGTCTATAAATTTCGCGATATATATTTTTTTAAAAATATTTCTCCTATGCAAATATGCTCTCTTTCCACCTATCACACCTATTCACTTACTATTATCGAAATACAACGAAATTCTTTGACCATTAAATTAAAATATGTTAAAATATGTTAAAACATGTTAAAATATGTTAAAATACTTAAAAACATGTTAAAATATGTCAAATCATGTTAAAATATGTTAAAACGTCAAAATATGTTAAAAATAAAATATGTTAAAGTTAGATATAAAACACAAGAAACAACAAACAGAACAATCTGATACATACACAAGTAAAATAAAAAAATTTAAATGTTTAAATATATTTGTCAATTATCCTATAACTGGTCCTCGAAAAATTCATTAAGACTATAATATGCCTTCTCTAATAGCAAATCTTTTACCTTAACCCTAAATATTTTTTCCGAGTGAATGCTTTTCAGTCTATTTGGAAGCTTATTAAAAATTTTAATACTGCGGTAGATTATCGAGTTTTGGGTTAATTGAGACCTAGGAATAGGCAGTGGTATGCTGTTATATTCTTGACTTCTTGTTTGGTAGGTTTGTTCAAATGTGTGATTTTTAAATTTTTTATAAATCAGCACCACTGTTTCTAGTATAAAAAGGCAACAAAGAGTTAATATTTTTTCTCTCATAAACAAAGGCCTACAATAGTCTCTGATTTTTGCTCCGCAAATATATCTGATGCATCTTTTTTGAATTACAAACACAGATCTGAACAAATACTGACTGCAATTCCCCCAAAAGGCTATTCCATAGCGCAAATGAGAATCAACAAGGGCGTAATAAGTTGTTTTGGCCATTTCACAACCAAGTTCGAAAAATGTTTGTCTAACGGCGTAACTACCTATCGATATTTTTTTATTAAGATAGGGAATATGCGAGGAGAATTTTAACCTATTGTCTATATACATTCCTAAAAATTTAGTTTTTTCATCCTGAGTTATTCTTTGGTTGGAAACAGTTAGGTCATCAAAAGAAAATTTAAAACTGAGGACTTTTGTTTTATCTATGTTAAAACAGAGAAAGTTTGCATCACACCACTCTTTAATTCGTTGTATGTCCTCTTGCACTATTTCTTTTAATATTGTTTCGTTTTTATGATGCCATAAAATTGTAGTGTCGTCAGCAAAAAGTGTTAGAGTACCCCTTATACCTATTAAAGTTAAGTCGTTAATATATAACAAAAATAACAGTGGGCCCAAAACAGAACCTTGAGGCACACCAAAGTTAATTTTGGATAAAGAAGAGACACAACCACCATTTCGAACCATCTGATATCTTCCAGTCAAGTATGAGTGAAAAAAACGCTGCGAGACTCCTCTAAACCCATATCTCTCCAACTTTTTTAAAAGCAGGTCGTGACTGACACAGTCGAAGGCCTTTTGAAAGTCGCAGAATACTGCAGCTGCAGCTTCTTTATCATTAAGTCTAAAATATAGACTTTCCAAAAAAGAGAACAAAGCATCGTTAGTACTCCTTCCGCTCTGGAAACCAAATTGATTAGTGCTAAGGATACTATGTTTTTTAAGAAAATTGGTCATTCTAACCTTTACCAGTTTTTCAATAATTTTAGATAGAGTATCCAACAGTGAGATAGGTCTGAAATTAGTGGGCTCGTCAAATGATCCCGATTTATGAAGAGGAACAACTACGGCTATTTTGAGGACATCTGGAAATTCACCCTTTAAGAAACATGAGTTGATAGCAACAAGAAGAGCATCCAACGTTCTGTTATCCAAATTTTGAAAAAATTTTATGTTCATTTCATCTTGACCGGAAGAATAAACGTTTTTTATTTCATTTATTGTGTTTTTTAATTCCAATCTATCTGTGATGCCTAGATTAAAGTTTTCATTGATAACGATGTTATTTAAGTTATCCATAGGATTGATTACTGGTCTTAATTCGGCTGTAAGTTTTTGGGCAACAGTGCAATAAAATTGATTTAAAACATTGACATCGATATTTGCTGATTGTTTGGAAGAATTATTTTTGCCTCTAAAGTCATTGACTATTGCCCAAGCTTCCTTAGCTTTATTTTTCGCATTTGATATTTTGTTTGAGTAAAAGTTTCTTTTAGCGACCCTTATAATTTTTTTGTACAATTTGCGATATTTTTTGTAATAGTTAGTTATAAAATTATTATTAATATGCTTGCAGATTTTATGCAAGGAGCGCAGATTTTGACTTGAAGTTTTGATTCCTTTAGTCATCCAAGATTTTTTCTTATTACGTGATCTCATTCTCACCAATGGAAAGCAACTATTAAACAGTGTTTGAAGAAATGAATGAAAGGAATCGACAGGTTTGTCCGACACCAGCACAGAATGCCAATCAACCGTTGTCAATTTTTCTCTAAAATTTTGAAAGTTTCTTCCCGAAAAAATTCTTTTAAGTTGGGCTGGAGTTTTTTTAGATTGGGTTCTAAGAGGAACGCTTGCTAGTAAAGCTTCGTGGTCGGAAAGATCTGTCGAAATAACAACACACTCACTGCCATCCCCATCGAAGTTAGTACAAAAATAATCGATAGTCGTCGCTGTTACATTTGTTATTCTAGTTGGAGATTGAACTAACATATTTAAACCATATGACGTAAGTAAATTTTGTAAATTTTGGTTTGATGTCGAAGATTCGTTACCAAAGTCAATGTTAAAGTCTCCACCCAGAATAACTTTGCTATTTTTAGGTAGATCAAGTAATACAGTTTCAAGATCTATGAGGAAATTTTCTACATTGGAATCTGGAGATCTGTAAACGCACAAAATATATAAATTGTATTTTTTACCTAAGGCGACCGATAACTCAAATTCGCCATCTTTACATAAATGGTCGTACTTGTCGATTACTTCCAATTGGTTCAACTGAGAGAAGTATTCACTTATGAAAATCGCTGTTCCCCCAAAACCCTTATTTACTGTTCTACAATACTGAGAGACACAAAAGTAACCTGGAATATTACATGGCTCCAAAGGGTTTAGCCAGTGCTCAGTTATCAACATTATCTCCGGATTTTGTTGACACTCAAGAAACACGCACAATTCATCAACTTTATTACGCAACGAGTGAATGTTAAGCACTAAAGCCAACACACTAAAGTTTGTTGGATTTAAGATATCGTTGTGGTTTCCCGAGAAGGATTGACTAAAAAATTTGATTGTTCTGCATTAAAAACGTCAACACGATCCACACCAGTAAGATCAATAAAAGATACGGAAGATCGAACTGAAGACGCATCTTGATTATATAGCTATGATTTGTTTTCAGTAGAACAATAATTTATATTAGCTTTATGTCTTAGGAACTTCGATCGATCGATTGGTGATGGATCACTTAATGCCAAGTATCTCTCTCTGTTTCTCAAATTTGCATAGGAGGGCCTATAAAATGTAATAAATCCAAAATGGCGGCATTTTCCATGGTTTCTACAAATAGGGTATTTGACAAATTTTAGAAAATAGTTTAGAATGGACAAATAGATCCCTAATTTGCTACGCAAAATTATTAAAATAGTATATTTTATCATTACACTTAAAATCAAGTTTTCTAATTTTAGATTGAAATTTGCCGCTAAAACGCTAATTTCTAGCATGGCGTTGCAATGACGTCACAGCGCAGTAAACTTGCGGACAGATAAACGGCATTCAAGTGTTTATTTGTTTTTGGTCTGTGTTTTTACTGTTTTTTATGTAAAAAAATGTCCTATAAGTGGTGTGTAGTACCTCAGTGTTCGAATACTAGCATAAAAACACCTAAAAATCTATTTATTCATGTGCCTACAGCAGTAAAATAATGGAAAATGTGGCTAGAACTTGCTTGAAGAGGCCCAAGGACCTTATCTATTACATCTTCACTTTACATTTGTGAAGATCACTTTGATGTGAGTATAACTAAATTGTTTCTATTAATTTTTCTCACGTTGGCTATAATATATATATATATCTATTTCGTAAATGACGATGAAATTTTTGAGGTTATGTTTATTACAAGGGGTGAACAACTATAATAGGCAGAAAGGTGTACACATTTTTAGGCGGTGCTAGGCAGTTATTAGGCAGGACTAGGGAGTACCTCTAAATGCAGGATTAGGCAGTGCACATGCAGGCTAAATGTAGGACTGAGCAGTGCATATGCAAGACTAGGCAGTGTATATTTGTTATGAAGGGTCATAAGAATTCTTTGAAACGAAATGTATTTAGAAAATTTTGTTTTAAAAAAGCAATTTTTGATTGTTTCTTAATGCTTAAAATAATAATGATTGGGTATTTAATTGAATGTATTGTAAGTGGCATATTAAACAAAAAAGCAAAATATAACCAACCTCAAAATCTAAACGAGTAAAAGTAGGCGACGAATATAGTAAAAAAACTTTCAGTTATATACAAAACAACTCATTGAATACCTACATCAACATTTTAACGTTTCTAAATTCCGCAGTACAAAAATCACTGTTGTTGGCAAAGAAGCCTACCACCGTAAAGGAATTCAGCATTGGCAAGTTGGAGCTATCGGTTTTGGAGAATCCGTTTTCCATTGAAAATGTTTTTTATAAGCAAAACACAAAATAAAATCTAATTTAGGACGATAACTCGCACTCTAAGCCAAAGCAAACATTACCATCCATAAGAAAATAACACAGAAAATAAGTTCGTTTGAGGCGTTTACTATTTTGTGACGTCTCTCGCAGCTGACTGGTAGACCGCCTGTTTTGAATCACGTGGCTAATTGTTTGAATTCATTGAATTTATTTAATTAAAAGAACTATGAATATGAGAAAAAATTAAACAAAAAAGTTTGTTTTTAGCATTCCCAAGACCTAAAGAGAGATCTAAAAATAAATATATATTTATTTTTTACAACTGTCAAACACCCTATTAGGCTAATAACTTTAGCTAAATTAGATTTACAAAAAAAAAACTGTTGATAAGGTTTATTGTTTGCAAAAGAACACCAATTAATATATATGGTAAAGAAATTAGGTTTATATCTTAAAAACTAACAAATATATACATTTTTTTACAAATACTAAAAAATTGTACTTTTGTTTTACCCAAATAATTCTTGGATCACAGAGGCCATCCTACTTACAAATCGACCTAGGGTAGATTATAAAAATCTTACACAACTATCCCACGGAATACGATTTTTGACTCTAAAGCCACTCAACTACACGAAATAAATAAAGGAAAGGTATGGGCGCACCCAGCACGCAAAATGTTTGTAGCCCGAGCCTAGCGACCAACAGAACTTCATTATACTGGCCTCTTGAATATAGCCTACTGGGAAACAAATAGTAAAAAACAAAGTGTGTCAAGATTTTTTCGAGTGTATGCAAAAGTGGAAACCACCAACCACATCGATGAAGCTGCCGCAGGGGCAATGAAAGGGCTGCTGCCAGCTAAATCAGTTTGTATAGTTTTACGTCCAAGGCCCAGCCATCGAGAAAGACCGACCCGGGCGCGGAAATATCACGTGACCGTAGGAGTCCCACAAAAAAACGCCTCACGGCCCGCTGTCATTATAAAACATGTGTGTGTTCAGTTTTGGTATGTTTGTTTACGTCGATTTTTTTTAAATTCAGGCACGAATTTTATGTGAATTATATCAAAGTTATTAAAATAACGCAGCCCACGAAAAAGACTGTAGTGGGCTGCGTTAAAATAATTAATGGCTAATGACTACTAATGGGTAAATTATAAAGAATTACCTATAAGATAAACAATGCCGCGAACGTGTAATTAGTGTTGTTCCTTGTCGGTCCAACTATAAAACTGAAACCTAATATGTTGCAAACGGGAAAGAAGTGGTAAAAGATAAGATCTTGGATAAGATTGATCAAGTAATAGACATCCTTAGTGACATTTTCGACAGTGAGAGTGAAAAATGTGTTCAGTTGTCATTTCTTATTGAACAATTAGGTCTCTTGAAAAGGTAACCTGAGTATCGAAGATATGGTGGATACACTTTAATGTTGGCTTCATCTTTGTTTATCCAGTTATCCAGTGCATACACGTCAATTTACAATTCTAAGGTAATATGTCTTCCGCACCTTCGCAATATTAAAAAACTGATTTGTAAAATATTGTTAACAGATAGTAATCTCTTTGGTAGTGTGAAATATTTAAAAAGTAAGATACAGCTTTTAAAAGAACATGAGTTGGTAGTTAACTTACACTTTATTGAAATAGATATTAAACTTTGTGCTGGGTAATTTTTCAAAAAATTATTGACGACCACTACATTCAGTTCATTGAATGGGAAAACCTTATTAACAAAATCACTTGTTTCTTTTTAATAAATTATTGTGAAATGTTTTATATTGAAAATTTTTCTTCAGATAAATCTAGCGATTGTTTTTGTGGAGAAAAGCTATTGTCAAAGCTTGAAAAAATTAGTTTAAGGGCATGTAAAGTTTTTTAAAATAATTTTATTAAAAAGCACAATGATTTAGTGTCTGCTAATAAATCTTTAAATAAGAACTCAAAGATGACAGTTAAAGAAAAATTAAAAAACTAAAAGCTTATGTTTGATATGTCCAATTTTGAAAAACTTGTATAGATTTGAAGTTACTAATGATATTATGTACCTAATATATATATATATATATATATATATATATATATAAGATATTAAAGTGCAAATTTTGTATAATTTTTTATTTTATAGATTCAGTTCTTTTATCCATAATAAACACATATCAGCAAAATATTTTTTTCAATTTTTGCCTTTAAAAGAACAAAATTTTTTTGTTAATTTATTTAAATTGTGTAAGAACATATAATATATTAAGCAATACAATAAGAATCCTGGGACTCCTAAGATCACGTGACCGACGACTTGCTTATAACGCGCCATGGCCGGTCTTTATCGTTGGCTGCGGTCCAAGGACTAAAATTTTTTAGTTCCTGTAATGAAATTTTTTTAGTCCCCGAGATATAAATTGCCATTTTAGTCTCTGAAGTGAGAAACTAAAATACGTCTTTAGTCCCCAAATTGCAAAATAGTACATTATAAACTTAGAAACTAAAGTGATACTTTTAATCTTGAAGCTAAAAGTTCCCCTCCTTTTAGTCGGTTTACAATTCGCTGAGGTATTAAAAGCAATTTTAGGCACGTGGTTTATATAATATTTTATGTACTTTAGTATAGGAAAAATAATTTAAAAGAGGAACAATGGAACGCTATTTAAGAACACCCCATACTAATTGCATTTAACGATATTTTAGATATAAAATGTCATCCTAGTGATTGACAGTGTTTCTTAGTTAGCGTTGATATTTAGCTCTAAATCTGGATATGCCTTGACAAATAAGTTTCTAATCCCTAGGGATTAAAAGGGTCACTCCAAAACTAGAGACTGAAGTGAACTCTTAAGCCCCCTAATTGTATAAACCGTCATTATGTCACAATGATATTTTTTGAATTTTTGATAGTTATTGTTATTTTTTTTTTTGGTTTTTGTATTTAAAATATATACAGAACTGAGTAATACATAAAACAAAATTTCAAATCCCACCAGAATATATATTTTATTCTTTAAGAACTCTTATTTGTTAATTATTATTTTTATGTCGTGTTTTATGGTGAAACATAATTTAACAGGCACTTGAGAAACATTTATGGTAATTGTTATTCTTTTGTAAATTAAGAAATTAATTTATGTTAACTAGTTTTCGAGATAGAGTTGACAAAGTGGCATATTGTTTATGTTTCTAATATAGCGTCAACCTTTAACAAGTTTATCTTCGTTTTTTAAAACTTAACTGTTTAACTGTTTTAAAAAAAATACTTTCATATTAAAAATATTTTTTTTTCTCGCTGATTTCTTGGCTTTAAATTTTTGCCTCCCTAGTAGAGTTTTTGATTTTTGTTACTTTTGAATACTCGTTACTCGACTACTTAGTAATCATTTTATATATTCGTTACTATCGTTACCTTGATTACTGTAACTGTATTCAATTTAATCATACAATTAGTGCAAAATTCTCGGATTGTCGTTAATTTAAAGAATATTTACTTGGTATATTTTTGTTATTGATATTATGAAAGTATTCAATTGACATTTTTAAAATGAGGGCTAAAATTAAAAAAAACAAAGGTAGAAATTAGGTAGAAACTGTTCTGTGTACAACTTTGTTTTGAAAATCTAATGGCTTCCATACAAAGAAATACATACTTAAAATCTAAAAGTAAATAAAAATAGAGGCAAAATAGATTGTAGATACTAGATATTTAAAACAACAGATCTATTTTATAAATCTTGGTTGTAATATAAAAAAATTATTATTGCTACCTTCTCAAATACAATTTAAACGCGTTAGTTACTTAAGTTATCATAGTTACCCCCTGATTTTGGATTACCGACCTTCGAGTGATTACTGATTACTAAAATAATTTCGGATTGGTATTCGTTACTTCGTTATTTGTCGAGTAACGAGTACTCGAGTAACGAATAGTTACTTTTTCAACACCTCTACTCCCTAGCATTCCAATAATTTTCTTTGCTTTAAAAAATGATCTAGTAAAAATTCCGATAAAAACTTCTTTGACAAACAATTTTCATACTAAATTATTGGGCTGTGGCTTAAGGCTAAAGTGGCTTAGTTTGGGACGACTTAAATTACGTAACTTAAAAATGCAGGATTTTTAAACCCCCTCTCCTCTTCCTATATAAGGCATTTTCAAGAAAAAAACACATTAAAAAACATTGAGTGTAACGCAAAAATAAACCCCAGTCACCCCCTTGAGTGTTTAGGAATAGTCCCTAACCAACCCAACCAACAGTTTAACAAAATGAAAATGCTTTGATAAAAATCATAAAAGTGTTTAATTCTCCCTACCTATATAAATAATTGTGGGATATTGAGTCAAAACAAACTATTTAACCAGGCCCTAGAAGACGTTTTTAAAAACTTAGATTGGGAAGAAATAGGCATCAAAAAAAGCGGAAAATACTTGAACCACCTAAGATATGCTAATGATATTGCCTTAATAATTGACGTATGGAAGAAGAACTGATAAAAATGCTGGTAGAACGGGATACAGCAGCTAAAAATATAGGCTTGAGTATGAACCACACTAAAACTAAAATCCTAACAAACACAGATAAAGATATTACGAAAGAATAAAACCTGGGACAAATTATTAAACTAAAAAAAGGAAACCAAACAGCTGAAATCAACAGATGAGTAAGATTGACCTGGTCAGCCTTCGCTAAACTAATCTACATATTAAAAAATAAAAAATATCCTCAGTACCTCAAGAAGAAAGTGTATAACTAATGTATTCTTCCTGTACTTACCTATGGATCCCAGAACTGGACACTTACAAAATCAAACATGGATAAGGTAACAAAAGCACAAAGATCAATGGAAAGATAAATGTTACATGTAAAGCTAACAGATAGAAAAAGGAATGAATGGATAAGAAATAAAACAAAAGTAAGGGATGTTAGAGGAGAAGTAGCAAAATTAAAATGGAAATTTGCCGGTCATAATATCAGACAGAAAGACGACCGATGGAACAAATGTATTGTAAACTGGAGATCTTAGGAAAATAAAAGAAGTAGGGGAAGACCCCAAATGAGATGGACGGACGATTTGAAGAAACACGTGGAAACTAGATGGATGAACACGGCGATAGACAGAGAAGATTGGAAGATATTGAGGGAGGCCTATGTCCAAAGATGGATTGAAGAAGGCTAAATAGATCGATAGATAGATATGTATAAAATATTATATATATATATATATATATATATATATATATATATATATATTTATCGGTCTCACAACGTTCTACGTCTTCCGATACCCAATCTCCACTCGTTTCTGTTTGCCTATAATTCATTATCTAGGCCTCCTATTCTTATTTCACTGTCTATTCCTTCTTTCCAGCTTCTCCTCGGCCTTCCTCGTTTTCTTCGGTCAGTTGGTTTCCATTGTAATGTTTGTTTAGGTAGTCTTCCATCATCTATTCTTTGTACATGTCCGTACCACACCAGTTGTTTGGATCTTATATCATCCACTAAAGTACGTTTACCCACTGTCATAATTTCTCTCATTCTTTGATTTGTAACTCTTTCTCTTTTTGATTTCCCTGCTGCTCTTCTCCAATAGTCCATCTCCGTAGCGGAAAGCATTTTTTCTGTTCTATCTTTGATTGGCCATACTTCTGAGCCGTATGTAATAATACTTTTTACAATGGTGTTATATATAAGCTTTTTGTTATGTTTTGATATACTTTGGTCCCAAATTATTCCATTTAATAAAGTTATTGCTTTTCTTCCTTGTACGTTTCTATCTTTTATAGCTTTGTCTAGTGTTCCGTCAGCTGTAATTTTTAGACCTAAGTATTTATACTCATCACAGGACTGAATTCGCTGCCCAGTATTTAAGATTAGATCCTGTTTCGTTCCACCAATACACATATACTCTGTCTTATTGATATTAACCTCTAGTCCCCACTTGTTGTACTCTTCTATTAGTTTTCGTGTCATATATTCGAGGTCGTCATAATCGTGAGCCACTACTATCTGATCATCGGCGAAACATAAAGTATACAAGGTGGTTTCGTCCAATGGAATTCCCATGTTTTGGCATTTTCTCTTCCAGACTTTAAGGACTTGTTCCACATATATCTTGAAGAGCGTAGGCGAGATACAGCAACCTTGTTTAAGACCTTTATTTACTTGAAAGCCTTTGGTTAGTTTTGCTTTTATTTTAACTTTTGCCTTACTATTGCGGTATATCTCTCTGATGGCCTTAGTTAGTTGTACGCTTATGTTTGTCTTTACCAACGCTTTCCAAAGTGGATTTAGTGGTATACTATCATATGCCTTCTGCAAATCTACGTAAAGCAGATGCAGCTCTTGCCCGTATGCCATTTTCTTTTCAATAACTTGGGTTATACAAAAGAGATCCATATCTTTATATTCGCTCTCCACTTTATTTCTTATTATTTTGCCATATATTCTGCTTAGCGTACTAGTTACAGATATAACTCTATAATTGTCACATATATCTTTCCTTCCTGTTTTGTGTATTGTGGATAAATATGACGTTTTCCACTCAGATGTTATAAAATATTAGTTTTAGTTTAATCGTGGATTAATAAATTCATTACTAGAGTCATTATTTAGGGAGGTCATTGACCAAATGACCTTATACAGGAGCTGCCACTACCTGATTGTGTTCAATAAGAGCAGTATTTTGAGTAAACTTTGTATAACTAAACATTTCTGGTAAACTAAATTCTCCTTTCTTAAAAGCTGACTGACAAACAATTAAAAGCAGCGATTCTAAGAACGTCTTCGTTATTCCAAATAACACATTTGTCAACACTTGTGGTTTTCAAGCGGTATCCCTCAGGAAAGAGATTTGATAGAGGGTTAGGGTTAGAAACATAGAGACACGACGTTAATCTAATCTGATGGTGGCAAGAAAGTGCCACCGAAATGTAAATAAACATATCCGTCAACGTAAACATCACGTTTGTCTAGGAAAAACAATTTAGGGAAGTAAAATTAGGTAAATAAATTCATTATGAGTCCTCCCGCACTATCTCAACTAAACAAAATATTCAAAAGGTTCGCGGGATTTCGTTATAAAATTTAAAAATGCCTTCCTAGCATATCAGCCTGAAAACCGTTTTTTGTAAATGTCTCAGAAACTACAGCTTTTACGAAGTTTTTGGTTATGACACTAATTATTGAAAAGAACGTAGTCTGAGAAAAATAATGAGCTCGAATGTGGTCAAATGTAAATATTTATTTTTGATATAAAGCCAAATAAAAAAGTCACATACAGTCAGGTCAGGCGATCTAAGGGGCCATCTGGTAATACTAAGTCTATTTATTACTTGTCGGGGAAAAGTTTCTTCCAAAAATTCCCTCGCGGGTATATGTGCGCACAAACTTGCTGAAAATCAATGTCTGGCAATTGTTGTTTTGCAGGAATTACTTGATTTTGCAATTTTTTTTTATTTACGGTTAAGCGCACTCGCAAGGAGATCCCTATCACGCTCGAGAAGCGGCCAGTGCGCGGAAATGTTGGTGTATGTTGGTTTTGAAACGGTTCAGGTTGTAACCTGCAGGGAAAACTGTCCCAGGGAGTTTATTCCACAGCGATGCTGTTCTCCAGAGATATGAATTCTGATATAATGAGGTTCTTGGTGCCTCTATTTTGACAGTAAATTGATGGTTACCGTCTGTTTGACGTGTTCGCCTAGTAAGTGCTACTCCCGGGGGGATCATACGTGCCAACTCTTTAGAGCATTTTCCGTGATAATACCTGTAGAAGAGAGATAGATCGCCCACAGTTCTTCGATGTTCGAGACTATCCAAGCTACGGGTAAGTGCGGGGTCATTGATCAGCTTGATAGCTCGTTTTTGCACGGTGTTCAAAAGCATTAAGGTATGTTTGGGTGCCGCACTCCATATATGTGAGCAGTACTCCATAGTTGGTCGAATCTGGGCTCTGTAGAGTGTCAGCAGTTGGCTTGGTGTATACAGATGTCTTGTACGAAATAGCACCCCAAGCTTTTGGGACGCCCTTTTAGCTATATCTGCCACGTGACTGTGCCAAGGAAATGTTGGTCTCTGCAGTGACTCCTAAGATGTTCAACTGGCTCTGCAATGTGACAGCACTTCCAGATAGCATGATGTTTGGCTCACCGGTGCTGGTCTTTTTTGAAAACAGGGCTGCTTGGGTTTTCTGCGCGTTGAACTGTACAAGGTTTTTGTTGCCCCAGTCCTCTATTATCTCCAGGTTGTTATTTATCTGCGATATTTGAATTAGTCTAAGATGATGGAATTCACGTGCGGATAGACACTGACATTTATTTGGTAAGAGATGGAGTTTCGGCCATCCAGTGCAACATAAATGGATCTATCCTTAAGGTAACTTTCAAACCAAGTGCAAAGTTTCGGCAACAATCCCATTGCTTTGAGCTTGTTGAGCAGATTTTCATGCCAGACTTTATCGAATGCTTTTGATATATCTAAGGCAATTATTCTTGTTTCGCCCCGTAACTCAATCGCTTTTTGCCATAAGTGAGTGACGTATGTAAGTAAATCGACAGTTGACATATATTTTCGAAATCCGTATTACTTGTCGTTGATAATTTTGTACTTTTCCAAGTACTTGGTTAGGTGATTGTTCACAACTCTTTCCATTACTTTTGATATCACCGGAAGAAGAGCAGTTAGTCTATAGTTTAACGGATAAAGCCTCATTTAATCTCATCTCGAAAAACCCCTGACCAAAGATTTAATTTTTGTAGGTATTGTGTTCCTACATTTCATAGTCAAATGTTTTTTTTTGAGCAGTAGCGAGTAACTGATGGATTGTGGACGGAGAAAGTACTAGTAAATAAAATATTACTGACAAAATTTTCATCCTGATTTGCGCAATCCATCATGTTTTTTGGTTTGTATCAATGTCTTTTTAAAGTATCATCAGGTATCTCTTTAGCAATGGCTGAACTTAAACAAGTTCTTCAACCGCAGCACAAACGGCAGTTTCTCGCTGTTGCTTTTGTTTCGACATGTCTCTTGTACCCTCAAGTTTTTTAAAGAATATCACGGTCTTTATACCTAGCAATAAACAAATTTATTACATACAGATTTTTCTGCAGGATAGATAGTAAATTTTACCGGCGGCATATTGCCCGAGAAACAAGTTAGCAAGATTTGTAAAAACGCAATAACCCTTACTTCCTTCTCGCTTCGTAGATTTAAAAAAATAGACAATCTCGACCCCATAACGCGACCATTTTGGATCTTCCCTGATATCCGTAGTCAGCTCTTGTCTACCTGCCTATAATTTATCCTCTGGTTCGGTTCCCCCTCTTCTTTTTCATTTAGTTCACGGTCCGTCGCGATCTGTTGAGCGTTTTTCCCTTTCTAAGCAGAATTTTCATGGCTAGTATAGATTGCACCCTAACGGTATGTACCCCAGTATTCTGGTTGATTCTACTCAGTTTTTTTTCAGTGTGTAAATCGCCGCAACAATAATGTGCGAGGCTTATTTACGACCAGTATTAATACTAAATGAAGCGGTAAATTAAAAATTAATAGAGCAGGACACTGTATTGATGGCGGCGTTGGCGTTAATATTATTAAGTTAATGACTGCTATTTTTTATTTATTTACAAAATAACAATAAACCCTATTTCACATTTTTTATCTCTTTTAATTTTTTAACTTGCCAACAACAATTTTATTTTAATTAGTAGATGGCGCTATTTTGTGTTAAATTATGCACCCTTTCTTAAAATCTACATATTTTGTCAAAAGGTGGCGTTACAGGTAACTTCTAGTCGTACAACCGATGTAGTAGAAAATTATATAAATAAAAATGGTTACATACCTACATATCCCAAATTACGACCAAATACTGTAGTGTGATAATTTTTAAGTTAGTTTATAAATTATTTAAGGCGTAAGCCAAAAGATCTTAATTTAATTTATGTCTTACATAGTCATAAGTTACCATGGCGGTTCTTGGAGGAAGTTTATACTATAAGCGATTTTCTCAATTATGTAAACAATGTAGGAACATCATACATACCTGTTCAATTTTCTTCTTTAAACTTTACATTTCCACTTCTTTATTTTATTATAAAATAACAGTTTTATACAAAGTTAAATCAAGCGAAGTGAAGCCTACAAAAACCAACTAAAGAATGCTCTGTAACGATATTGTTGTTTTAGTGAAAACTACCCTGCTCGGTGGGCACGCACAGCTTGTCGTGGATTCGCTCCATAAACAAAGAGGAAGACTGGGATTTAAACGCTCTAGACAAAGAGAAAAGACACCAGCGCAAACCAGAGATGCATCGACTTAGAAAATCGTTACAAATTAAAATTACATAGTGTGTTTTTTAAAAATTGAAAATAGTTTGTTAATTTGGTTTCCAGTTACAAAAAATGAATTATTGTGATGTTAGTGACTTAAAGGAAAGATTAGCCGAATACAACTTTTATTAAAATACCGCGATTCTGAAAATCAATGCCTAAAAACAAGCCGGTGCATTGCCAGAAATTTGACTTGTTACTAACCTAGTCTTGCATGTAATATTTAATTAAAAATATTAAAAAACTTATAAATGGGAAAAAAACCAATTAACCACATAGCACAATCACGTGTTTAACACGTAAAAAAGGCGTGAGAAAAAAAAACGTTGATTTTAAAAGCTGCTAGAAAAAAACGTTTATTTCATATATGAAAACAAGCTTAATAGGTCATTCATTAACGTTATAAAAAATAACGTTGCTAAAAACTGAGTTGTAATAACGCCATTATAAAATTAAAACATCAATGTTTTTACGTTAGTTTCACTTGCATGGCTTTTTTACTGAATATTTTTGAGTTTTTACTAGCAGCAGCGCCACCTATTCTCGGGATTTTTCACTTTGACGAAATCTATAAGGCAGTGCTTTGGCGTCTAAACTCCAAAAACCTTTTAAGGAACTGATCCCTGATACTTCACGATCACGACGCATCTGCTATTAACCTGATAAAGACATTAATATTCTGTGAAAGTGTTTACTGTTAAAAAAAATCTTGTTTAGCTTTAAACAAAAATGTATATAAATAGATACAAGATATTTTGTCTTGCCTTGAGCGCCATCTTTAAAATTGTCTTGAAGTGTTGTAGTCTTAAACTAGAGAACTTTTATAACTTCCTTTCGCGTCTCTTTTAATTTACAAAAATGTTATTAAAAAAACGTGACCAAAAAAGACGCAGAAAGTTAGTAGGTTTGAGAAGTCTTAATCTAGTGACGTTTTAGAACATGTTTTGGAGGACTTTTCAAGTGTGAATTTGGTACATGAAAATAACGAGGGTAAAAAACACGTTATATATACAGCACCAGAAATTTTAACAAAAAGTACATTTTTATAGCTTGATTTCTCCTTGTTTTTAAGTTATCTTTAAGCATGTATATTTAACAAAATAAATATTACATGGTATTCGGTTGTTTTTAAGTAAAAAAAAACTTTGTTATGTTTGTTCACGTTAATTTAACGTTGATGTGATTTTTATGCTATGTGGGTATATTCAAATCCAATTTTGTAAAACCAATTTTTAGTTTTTGCTCGATATTTTCAAAACCCCTATTTTTAATTTCGAAATAGGATTTGATTGGCCTTGGAATAGCAGAACTTTTTTCTTATTTAAACACAATTGGATCTCTTACCGTTTCCGAAATATCTATGTAGTTGCTTTTATCTAGGATACCCTGCATACACCCATTTGAATAGGCAAAAATCTTTCAATTTATTATTATCTTGAGCTCGTAACCAGATGTGCGCATAGTAGGTACACCACACAGAAAAAACAAAATTGTGAAATTTGACATTTTTGATACTGTTAAGTCTCATATATTTAAACTAAATAAACTTGGATCATCGTGACAAAGGTATTATTGTAATCAACGCTTTAAATTTGTTTATGTTTAAATTTTCACAATTCATTAATAATACGTATGGTTTAAAATTCATATTTTTAAAATAACAATACCTACCATTCCAATAAAATGCGCCATTATCTATCATTAGCTATCATATTATTATATTCAATCAAAAACAAACAGAAACAAAATACCCAAAAATTATTGCTAAAAATACTATTACTCTAGTAGACTTGTTTATTTAAAACAAATTTCTAAAAACTTTCTTACTTGTTTTTAAAAAATGTTAACTGGCTATTTTTTATTACAGATGGTAGATTATTCTTATACTTTCGTTATCCTTTAATAATTAAAGAATTAACACACATTTGTGTTTGAACCCTTGGTATATACAAATTGTTTCTGCTTATAGGATATTTGTGCACGTCGACATTAAACTTAATACATTTGTTAAAATATTAAATAATTAAAATATTAATAATAATTAAAATTATTTAAAATCTTCAAATAAAAAACATACCAACATAAAATACTTTAGACAGAGGCACGAAATCCGACATCCAACCCAAAGCATTTAACATGGTTTTTATCAGGATCAAAAGTCACATTAAATGGATAAGCGGTCAAAATTGGGATCAAAAATGTCAATCAGGGATTAAAGAGAAATTAAAAAGCCTATAAAGAATGTAAAAACTGCAAAAAAATAGAAAAATTTGCATTTTTATTCCTTGATGAATTGTACAAACTATTTGCCTTGGGATCAAAAGTATCAATAATTACCAAGCTCTTGGTAGTTATTAGGGACTTATTGGAATAAAACCTGATCTTTTTTTACAATCGGCAGTATTGTGACAGATTTACATACAGAAAGCAGCTGCTTTCTTTTAAAATTCGGCCTCTGTGTATTTCAGACCCGGATTTATTAGTGATTGTTTTTACTAAATGAAAGTTAACGACTTTATTTTTAAATTTGACGTTGGTATGTCAATTTTTAGAGGTCAGCTGTCAGTTTTCTTTGTAAATCTGTCAGAATAAAGCGGACCCTAAAATAAAATCAGATTTTGTTTCCCTAGTACAGTAGAACCCCGATTATCCGTGCTCCACGGGACCGGACGAGGCACGGATAAGTGAAAAGCACGGATAATCCGAACATTCATTTATTACATGTTACATACATATTATATATATAGACTCAAAATATGACAGAAAAAAAAAGATCCCATAAGTTCAAACTAAGTTTATATGTATGTATTGCATAAAAAGATAACAGAACAAAAAATATATTTCTACTTAAGGTTTTGGTGCAGTGATTTCCGGTAACGCTATTTCGATAAAACTTCAAAAACACAATTTCGATTATGGGAAATCATAGCACGGATAATCCGCAGCCCGGATAATCCGCGCACGGATAATCGGGGTTCTACTCTATTACAAAATTGTTAACTTTAACAAACCATTTGTTTGGCTATATGTATATAATAATATTATTTGAGTAACTTAATCAATTTTGTTTTTTCTGTGCATGTACTTCAACTTCACAAACATTTATGTTATGCTCTTCATACTCATTTCCTGCAAAATAATTACCACTCATTTAGTGCCATATGCTGTTCGCACTAATTTCGGATCGTTTTAATCAATTTTAATTAATCAATTTAAATCATTTGCTGTTTATTTAATAGATTTTAATTAAGATATATTTCAAGCAACTAGATTAAAATTAAAGACATTGAAAAAATTGGCATTTTTATTGGTAACTCTCTCAATTGAATTTAAGTTGACTTTGAAACCTTTTTTTTATTTATTTTATTAAAGAACGTTTCATGCTTTTATTTTATTTTGTTGGACAATGTTATTGACATTAGGGATTTATTTGGAATTTACAAAATAAGGCCTTATGAGACCAGTGAGAGTCGCTTTAAAAAAACAGCATGTCTGCAATAAATAAGGTTGTGACCAGGGTTGCCAGATTTTTCAAATTAAAAAGCGGGACAAATTAAGTAAATGCGTAAACACAAAAATTTAAAATAGATACTAAAAATTTACATCGATTTTAACATAAAGTTAGTGTAGGAGTCTTTTAGGATCCAAATGGTGTGTTTACTTATTTACGTTTCCAAAATACATTCAATAATTTAATTTTAAAATTTAAATGTTATAGCTACCTATTTAAATTTAGTGAGTTTTTTTTTAAGTATAGAGGTGAAAAACTTTTAAATTAAGTTGTGTTTCAAACTTCCATTGTCTTCATTATACAGTGTGTCCCAACGAAAACGAAACAGAGGCGTTTTTGGGTATTTAGAATATTTTTTCGAAAAATTCCGTTGATTTAGTTTTTGAGGGGGACACTTTTTGGCTCTTGAAATTTTTGTAGCACGAACCCCCTTCGAGGGGTATACTTTACCCCTATATTTTGAATAGGGAAAGTGGGTCTAGTAATACCTTATTTTGAAGGTCTCTTGAATATCTTTACAACCGTGTAAAAATTTCGAAAATCCATCGATTAGTTTTTAAGATATTTGCCTTCAAACTTTCAAATTTGACATGGACTGATAAAATAAAAATTTAATTAGAAATTTATTATTGTTCGGAAACTAAATCGACGTGTCCGAGGAATTTTTCGAAAAAATATTCTAAATACCCAAAAACGCCTCTGTTTCGTTTTTGTTGGAACACACTGTATTTTGATTATCAAAATTCCATGCATAATAAAATATATGATCTGTAACTTCTTTTAGTGATTTGTGAATTTTGGTTAAAATAAACAAATATGAACGAACACATAAGATAAGTATGTATAGATAAGAAATATTCGCCTTAAAATGAGAAAGTAACTTAAACGAAAAAGTAAAACATTGCTCTTCGATTGTTTGTTGAAGTGTAAACTTCTTTAGGCGCGTTTAGCACTTTTTGTGGGTACTGAATTGAACTGAGCCGTCACGCTCGGCTATGTAATGCTCATTCGGGTGAATTCGGCTCGAGTCGACTAACTGTGAGAGGAACAGTCAGCAGAGCGATATGATGATGCAGATGAAGGCCACTCAGAGCAAAATTGACCAGAGTAATTTATACCCAATTATAATTATGTAAATGTTATTACTTTGTATATTACTTTGTCAATATACAACGCCAAAAATCTTGTATTTCGTACTATTAATTTCCCCTTGTTGAAGTTTACACTTCTGGTCTTAAGCACACACAATTTTTTTTTAAATAAAATTTATAAGTTATAAATAAGAAGATACTGACAGGTAAAAAATAGGACAGAAATGAAAAAAAAAGCGGGAAAATCGGAACAATTTGCATAAAAAGCGGGACTTTCATAGGATTTAAAAAAACGGGACCGAGCTACATAAAGCGGGACCGTCCCCCCTACGTCGGGAAGTCTGGCAACCCTGGTTGTGACCAAAATTGCGCTAAAGCTATTGAAAGGTAGTAGTTCCTCATCTGAGGATTTAGACGAGAAACTAATTATTTTCTTGAAGAAGAAACACGCCAAAGTGGAGAATTATGTGGAGAAAACTGTTGCAAATTAGCTTTCTTATTAGGTACCTCAAGGATTATCAGAATTTCTTCTTCATTAGACATGTTTTTCTTTGAGAAGCTGAAGGTAAAAAATCTAAAAAAGTTGGGTTTTTTCTGTTTCTTCTCTTGTCACTTGTGGGCGTGATGTCATTGGTTTTTTATTTCAACTGATGGCTTATCTTGATGCAATCAGAAATAATGTTAAATTGATGACTTATGTTAGGTGTCAACAGGGTTGCCAGATTTTTCAAATTAAAAAGCGGGACAAATTAAGTAAATGCGCAAACACAAATTTTAAAATAGATACTACAACAAATTTTAAAATAGATACTAGAAATTTACATTGATTCTAACATAAAGCTGGAGTGTTTTAGGAACCAGATGGTGTGTTTATTTATTTACGTTTCCAAAAATACATTCAATAATTTAATTTTAAAATTTAAATGTTATTCCTACTTATTTAAATTTAATGAGTTTTTTTTAATTGAAGAGGTTAAAAACTTTTAAATTAAGTTCAAACTTTCATTGTCTTCATTATATTTCGATGATCATAATTCCATGCATAATAAAATATATGATTTCTTTTAAAGTGATTTGTGAATTTTATTTAAAATAAACCAACACATAAGAAGAGTATGTACAGATAAGAAATATCCGCCCTAAAATGAGAAAGTAACTTAAACGAAAAAGTAAAACATTCCTCTTCTAATGTTTTTTTTTTTAAATAAAATGAATAAGTTATACAGGGTGTCATTAAAAGTTTGTAACAAACTTTGACAGGTGATAGTACACATAAAAATAAGAAAAAAAGTTCATATGAACATAGGTCCTAAAATGCATAGTAGGGGAGCTACGGGCATCAAAAGGGTTAATATCGAAAATGGTTCGGTTCGGTTCGGTTCGGATCGGTTAGGTTCGGTTCGGTTCGGATCGGTTAGGTTCGGTTCGGTTCGGTGTATAAAATTAAATACGCAAAAAAATGCGATTAATTTTTTTTAGTACCTTCCATAATCTTTACGCTCAATTATCTCGTAAACCGTTGCTCTGGGCGACTTTAGACAAGAGCACCTTTTTTACTTAAAAAAGGGAGTAGTTTTTAAAAATGGACTCAAAATGTAAAAAAATGCAATATACAAAAAAATTCTTGTTAAAACAACCCCCCACCCCTACCAAAACTACCCTTTTGAGTTAAGTAATTATTTTTTTACCTTACCGCAATGTGAAGGGTCAAAATTAATTAATATTTGCAATTTTTTGTAAAATTCCATAGCTTTTTAAAGTTGCTGTATAAAAAAAACCATTTTCGATATTAACCATTTTGGTGCCCGTAGATCCCCTACTATGCATTTTAGGACCTATGTTCATATGAACTTTTTTTCTTATTTTTATATGTACTATCACCTGTCAAAGTTTGTTACAAACTTTTAATGACACCCTGTATATAAGAATATACAGACAGGTAAAAAAAAAGACATGAATGAAAAAAAGCGGGAAAATCGGGACAATTTGCATAAAAAGCGGGACTTTAGTGGGATTTAAAAAAAGCGGGACCGAGCTACAAAAGGCGGGACCGTCCCCTCTACGGCGGGGCGTCTGGCAACCCTGCTTGTGAGACCAGTGAGAGTCGCGTTAAAAAAACAGCATGTCTGCAATAAATAGGGTTGTGACCAAAATTGTGCTAAAGCTATTGAAAATGAAAATGAACTAGAAACTAATTATTTTCTTTAAGAAGAAACACTCTACTGTTTTCTTCTTCATTAGACATGTTTTTCTTTGAGAAGCTGAAGGTGAAAAATCGAAAAAAGTTGGGTTTTGTCTGTTTCTTCTCTTGTCACTTGTGGGCGCGATGTGATGATGTGTAAAGATATTAAAAATAGATAAAAAAAAAACTTTCCCAAAGCTGGTCCGTATAATTAAGAAGAATTTTTAAAATAAAAAGTGTATTTGCTTGTTTTATCGCAGAAACCAACATTTTTATTACAAAACATGTAAAAACGTGTTTGGAAGGGAATGAAATTATCTTTTAAATCAGGTATCAACCTTGCGAGTCGATTAAGAAATAAAGATGCCGTTTATGGAGAAGTGCTTGGATTTGGAGATATATGCAAAATAATATTTTTTTATTATTCCATTATTTTGACAAAAATTTTATTGGATTCAAATCACCTCTCTACAAATTTTTTCGATAAAAGCTTACTTTACAAGTTTCACGGACACTCTTTAGTCTTCAGTTCCGAAGCTGATTCCTAGGCAAACTGTGACGTAGCCCTGACGTCACGGCCGCCATGACACCGAATTACTTTTGGACTTTAAACGACCAGTCAAAAAAAATTATGTCTAAAGGGTTAAGGAATTTTAAAACCGATAACTAGTAGTAGACTCGTTAGTTGGAACCCGTAGTCTTTAATATTCTTCTGGTGTTGGTTCTTGCCGCACTAAACCGCCTACAGAGCACATTATTGAGCCTCGAAGTAATCAATTTTAAAGCTTATGTACCATACGGCCTGTCATACCACTTTGATTAGTTTTTGATGGTATTCATCCTTGTTCTTCTTTTGTTGTCAAAAGAAAAGTAATTGCTTCAATATTAATGTTGAATGGTAAGTGGTTCAACTATTTATAAAGGTTTAATAGGTAAAAATAATGATGTAAATGCAAGACTTATGTTGAAGGTCATGGTTAAACAAGGTTATTAGGATTATCGATTTGAAGGTCAAAACTGGGTCTTCCTGTCCTGGATTTAAATTATTCTTAAAGGTCGAGTTTACGGTCAAGATCAAGGTCAACGAAACGTAAAAACATGTGCTCCAACTTAATCGAGTTGGACTTCAAATTACTTTAAAGGGGGAGGTTAATCAAATTTAAAATCACTTTTACTTCTAATTGTTCTCATCCTCTTTTCTGCTCAAAACATCGCAGCAACTTTTTACTTACCATAAACGTTGTGAAAAAGTCAAGGTCAGTAAGTTCAAGAGTATTTAGGTTTAGGTCAAATTCAATAACATTCAGAGGGTCTAGGATAAATATGACGTACATCTAGCAAGGATATTTCTCACTTTTACTCCTAATGTTTTGTAATTAGGATCATTAAATAATTATCCGTATACGAAACATATCCCGAAATAAAACTGTGTGGTTTTTACGTTTTCCAACGTCCTTAAAAAGGTACAAATTAGCGTTTTGAGGAACACCTCCTGACAAGTATAGTGAACTATGCCAATCCACGACCGGTTTTGGCCTTACTGGGACCTCCTCAGGTGGTTGCAGGTGATAGCTCTATGTCGCATAAACTGTGTAAAACCAACAGAAACAATTCTGTGGTAGGAATTCAAAAGGGATTAACTCAGGCTTTGCTACATCTGATTAAGGGGTTAACCTTTTGACTTCCTACCACAGAATTATTCCAACAGAAAATACCCCTGTTGGAATTGAATTATACCGATGATGGTTTGATGCTCTCGTTGGGAACTTAGTAGAACTATAAGGTTTCACGTCACTTTCTCCAATATCACTAAATTCCAAAAATCTGGTGGTATTTCTGCACATGCGTATTGCGATACGGATACAAATAAGAGTAAATTGAAAAAATTGCTGTATGTCCTTATTCTCTTAAAGTAAAGTGAATACCAAGATCAATAAAAAGCCTTGCTCTATGAGCCTTGGAACATTGATTTATGGTTATCCGTTAGCCAGCTTGAAGACAAAAATAACATTTTTCTACGTCCGCAGAACATGCCTCTGTTTTGAAAAGCTTAATTAGTGTTTCTATTTTCGTGACGATGACCGATTTTATTTAATTAATCTGCCATCGTCTGGCAAATTTATCTATTTTATTCTCTGTTATGAAAATATTGTCTATGAGAAAAATATTTTCTGTTATGACACACAATTTGGAGAATTTTGGGTAATTTAAGTAAAGATAAAGAAATCTGACTGAAACTTAATGTACTCAAATTTTAATAAAATATTGTAAACTACGCCCACATAGCACAAAAATCACATCAACGTTAAATTAACGTGAAAAAAAATAACAATTTTTTTTTTTAACTTGAAAACAACCTCATACCATGTAATATTTATTTTGTTAAATCTACATGCTTAAAGATAACTTAAAAACAAGGAGAAATCAAGTTATAAAAATGTACTTTTTGCTGAAGTTTCTGGTGCTGTGTATATAACGTGTTTTTTACCCTCGTTATTTTCATGTACCAAATTCACACTTGAAAAGTCCTCCACAACATGTTCTAAAACAACCACTAGATTAAGACTTCTAAAACCTACTAACTTTCTGCGCCTTTTTTGGTCATATTTTTCTAACTTAAAAAAGACGCGAAAGGAAGTTATAAAAGTTCACTAGTTTAAGACTACAACACTTCAAGACAATTTTAAAGATGGCGCTCAAGGCAAGACAAAATATCTATATATCTATCTATATACATTATGTTTTTTTAAAGCTAAACAAGATTTTTTAACAGTAAACACATTCACAGAATATTAATGTGTCTTTATCAGGTTAATAACAGATGCGTCGTGATCGTAAAGGATCAGGAATCAGTTCCTTAACAGATTTTTGGAGTTAAGAGACCAAAGCACTGCCTGATAGATTTCGTCAAAGTGAAAAATGCCGACAATAGGTGGCGCTGCTGCTAGTAGAATCTCAAAAATATTCAGTAGAAAAGCCATGCAAGTCGCATTTTAAAATTCGTGTAGAAAAGACGTGAATCTAATGTGATTTTAACGTTGATAAAAATCACTTGAAACTATCGTAAAAAAATTGCTGTTTTCATTTGATAATGGCGTTATTACAACGTAGTTTTTAGCAGCGTTATTTTTATAACGTTAACGAATGACCTATTAAGCTTGTTTTCATATATGAAATAAACGTTTTTTTCTAGCAGCTTTTAAAATCAACGTTTTTTTTCTCACGCCTTTTTTACGTGTTAAACACGTGATTGTGCTATATGGGCAAACAATATTTTTTTAAGCTACAAAGAAAATAAACTTAACAAAAGCTCAAAAAATACACGAAGGAAATATTCCCGCCAAAAAATAAGACTGGAAATACAACGGGAAATATAAGGTTCATTTTCTAATAATCAATGTTACCACACTACAATCGGTCTAAAGTTCAGTGTTGCCAACTTAAAAGTGACACGTTATAGCTGAAGTCCTTTCGACAGTAATTTCTCGGCCAAAGGGCTGACTCTTCTTTTATAAGTAATATTAAGACATTCCTTGTAACATTAGGTTTTTTTTGAGATTTTTAAAATTCAGTGTTGCTAAACTACAATATTTTTAAATAATTTGAGGCTGGCCCAAGGCCAACAAAAAAATAGAGGTCACGACCCCGGAAAAATCAGCTGTTCTCGGGGGGCTGACTTTTACATTGGGTCTTATGGGAGGTCAGATGTTTTTTTATGATATTTTCAAAATGGCACTACAGATTTCCGCGAAATTTCAGTGAAATATTCTCAGACACCATCCCGATATTCGACCAAACTTTTGTAAGGATGCAAGATGATTAAAAGGTTAAAATCTTCAAGATTTAGCATTCCTTATTTTGAATTCAAATTACCCGCCATGTACCGCATGCCAACTGTTATATTTGACATGTATTTGACTTTGTCATCTGTGTTTGTCATGGCATTTGTTTATTTGTGTGTATTGTAAAACTTGAAACTTTTAGAATCCAAAAATACCATAGCGTTAGTATTTTTAAAACGAAATTACACTACAAAAAAATCTTTTTTTGATGTTGTAATTTTTATAAATGTAAATAACTATATTAAGTTTTCAAAATCTGCCGAGTGCCGAATATAAAAAAATAGATAGGTAGGTAATCCGATTACTTATCAAGCAGAAATGAACACATTCGCTTCTGTTTTGAATTTAATTTTTGTTAGAGCTAATGAGGCGGCTCTGAAAAATTTAGGATTAGTATTCATTCAAAAAAAAAATGTTCTGCAAAAATATAGCAAAAACAATCTCAAAACAAGCTTTATTTTAAAAAAATCAAATATTCATCAACCGTCATTCCAACTTAAATATTTTAAAGACAATCTGTGTCGTGACGTGACCATCAAAAAAAAAATCATCCCCCGATGTGACGTCAACAAAGTGGAGGATCGTGGCCCGTCCGTTTTGATAGCACTGCTCAGGGCTATCAAAATGGACGGGCCACGATTCTCCACTTTGTTGACGTCACATCCGGGGCTGATTTTTTTTTGATGGTCACGTTACGACACAGCTGATTGTCTTTAAAATATTGAAGTTGGAATGACGGTTCATGGATATTTGATTTTTTTTAAATAAAGCCGTTTTTGAGATTGTTTTTACTTTATTCTGGCAGAACAATTTTTTTTAAATGTATAGTAAGCCTTAATTTTTCATAGCCGCTTCATTAGCTCACAAAAAAATTAAGTTTAAAGTAGAAGCGAATGTGACAATCACATATGACAAAGTCAAATACATGTCAAATATAACAGTTGGCATGTGGTACATGGCGGGTAATTTGAATTCAAAATAAGGAATGCTAAATCTTGAAGATTTTAACCTTTTAATCATGTTGCTTCCTTACAAACCTTCGGTCAAATATCGGGATGGTGTCTGAGAATATTTTACTGAAATTTTGCGGAAATCTGTAGTGCCATTTTGAAAATATCATAAAAAACGTCTGACCTCCCATAAGACCCAATGTAAAATTCAGCCCCGGGATAACAGCTGATTTTTTCAAGGTCGTGGCCTCTATTTTTGTGTTGGCCTTGCACTGCTCAGTGCTGAAACTACCTACAGATGATTTTGTAATTTTTAAGACAACTTTTTTTTCGCTGGCCCATGCTGCTTGTAATGATATCCGTCAAAAAGTTACCTTAAAAATTATGAAACAAACTGTACATATGTAGAATATAGACCTATCTACCAAGAGCTAAACATTCAAATTTATGCAGTGAAAATTATACCACGCCCAATGTTAATAATTTAGATATACATGTAGGTCATCTGGTCACCGATAAAAAACGTTATGCAGACATACAGTCTGAATTATAAAGTAATTAATTTAAATTTGGATGAGCGGTTTTGTTGCCTGTCCTATTTTGACATGTCCCGATTCAGCCTTTTTGAAGCATTGGCAAATATTTTATGTTTTTTTTTAATTATTTAATTAGACAAGTGTAATGAATGTAGACAATGGGGTTCATTTAAAATCCCAATTTATAGGCACCTAAGCTCACATGATTCGATCTCCGTCTTATATTTTTGGCTTAAGTCATGTGGGTTTTAATCATTTTTAAATGAGAGCATCTAGAGATTGGTACCAACATAGGTACCCAATTTTGTTCAAATCCGGCAAGCAGTTTTTAAGTGATGCGCATTGGTCATTACAGAGAGACAGATGAACATACAGACAGAGAACGCCACAAAACATTTCTCATCCGTTAAGTCCTTTATTTATTACTTGAAAGAGCATAATATATTTTTTCTAGGGGGGAGGGGTGGTTATTACCACGTTACCTTCCCACAAATCTGCGCTTGAGACATACCTAGATAGCTATTATTTTTAACTTACAGAAACTATGCATTTTTAACTTTTTAGTGTCACCATAGGATCCTAAAATTATAACATTTGAGGCCCTTTATTACGTTCAAAATGGGAGGTCATACATTTTGCGTGCTTTGAGCATGTGCAGCGTCGGACTGGCACCATGAGGGCTTAATCATCATTGGCAATCCCGCTAATTTTGCAAAACTATGTAAATATCTTTGCGTTTTACATGATTAGCGGGATTGCCAATGATGATTAAGCCCTCATGGTGCCAGTCCGACGCTGCACATGCTCAAGGCACACAAAATGTATGACCTCCCATTTTGAACGTAATAAAGGGCCTCAAATTTTATAATTTTAGGATCCTATGGTGACACTAAAAAGTTAAAAATTCATAGCTTCTGTAAGTTAAAAATAATAGCTATCTAGGTATGTCTCAAACGCAGATTTGTGGGAAGGTAACGTGGTAATAACCCCCCCCCCCCTCCGTAAAAAAAATATATTATGCCCTTTCAAGTAATAAATAAAGGACTTAAGGGATAATTAACCACCCCCCCCCCTAGAAAATAAATAATTGCACAAATATATTTCTCGTCGACAATTACCCCCCTCCCACTAGATATATGCCCAGATACGCGCTTATTGGGGCTATAGTGATGCGAAACAACGTCATTTAGCGAACTTTAAGGTGAGAAATCCCATTAGACCAAAATGGCCAAACTTTGAAAATTCATATTTCCAATAATATACAGTTTATTAACAAAAGCACCAAATTACAGCATGGTGGGGCCAGAGAGACGCGAAAAAAGCACACTCTAGGTTAATATTTGAAAAAACGTCATTTAGCGAATTTTAGGGTAGCAAATCCCATAAGACCAAAATGACCAAACTTTAAAAATTCATATTTCAAAAACAATACAGTTTATTAACAAAAGCACCGAGTTGCAGTATGGTGCGGCCATAGAGATGCGAAAAAACTACACCTTGAGTTAAGATTCGAAAAAACGCCATTTAGCGAATTTTAGGGTAGGGGATAAGACCAAAATGGCAAAATTTTGATAAATCGTATTTTAAAAGCTATACAGTTTAGCAACAAAAGCACCGAGTTGCAGCATAGTGTGGCAATAGAGATGCGAAAAAACCACACCCTGAGTTAAGATTCGAAAAACCATCATTTAGTGAATTTTAGAGTAGGGAATCCCATAAGACCAAAATGGCCAAACTTAGAAAATTCATATTTTCAAAAATATATAGTTTATCAACAAAAGCACCAAATTACAGTATCATCGGGCCAGAGAGATGCGAAAGAACCACACCCTAAGTTAAGATTCGGGAAAACGTCATTTAGCGAATTTTAGGGTAGAAAATCCCATAAGACCAAAATGGCCAAACTTTGAAAATTCATATTTCCAAAAATATAAGGGTTATCAACAAAAGCACCGAATTACATTATTGTGGGGCTTCGGAGACCCGAAAAAGTTACACCCTGAGTTGAAATTCGGAAAAACGTCATTTAGCGAATTTTAAGGTAGGGAATCCCATAAGACTAAAATGGCCAAACATTGAAAATTCATATTTCAAAACCTATACAGTTTGTCAACAAAAGCACCGAGTTGCAGTATGGTGCGGCCATAGAGATGCAAGAAAACTACACCCTGAGTAAAGATTTGAAAAAACGTCATTTAGCGAATTTTAGGGTAGGGAATCCTATAAGACCAAAATGGCAAAACTTTGAAAAATCATATTTTAAAAACTATATAGTTTGGCAACAAAAGCACCGAGTTGCAGCATAGTGTGGCAATAGAGATGCGAAAAAACTACACCCTGAGTAAAGATTCGAAAAAACGTCATTTAGTGAATTTTAGAGTAGGAAATCCCATAAGACCAAAATGGCCAAACTTTGAAAATTCATATTTTAAAAACTATACAGTTTATCAACAAAAGCACCGAGTTGCAGTATGGTGGGGCCATAAAGATGCGAAAAAAACACATCCTGAGATCAGATTTGAAAAATGGTCATTTAGCGAATCTTAGGGTCGGGAATCCCATAAGACCAAAATGGCCAAACTTAGAAAATTCATATTTCCAAAAATATATAGTTTATCAACAAAAGCACCAAATTACAGGAAATCCCATGAGACTAAAATGGCCAAACTTTGAAAATTCATATTTCCAAAAATATGAGGGTTATCAACAAAAGTGCCGAGATGCAGTATTGTGGGGCTTCGGAGATCTGAAAAAATTACACCTTAAGATTAGGAAAAACGTCATTTAGCGAATTTTAGGGTAGAAAATCCCATAAGACCAAAATGGCCAAACTTTGAAAATTCATATTTCCAAAAATATAAGGGTTATCAACAAAAGCACCGAATTGCATTATTGTGGGGCTTCGGAGACCCGAAAAAGTTACACCCTGAGTTAAGATTCGGAAAAACGTCATTTAGCGAATTTTAAGGTAGGGAATCCCATAAGACTAAAATGGCCAAACATTGAAAATTCATATTTCAAAACCTATACAGTTTGTCAACAAAAGCACCGAGTTGCAGTATGGTGCGGCCATAGAGATGCGAAAAAACTACACCCTGATTAAAGATTCGAAAAAACGTAATTTAGCGAATTTTAGGGTATGGATAAGACCAAAATGGCAAAATTTTGAAAAATCATATTTTAAAAACTATATAGTTTGGCAACAAAAGCACCGAGTTGCAGCATAGTGTGGCATAGAGATGCGAAAAAACCACACCCTGAGTTAAGATTCGAAAAAACGTCATTTAGTGAATTTTAGAGTAGGGAATCCCATAAGACCAAAATGGCCAAACTTTGAAAATTCATATTTCAAAAACTATACAGTTTATCAACAAAAGCACCGAGATGCAGTATGGTGGGGCCATAAAGATGCGAAAAAACCACATCCTGAGATAAGATTTGAAAAATGGTCATTTAGCGAATCTTAGGGTCGGGAATCCCATAAGACCAAAATGGCTAAACTTAGAAAATTCATATTTCCAAAAATATATACTTTATCAACAAAAGCACCAAATTACAGTACCGTTGGCCCAGAGAGATGCGAAAAAACCACACCCTAAGTTAAGATTCGAAAAAAGGTCATTTAGGGAATTTTAGGGTAGGAAATCCCATGAGACTAAAATGGGCAAATTTTGAAAATTCATATTTCCAAAAATATAAGGGTTATCAACAAAAGTGCCGAGATGCAGTATTGTGGGGCTTCGGAGATCTGAAAAAATTACACCTTAAGTTAAGATTCGGAAAAACGTCATTTAGCGAATTTTAGGGTAGGGAATCCCATAAGACTAAAATGGCCAAACATTGAAAATTCATATTTCAAAAACTATACAGTTTAGCATCAAAAGCACTGAGTTGCAATATGGTGCGGTCATAGAGATGCAAAAAAAAAACACACACTGAGTTAGGATTCGAAAAAACATCATTTAGTGAATTTTAGGGTAGGGAACCCCATGAGATGAAAATGGCGAAATTTTGGAAATTCATATTTTAAAAACTATATAGTTTATCAACAAAAGCACCGACTTGCAGTATGGTGGGGCCATAAAGATACGAAAAAAATTAATAAAAAAAACTGGCAAAAACACAAATAAACAAAAACAGCGGTTGACAAGCACTTCACATTTCTTGCTTGTTGCAAGAAATATTGCTTGGTTTAGACAAACCTTTTAAAATCAACATGCAACTAAAAAAAGAGCACATAAAAGAAATGTGCCATTATTGTTTTATTAGCTGTTTGGAGGCGAATCGCGAAGAGCCGAAACCGGAAGTATCGCAAAATGGACGGTTATTAGAATACTTCATTGCATTATATTTAATAGTTTTTCATTTACGGGTTTTTGACATTCTAGTGACAAAACAAGTTTAAAATTAAAATAAATTACCATCATATTTAGCTGTAAATTAATTAAGAGTGTATAGTATGCGTTTCTAAAAAGACTTCAATTAAATAATTAGAGATGTAAATTAAATTGTCTGCAGATAACTGAACAGTCACAACTTAGTTACCTGTAATCCAGTGGCGCACACAAAATTAATTTTTGTGGGTGTTTTGGTGTGCCTAGCCTCATAAAATATTATATTAAGAAGAAAAAATAATCCCAAACAACTGGAAAAAATCCATAAACATTATTCTACACAAGAAAGGCGATAGAGCAGACCTAAAAACTATCGACCTATAACACTCCTCAATGTAATTCAAGATTTTCACGAAAATATTAACAGATAAACTAACGACAAAATTTGACGGATATAAATCAAAGGAAGAAGCTGGCTTTATAAAAGGTTTCAGTACATCGAATACAACATTCCACTGTATATTGCGTTTAGAGACTTTGAAAAAGCTTTTGATAGCATTGAGCAATGGTCACTAAAAGCATCTTTAATTAATAGCCAAATAGATCACAGATATAGACTTAATATCCAATATATATATATATATATATATATATATAGCGAATATCAATCAAAATCCACGAAAGAACCAAGCCAATTCGCATAAGAAGGGGTGTCAGTTGACACAATATCCCCTAAACGATTTAACCAGGTCCTAGAAGATATTTACGGATAATACTTGAATCACCTAAGATATGCTGATGATATCGCCTTAATAACATAAAAGAAAGAAGAACTGATAAAAATGCTGGAAGAACTGGATATATTAGCTAAAAATATAGGCTTGAGTATGAACTACACGAAAACTAAAATCATACCACAGATGAAGATATCGCGATCAGAATAAACCAAAAGAAAATAGGACAAGTATACAAATCAAACGGCTGAAACCAAGAGACGATTAAATTAAGCTACATATTAAAAAATAAAAAATATCCTGAGTACCTTATAATGTACCCTTCCTGTGGATCCCAGACCTCCCAAGTAACATTTCTTTATTTATAGCAGAAGCTAAAAGGTTGCCAGCGCCTTTCCTTAAAACAATTAGTTTCAATGTTTGGTCGCTAGCACGTTCCCATTACCCTTATATACCCCTTAGACCTCCTAAATGGGACTCCCCAATTGGTGATGGCAACCTATGTATTAAACTCACTATAAAACCATAAGAAATAAACTCCAGCTTCGCCCTCTAGCGGTTCCACCAGTATAGAACCCCTTAGAGCCTAAAGCTAGTATGCCAGGTTCTAAAAGCAACTCAGAAACGTCCTCTATCCTATTATAAAACTAGATTCGGTAATTTGGTATCCTGGCGATTCTGTTGAATACCATAATACCTTTAGAGTAAAGAAGTTTTCCTATAAAAGCTATGCCGATATTTTAGATTCACAATGGCTATATATAATAATTTAGGTCACAAAATTGCCAAAAATGTCAAAGTTTCAAAATTATTTTATCACATAAAAATATACCGAGTTTGTCGTTTGTTGATGATCAAATTGCCTGCCAGATTTATTTTTCTGATAAAATCGTATCTGAAAAGCTCTCAAAACAAGTGCGCCAGCTCAAGAATGTTTTTTAATAGTTTTTTGATAACAAAATAACAAATATTTAAAATAAAAAAAAATCATTTACACTATTCACCATTAAAAAAGTCTGTCTAGTTTACATAAATCAAAATTAAAGTAAAATTATTATTAAAAAACACTGCTTAAACGACTAGATAAATATTTTCTCTTTACAATATTTTTTAAATAAATTTATATACGCCATTATGGTTTTATAGTGGTCACTTGGTTTTATTTGTTACTGTATCGCAGCAAGAATTTTTTAGTGCCCTTATGAAACCCACAAAAAAGAACAATGTAAACATAGTCAACATAACCTCACTTAAATTTTTTGTTTTTATTTTTAAAGTGTTTAAAAGCATATAATTCAACACTTAAATGTTTTTTATCGTGCAATTTCGACACAATCGAGAGGGCGAGTGCAATGATATTCGTTGCGCCTGCAGGTTGGAGGGCAACCTCTTATATTGGCCGTCTAAACAGGCCTTATCTAGGCCTGGGTGTCCAACCCAGGAGGACGGAAACTGTACAATTATTAATTATTGGACTTTAATTAATCAATCTTGCAATAGGTAGGTACCAATCTGTACCTAGGTATATCTATTACTTTTACAAGAAATGACACGAAAGTATTTACTTCTGTTAGAACCCTTAAGGAAACCAGGTTTTATATGGCCGCCTATTTAAATAATATGTAATATACAGCTATGGGTAACTATAAATACAAAAGAATTAAGATTACCTTTAAGCCTTCCTATAAAACCTTTTTAAAATGCCTAAAAGTAATGGCAAAAACCAAAAGTCTAAAGTTTATATTTACCACTCTTAAAAACCTTAAGGAAACTAGGTTCTATATGGCCGCCTATCTAATCATATTTACTTTTAAACTACTGGCAACTATAAAAACAAAAGGATATAAGATAACCTTTTAGCTCTATTATAAAACACTTTTGTGATGACCTAAAGTATTAAAAAAAACTAAATGACCAAAGTTTATAATTATTTCTTTTTAAAAACTTTAGGTAAAATGGTTTTATAAGACCATCTTTATAAATCAGAAATCAATAAAACCAAAAGTATTTAAAAGGAACAGAAGGAATATGAGTTTTATTATACTCCATTTATAAATCACTTTTTGGTTGTATAACACCCCTTTAGGTAATAGGCAATATAAATTACCTTTATGTAGCCAAATTGATCCTAAAATCCATAACAGCACCCTCTAAATAACCTAGGAACCAAATTAATAAAACCTTGAGTGGTAATAATGTTACTTGGGCTGAACACTTACAAAATTAAAAACCTAACAAATGGTGATCCGTGCTCATAGTATGTAATAAAAATCATGTCACATATTAATTAAAAGAAATAATACGCAATCATCTTATAAAAATTTAATAGCTTTTGTTGCTCACTAAGCACAACCCATGCCCCTCAACTTTTTTGAGTTAAATGTTAATACTACTACTCTGTCGGTTTAGAACGTTTTTCTACGTTGTCCGACGCCTATTCTCCACCTCCTTCGATCCTGACAATCATCCTCTGTCAGATTCTTTTGACTCATTGATCTTTGGATTGACTGTTGTCATTCTAGTTTAGGACGCCCTCTTTTTCTGCGCCCTATTGGTTGCCATTCTAGGACCTGCTTTGGTAATCTTTCGTCGTTCATCCGTTGTACATGGCCGTACCATATCAGTTGCCTTTTAGTGATGTCATCCGTTATGCTTCCCTCGATTCCCGTTTTTTATGTGATCTATTCTAGATATTCTCATTGATCTTCTTATTGCATCCATTTCGACACTTTCCATTTTTGTTTTGTATTTTTCTGTTACGCGACAACTCTCTATTCCATACAACAGCGTGCGTTTGACCATTGTTTCATATATGGTAAATTTTACATTCTTTTTTATCTCTCTGCTCCATAAAATACTGTTAAGACATCCACTAACTTTTTTTGCTTTTACTATTCTTTTTTCCAATTCTTTACAGTCTGTTCCTGTCTTATCAAATGTGACACCCAAGTATACATACTCATTGCATGGAGATATTGTTTGTCCATTTTCTATTACTAACTCACTGGATTCGTTTCCAATACATAAGTACTGTGTTTTGTCCACGTTCACTGTTAGTCCCCACTTTTGGTATTCTTCTGTTAACTTTCTCATCAGATATGTCTGCTTTATCATTAGCCACAATTACTTGGTCGTCAGCAAACTGTAGTGTGTATATGGTAAATCGGTCGTTAAGTTGTATTCCCATGCTGTGCCCTTTACGTTTCCAGTTTTTTAGAGCTACTGCGATATATATTTTAAAAAGAGTTGGAGAAATACAACATCCCTGTTTTAAGCCTTTTGTTACCAGGAATTCTTTTGAAAATCGATTTCCAATTTTACTTTTAGATTTTGACCCTTTGTATAGTTCTTTTATCGCTTTTATGTATGTATGATTGATATTAGTTTGCTCTAAAACTGTCCATAATTTTTCTACTGGAACGGTATCATATGTTTTTTGTAGGTCCACAAAGGTAACATGAGTCTCTATATTTCTGGCGCTCCTTTTCTCAATTACTTGTTTAAGACAAAAAAAACATTGTCACTGCAAGATCTGCCTGCGCGAAACCCACATTGCTCTTTTTCTTCTTGTTCATGAAAATCATTCTCTATTAGATCTCTAAGAATCCTACCTTACAATCTACTTAGAGTACTGGTTACTGAAATTCCTCTGTAATTGTTGCAATCCAGCTTGTTTCCTTTTTTATGTATTGAGGATATGAATGCAATTTTCCAATCATTAGGTACTGGTTGTCGGTTTATGCATTGATTAATAATATATGTGAGATTTTCGAGTAGTTTCTCTGCTCCATATTTAAGCATTTCAGCATATATTATGTTAATACACATCTAATAAATATTCAAAACCTCACACATAATTTAATTTAATTTTTGACCCCCCGAGGCCCTAGTTCCGCCACTGCTTTCACTCTTTTTGAAACAATATTGTAGAGAAAAATGCATCGTAGGCGAAACATTACGTGTTACTTAAATTATTATATATTCATACACTAAAAGAAGTATGGAAGAATCGAGTTTGGTAAGTAATGGACCTCGAAGGGATCTGACTTAGGTCTGGCTTATGAGGTACAAGTAATATAAATGGACGCACTTTCAGAAACTAAAGCTCTAAAATCGCAGAAGTTAGAAATGTAAATCATTTGCTAACCCTAAAAAATACTCTTAGCAGGTACCTACACAGAAAAAAAAAATGTCTTCAGTCAATGCAAATTGCTTTGATCCAAGAGAAAATCTGCTTTTCTATGCACGAAGAAGATATTTTGCGTTGAAAATAAAAGTGCCTTTATCCAAGAAAATTGATTTGTTTTGAATGGAAGCGGCAACCTTCTTACAAATTGTGAAAGGCTTTCGCGGCCATCGTCCAATGGTGGGTGTGCTTTCGGGCTGTTCGGCCGTCGTCGTTGGAAATTCGTTCTCGACGTTTCGCCATCTCGAGTGGATGGCATCTTCAGGAGATGTTGACTGTTTGTCGGCTTCTCGAAGACTGGTGTCTGGAGTCTGGCAACCTTCTTGTTTTGTGTTTTCTAGTATTATGGAATAAATCGCCATTTTCGTTTTGAGATGCCGTATATTTTGAGTTAAAAAATTAAAAGTCTTGACGCAAAGTAAAGCTTTATTTGTGTTAAGAAGTTATTAGTAAGATATTTTATATCTTGCTTCAAAACCACTTCTTCTTTGCGAAAGGCAGTTTGTTTTAAACCAAAACAATTTACCAAGATAATTATTTTTTTCCCAAAACAAGCATTTGCTTAGATGAAGAGAAAACAGTTTGTTCCGAGACTTTTGCTTTTGGGTCAAGATAGTTTTTTCAAGAAAACTACTAACTAAAGAACTTCTTTTTTTCTGTGTAGGAATATGTAGTGCGGGCCGAGACTCCACGATATTGTATTTTCTGCTATTTAATTTTTTTATTCATGAAATATGTGAAAAACATCTGACAAAATCTTCCCTGATTTTAGTGAAGAAAGTGGCACTTTTCCACATAAAAAACATTGCGGAAAGTACCATAAACATTAGGGACATTTTGGGTCAGTTAAAATAACAGAAAATTTGACAGTTGTTACCGTTATTGTTTCTAAGAATAACGGTAACATTCAGGGCAAAAAAGATAGATTTTGGAACACTAAAGATAAGCGTAACACAAACGTTAATTTAATAGTTTCACACTCCTTTAACTTGTTGTTTATTTATATTTGTTTATTTATTTTTATTAGATTTATGGCTTTTTACAAACCAAACGGAATTTTAGTAAAAAATTCGACTGCATTAAAAAAAAATAATACAAAACTAACCTTAAAAAATAACGTTAACATTAAAGGACGGCCATCGTAAGTATCGGGCGCCCTTACCGTAAATAACAAAAAAGGAGCGAGACGCTGCTAATGCGCAGACTCAGTATTAACAATAACTGTAACAAAATGTAAAATACGCGATCCAAAATGTCCCTATTGAATTTTGTAAAACAAAATAGTTTTTTTGTAACAAGGGCGTGAAGAATAACATTTTTCTCTAGGCCGACTGTTGATGAACGAGCTTCGGAGGGCATGCAGGAGGTTGAGGGCAAAATAAAGTGGTTCCAACAAGGCATTTTTAGTAACTAAACAAATTATAATAAATATAGGCCCAGTTACAAAATTTCGGTTTCTTAATAGCTTTTTCTCGTCAAATTTGGATCTGGAAGCTCCAGTAATACCTTATTTATACAATGTAATTATGAAACAGACTCCAAAAACGCGTAGTCATCGCGGCGCATTGTTTTTCTGCATCACTAAAATCTTATCGAACCATAGAGTCAACCTTGCTCTAAAATCTGCCAAGTCATGGATAATGATTATTGTCATATTTTTATAATAGAGACATTCAGTTAAATTTAGTACTAATCATCAACATATTTTATTATTCTCAGATACTATTTTTTTTTATACTGGATCTTCCCATCCATGGCTAGGATCAAGCGCCCAGTCTTTTTAGCCAAATTTTTGCCTTGTTGGAACATTACAAGAACAACCATATGCCAAGGTGTGACTCAAACCCACAAGATACGCAGCGCGCCCAGCCTACACAGCAAAGCATTTAATTTTTAGGACAAACATTTATTGTTAATTTGTTACTTCTTAATTAATTTATTGCTTTTTTTACAGTTTCAAAATAATATTTCTTTAAATAATAGATATTAGGTTTCTTTTTGCTAGACCTCTCTAATAAATGTTTTTTTTTTCTACAAATATACGTATATGTAGCCATTTCCGTTAGCCTTAGTCATCTCATTTAATTTGAAATCCCCTCATTTGGTAAAGATAAATCGCCCTTTTTGCCATTAAAAAGATTCCAACTGCATTAAATCAGCTTTTAAGGAAAACAACGTAACTCTTGATAAATCGGTTTATATTTTACATCGAATAAGCGACTGTATTATCCTAAAATTTAAAAAAATTACGGTTTTAAATATTTTAATTTTAAATTAAATTTAAAAGTGCAAACCGCCCCCTTGGAATTTTTTCTTCTCCGCCCCTGCTGCATTTCAATTTTGGTTTTACTATTAAATATTTAGTTAAAAACTTTAATTTACTATTCATCTACAAAACTGTCAATTACCAAAACTCATGATGAACTTTTTTTCTATTAGATCCAGGCAGGTTTAGAAATAAAGAATTACTATGTTTTGCTTTGTTACCCCTTCGAATACACACCCGACAATGCATTGTTGGATATTCATTAATTTTAATGATCCTTTTCTATAAATTGAATGTAAATAAGTCATATAATACGGATTTGGTTTCATAACAAGGGGTTGAATTAAATGTGGTTGATTTAAGTTTGAAAAGAAAATTGTTAAGTTATGAAAAAATGTGTTGAAAACACAATAATATTGATTGGTTCGTTTCGGACAGCGTACTTTTTTACCAAAACCCTATACTATGAGTAAAATTTGGCAACGTTGTGCCAGCCCTCACGGCCACCGGTCGAATCCAAAGGTCAGCACTAAGGGCGTCATAGGCCGGAAAGTCGTCCTTCGCTTTTTCGTTTGTTTGGTGTGATCGACTTGATATTTTTTTTAAAATTGGTTTAGTAGTTTGATCTCAAACGTGGCATATAGTCATACACATTCCTACATCTACAGGATGTATCATAACCGATGCACCAAACTTTAAGGTTAAAAGAAGAAAAAAATAAATAAAATAACTTTGGTTAAAAGTTTTTTAAGTTATGGCATTTGTCTGTGAAGTTGAAGAACTGTGAATTTTAAAAATGAAAATATCGAAATCGTCGAATAGTTTTATCCTACATTATAATCAAAAAATGTTTTATTGCTTTTTACAGTGTTGCCAAACATGTACCGATTTATATATCTAACTCTTCAGGATTTCTTAATACGTCGCATTAGTTAAACACTTTAGGAACACTACCCAAACTCCTTTCGCCAATTTTTTGCTATTTTGGACCTCGTCTTAAACTGTTTTATAACTTAAAACACCCCATTAGAACATTGGTTTAATTTTCAAGAAATTAATCACAAGAAACAAAATACATTTCCAATATGTTATATTCCGTTTTGCAATAAATAATATAAAAGTAAGGAGTTCTTTATAAAAATCACCCTAAACAATAACATAAGGTGGTGTGGAAAAGATGAAATGACGTTATGTCCTTTTCAGAAAATTACTATTTTCATACCAGCCAAAAATAATAAAATTACTTGGAAGGGCGATGTTTATACGTCCATCAAAACCGTTAATATAATATTTATTGTATGCGGGGGAGTTTTTACTATATAATGAATGAACGTTGGTCGGTCAAAATTTATTGGGTGTGGTCATTTTGTAAGAAAGGGGAGAAGCTGTCCATAAATTTAGATCCCTATTTCTAGTCTAGCTAAAATAGACATTTTTCCCTTTTCTAATTGCTCTAAAGTTTACGCCTAAGTGTACTCTCCAAGTGTTCAATATTTGGTTGTACTAGGTTGTGACAACTATCATACTCAAACTCAAGTTAAAACATCCAAATTTTGTTTAAAATCCAGTTCTTTCAAGAATTAATGGTAGGTGACGTCTACATTTCCTACTTTCAACGTTTTGTTTAGCTACAGTCGTATCCACAACTTTACACGGACGTTGTTGAAGAGATCTAGTTTAGTAGGTATTTCAATTTGTGGTAATGTAGTTTCGACGCGATGGCGACGTGCCCTAAAATCTAAATTTGCTTAGTCAGGAAATAATCCTAACAAACACCATACCACTTGTTTCTATTCTATTTTGCTCTGTGGAAAAATTAAAAAACTCGCGATTTGTCTGATGGACCATTTTGGGATGACTTCAAAGGCTTAAAGAGCTTCAGCTGGGTTGCTGAAATCGATACAAACTTCGATTTTTTAGATTTCCTGCTGTTTTACAAAACCAAGAGGAAAGTCGTGGGTGCTTTTAGTGGAAAGAAAGACGAAAAAGACAGGTAAGATCCTTTAAAAGTAAGAAGCCGCCCTCTTTTTCTGGGCCTTCAAGGACCTGCTTTGGTAATCTTTCGTTATTCATCCGTTGTACATGGCCGTACCATATCAGTTGTCATCCGTTATGCTTCCCTCGATTTCCATTCTTTCATTTAAGGTCTTACTTCTTATATGATCTTTTTATTACATCCATTTCGACACTTTCCATCACAAAGTATATAGCCTATCGCAGATACTTTATGTTTTCCATTTTTGGTTTGTTTCTGTTACGCCACAAGTCTCTAAACATACATATTTTTATCTCTTTGCTCTATAAAATACTGTTAAGATGTCCAATAACCTTTTTTGCTTTTACCGCTCGTCCGCTAGCTTTTCCGGATTTGAGCTTTTTTATACTATTTTTATCATTTGTATTTCGATAATTATTTCATTTTCATGTACTTCTATGTCTCCCCTCGGAGAGGCTGACAGATATTCGGGTCTCGTTTCCTGCAGCAATCCCTTGTAGTGTTCTGTCCATTGCTCTGCTTTGATAATTTGAATGTTTACTTTTTTCTGTTGGGTTTTTTACCGTAGAGGTAAATTTCCAAACTTCAGAACTCTGCCTACATCCTATACGTGTGTATCTATATCATGGCATTTGCTCTCAAACCTTTATTTTTTTCTACGAGCCAACTGTAAATATCGATAACGATTTTGATACAGTATCAGTTACTATATAACGGCTCGCTTACAGGGTTTGCTCGCACAATATGGCAACACTACTTACTAGTCAGACTTCCGGCAAATTTATGAACATGCTCTTTTATAATATATGATCTACAATTTCAAGATTTACCATAGAAGTGCTACTAGTTTTACTTTTAGCATTCTTAGTATGTACTTTACTTTTTTCTTTATTTTGTGATGAAAAACAAGGTTTGACAAAAGTCATTTGGGCACCATACATTTTTAGTACTTTAAAATGTAATTACCGTAGTCGACCGGGTATATATTTTATTTTGAGAATTTAAATCTTACTATATTTTTTTAGTAAATAAAAAAAGTTAGAGATTTTAAATTTCTTATTCCGACATAGTGCTTACCTGAACTCCGACATAGTTTTGACCTGAATTCCGTCATATGATAAAATGGATGCTAAAACAATCTATAACAAATACAACTAACTTTTATTCCACAAATTAACTTTGCTTACATAAATTCGGCAAATATTTTTAGGACGACCTCAACGCACACGATAAAAATATAGAATTCTTAGTTGTTCATACCATTAGATGTGAAATGAGTTCAAATAAGTTGTTTTAAAACTCAAAAAACCTAAGGACCAAATTTTTTGGTAGTATATGTCTGTCTGTCGGTATAACTGTTCTAGGATGATCTGTCGGTCTATCTGTCTGACTGTAACATAACTAAAAATTCGCTTAACCTATAACTGTCTTCGAAATGATAATTAATAGTATTTAGTGGGGTGGAGCCTTGTACGGTATTTATTTCTTACAGTAAACGGAATATTTGGAGCAAAAATTTCTGAATAGGTAGGTTTTCTTAGATAGATATAAAAAGGGGATAGCCTCCTTCATAATTTAGCAAACCTGAAAAATCACAACCTGAAAGCCGTCATTTTCGTAACCTGAATTCCGACACCCAAATTCATCACATATTTTAAATGGGTAGAGTAGAAAAAACATATGAAAGAATTTAAAATTTAAAAGATTTATTTATTGTAGGTTTTATCACAGCCTACCTTAGGTAGACGATATTAAAAAAACTGAACAAGTATTCTTCTGTTAATTTTTCATAACTTTTTAAAAAAACAATTTTTCGCTGCTGCTGGTTGTTATGTTTGTCAAAAAGTCATTTTAAAAATTAATAAATGAATCGTACATAGATATGTAGTGGTTTTTTCCGTCCAATTGATGTTCACCGTGCTAATGAAGAATATTATTTGCTTTTAGCACATCCGTTGGTTTGTTTATTCGAAAAACAAGCGCTTTTATTATAAGCTTTGCGAGCTTGTGATTAGAAATTATGAGGTCTTGTGTAATAATTTTACCGCCCAACAAAGAGAGTAAAAGTCTTTTAAAAGGTATTATTATTTACAAGCAAGAGAAAGAGTTAAAAGGAGCAAATAAGAAAAAAGTGTAATTTATAATAATAGGTCTGATTATCGAGGGTGTGGTAACATGGCTTACATTAAATTGTAGAGAATGCAGTGTTGAACATTTTGTTTGCAGTTTGTCTTTTATTTTGAGTTTTGAAAAACGTTCAAGGAGTTGGGGAAAGCAGACAATTTTTTAAAGCTATTATTTTAACCCGTAAACGATCTCTAAAAAAAATTTATCGTTACTACTTTTTTCCAAATCAACCACTTTTTCAAGTCAGGTTTAGTGTATGTACAGCTAATTTTAAAAAAATCTGATACGGCATTGACATGACTTTGATAAAATAACATTGAAATGCAATCAAACTTTGGGAAATTTTTGCTAACTTGTAGCTTTTTCTTGAAAATAGGTGTACCTAGAGTCCCTGTATGTGACAGATATAATATCTGTCACATACAGCCCAACAAAAAATTAAAGTTGTAACGACGAAACCCCAACTAGAAAGAATTTCTTAAAAGTAACCGCAACGTACTCCCGCTACGTCTCAGTATACCATACAGCGACGTTATACTTCCCTAAGTGGGGAACCAATTTCTGGTTATAACTACTTGGCCAAGTGTTTAAAGTCACTGTAGTAACAACTACACTACTACGTCGTAGCCAGGTATCTACTACGTCGTAGAGGCTGTTTTTTTTCCGTAATGGCATAAAAGTTGCGATGTAGTTGCAAATAATATAATCGTTTCTTTTTGGTAGAATTGTTACACAATATGGTGGACACAACAGTAAACAGACTCGCTTAGTTTATTTGTTTGGTTATGGTTATAATATGAACTATGTTATCCAAAAGTGTGAGAATTTACGAGCAGAGGATCAAAATTCGAGTGCGACGCAAAGTTTTTTGTATAACATGCATTATATATATTGCAAAAAACCGGTGCGCCCGTAAAATTGAGCCGTTTTCTGGTAGCTGATGGAATTTTTGTGTTGTGATTTTGGAGGTTATGTTTTCATAATCGACAGTTAACTCCAACAAATGGTGCTTAAGAAGAGCATTTTTGGTAAGCTTCAACTAATTTGTTTATAAAATAGTATGGCTCTTTAATATGAGCTCATAAAACGACAACAAAAATATTAAATTTTCTTTCTTACATAAAAACATGGCGTCCCAAACTATATTCCCTGATAGTCGAAAAGGTTACTTGAAAGTAGTTGCGGCTTTAAAGTTGATCCAAAAAGTTATTTTGTCTACATTGTTACATCAGATGTTACTATGATGACACAAACTTTTGTGGTAAAAATTAAAGTTATAATGTAGTTGTCGGATACACTTGTTTGGGACTCCAATGAAGCTTAACTTTCTAGTGGTAATTAAGTAGGATATAAAAGTCAGGGCGACTACGAAATAACGACTAAAAAGAAAGTAAAACTTTAGCAACGTCCTATTGTGGTAGAGAAGACTATCAGAATCGACTATCAAGAACCCATCCTATGAAGTAGTTTAGAGGGTCGTTTTTACGAAACATCTACTATTTCCTGATACTAAATAGTTGTTAGAACTAAAAAGTAACAAATTTTGGTTGGGATCACCACATTTCTACTATAAGAAAGTAGCAAAGCCTTTAGAACTTGTAGCCGCTACTATAAATGTTAGTTGGGAGGTGTACTCTAGGTGTACCTACAACTATAGTCGGCTTTTTTCATAATGGCTATGTGACACAAGACGCTAGCGCTACCAAGTCCACTTCCAATCCCTGACTTCGCATGCGTAGATCTACCAATATTATTTACCTCATGTATTAGAATAGATGTACAGGGTGATTTTCACTTGAATGATTCTAACCACATAAAAATAGAAAATTTCAAAAACCTAACCTAACGAAACCTAATCAGATCTAACCGAACCGAACCAAAGCAAACTAAACCAATATTTTTTTTCAAAAAAAAAACTTTCCTGACTTCCTACCCGGGATCCTAGAGGATGTGAATCCGGACCGGACCGTACCGAACCGAACCTATCCAAACCTAACCCTACCCAACTAAACCTAATTAGCAGTACGTGTTGTAGTTTAATTTGGTTAGGTTAGGTTTGGTTCAGTTTAGTTAGGTTCGGTTCGGATTCACATCCTCTAGGATCCCGGGCAGGAAGTCAGGAAAGTTTTTTTTTGAAAAAAATTATTGGTTTAGTTTCCTTCGGTTCGGTTCGGTTAGATTTGATTAGGTTTTGTTAGGTTAGGTTTTTAAAACTTTCTATTTTCATGTGGTTAGAATCATTCAAGTGAAAATCACCCTGTATTCATCTATTCTAATACATGAGGTAAATAATATTGGTAGATCTGCGCAAGTCAGGGATTGAAAGTGGACTTGGTAGCGCTAGCGTCTTGTATAACTTGTGCTATGTGAGTATGTCGGTTTGGAACGTTTTTCTACGTTGTCCGACGCCTATTCTCCACCTCTTTCGACCCTGGCAATCATCTTCTGTCAGGTTTTCTTGACATTGATCTGATTGATTAACTACTGCCATTCTAGTTTAGGACGCCCTCTTTTTCTACGCCCTATTGGTTGCCATTCTAGGACCTGCTTTGGTAATCTTTCGTCGTTCATCCGTTGTACATTGCCGTACCATATCAGTTGGTTTTTAGTGATGTCATCCTCGTCAGATGTCTATCAGGGGAAATGAATCGACCCCTGCCCTCCGTAGAATCCAGGTACTCTCCGACCCGGAGAGTTAGCACCTGCCTAGGCAGTGGCGGATCCAGGGGAGGGGCCACTAGGTGCACTTGCCCCCCCCCGAAATTTTTTTGAATATACAAAAAATAAGTAAAAAGTAAGGTTTTTGCTAATAAAAATTCATAATTTGCTTGCAGCGCATGAAAGTGTTTATTGTTATTATCCCCGAAATTACAACCACTTTTATTAATAAATTATCCTGAATTTGTAGCCGTTTTTTACCAACAGAGAATGTCACCTAAAGTGCCCCCCCCCCCCCCCGAGAAGCACCTCTGGATCCGCTCTTGTGCCTAGGTTCCCTTTCCCGGGGTTACGGGAGAAGACCACATCGGTATGAAAGGCGTAGAGCATGGACGTCGGTACAGTGATCATAGCGTAGGGGCAATTCTTTCTTTTAGGGATAGTATAAATAACTACAGCTGTTGCCTTACAGTATGGCGTTATAAGGAGAAAAACCTTAATTAAAAATCCTAGCCGGGGTTGAAGCATTAGACTGGTTCTCTAATACTTGTAAAAAAAAGCAATTACCAAAAAGCCTAAACAAAGCTTCGGAGCAATTGATGGAAATTCTCGAAGACGAAAAAAGCAAAGAAAAAGGATTATGAATATAGCTACATGGAATGTACAGGGAGTGAACCAAAAGTTGGACATTATTGCAACCGAAGTGCAAAATTTTATCATTTAAACTAAAGGAAATATGTCATGACGTAACCGCAAAAAAAAAAAAAACAAACATTAGTAAGAAAATTGGTTTGGTTTAGATAATAATTTGTATGAGTAAGAGGGTGCGAAATAGCACAGAAAAATGTTTTTGTTCCTTTTCTGCCTATTTTATACCCCACTCCCATAGTAATCCTTGATACGCCACTGATTATAGTCACTTTAAAATAATGCTCCTGCCCTAGATATGTCTATTAATATGCTGCTCTCTATTACCTTTTTTGCTTTATTTAATGCTCTATTTGACAGTGAAACAGTGACCATATTTTTCTTTATTACGGGCACTAATGGCCCATATTGGATGAAAAAAAACAAAAAGATATTAAATCACATTCCCCCAAATTGATCAAGGAGTGTTCTAAATACATTATACTGGAAGGCTAGCCACAAAAGTCATGATAATAAGATTAAGTTAGTTTTCTTAACAGATTTTAAATATATTAACTTTCTGCAGTCTAAAGTTTAGGTTTAGGTTTCTTTGAACAAATAAATGGATCCATGACGGATCTAATCCCTTCCTAGCTAGCCTATTAGCACACTTCAAGTCCATGATATATCAGCCTCGAAAACAGTTTTTTGTAAATTTCTCAGAAACGAAAGCTCTTTTTTAATTATATTGCTCCGTTAAAAAATTAGCATTTTTTAAATATTTTAATTGGCAAAAAACTGTCATTAGCATTATTAGATTCTGACCAAAATCTAATCAGCTCGTTACAGTGTCGAATACTTAAAAAAAAATTCCTCGAAAATAATACCTTCTCTAGCCATTGCTGCGCGGGCTAGAAAGGTAAAAATTTGTGGCTAAAATAGTGTCTTTATTCACGAGAGGTATTTTTATGCACAAGCGAAGAGTGAATGCTTTAAACACCACCGCGAGTTATTTTTCTTAAAAACAGTCTGCATTTTAAAGAAAATGCATTCATGGTAAAAAATTAGTTGAACCTTCACTCGCAGTTTAGGGCCTTCATTTTCAGACTTAACATCCTTTAGTAAATACTGCGCATTCCACTAAGCAAAAAACATTCCAGCATCGTGATTCCAGCTTTATAACATCTGTGCAACAATGAGACGTGCGACGTTAAGCCAGGAGGCGCAGTTACGGACCATTTATCGTCTTAGCGTTGGTCGTTGTACGTTCCGTTGCAAAGCAACCATTGTTGGGATGCGACAATGTTGTTTAATATTCCATATAAATGGAGAAAGACGTCTCATCCCAAAGTGAGTTTTAGTTCTATCGGATAAAACGCTACTTACTTGACAGATATATAATTAGGGACTTATTGCAATAAAATCAGGCAGTAATGGTGCCGGGTACTATTCTGACAGTTTTCCAATGAAAATCTTTCAAAATTGACATACCAAAGTCGAATTTATAAATCCATTCGTTTATTTTTCCATTAATAATGGCGGCACTATTAATTCCGGCTCTAATAATACACAAAGGCTTAATTTTGAATTGAGACAGCTGTTCTTATAAGGTAAAACTGTCAGAATAGTGCCCGGCACTATTACTGATTGGCTTTATTGCAATAAGTCCCTATTATCTCGTTAAAAGGTAAATTTGATTAAAATAAATTAAATAAAGATTTTCTCTAAAGCTATTACATATTACAAAATTATATAACAAACAAACTTCACTTAAATCATTTTTTAAAATATTTGATAGTGTAATAGCCCATTTTTTATAAAATATTTGATTTTCTTATAAAAAAGATGGGATAACTGTCCAATATTAAATTAAATAAATTTTATAAAACCTCTTTGTCAAAAATTTTTGACAGTGTTAAATATTATCACGATACTCTTACTTACTTTCAACAGGTAATACATTAAATATTAATGGTTATTACTGAGTCTGCGCATTAACAGCTTCTCGCTCCTTTTTTGTTATTAACAGTAACGGCGCCCGGTACTTACGGTGGCCGTTCTTTAATATTACCGTTATTTTTTAAGATTAGATTTGTTTTGTTTTTTTTAATGCAGTCGAATTTTTACTAAAATTTGGTAGTTTGGTTTGTAAAAAGCCATAAATCTTATAAAAATAAATAAACAAAAAGCTGAAGCTGTGTAACACTACTAAATTTAAATTAACGTTTGCGTTATGCTTATGTTTAGTGTTCAAAAATCTATATTTTTTTCCCTGAATGTTACTGTTATTTTTATTAACAATAACGGTAACAGCTGTCAAATTTTCTGTTATTTTAACTGACCCAAAATGTCCCTATTATAACAATTATCAGCAAAGATATTTAACCAGTAGATTGTTTAAACTGCATATTTATTAACAATTTGCAATAAAATAGTCGGCGACCTTTAAATTGACATTAATTAAACGCATATATCTTAAAGTTTAAATGAATTGTTGCTAATTTTGTTGCAACTATAATAATAACAACATAAATAAAGCCGTTTATTTATATTTTATTTTTATGATATATAATAATAAGATTTGTCTATTTATGGACTTTGCTACCTTTTCAAGCACCGCTCGTGGCATAAAAATGTAAGGGGGTTTTTCGTATTTTAATTTACAGGGTAATTTGTGCATAAAATTAGTTTGTGTAGTAGCCAGTTTGTGCAAATGATTTCAGAGTGGAAGATAATGGAAACGACACACAAATTTCGGTATTAGTTTACATAAATTGATAAAATAAGTGCAAAACTACTTAGCCGATTTATCTCTTTTTTAGCTCACACATATACTATACTATAGTAGTGTGAGCTATGGTGATCCTAATATTTTCGAGAAAAAAAAAGTTGTTCCGATGGGTGTAGTTTTCAAAAATTTGAGTTTAAGTCAAAACATGGCTTGTGTGGTATCAAACAAAAGGTAATTTAGTCTGGAGTTGAATAAAATATATTTCAGTTTTTAGTTATATTAGTGCAGACGTACACTATAACTATAGTACCTAGTGTGAGCTTAGTGGCCCATATATTGGCAGAGTATTTTACAAGCTTTGATTTAACTTCACATGTATGTATGTATGTATGTATGTGGGTATGTATGTAATCAAATCTTGCAACTCATTTTTGAAGAACTTCTAAACATCCGATTAACTTCAAATTTCGCATAGCGTCTTAGTTCCGACGACAGTACAATAATATGGTTTCATCCGGTACCTACCTCCCCCCTAACGTGGGGAGGTGGAGAGGGGGTAAAACTTTAGTTTGTCCGATTTCAACCAAAATTGATATCTGGGGGTTTTTGAGTATGAGAATTACGAATTTCAGATTATAAAAATTCAATATGGCGGATTCAAATTGGGCGATTTAATGTCAAGTTTTTCTGATTACTTTCAACTGACTTCCACGTATCCGATTGACTTCAAATTTGGCATACCGTTATAGTTCCGATGACAATTCAATGATGTGGTATAACTGACTGCCTACCTCACCCCTAACCTGGTGGGCGGAGAGGGGGCCTTCTCATCGAAGACTTAGATATTTTAAAATTGACAGGAAAGACTCCCTGCAATATCGATGCGCAAGCTGAAATGCATAGACTTAGACAAATTTAAAAATTAAAAAATAAATTTAGAAAAAAAACTTTTTGAAAACAAGCTTTTATAAAATGAACTAAAAAGCATAAAATAATATTTTTAGTGTTCTAATATCATAATAATAAAAGCGATGGGCGTAATTAATATTAGGTAAATGCCTTTCCATGCGCATTTGGTGGATCGTCCACAACCCATGATGGGCCCACTCTTCTTTTTCAATGTGACAAAATAAATCGACACGCAGCCGGTCGCGGATGATCTGCCTAATATGAAGCAGGCGTAATAATGTCCATCCATATCAGAAAAAAGTAAGAGTAGCTTGAGTAGGGTTAGGTTGGGTTGGGTTAAATTGTCTATCCTTACATTTCTCGGCTATAATATAATGAATTTTCACTAAACTTCGAGTTAATAAGGCTAAAACAAAAACGGGTAAATTTCCTTTAACCCAACTAACATTTATAGTAGCGGCTACATGTTCTAAAGGCTTTACTACTTTCTTATAGTAGAAATGTGGTGATCCCAACCAAAATTTGTTACTTTTTAGTTCTAACTACTATTTAGTATCAGGAAATAGTAGATGTTTCGTAAAAACGACCCTCTAAACTACTTCTTAGGATTGTTTCTTGATAGTCGATTCTGTTAGTCTTCTCTACCACAATAGGACGTTGCTAAAGTTTTACTTTCTTTTTAGTCGTTATTTCGTAGTCACCCTGACTTTTATATCCTACTTAATTACCACTAGAAAGTTAAGCTTCATTGGAGTCCCAGACAAGTGTATCCGACAACTACATTATAACTTTAATTTTTACCACAAAAGTTTGTGCCATCATAGTAACATTTGATGTAACAATGTAGACAAAATAACTTTTTGGATCAACTTTAAAGCCGCAACTACTTTGACTTTTTTTTAATGTCGATCTTTTAAAGTAATCTCTCCTTCCTGTTTCTACTTTGAAAACGTAGACTTTTTGAAGTCGCATCTTGGTCGCACACATTCTTAACCCTACTTTTTGTGGCTCCTTTTATAATATGGGAATATTAGGAATAGTTTTGCAAATATTTTTTTAACTACCTTGAGCAGTCCATTTTTTCGAGCTCATTGTTTGACCATTTTGCAAAACAATCAAAATGCAAAATATTGATCCAAAGTATCGAGTACCGCACACGGATTTTAAGAATTCCCTGGTCCATGCTTAATCTCCATCCTTAATCTTTCACGCTACTTGTTGCTGTTCTATTCTTGTACTGTCTTTACGGTCGTTCGTGGTTTGTACTGTGGCGCCACCCTATCGCCATCGTAACCCTCTTGTGCTGACGTGTCGTGTCTCACTGTGATTCATTTTATGTGTTGAGCTTAGGTCATTATCTTTTTGGTTTTCTTCAAATTTGTGCTGTTGTTAAAGCTTGGTTTGAAGTGAATAAACTTAAATTTCTGCTGTGTACAATGTGCCAGGCTTTATTGCAATAGGTCCCTAATATCTAATTTATGCACGGCCCCTAAAATAACCTCTGGGATATGCTAGACTTCATCTAGGAACTTTTGTGCTTTTTGCGGCTAATAAAAAAACAAGGTAAATATATCGTGGTTACATGCGGATTTCTAAGCGATCTAACAAGTCTCAGAGATTGTTTTTTTACTTATAGGGCTTATAATAATAAAAATTGCTGAATATTGACAATGCCAAAATATCTAAAAACAATAAAACATACTACATACGAATTGTGAGAGCAATATGTAAATAAAAAAAGTAACAATAAGTTGATTTCATTGATGTGACTACGTTCTTTTAGTTCCTTGACCAACACTTCCTAGAAATTCTAGCATAGGAATCATGCTCCCGACTGCAACATACATTTTTAAAAAACACTTTTTAGTGGCACTTCATTTATTGTTCTAATGGAAGTTAATTTATTTTGTTTTTGTTTTAAAACCTACCACAAATTCACGCTCGTACATAACCTATAAGCAGTGGTGCTGTTGTTGACAGAAACGGCAAATGACAAGTGGCGACACCCCAATAACTTGAGGGTAGTAGTTATACTTATCGCGTGGTTCCTATCACTTTGTAGACGTTTTCTAGTGGCGAAAGCTAGTTAATAATACGTTTCTGCAACGAAGGAGTAGAAATTCGAGTGTGTTATCTAGAACTAAAAAGGAATGCCGACATAAAAGTCGTAAGTGACACGTTGCCGTAACTTAGGCTCACTTTCAAGTAACCCCTTCGACTATCAGGGAATATAGTTTGGGACGCCATGTTTTTATGTAAGAAAGAAAATTTAATATTATTTTTGTCGTTTTATGAGCTCATATTAAAGAACTATACTATTGTATAAACAAATTAGTTGAAGCTTACCAAAAATGCTCTTCTTAAGCACCATTTGTTGGAGTTAACTGTCGATTATAAAAACATAACCTCCAAAATCACAACACAAAAATTCCATCAGCTACCCGAAAACGGCTCAATTTTACGGGCGCACTGGTTTTTTGCAATATATATATAATGCATGTTATACAAAAAACTTTGCGTCGCACTCGAATTTTGATCCTCTGCTCGTAAATTCTCACACTTTTGGATAACATAGTACATATTATAACCATAACCAAACAAAAAAACTAAGCGAGTCTGTTTACTGTTGTGTCCACCATATTGTGTAAGAATTCTACCAAAAAGAAACGATTATATTATTTGCAACTACATCGCAACTTTTATGCCATTACGGAAAAAAAACAGCCTCTACGACGTAGTAGATACCTGGCTACGACGTAATAGTGTAGTTGTTACTACAGTGACTTTAAACACTTGGCCAAGTAGTTATAACCAGAAATTGGTTCCCCACTTAGGGAATTATAACGTCGCTGTATGGTATACTGAGACGTAGCGGGAGTACGTTACGGTTACTTTTAAGAAATTCTTTCTAGTTGGGGTTTCGTCGTTACAACTTTAAATGTTTGTTGGGAATACGCCCATCGCTTTTATTATTATGATATCAGAACACTCAAAATATTATTTTATGCTTTTTAGTCCATTTTATAAAAGCTTGTTTTCAAAAAGTTTTTTTTTCTAAATTTAATAAGTTTAATTTTAGGGACGCCACGCCCAATTTTCGTCTAAAAAAAAATAAAATCGTTAAAAAACAGGGTGTTCTGTCCCCCAGTACCCATCCCCCTTATCTACGTGCCTGCCTAGAATATAACACTCCAGTAGTGATGTAAACTCAAAATTTTGGTAAAACCCCATTATTAATTTATGGTTTGGTAAATAATTAAAAGAATGTAATTTATTTAGTATAAAAATTTTTGATATCTTGCTAACCTCGCCTTATTGGGCAAAAATTAGTAAACTAAATTTTCTGTTTTAATTCCTTTTATGGAAAACTGTGTGGAAAACACTTTTCAATAATAAATTTTTCTTTCAATTTAGTAACCCATTTTAAAAAATGGTATCATGCCTCGAAAGCAGTGTCGTACTTATGCATTCCCAGTGGCGCAACCAGGAATGTTTCTTGGGGGGGGGGCGAGGCCTCTTGGGGGCCGACAGCTAAAAAAGGCGCCTCTCAAAAATCGTGCGACCAAAAAAAAAACAAAAAAAAAAAAGGTCATCATGTCTTTAGCGGGGACGCGACGAACTACGCCGCTGCTTGGGGGGGGGGGGCCGAAGCCTCATGATGTCACATGTTCACATGTTAAGCTATTGTTTGTGTTTTATCATGAAATATGTAGAAAATATGTAAAAAAAATAGGCTTGGGGGGCCCGGGCCCCCCCCTGGGTGCGCCCATGCATTCTTCTATTCTTACCTTTTTCCTGTTTTCTACATTTTATTTGTTTACATTGGGTAAAGCTGCATTTATTTTCCTCCAGATTTCGAGCCCCTATTTTATTGTTTTTCAAAAATTATTATATTTCTTCCTTGAATTGAAAAATGGGAAAATAAAATAAAAACGAGTGCATTTTTTGATTTCTTAACTATCAAATAATTGTCAAACACTATTTTTCACACACACACACACACGAAGAACGAAAATGGTACTTAAAATCAATCATTTATTTGTCCATTGGTGCATTGAATTTCCACTGCTGCGCGGGCTAGTGAAGTAAACCCTATATCATTATTTTTGAGACAACTTTTGACAACTTTTTTTCGTTGACCTATGCTATTTGTTATGGTAAACAGCTGATAACTATCAAAAAGTTATCTCAAAAATTATGATATGGAGTTTAAAACCACGGATAATAGAACATTAGCGGATTGGATTTGGCCAAAGTAAAACCGGCAAATCCAAAATGGCCGCGTCCCAAACAAAAAACCCAGAGAATAAAAGCCAAAATTTCAAATTCTTGTCAACCGCTGTTTTTGTTTATTTTTTTGAAAGTTTTTACGAGTCTTCTTAAGCGAATTTGGAAAAATTGGAGAAAATCAGTAACACAACACAAAAAAAACCCGTCTTCCGCCATTTTGCACGGGCCCGTCACGATAAAATCAAAGTATAAAACAGTTTGGTTTGGGCTGCCGGCAGGCCATGACCCACAGAACACCAAGTGCCTAACTATTGTTTTCTATATGTCAAACGCATGGCGTCCCCACTCTTTCTATTTTGGTTGGTTATAAAATCCAATCTCTTCAATGTTCTACACTCCATATCATAATTGTTAGGATAACTTTTTGACAGTTATCAGCTGTTTACCATATCAAATAGAACAGGCCAACGAAAAAAAGGTGTAAAAAGTTGTCTTAAAAATAATGATATGAACTGTAATATCTCTGAGTAAAACAGGGCTATCAAAACCGACGGGCTATGATTCTCCACGTTGTTGACGTCACATCGGGGGTTGATTTTTTTTTGATGGTCACGTTACGACACAGCCGATTGTCTTTAAAATATTGAAGGTGGAATCAGGGTTCATCAATATTTATTTTTTTTTAATAAAGCCGGTTTGAGATTGTTTTTACTATATTCTTGCAGAACAATTTTTTTTTAATGTATAGTAATTCTTAATTTTTTAAAGCCGCTTCATAAGCTCACACAAAAATTAAATTTAAAACAATAGCGAATGTGTTCGTTTCTGCGTGGAAAGTAATCGGATAACCTACATCTACTTGTTTATATTCGCCACTAGGCACACAGATGACATGCGGTACATGGAGGGTAAGTTAAATTCAATAAAGTTTCGCGAAAATCTGTAATGCCATTTTAAAAATATGATAAAAAAACGTCTGACCTCTCTTAAGACGCAATGTAAAAGTCAGCCCCCGAGAACAGCTGATTTTTTCAGGGTCGTGGCCTGTATTTTTTGTTGAAAAAAAAACACACTTTATTTCCTACGCTCCTCTATAACTAGAACGTCATACCCTTTTCATGAACTTCTTAAATTCCGCTTGACGATATGAGGGTACTAAATTTTCATTAGCTTAATTGATAGAAATGGGCAGACAGCGTGTTTCTCACACAATAAGGCGTGTCGTCATCGTGTGCTGTATTTGGTTTTGGTAAATTCAAGAAAGATAATTCGAAATTTCATTATTTTTGATGAATGGTTTTTTCTTGTTATCCTTGTGACACTCTTTCAATTTGTCAAATCCCTTTATCGCGTCCTGTGACCCTCTTCCTTTTCGGCCTTCTCCTGTTCTTAAAACTACTGCCCTTGGGGTATTCTTAATTTCCGTGCCCTTTAGGGAGGGTTTTTCAATGGAGGGTTACCCCATAAGTTAGGGAAAACCTATAATAGTTGAGCTGAGACATGGGATAGCTGTGCAAGATTTTTATATTTTTAACTAAGCTACATCGATTGGTGCGGCGGCAGGGTAGTGCCGTGGTATGGTCGTCGGTTTCATATGCAGGAGGTACCAGTCTCGCGTCTCGACAGAAAAACAGAAAAAAATCAGTCGTCGCCCTGTCGCCCTGTCGCCAACTTCCTTTTTAGCGTTTAACAGCCGTCAACCACGCAAAAATATAATTTGACCATGAACATCGAGAATATATGCAGGTATAGTCCAGGAGCCGACACGCAGCCAGCAGAGGAACCAGGGATAATTACCCAGGAGCCTCCTATAAGTGCTCTATATCGGAACCAGGATGGCGCCAGCATAAATCTCCTACAGTCAATTCACGACGACCACAACTGTTGCCACGCGCTGAGAAGGAAAGAAGTCTATCGTCTATAACCAATCAAATCACACAATTTCAAGTCATTGGGTGCGTGCCTCCAATTTGAGTAGGAGTTTTTTCACAAAATTTTGATTTTCACTTTTGCCACATCAACTTTACAGAAATTTATTTTCTTTGAATTTCAAGAACTAAAAAATATATTGCTATTTAATTAAATATTAACATTTTTCTAAAAATTCATTTTCATTCTCTCTGTTGGTGTTGAGAACGGGCTTGTAAAATGACACTCTCCGACCAAAAAATTTTACGGAAAGTTCTTACTTTTCTGTCGGTTTAATTTTTTTAAGTTAATTGATGTTATAATACATTTTTTGAAGAGTTACTCATTCGTGCCTAGATGTCATTTTTCATGGAACTAATACCGTACATTCTCTTAAGAATTGACCACCCAACAACAAACAAATGACTAATTCCATACATATTTATAACTATTTTATGGTCAATTACAACAATAGTGTGGCTTGATTAATTGGTCATATACATTCATACATAATATCTCTCTACCCTGAAACAACAAATGGGTATGTTGCAAGATGTTTCCTAACACAATGCAAAAAACATTAATCCTTTGATCAAAAATAATTTTTTCCAGAAGATTTTCATTTAGAAAATACACAGATTTAATAGCCAATATATATATAGCGAAGCAACAACTTCAGTCAAAATCCACGAAGCAACCAGGCCGATCCGTATAAGAAGAGTGTGACAACAGGGTGACACGATATTCCCTAAACTATTTAACCAGGCCCTAGAAGATGTTTTTAAAAACGTAGATTGGAATAATAACCCAAGGGAAAATAGAACCGGTAGAAGAATATATATATATATATATATATATATATATATATATATATATATATATATATATATAAATATATATATATATATATATATATCTATTTACAAATTATTAAACTAAAAAAAGAAAACCAGCTGAGATCAAGAGACGAGTAAGATTGGCCTGGGCCGCATTCGGTAAATTAAGCTACATATTAATATCCTCAGTCCCTCAAAACGAAAGTGTATAACCAATGTATCCTCCCTATACTGACCTATGGATCCCACACCTGGACACTTACAAAATCAAACATGGATAAGGTAACCAAAGCTCAAAGATAGAAACAGGAATGAATTGACAAGAAATAAATAAAAGTAAGGGATGTCAGAGGAGAAGTAGCAAAATTAAAATGGAAATTTGCCGGTCATAATATCAGACAGAAAGACGTTCGATGGAACAACTGTCTTGTAAACTGAAGACCTTGGAAAAATAAAAGAAGCAGGGGAAGACGAAAATGAACGGACGATTTGAAGAAATATGCGGGGACTAGATGGATGAACACAGATGCAACAGACAGGGAAGAGTGGAAGAAATTGGGGGAGAAATAGATAGATCGACAGATAGATAGAGTTTATCGGTCTCTTTGTACCACAAAACACCCAAAACTATTAGAAGCGGGGCCCGAGGTTCTGTCGCACCCAATACCCTTCTCAGTCTGCCACTGACAAGTAACAAGCAAAACACTTTTCAAAAAGTTGAAAATTTAAAAAACACTAAAAAGTATTTTTTATACGACTGTCTTGTAAAAGGGGGTTTTGCGCACGGAGAACACGATCTGAAAATGGCATTTTGCGCATGCTGTGTGCAAAACGTTTTGCACACGCTTATGTCATTTCTGCATACGGGTCTCCCGTCATTGTGATTTTTGTTGTTGTCACCCATCAATATAAGTTGGCTTAGTTCCGTAGCAACCGTCACTGCTCGTATGTTTTGTTGATTAGATACGTCAAAAAATTGTTGAATTTTTAAAGTTTTGTTGTAAAAATGTCGGAAATAAAAACAAGTTAAATTAAAATTTGATTTTTCTTTCTTTATTAGCAGTCGTATAAAAAATATTGTCAAAAACTCGTTTGAAAACATCTTTGCACACTCCCTCGACTTGTACCAAACTGTCTCGATCGTGTGCAAAGAGTCGTTTTCAAACCTTGTTGTTTAAATAACTATTAAAAAAAATTGCTACAAGTATTAAAGACATCATTAATTGTCAAGAATTTCTGCAAACAATTTTCAAAACCCGATAAATAAAATTACCTATTTTCAATAAATTTTGTAATAACTAAAAGTTTTTGCCAGAGCTTTTGGTTAAAAGATATTAAAAAATGTATTATTTTTTGCTAGGGTACAAAGTAAATTAAATATTTTTATTTAAAAACCATTCGACAACTTGTGTGGCAATTGTAACTATCAAACCCAGTTTTTAATTTTACATCCAAAGGAAATGGTACATTATACGTTTATGCACAAAAGCACTTTGTCCAAATTAATGTGCATGCGACGCATTATTTTTTGTGAACTCTATATCACACTTTAATAACTCTAAGTGATTATCGTACAGTTTTGGGTTGCGTTTACATCCAGTTCTCTACGTTAAAGTATAATTTATTTATCTATTACAGACGTTAAGTATATCTATATAAAATTGAGGAGAGTGGGGATGATTTCTGAACCCTACGAACTACTACTACTATGTCAATTTAGAACGTTTTAGCTCACACATATACTATACTATAGTAGTGTGAGCTATGGTGATCCTAATTTTTTCGAGAAAAGAAAAGTTGCTCCGATTTCAAAATTTTTTATATATCTTTGCGTTTCAGAAGATTTTGAAACTTTTTTGTTGCGCCGTCTGTCTGTCTGTCTGTCTGTCTGTCTGTATGTCTGTCTGTCTGTCTGTCTGTCTGTCTGTCTGTCTGTCTGTCTGTCTGTATGTCTGTAACGACCAACGCGCATAACTCAAAAACCGCTTGGCCGATTTTAATGAAATTTGGTACCTAGGCTGGGTTTTGGGCCGAGATGGTCCCATTTAAAAATGAACAAAATCCACCGAACACAAACCAAATAAAAGGGTGGGGGTAGATTTCAAAAATTAGAGTTTAAGTGAAAATATGGCGTGTGTGATATCAAACGAAAGGTAATTGAGTCTGGAGTTAAACAAAATACATTTTAATTTATTTAAAAAAAAGGGTGGGGGTATATTTCAAAAATTAGAGTTTAAGTGAAAATATGGCGTGTGTGATATCAAACGAAAGGTAATTGAGTCCGGAGTTTAACAAAATACATTTTAGTTTTTGTTTTTTTAAGGGTGGGGGTAGATTTCAAAAATTTGAGTTTAAGTCAAAACATGGATTGTGTGGCATCAAACAAAAGGTAATTTAGTCTGGAGTTGAATAAAATATATTTTAGTTTTTAGTTATATTAGCTCACACGTACACTATAACTATAGTACCTAGTGTGAGCTTAGGGGCCCATATATTGGCAGAGTATTTTCTACGTTTTCCGACGCCTATTTGCCACCTTCTTCGACCCTGACAATCATCTCCTGTCAAGCGCGGATCTGAGTAAAAATCTAGGGGGGGGGTTAATAGTCGACGAAAAAATTATTTGTAATATAATTTTTTTTCTAGCGAGTCGTTATTTTCCTGTTTACCCTTTAATTATTAACAAAAATCGCATACTTTTTTTTTCTAGGGGGGGGGGTAATTACCTCGTAACCCCCTCAAATCCGCGCTTGTCTTCTGTCAGGTTTTTTTTACTCATTGATCTTTGGATTGACTGTTGCCATTCCAGTTTAGGATGCCCTCTTTTCTGCGCCCTGTTGGTTGCCATTCTAGGACCTGCTTTAGTGATCTTTTGTCGTTAATCCGTTGTATATGGCCGTACCATATCAGTTGTCTCTTGATGATGTCATCCGTTATGCTTACTTCCATTCCCATTGCTTCTTTTATGATCTCATCTAGATATTCTCGTTGATCTTCTTATTGTATCAACTTCGACATATTCCATTTGTCCCTTTTCTTGTTCTTTTTCTGTTACGCGACAAGTCTCTGTTACATACAGCAGCGTGGTTTTTACCATTCTCTAATTTTCTATTATTTTACATCTCGCTATTCCATAAAATACCCTTAAGACATCCAATAACCTTTTTTGCTTTTACTATTCTCTTTTCCAGTTCTTTACAATCTGTTCCTGTCTTACCAAATGTGACACCCAAGTATACATACTCATTGCATGGAGATATTGTTTGTCTATTATCTAGTTCAAACTCACTTGATTCGTTTCCAATCCAATTCTGAAACCGCTTCATTATAATTAAATGTTTTATTGCGATAACATACTTGGTAGTTTTAGCATTCCAATTCCAACCGAACCAAAATACTCTGCCAATATATGGGCCCCTAAGCTCACACTAGGTACTATAGTTATAGTGTACGTGTGAGCTAATATAACTAAAAACTGAAATATATTTTATTTAACTCCAGACTAAATTACCTTTTGTTTGATACCACACAAGCCATGTTTTGACTTAAACTCAAATTTTTGAAATCTACCCCCACTCTTAAAAAAAACAAAAAACCAAAATGTATTTTGTTAAACTCCGGACTCAATTACCTTTCGTTTGATATCACACACGCCATATTTTCACTTAAACTCTAATTTTTAAAATATACCCCCACCCTTTTTTTTTAAATAAATTAAAATGTATTTTGTTTAACTGCAGACTCAATTACCTTTCGTTTGATATCACACACGCCATATTTTCACATAAACTCTAATTTTTGAAATCTACCCCCACCCTTTTATTTGGTTTCTGTATGGTGGATTTTGTTTATTTTTAAATGGGACCATCTCGACCCAAGACCCAGCCTAGGTACCAAATTTTATTGAAATCGGCCAAGCGGTTTTTGAGTTATGCGCGTTGGTCGTTACAGACATACAGACAGACATACAGACAGACAGACAGACAGACAGACAGACAGACGGCGCAACAAAAAAGTTTCAAAATCATCTGAAACGCAAAGATATATAAAAATTTTTGAAATCGGAGCAACTTTTTTTTTCTCGAAAATATTAGGATCACCATAGCTCACACTACTATAGTATAGTATATGTGTGAGCTAAAAAAGCCATATATTTTCATATGCAGTCGAGAGTGACTAAGAAAAGAGCGGAAACTGTTTTCTGCAAATATTCTGGAAAGCGAGGGCGCGGGAAAGCCACAGAAAAAAAAAATTGGAAGCTAGGCGAAAAATTGCTAAATTTCAGTAAAGATATAGAAACAAAAAAAAATACTCTGCCAATATATGGGCCCCTAAGCTCACACTAGGTACTATAGTTATAGTGTACGTGTGAGCTAATATAACTAAAAACTAAAATATATTTTATTCAACTCCAGACTAAATTACCTTTTGTTTGATGCCACACAATCCATGTTTTGACTTAAACTCAAATTTTTGAAATCTACCCCCACCCTTAAAAAAACAAAAACTAAAATGTATTTTGTTAAACTCCGGACTCAATTACCTTTCGTTTGATATCACACACGCCATATTTTCACTTAAACTCTAATTTTTGAAATATACCCCCACCCTTTTTTTTAAATAAATTAAAATGTATTTTGTTTAACTCCAGACTCAATTACCTTTCGTTTGATATCACACACGCCATATTTTCACTTAAACTCTAATTTTTGAAATCTACCCCCACCCTTTTATTTGGTTTGTGTTCGGTGGATTTTGTTCATTTTTAAATGGGACCATCTCGGCCCAAAACCCAGCCTAGGTACCAAATTTCATTAAAATCGGCCAAGCGGTTTTTGAGTTATGCGCGTTGGTCGTTACAGACATACAGACAGACAGACAGACAGACAGACAGACAGACAGACAGACATACAGACAGACAGACAGACAGACAGACAGACGGCGCAACAAAAAAGTTTCAAAATCTTCTGAAACGCAAAGATATATAAAAAATTTTGAAATCGGAGCAACTTTTCTTTTCTCGAAAAAATTAGGATCACCATAGCTCACACTACTATAGTATAGTATATGTGTGAGCTAATAAAATACGAACATTTTCAAATATGTAGTTGTTAACTAAATTAGGGGAATCCTTTTAATATAGAATTATTTTGGGAACACTGGTGCGCTGCGGCGTAGCGTGCCCCAAAGGGCGGGGGGGGGGGGGGCGACAGCTAAAAAGGGCGCCTCTAAAAACTGAAAAAAAAAATCTTGCGACAAAAAGAAAAGGTCAGCATGTGTGAGGGGGGGGGCCGACAGCTCAAACGGGCGCCTCTCACAAATCTTGCGACCAAAAAAAAAAAAAGGTCATCATATGTGACAGGTCAAAAGGGCGCCTCTCAAACATTTTGCGACCAAAAACAAAAAAAGAAAACAGGTCCTCATGTCGTTAGTTTCCTTTGGCGCCAACTCAATTGGCCGTTGCCGGCCCGACTTAATAATGCTGAGGACGTTTCGGCCACCAATGGGGCGCCACTATTCTTGGGGCGGGGGGTGGGGGGCTGAACCCCCCGCGCCCCCCCCCCACGCTACGCCGCTGTTGGTGCGTCACTACTGTAATTTTTGTATTGTTTTGAGGAACTGACAAACTCAGTGTTGCAGTCAGTACATATTTCTTGTCACGGGCTTTTCAAACTCATGTTGCACTAGTGCACTTCCGTATTCTTTTGAAACTGCATTTAGAAAAATTTTTGACAGCACCAAAACAGTGTCAATGGACCACGAATTGCATACTAACTTTCTCAAAAGAATTCGGTATAACTTTTACTTTTATGGGGATGTAAATAAGGTCTAAAAGTGATCATCATGCGGTTTAATTCGGCTGAAGGTTTTTGATGATGAGTAACTTGAAATTCCAGCGGTGAATGAACTTCAAAAAGGCAGACTGTTGATAGTTGATAGCTCTCGATAATAAGTACGTACTGGATGGTATGCAAATTTAGGGAAGCAGCAGTTTGTCGACAAACCTTGTTTAAATTTTTTGTTTGAGCGGAAAATCATTTAAAAACAGTTTCATGAAAAATATTTTGAAAGGAACATAATTTGAAAACATTTTCTTTGAACCGAAATTTTCTTAAATTTACTTCCCGGTCCTCCTTTTGAGAGGTAAAAATCGGTGTTATCCTAACAGTTGTCAATTGATCGCAAAAGTACTACCCTAACGTGTCCCTTGGATATTTTTTTGGTGGAAAAGAACTGGATACGTTTGCGTTCAATGGAGAAAGGTTCGGAAAACGCCTATTTCGACCTCTCAAAATTGAATTTTAGAAAATTATTTTTTGAAAAAATGTCGTTCAGAACCGGCCAGAATCTGAAAAAATATGTAAAATATAAGGGCGGCTAGCTACTATAGAAAAGTTAAAGTCTAAAAAAAATTACATTTTCCTACTTGCGTGCGGAAAGTTGAACTTTCCGCACGCCGTGAATTTTAGGCCTAATTAGACTTATTGACCCATGTATAAACTCAATTAAATTAAAAATGAGGCCTTAATT